>OZ010743.1:81150162-82403166 GCA_963932245.1 Tachinus rufipes | reverse complement strand
CGACGCTTCATTCGATTTTTGAACAATTTCATTTGTGTTTGAAAGCATGTGAAACGCGTAAAAAACGTAAAAAAACCCGACTCTTCACTCGATTTTTGAAATTTCATTTGTGTTTTAAGGCATGTGAAACGCGTAAAAAACGTAAAAAAACCGACCCTTCACTCGATTTTTGAAATTTCATTTGTGTTTTAAAGCATGTGCAACAAAAAAAATCGACCTTTTGCTCGATTTTCGAAAAATTTCATTTGTGTTTGAAAGCATGTGAAACGCGTAAAAAACGAAAAAAAAATCGACGCTTCATTCGATTTTTGAACATTTCATTTGTGTTTGAAAGCATGTGAAACGAAAAGAAAATCGACTTTTTGCTCGATTTTCGAAAATTTCATTTGTGTTTGAAAGCATGTGAAACGCGTAAAAAACGAAAAAAAAATCGACGCTTCATTCGATTTTTGAACATTTCATTTTGTGTTTGAAAGCATGTGAAACGAAAAGAAAATCGACTTTTTACTCGATTTCGAAAATTTTCATTGTGTTTGAAAGCATGTGAAACGAAAAAAAAATCGACTTTTGCTCGATTTTCGAAAATTTCATTTGTGTTTGAAAGCATGTGAAACGCGTAAAAACGGAAAAAAATCGACTTCTTCACTCGATTTTTGCATGTGAAACGAAAAAATTATCGACTTTTTGCTCGATTTTCGAAAATTTCATTTGTGTTTGAAAGCATGTGAAACAAAAAAAAATCGACTTTTTGCTCGATTTTCGAAAGTTTCATTTGTGTTGGAAAGCATGTGAAACGAAAAAAAATCGAGTTTTTGCTCGATTTTCGAAAATCTCATTTGTGTTTGAAAGCATGTGAAACGCGTAAAAAACGTAAAAAAACCGACTCTTCACTCGATTTTTGAAAATTTCATTTGTGTTTTTAAAGCATGTGCAACAAAAAAAACTCGACTTTTTGCTCGATTTTCGAAAATTTCATTTGTGTTTGAAAGCATGTGAAACGCGTAAAAAACGAAAAAAATCGACTCATCACTCGATTTTTGCATGTGAATAAAAAAAATCGACTTTTTGCTCGATTTTCGAAAATTTCATTTGTGTTTGAAAGCTTGTGAAACAAAAAAAAATCGTCTTTTTGCTCGATTTTCAAAAATTTTTGTGTTTGAAAGCATGTGAAACGAAAAAAAAATCGACTCTTTGCTCGATTTTCGAAAATCTCATTTGTGTTTGAAAGCATGTGAAACGCGTAAAAAACGTAAAAAAACCGACTCTTCACTCAATTTTTGAAAATTTCATTTGTGTTTAAAAGCATGTGCAACAAAAAAAAAATCGACTTTTTGCTCGATTTTCGAAAATTTCATTTTGTGTTTGAAAGCATGTGAAACGCGTAAAACACGAAAAAAAAATCGACGCTTCATTCGATTTTTGAACATTTCATTTGTGTTTGAAAGCATGTGAAACGCGTAAAAAACGAAAAAAAATCGACTCATCACTCGATTTTTGCATGTGAATAAAAAAAAAAATCGACTTTTTGCTCGATTTTCGAAAATTTCATTTGTGTTTGAAAGCTTGTGAAACAAAAAAAAATAGTCTTTTTGCTCGATTTTCGAAAATTTCATTTGTGTTTGAAAGCATGTGAAACGAAAAAAAATCGACTTTTTGCTCGATTTTCGAAAATCTCATTTGTGTTTGAAAGCATGTGAAACGCGTAAGAAACGTAAAAAAACCGACTCTTCACTCGATTTTTGAAAATTTCATTTGTGTTTGAAAGCATGTGAAACGCGTAAAACACGAAAAAAAAATCGACGCTTCATTCGATTTTGAACATTTCATTTGTGTTTGAAAGCATGTGAAACGCGTAAAAAACGAAAAAAAATCGACTCTTCACTCGAATTTTGAAAATTTCATTTGTGTTTTAAAGCATGTGCAACAAAAAAAAATCGATTTTTTGCTCGATTTTCGAAAATTTCATTTGTGTTTGAAAGCATGTGAAACGAAAAAAAAATCGACTTTTTGCTCGATTTTCGAAAATTTCATTTGTGTTTGAAAGCATGTGAAACAAAAAAAAATTCGACTTTTTGCTCGATTTTCGAAAATTTTATTTGTGTTTGAAAGCATGTGCAACAAAAAAAATCGACTTTTTGCTCGATTTTCGAAAATTTCATTTGTGTTTGAAAGCATGTGAAACAAAAAAAAATTCGACTTTTTGCTCGATTTTCGAAAATTTTATTTGTGTTTGAAAGCATGTGCAACAAAAAAAATCGACTTTTAAGCTCGATTTTCGAAAATTTCATTTGTGTTTGAAAGCATGTGAAACGCGTAAAAAACGAAAAAAATATCGACGCTTTATTCGATTTTTGAACATTTCATTTGTGTTTGAAAGCATGTGAAACGCGTAAAAAACAAAAAAAAAATCGACTCATCACTCGATTTTTGCATGTGAATCAAAAAAAAAATCGACTTTTTGCTCGATTTTCGAAAATTTCATTTGTGTTTGAAAGCATGTGAAACGCGTAAAAAACGAAAAAAAATCGACGCTTCATTCGATTTTTGAACATTTCATTTGTGTTTGAAAGCATGTGAAACGCGTAAAAACGTAAAAAAACCGACTCTTCACTGGATTTTTTAAAATTTCATTTGTGTTTGAAAGCATGTGAAACGCGTAAAAAACGTAAAAAAACCGACTCTTCACTGGATTTTGAAAATTTCATTTGTGTTTGAAAGCTTGTGAAACAAAAAAAAATCGTCTTTTTGCTCGATTTTCGAAAATTTCATTTGTGTTTGAAAGCATGTGAAACGCGTAAAAAAACGAAAACAAATCGACTCTTCACTCGATTTTTTAAAAATTCATTTGTTTTTGAAAGCATGTGAAACGAAAAAAAAAATCGACTTTTAGCTCGATTTTCGAAAATTTCATTTGTGTTTGAAAGCATGTGAAACGCGTAAAAACGTAAAAAAACCGACTCCACTCGATTTTTGAAAATTTCATTTGTGTTTTAAAGCATGTGCAACAAAAAAAAATCGACTTTTTGCTCGATTTTCGAAAATTTCATTTGTGTTTGAAAGCATGTGAAACGCGTAAAAAACGAAAAAAAAATCGACGCTTCATTCGATTTTTGAACATTTCATTTGTGTTTGAAAGCATGTGAAACGAAAAGAAAATCGACTTTTTGCTCGATTTTCGAAAATTTCATTTGTGTTTAAAAGCATGTGAAACGCGTAAAAAACGAAAAAAAAATCGACGCTTCATTCGATTTTTGAACATTTCATTTGTGTTTGAAAGCATGTGAAACGAAAAGAAAATCGACTTTTTACTCGATTTTCGAAAATTTCATTGTGTTTGAAAGCATGTGAAACGAAAAAAAAATCGACTTTTTGCTCGATTTTCGAAAATTTCATTTGTGTTTGAAAGCATGTGAAACGCGTAAAAACGGAAAAAAATCGACTCTTCACTCGATTTTTGCATGTGAAACGAAAAAATTATCGACTTTTTGCTTGATTTTCGAAAATTTCATTTGTGTTTGAAAGCATGTGAAACAAAAAAAAATCGACTTTTTGCTCGATTTTCGAAAATTTCATTTGTGTTTGAAAGCATGTGAAACGAAAAAAAAATCGAGTTTTTGCTCGATTTTCGAAAATCTCATTTGTGTTTGAAAGCATGTGAAACGCGTAAAAAACGTAAAAAAACCGACTCTTCACTCGATTTTTGAAAATTTCATTTGTGTTTTAAAGCATGTGCAACAAAAAAAAATCGACTTTTTGCTCGATTTTCGAAAATTTCATTTGTGTTTGAAAGCATGTGAAACGCGTAAAAAACGAAAAAAAATCGACTCATCACTCGATTTTTGCATGTGAATAAAAAAAAATCGACTTTTTGCTCGATTTTCGAAAATTTCATTTGTGTTTGAAAGCTTGTGAAACAAAAAAAAATCGTCTTTTTGCTCGATTTTCAAAAATTTCATTTGTGTTTGAAAGCATGTGAAACGAAAAAAAAATCGACTCTTTGCTCGATTTTCGAAAATCTCATTTGTGTTTGAAAGCATGTGAAACGCGTAAAAAACGTAAAAAAACCGACTCTTCACTCAATTTTTGAAAATTTCATTTGTGTTTAAAAGCATGTGCAACAAAAAAAAAATCGACTTTTTGCTCGATTTTCGAAAATTTCATTTGTGTTTGAAAGCATGTGAAACGCGTAAAACACGAAAAAAAAATCGACGCTTCATTCGATTTTTGAACATTTCATTTGTGTTTGAAAGCATGTGAAACGCGTAAAAAACGAAAAAAAATCGACTCATCACTCGATTTTTGCATGTGAATAAAAAAAAAATCGACTTTTTGCTCGATTTTCGAAAATTTCATTTGTGTTTGAAAGCTTGTGAAACAAAAAAAAATAGTCTTTTTGCTCGATTTTCGAAAATTTCATTTGTGTTTGAAAGCATGTGAAACGAAAAAAAAATCGACTTTTTGCTCGATTTTCGAAAATCTCATTTGTGTTTGAAAGCATGTGAAACGCGTAAGAAACGTAAAAAAACCGACTCTTCACTCGATTTTTGAAAATTTCATTTGTGTTTGAAAGCATGTGAAACGCGTAAAACACGAAAAAAAAATCGACGCTTCATTCGATTTTGAACATTTCATTTGTGTTTGAAAGCATGTGAAACGCGTAAAAAACGAAAAAAAATCGACTCTTCACTCGAATTTTGAAAATTTCATTTGTGTTTTAAAGCATGTGCAACAAAAAAAAATCGATTTTTTGCTCGATTTTCGAAAATTTCATTTGTGTTTGAAAGCATGTGAAACGAAAAAAAAATCGACTTTTTGCTCGATTTTCGAAAATTTCATTTGTGTTTGAAAGCATGTGAAACAAAAAAAAATTCGACTTTTTGCTCGATTTTCGAAAATTTTATTTGTGTTTGAAAGCATGTGCAACAAAAAAAATCGACTTTTTGCTCGATTTTCGAAAATTTCATTTGTGTTTGAAAGCATGTGAAACAAAAAAAAATTCGACTTTTTGCTCGATTTTCGAAAATTTTATTTGTGTTTGAAAGCATGTGCAACAAAAAAAATCGACTTTTAAGCTCGATTTTCGAAAATTTCATTTGTGTTTGAAAGCATGTGAAACGCGTAAAAAACGAAAAAAATATCGACGCTTTATTCGATTTTTGAACATTTCATTTGTGTTTGAAAGCATGTGAAACGCGTAAAAAACAAAAAAAAATCGACTCATCACTCGATTTTTGCATGTGAATCAAAAAAAAATCGACTTTTTGCTCGATTTTCGAAAATTTCATTTGTGTTTGAAAGCATGTGAAACGCGTAAAAAACGAAAAAAAATCGACGCTTCATTCGATTTTTGAACATTTCATTTGTGTTTGAAAGCATGTGAAACGCGTAAAAACGTAAAAAAACCGACTCTTCACTGGATTTTTTAAAATTTCATTTGTGTTTGAAAGCATGTGAAACGCGTAAAAAACGTAAAAAAACCGACTCTTCACTGGATTTTTGAAAATTTCATTTGTGTTTGAAAGCTTGTGAAACAAAAAAAAATCGTCTTTTTGCTCGATTTTCGAAAATTTCATTTGTGTTTGAAAGCATGTGAAACGCGTAAAAAACGAAAACAAATCGACTCTTCACTCGATTTTTTAAAAATTCATTTGTTTTTGAAAGCATGTGAAACGAAAAAAAAAATCGACTTTTAGCTCGATTTTCGAAAATTTCATTTGTGTTTGAAAGCATGTGAAACGCGTAAAAACGTAAAAAAACCGACTCCACTCGATTTTTGAAAATTTCATTTGTGTTTTAAAGCATGTGCAACAAAAAAAAAAATCGACTTTTTGCTCGATTTTCGAAAATTTCATTTGTGTTTGAAAGCATGTGAAACGCGTAAAAAACGAAAAAAAAATCGACGCTTCATTCGATTTTTGAACATTTCATTTGTGTTTGAAAGCATGTGAAACGAAAAGAAAATCGACTTTTTACTCGATTTTCGAAAACTTTATTTGTGTTTGAAAGCATGTGAAACGAAAAAAAAATCGACTTTTTGCTCGATTTTCGAAAATTTCATTTGTGTTTGAAAGCATGTGAAACGCGTAAAAAACGTAAAAAAAACCGACTCTTCACTCGAATTTTAAAAATTTCATTTGTGTTTTAAAGCATGTGCAACAAAAAAAAATCGACGTTTTGCTCGATTTTTGAAAATTTCATTTGTGTTTGAAAGCATGTGAAACGCGTAAAACACGAAAAAAAAATCGACGCTTCATTCGATTTTTGAACATTTCATTTGTGTTTGAAAGCATGTGAAACGCGTAAAAAACGAAAAAAAATCGACTCTTCACTCAATTTTTGAAAATTTCATTTGTGTTTAAAAGCATGTGCAACAAAAAAAAATCGACTTTTTGCTCGATTTTCGAAAATTTCATTTGTGTTTGAAAGCATGTGAAACGCGTAAAAAACGAAAAAAATATCGACGCTTCATTCGATTTTTGAACATTTCATTTGTGTTTGAAAGCATGTGAAACGCGTAAAAAACGAAAAAAAATCGACTCTTCACTCGATTTTTTAAAAATTCATTTGTGTTTGAAAGCATGTGCAACGCGTAAAAAACGAAAAAAAATCGACTCTTCATTCGATTTTTGAAAATTTCATTAGTGTTTGAAAGCATGTGAAACGAAAAAAAATCGACTTTTTGCTCGATTTTCGAAAATTTCATTTGTGTTTGAAAGCATGTGAAACGCGTAAAAATCGAAAAAAAATCGACTCTTTATTCGATTTTTGAAAATTTCATTTGTGTTTGAAAGCATGTGCAACAAAAAAAAAATCGACTTTTTGCTCGATTTTCGAAAATTTCATTTGTGTTTGAAAGCATGTGAAACGCGTAAAACACGAAAAAAAAATCGACGCTTCATTCGATTTTTGAACATTTCATTTGTGTTTGAAAGCATGTGAAACGCGTAAAAAACAAAAAAAAATCGACTCTTCACTCGATTTTTGCATGTGAAACGAAAGAAAAATCGACTTTTTGCTCGATTTTTTAAAATTTCATTTATGTTTGAAAGCATGTGAAACGCGTAAAAAACAAAAAAAAATCGACTCTTAACTCGATTCTTGCATGTGAAACGAAAAAAAAATCGACTTTTTGCTCGATTTTCGAAAATTTCATTTGTGTTTGAAAGCATGTGAAACGAAAAAAAAAATCGACTTTTTGCTCGATTTTCGTAAATTTCATTTGTGTTTGAAAGCATGTGAAACGCGTAAAAAACGAAAAAAAATTGACTCTTCACTCGATTTTTGCATGTGAAACGAAAAAAAAATCGACTTTTTGCTCGATTTTTTAAAATTTCATTTATGTTTGAAAGCATGTGAAACGCGTAAAAAACGAAAAAAAATCGTCTTCACTCGATTTTTGAAAATTTCATTTGTGTTTGAAAGCATGCGAAACGAAGAAAAAATCGACTTTTTGCTCGATTTTCGAAAATTTCATTTGTGTTAGAAAGCATGTGAAACGCGTAAAAAACGAAAAAAAATTCGACTCTACTCGATTTTTGAAAATTTCATTTGTGTTTGATAGCATGCGAAACGCGTAAAAAACGAAAAAAAATCGACTCTTAACTCGATTCTTGCATGTGAAACGAAAAAGAAATCGATTTTTTGCTCGATTTTCGAAAATTTCATTTGTGTTTGAAAGCATGTGAAACGAAAAAAAAAATCGACTTTTTGCTCGATTTTCGAAAATTTCATTTGTGTTTGAAAGCATGTGAAACGAAAAAAAAAATCGACTTTTTGCTCGATTTTCGTAAATTTCATTTGTGTTTGAAAGCATGTGAAACGCGTAAAAAACGAAAAAAAATTGACTCTTCACTCGATTTTTGCATGTGAAACGAAAAAAAAATCGACTTTTTGCTCAATTTTCGAAAATTTTATTTGTGTTTAAAAGCATGTAAAACGCGTAAAAAACGAAAAAAAAAAATCGACTCTTCACTCGATTTTTGCATGTGAAACGAAAAAATAATCGAATTTTTGCTCGATTTTCGAAAATTTCATTTGTGTTTGAAAGCATGTGAAACAAAAAAAAAATCGACTTTTTGCTCGATTTTCGAAAATTTCGTTTGTGTTTGAAAGCATGTGAAACGAAAAGAAAATCGACTTTTTACTCGATTTTCGAAAATTTCATTTGTGTTTGAAAGCATGTGAAACAAAAAAAAAATCGACTTTTTGCTCGATTTTCGAAAATTTCAATTGTGTTTGAAAGCATGTGAAACGCGTAAAAAACGAAAAAAAATCGACTCTTCACTCGATTTTTGAAAATTTCATTTGTGTTTGAAAGCATGCGAAACGAAAAAAAAATCGACTTTTTGCTCGATTTTCGAAAATTTCATTTGTGTTTGAAAGCATGTGAAACAAAAAAAAAATCGACTTTTTGCTCGATTTTCGAAAATTTCATTTGTGTTTGATAGCATGTGAAACGCGTAAGAAACGAAAAAAAAATCGACTCTTCATTCGATTTTCGAAAATTTCATTTGTGTTTGAAAGCATGTGAAACGCGTAAAAAACGAAAAAAAATCGACTCTTCACTCGATTTTTGCATGAGAAACGAAAAAATAATCGACTTTTTGCTCGATTTTCGAAAATTTAATTTGTGTTTGAAAGCATGTGAAACAAAAAAAAAATCGACTTTTTGCTCGATTTTCGAAAATTTCATTTGTGTTTGATAACATGTGAAACGCGTAAGAAACGAAAAAAAAATCGACTCTTCACTCGATTTTTGAAAATTTCATTTGTGTTTGAAAGCATGTGAAACGAAAAGATAATCGACTTTTTACTCGATTTTCGAAAATTTCATTTGTGTTTGAAAGCATGTGAAACGCGTAAAAAACGTAAAAAAACCAACTCTTCACTCGATTTTTGAAAATTTCATTTGTGTTTGAAAGCATGTGAAACGCGTAAAAAACGAAAAAAAACCGACTCTTCACTCGATTTTTGAAAATTTCATTTGTGTTTGAAAGCATGTGAAACGCGTAAAAAACGAAAAAAAATCGACTCTTTACTCGGTTTTTGCATGTGAAACAAAAAAAAATCGACTTTTTGCTCGATTTTCGAAAATTTCATTTTTGTTTGAAAGCATGTGAAACGAAAAAAAAACCGACTCTTCACTCGATTTTCGAAAATTTCATTTGTGTTTGAAAGCATGTGAAACGCGTAAAAAACGAAAAAAAAAATCGACTCTTCACTCGATTTTTGCATGAGAAACGAAAAAATAATCGACTTTTTGCTCGATTTTCAAAAATTTCATTTGTGTTTGAAAGCATGTGAAACGAAAAAAAAATCGACTTTTTGCTCGATTTCGAAAATTTCATTTGTGTTTGAAAGCATCTGAAACGAAAAAAAAATCGACTTTTTGCTCGATTTCGAAAATTTCATTTGTGTTGAAAGCATGTGAAACAAAAAAAATCGACTTTTTGCTCGATTTTCGAAAATTTCATTTGTGTTTGAAAGCACGTGAAACGCGTAAAAAACGAAAAAAAATCGACTCTTCACTCGATTTTTGAAAATTTCATTTGTGTTTGAAAGCATGTGCAACGCGTAGAAAACGAAAAAAAATCGACTTTTCATTCGATTTTTGAAAATTTCATTAGTGTTTGAAAGCATGTGAAACGAAAAAAAATCGACTTTTTGCTCGATTTTCGAAAATTTCATTTGTGTTTGAAAGCATGTGAAACGAAAAAAAAATCGACTTTTTGCTCGATATTCGAAAATTTCATTTGTGTTTGAAAGCATGTGAAACGCGTAAAAAACGAAAAAAAATCGACTCTTCATTCGATTTTTGAAAATTTCATTTGTGTTTGAAAGCATGTGAAACGCGTAAAAAACGAAAAAAAACCGACTCTTCACTCGATTTTTGAAAATTTCATTTGTGTTTGAAAGCATGTGAAACGCGTAAAAAACGAAAAAAAATCGACTCTTTACTCGATTTTTGCATGTGAAACAAAAAAAAATCGACTTTTTGCTCGATTTTCGAAAATTTCATTTTTGTTTGAAAGCATGTGAAACGAAAAAAAAATCGACTTTTTGCTCGATATTCGAAAATTTCATTTGTGTTTGAAAGCATGTGAAACGCGTAAAAAACGAAAAAAAATCGACTCTTTACTCGATTTTTGCATGTGAAACAAAAAAAAATCGACTTTTTGCTCGATTTTCGAAAATTTCATTTTTGTTTGAAAGCATGTGAAACGAAAAAAAAACCGACTCTTCACTCGATTTTCGAAAATTTCATTTGTGTTTGAAAGCATGTGAAACGCGTAAAAAACGAAAAAAAAAATCGACTCTTCACTCGATTTTTGCATGAGAAACGAAAAAATAATCGACTTTTTGCTCGATTTTCAAAAATTTCATTTGTGTTTGAAAGCATGTGAAACGAAAAAAAAATCGACTTTTTGCTCGATTTTCGAAAATTTCATTTGTGTTTGAAAGCATGTGAAACGCGTAAAAAACGAAAAAAAATCGACTCTATTCGATTTTTGAAAATTTCATTTGTGTTTGAAAGCATGTGAAACGAAAAAAAAATCGACTTTTTGCTCGATTTTCGAAAATTTCATTTGTGTTTGAAAGCATGTGAAACGCGTAAAAAATGAAAAAAAAAATCGACTCTTCACTCGATTTTTGCATGAGAAACGAAAAAATAATCGACTTTTTGCTCGATTTTCGAAAATTTCATTTGTGTTTGAAAGCATGTGAAACGAAAAAAAATCGACTTTTAGCTCGATTTTCGAAAATTTCATTTGTGATTGAAAGCATGTGAAACGAGTAAAAAACGAAAAAAAATCGACTCTTCACTCGATTTTTGCATGTGAAACAAAAAAAAAATCGACTTTTTGCTCGATTTTTGAACATTTCATTTGTGTTTGAAAGCATGTGAAACGAAAAGAAAATCGACTTTTTACTCGATTTTCGAAAATTTCATTTGTGTTTGAAAGCATGTGAAACGAAAAAAAAATCGACTTTTTGCTCGATATTCGAAAATTTCATTTGTGTTTGAAAGCATGTGAAACGCGTAAAAAACGAAAAAAAAATCGACTCTACTCGATTTTTAAAAATTTCATTTGTATTTGAAAGCATGTGAAACGAAAAAAAAATCGACTTTTTGCTCGATTTCGAAAATTTCATTTGTGTTTGAAAGCATGTGAAACGAAAAAAAAATCGACTTTTTGCTCGATTTCGAAAATTTCATTTGTGTTTGAAAGCATGTGAAACGCGTAAAAAACGTAAAAAAAACGACTCTTCGCTCGATTTTTGAAAATTTCATTTGTGTTTGAAAGCATGTGAAACAAAAAAAAAATCGACTTTTTGCTCGATTTTCGAAAATTTAATTTGTGTTTGAAAGCATGTGAAACAAAAAAAAATCGACTTTTTGCTCGATTTTCGAAAATTTCATGTGTGTTTGAAAGCATGTGAAACGAAAAAAAAAATCGACTTTTTGCTCGATTTCGAAAATTTCATTTGTGTTTGAAAGCATGTGAAACGCGTAAAAAACGTAAAAAAACCGACTCCACTCGATTTTTGAAAATTTTATTTGTGTTTGAAAGCATGTGAAACGCGTAAAAAACAAAAAAAAATCGACTTATCACTCGATTTTTGCATGTGAATAAAAAAAAATCGACTTTTTGCTCGATTTTCGAAAATTTTATTTGTGTTTGAAAGCATGTGAAACGAAAAAAAAAATCGTCTTTTTGCTCGATTTTCGAAAATTTTATTTGTGTTTGAAAGCATGTGAAACAAAAAAAAATAGTCTTTTTGCTCGATTTTCGAAAATTTCATTTGTGTTTGAAAGCATGTGAAACGCGTAAAAAACGAAAAAAAATCGACTCTTCACTCGATTTTTGAAAAATTCATTTGTGTTTGAAAGCATGTGCAACGCGTAAAAAACGAAAAAAAATCGACTCATCATTCGATTTTTGAAAATTTCATTAGTGTTTGAAAGCATGTGAAACGAAAAAAAATCGACTTTTTGCTCGATTTTTGAACATTTCATTTGTGTTTGAAAGCATGTGAAACGAAAAGAAAATCGACTTTTTACTCGATTTTCGAAAATTTCATTTGTGTTTGAAAGCTTGTGAAACGAAAAAAAAATCGACTTTTTGCTCGATATTCGAAAATTTCATTTGTGTTTGAAAGCATGTGAAACGCGTAAAAAACGTAAAAAAAACGACTCTTCGCTCGATTTTTGAAAATTTCATTTGTGTTTGAAAGCATGTGAAACGAAAAAAAATCGACTTTTTGCTCGATTTTCGAAAATTTCATTTGTGTTTGAAAGCATGTGCAACAAAAAAAAAATCGACTTTTTGCTCGATTTTCGAAAATTTCATTTGTGTTTCAAAGCATGTGAAACGCGTAAAAACGAAAAAAAAATCGACGCTTCATTCAATTTTTGAACATTTCATTTGTGTTTGAAAGCATGTGAAACAAAAAAAAAATCGACTTTTTGCTCGATTTTCGAAAATTTCATTTGTGTTTGAAAGCATGTGAAACGAAAAAAAATCGACTTTTAGCTCGATTTTCGAAAATTTCATTTGTGTTTGAATGCATGTGAAACGAGTAAAAAACGAAAAAAAATCGACTCTTCACTCGATTTTTGCATGTGAAACAAAAAAAAAATCGACTTTTTGCTCGATTTTTGAACATTTCATTTGTGTTTGAAAGCATGTGAAACGAAAAGAAAATCGACTTTTTACTCGATTTTCGAAAATTTCATTTGTGTTTGAAAGCATGTGAAACGAAAAAAAAATCGACTTTTCGCTCGATATTCGAAAATTTCATTTGTGTTTGAAAGCATGTGAAACGCGTAAAAAACGAAAAATAATCGACTCTTCATTCGATTTTTGAAAATTTCATTTGTGTTTGAAAGCATGTGAAACGCGTAAAAAACGAAAAAAAAATCGACTCTTTACTCGATTTTTGAAAATTTCATTTGTATTTGAAAGCATGTGAAACGAAAAAAAAATCGACTTTTTGCTCGATTTTCGAAAATTTCATTTGTGTTTGAAAGCATGTGAAACGCGTAAAAAACGAAAAAAAATCGACTCTTCACTCGATTTTTTTAATATTCATTTGTGCTTGAAAGCATGTGAAACGAAAAAAAAAATCGACTTTTTGCTCGATTTTCGAAAATTTCATTTGTGTTTGAAAGCATGTGAAACGTGTAAAAAACGAAAAAAAATCGACTCTTCACTCGATTTTTTTAAATTTCATTTATGCTTGAAAGCATGTGAAACGAAAAAAAAATCGACTTTTTGCTAGATTTTCGAAAATTTCATTTGTGTTTAAAAGCATGTGAAACGCGTAAAAAACGAAAAAAAAATCGACTTTTTGCTCGATTTTCGAAAATTTCATTTGTCTTTGAAAGCATGTGAAACAAAAAAAAAATCGACTTTTTGCTCGATTTTCGAAAATTTCATTTGTGTTTGAAAGCATGTGAAACGAAAAAAAAATCGACTTTTTGCTCGATTTTCGAAAATTTCATTTGTGTTTGAAAGCATGTGAAACGCGTAAAAAACGTAAAAAAACCGACTCTTCACTCGATTTTTGAAAATTTCATTTGTGTTTTAAAGCATGTGCAACAAAAAAAAATCGTCTTTTAGCTCGATTTTCGAAAATTTCATTTGTGTTTGAAAGCATGTGAAACGCGTAAAAAACGAAAAAAAATCGACTCTTCACTCAATTTTTGAAAATTTCATTTGTGTTTGAAAGCATGTGAAACGAAAAAAAATCGGCTTTTTGCTCGATTTTCGAAAATTTCATTTGTGTTTGAAAGCATGTGAAACAAAAAAAAAATCGACTTTTTGCTCGATTTTCGAAAATTTCATTTGTGTTTGAAAGCATGTGAAACGCGTAAAAACGAAAAAAAAACCGACTCTTCACTCGATTTTTGAAAATTTCATTTGTATTTGAAAGCATGTGAAACGAAAAATAATCGACTTTTTGCTCGATTTTCGAAATTGGTCAAATTCGTCAATTAGTGTGGTAGCAACTTTCAATGAGGGCGCCAAGAGCGTAAAATCTACGATCATGTCGATCATATGATGAGTCAGCCATGACATTTTTTTGAAACTTGTTTTGTTTATATTGTCAGTGTTTAGTTTACATCTATGGTTTACATTTTTTGTTCGTTTCGTTCATCTTGTGCTTCATCCTGCCTGTTTTGTATTATTACTATGTTTTGTGTGAAATCATTTAGTGTATAATTTAATTTACAATTATTGTATATTGCTTTTAAGGTTAGTTAGTACATAATGTATAAGTTTGTAAATTATTATAATTATTGTAACAGTTTGATTTGTAATAGGGTTTTGTCCATTAATTTAAATAGGGAGATAAAATGATATTGCTAATATTTGTTATGTTATTTATAAAAAAAAAATTATATAGTAAAATTAATTAGTAATTAATTATTAAAAGATATATTTGTGAGGAGACAATTACACTAATATAAATCATTTAAATCAAATGTAAATGTTAATTATTCGTTTCATTATTGTTTTAAATATTTTACATTTTTATTTGTAAAATATTGTTTTTATATGCTCGCAGCTGTTCAAGACTTTGCGCTGATATATTGAGAATCGATGCGCGGATGACTTATTCTATCCTTTTCTATTTTCGTGTTGCCGCGAGCGAAGAAGATCTCGTGAGAGGGTTCTTTTTCCGGCTCGTTTGAAACGTGGTGGTTGTCGGTCATAAGTAAAGTGTATTGGGAAATTAATCCCATCGACTTAACGTCAACTTAATTATTTTACGCTGCCGACAATTAAATCGGTGTCCGGGATTGTGTGATGCAAGTAGGCGCATCAATATTTTTGTAATCCGGGCCGATTCTCGTCACTGTGCGGATTATTCGCCACGTGTGAATCGAGGAAAAGAAAATTATTCTTACTTAAGGATCATTATCTTTTTTTTTGTGAGTGACGATCGTGTCGTTCGCATAAAATTTACAATCTTGTAAGCTGATTATATTTGGAATGGAATTATTATAAATTGGAAAATCGAAGATCATAATTATTTATGAATTATTATAAATTGGAAAATCGAAGATCATAATTATTTATGAATTATTATAAATTGGAAAATCGAAGATCATAATTATTTATGAATTATTATAAATTGGAAAATCGAAGATCATAATTATTTATGAATTATTATAAATTGGAAAATCGAAGATCATAATTATTTATGAATTATTGTACGTTGGAAAACCTACGTATTAAATGGAAAATCAAGAATTTTAATTATTTATGGAATATTATATGTTGGGAAATTGGAAATATTATTATTTATGGATTATGGATTGTTAATATTGGAATGTTAACTGGGAAGTGGACATCATCAAAGAAGAATTAAGAAGATTAATAAAATTGAAGAAATTAATCATCCCCAAGGACAGCAAGTCGTGAAATCGGATCGGAAAGGACCAAGGACGGACGAGAAGGACATAGACATATACACAGGCTTGTTATAAATACTATTTTTCTTTAAAATCAAATTTAAAATTAAATTATTAGATTTTCACCATTATTATTATCTTTCTGCATTAGTTTGCAACTTATTTTTATTTAGTTAATTGATATTTTTGGTCCAACTTTATGGGACATATTTTTATGTATGAATCGACGTTTAAATGTCTGTATGATTTAGTTATTTTTTTTTATTTTTTTTGGCATTCCAAAACTTACCTGTAATAAGTTTTACTGTCAAACTCGTGTTTGTTCGATATTATTACGTAAATAAAAATTTAAAAAAAAATCTCTTTCGTATACACGGTAGCGCTACCTAAACGGATGGGGTTGTAGTTAAGTCGCGTTAAACTAAATATTTTTAATACTGAAAATTTAACCGTAACGACAGGTTAGTTTATTGGGGCCTAATTTTGTTATTTAAGAATTTATATAATATAATAATAATAATATATCCTATATATAATCAGGGAATGTTTATGTATATATATAATTCTCTGTTTCTTTGTGAGTGCTATTTTGATCAATTGAAATTAAATTTCTCGTTTAATGTTAACACTTTGTTTATTTTGTAATAATTTTTACCTTTTTTTATCGTGAGTTCGAGCTTTTCTCAGCTTACGGGTTCTCCGACCAAGTGCTAAATATACAAGCTCGTGGCGCTCTTAATTCGAATCACCCGTCTCCCTTTGCTGGGCGGACAACTGGTCGGTGGTAACCCGGATACCAATAGCTTTATTCTCAAAAATTTAAGAAGTAAACACACAAGTTAAAAATCCGCGTCATAAATCTGGCGCCCAACGTGGGGCTAATTAAAAAGAAAAACTAATTAATTAAAACAAAAAAAATATATATTTTTTTAAAACTTAGACTAGAAATTTGATTTTGGTTGGGAGTAGTAATTCATAGAAACAGAAAGAAAAATATAATAATTCCATTCTAAATTTGTTTGTTTTTATTTTATGTAACAGTGTTTATCCATTTTACAAATTACTTTATTCTATTTTGTTCTTCGAACACCATGACCCATATTATGTATGCAAGTAAACTCACTCGAGACGAGCTCGAGTATGAACTCAAGCTTAGGGGTTTGACAGAGTTTGGTAGTGTGACAGAAATGCGAAGTTGTCTTACAGGCATTTTAAAAATGGGAAGTACGCTTCCGCTTACTAATTTATCGTTAGACCCAAAGGAAGAATGGGAAACCATAAATAGAAAATTAAGTGACATTGAACCGGAGATAAATTCTTTCGATCAGTCTTTACACAAAACTAATTCTACGTATCAAAAATTAAAAAGTAAATTGAATCACTTAATAAATAGATTATCGCGCATTAAAACGACTTATGTGACTAAAGACGAAAACGATAAGGATCTAACTATAAGTATAGCTCAAGAACGAAATACTATTTTGCAACGCTTAGTACAACTTGGCCCTATGTTAGATAAAAAGCATAAAAGTGCAGTTCAAAAGATGCCTTCTTTTACCGAAATGTCGCTAAATCCATCTGCAGTCTCTAGTGACGACAATTCCTCTTCAGAAGAAGTCAGCGATGAGGAAATCTTACCTGAACCTTGCTCTACGCCTCATACATCTCGTACTCGACATACAAGATCAGTCAAGTCAACGCCCGTTGAGAAATGGAATCATAAGTTCTCCGGTGATGCAAAAGGCATGTCAGCAGTCTCTTTTCTTCTCCGAGCCGAAGAGCTTGCGTTAGCTAGACATATAAGCCATGATGAACTATTTAACTCGGCCATTGATTTGTTTCAAGGTAAGGCACTTATTTGGTTTCGTGCCATTAGGACTGCCGTTCAAAGCTGGGATGAACTTGCAGAAGCGTTAAAAGACGAATTTCTACCGATAGACTACGACGAGAAGTTATTTGAAGAAATTAAACAACGTACGCAGGGTCGTGACGAATCAATTGGACTGTATGTTGCAATTATGCAGAGTTTCTTTAGCAGACTGAAAAGAAAAATTCCTGAAGAAGGTCAACTTAAGATATTAATGAAAAATATCTCCCCATTCTACCAATTGGGATTAAGTTTTGCTGATGTTACGTCTATTGCTTCGTTAAAATTATTGTGTCGAAAGATAGAAGAACGCAAAGAAGCTAGCGAGACATATCACCCACCATCTTCATCTCGCCTATGCCTAGAACCAGACTTGGCGTACGTTGATAGCTCACAAACAACTTTTGCTCCCCGGTCTCAAGACGTAAGGAACAAGGTGGACCAGAAACCACGTTCATGCTACGTGTGTGGTAAGCCTGGGCATATTGCCCGTAATTGTTATCAACGCCCTAAAACAGATAAGGGAAACGGTCGCGGGGGAAAGTAAGTAGTCGTCCTTCCCCTACTCCCATAAAAACGACTACTATGGATAGACAAGAAGTTATATTGGATTACATCATCTCGCATAAAAGTGGAGATCAAAGGCCTTATCTAGAGGTTGATATTTTTGGTCGGAAAGTGTTTGGATTGTTGGACTCTGGGGCCACCAATACCATTTTAGGAGGTCCGACCTGGGATATACTGCGATTAGGTGGAGTAAAGTTATGCCAAGATGATGTAAAATCAGTAAATGTTGCTAATGGTACAAAATGCGATTGTATAGGTTTTGTTAATGTACCTGTGTGTGTGTTAGAGAAATGTTGTATAGTAAAAATGTTAGTTGGGGTATAACCCATAATTTGATATTAGGAGTAGATTTTTGGAAGCAATTAAAAATTGTACCCGATTTAAACCAAAACGTATGGAAATTTTCAGAAGAACAACAAATTGCTAGTATAGATGGTACGCAAAAGAGTTCATTAAACCAAGAAGAAGAAGTTAAACTAAAACAATTGATAGACTGCTGGTTTAATAAAATGGGCACCGGGATAGGTTGTACAACCTTAGTGGAACACCACATAAAGACGAAGTCTGCCCCAATTAAACAGCGATACTATCCGGTATCCCCTGCAGTACAAAGATGCATTGACGCCGAACTAGACGATATGCTTGAAAAAGGTGTAGTTGAAAAATCTGCGTCGGGATGGTCTTCTCCAGTATTACTGGTACCAAAGAAAGATGGGACATTTCGGTTTTGCGTAGACTTTCGTAAACTAAACGCTGTAACCGAACGAGACGCATACCCCCTACCGTATATTTCTGCAATACTGGATAAATTGCGCGATTCAAATTACATCTCATCGTTAGACATCAAATCTGCTTACTGGCAGGTACCAGTAGAGAAAGCATCAAGAGACTATCTTAGTTTCACAGTACCAGGCCGAGGACTTTTTAAATTTTGTAGGATGCCATTTGGCCTCCACAACGCTCCTGCTACTTGGCAGCGTCTAATTGACCGCGTACTTGGTCCCGAACTGGAACCATTTGTGTTTGTGTATCTTGACGATATTATCGTAGTAACAGACACGTTTGAACGGCACTGTGAAATTCTTGAGGTTGTTTTTCAAAGATTAATTGAAGCAAACTTAACACTTAGTCAAGATAAATGTCAGTTTTGCCGTGAAGAACTTAGGTACCTTGGTTACATGGTAAACAAAACAGGCTTGCATGTTGACCCAGAAAAAGTTACAGCAATATTAAATTTACCGCCTCCAAAAACAGTTAGAGAGGTCCGATCCCTACTAGGAATGGCCTCTTGGTATAGGCGATTTATTCCTAATTTTGCAACCATTGCTGTTTCTTTAACTAATTTACAAAAGAAAAATACTAAATTTGTATGGACTGAGGGCTGCCAAGAATCCTTTGAACTTTTAAAAAATGCTTTGGTACAGGCTCCTATATTACGTTGTCCTAATTTTGAACTTCCTTTTGTTGTACAGACCGATGCAAGTAATTATGGAATCGGAGCAGTACTGACTCAAATTGAACAAGGCACAGAACACGTAGTCTGTTACTTAAGTAGGTCTCTTCGTAAAGCCGAACGAAATTATACAACGACAGAGAGAGAATGCCTTGCCGTGATATGGGCAGTTGAAAAATTGCGACCATACTTAGAAGGGTATAAGTTTACTGTTATTACAGACCATCATTCATTGGTCTGGTTAGATAGCCTTAAAGATCCAAATGGACGTCTAACTAGGTGGGCTGTACGGTTACAGCAATTTGATTTTAAGGTTTTACATAGAAAAGGTAAAGACCATGTCGTGCCGGACTTTTTATCACGATCTGTTCCTGCAATAGACAGTGTTGCAGCCAAAACTGAGAGTATGCCAACTAAGGATCAATGGTATCTTAAAATGCAAGCAAAGATTTTAAAGAAACCCGAAAGATATTCTCAATGGAGATTAGACGATGCTAATGGTATGTTCAAGTATGTAAAAAGAGGTTTTACCGGTCTTGAAGATGAAGGAGACTTTTGGAAACGTGTAGTCCCTAAGGAAGGTCGAAGAGAAATTATTGTACGTTTTCACGATTTGCCTACAGCCGCTCATGCTGGAGTGTATAAAACATACCACCGGATAGCTGAATGTTATTATTGGCCTAAGATGCAAACCGACGTTGCACGCTATGTAAAACATTGTCATGTGTGCCAACAAAACAAACCGGAACAAAAACGTAAACCAGGACTTTTGTTGATGCAGCCTGCTGTATCGCGTCCCTGGCAAATGGTAAGCGTTGACTTAATGGGACCGCTTCCTAAATCATCTGCTGGTCATATGTACATATTAGTTGTAGCCGACTATTTCTCAAAGTATCCATTATTATTTCCTCTTAGAACTCCGACGGCCGCAGCAGTAGTTAAAAAGGTAGAAGAAGAAGTCTTTTTAGTTTATGGAGCTCCTTAAATGTTACTGACTGATAATGGAAAACAATTTACAAGCCGGCAATTTAAAGATTTATGTGAACGATATGCGGTTAAGTGTCGATATAACGCTTACTACCATCCCCAATCAAATCCGACGGAACGTGTAAATAGAGTGATTAAGACTATGTTACGATCAGTCATAGATGAAAATCAACGAAAATGGGATGTGGACTTGGCTAAAATTGGGTGCGCTATTCGAACCGCTAAACATGAATCTACCGGATATACTCCATATTTTATGAATTTTGGTAGACGTCAAATTTTGCAGGGCGTAGAACACCGGAACGCTGGTGATTTGACTGAACTAAGATTTGACCGATCAAAAGTACAAGAGCGATCAGTAATTTTTGCACAACTCTTTGAGAAGGTACAATCAAAATTAAAGGCTGCTCATGAACGAAATAAGAGATATTTTGACCGAGATAAACGGGATATAGAATATCACGAAGGTGACTTAGTATATCGAAAGAATTTTGTATTGTCTAATGCGGCTAAATATTTTTCGGCCAAACTAAGACCAAAGTACCTAGGCCCCTTCGTTATTGGAAAGAAGTTGTCCTTATACACATACCAACTTACAGACGACAATGGCAAAGAATGTGGAGTTTGGCATGTGGAAAACTTGAAACCGGCCAATGTAGAAGACGTAGTTTCAGAGTAGGTTTCTACTTTTTTTTTCGCCCTGTGGTGAGGGCATAAGAATAGACCCACCATTAATCAGATGAGAAGTAAAAGTCTTCTATGACATAATGATGCGTTGATGTGTTGTCCGATTGTTTGTGTTGTGGTACCCAGATTTTTGTTAGGTACGGAAATATGGAGTGGTCTCGCATATCTATTTATACGATTTGGCGTTAACTAGGCTTATGATTTTGAATACGTTTGTGGGTGCAAATAATTTTCTTTTATTTTTCTTTTTTTGTTTATTCACAGAGTTTGGTGAATAATTATGTTTAGGGTTTTAAGCGATAGGTGAATACCAAATCAAAGTTATGTTTTATTTTTGGGTAGAAAATTGGAGCAATTTTCTAGAAAGAAAAGGGGGAATTGTAACAGTTTGATTTGTAATAGGGTTTTGTCCATTAATTTAAATAGGGAGATAAAATGATATTGCTAATATTTGTTATGTTATTTATAAAAAAAAATTATATAGTAAAATTAATTAGTAATTAATTATTAAAAGATATATTTGTGAGGAGACAATTACACTAATATAAATCATTTAAATCAAATGTAAATGTTAATTATTCGTTTCATTATTGTTTTAAATATTTTACATTTTTATTTGTAAAATATTGTTTTTATATGCTCGCAGCTGTTCAAGACTTTGCGCTGATATATTGAGAATCGATGCGCGGATGACTTATTCTATCCTTTTCTATTTTCGTGTTGCCGCGAGCGAAGAAGATCTCGTGAGAGGGTTCTTTTTCCGGCTCGTTTGAAACGTGGTGGTTGTCGGTCATAAGTAAAGTGTATTGGGAAATTAATCCCATCGACTTAACGTCATCTTAATTATTTTACGCTGCCGACAATTAAATCGGTGTCCGGGATTGTGTGATGCAAGTAGGCGCATCAATATTTTTGTAATCCGGGCCGATTCTCGTCACTGTGCGGATTATTCGCCACGTGTGAATCGAGGAAAAGAAAATT
The DNA here is from genome assembly GCA_963932245.1 of Tachinus rufipes. Classification (NCBI taxonomy): domain Eukaryota; kingdom Metazoa; phylum Arthropoda; class Insecta; order Coleoptera; family Staphylinidae; genus Tachinus; species Tachinus rufipes. The sequence goes on along the minus strand of OZ010743.1, from coordinate 82,381,200 downwards.
ATTCTTACTTAAGGATCATTATCTTTTTTTTTGTGAGTGACGATCGTGTCGTTCGCATAAAATTTACAATCTTGTAAGCTGATTATATTTGGAATGGAATTATTATAAATTGGAAAATCGAAGATCATAATTATTTATGAATTATTATAAATTGGAAAATCGAAGATCATAATTATTTATGAATTATTATAAATTGGAAAATCGAAGATCATAATTATTTATGAATTATTATAAATTGGAAAATCGAAGATCATAATTATTTATGAATTATTATAAATTGGAAAATCGAAGATCATAATTATTTATGAATTATTGTACGTTGGAAAACCTACGTATTAAATGGAAAATCAAGAATTTTAATTATTTATGGAATATTATATGTTGGGAAATTGGAAATATTATTATTTATGGATTATGGATTGTTAATATTGGAATGTTAACTGGGAAGTGGACATCATCAAAGAAGAATTAAAAAGATTAATAAAATTGAAGAAATTAATCATCCCCCAAGGACAGCAAGTCGTGAAATCGGATCGGAAAGGACCAAGGACGGACGAGAAGGACATAGACATATACACAGGCTTGTTATAAATACTATTTTTCTTTAAAATCAAATTTAAAATTAAATTATTAGATTTTTACCATTATTATTATCTTTCTGCATTAGTTTGCAACTTATTTTTATTTAGTTAATTGATATTTTTGGTCCAACTTTATGGGACATATTTTTATGTATGAATCGACGTTTAAATGTCTGTATGATTTAGTTATTTTTTTTAATTTTTTTTTGGCATTCCAAAACTTACCTGTAATAAGTTTTACTGTCAAACTCGTGTTTGTTCGATATTATTACGTAAATAAAAATTTAAAAAAAAAATCTCTTTCGTATACACGGTAGCGCTACCTAAACGGATGGGGTTGTAGTTAAGTCGCGTTAAACTAAATATTTTTAATACTGAAAATTTAACCGTAACGACAGGTTAGTTTATTGGGGCCTAATTTTGTTATTTAAGAATTTATATAATATAATAATAATAATATATCCTATATATAATCAGGGAATGTTTATGTATATATATAATTCTCTGTTTCTTTGTGAGTGCTGTTTTGATCAATTGAAATTAAATTTCTCGTTTAATGTTAACACTTTGTTTATTTTGTAATAATTTTTACCTTTTTTTATCGTGAGTTCGAGCTTTTCTCAGCTTACGGGTTCTAAGACCAAGTGCTAAATATACAAGCTCGTGGCGCTCTTAATTCGAATCACCCGTCTCCCTGGGCTGGGCGGACAACTGGTCGGTGGTAACCCGGATACCAATAGCTTTATTCTCAAAAATTTAAGAAGTAAACACACAAGTTAAAAATCCGCGTCATATTATTTATAACAAATAATAAAATAAAATATTTGTAATGTAATTATATAGGTATTATATATGTAATACTGCGTGACTCAGAGTAGATTTCAGTTTTCGAACGTGCCCTGCGCAACCGCTTTAAAAGTTGGGGGGGGGGAGTAGCGCTGCCAATTTGGTCGAACGTACAACGTGCCTTCATGGTAGAGGCGTTTTTTAAAGTGAACGATTCCTATGTAGTTGCTATTCGACGTTTTTGCAACCATTACAATATTCGGCGTGTACGTGATGCTCCGTCGACAAATTTAGTGAAATGGTGGGTTCAAAGATTCCGACATAGCCAGTGGTGGAACTCCCGTGGGTCGTTTCGCTATCGAATCGAATCGCCTGACGTCATCGTGACGTAGTATTCGATTCGATAGCCGTATGAATAGAATTCCGGTACTCCAATGTAAATCGACATGCCCCTTCTCTTTAAATTTGTTAGCAATCGCATCGAAACGAAAACGATACCAGTAAAGCTATCGCATACGTACCGACTATTCAAAATGAAACTAAAATGAGTAAAAAGCGCTTTAACAAAGACCATCAACATGTGTTATTTTATTAGATTTTGGTTTCAACCGAATCCACAGCTTGTTACGATGAAGTTTACAACAATTCAAAGCCGGCAAAATTATAGTGCGATGTGGAACTACAAAAAGAATAATAAAGATTATAACAAAAAATAAAAGAAATAAACAGCATTTATACGGATTATATTTTTATAATCCTTGTAACACGTTGTTGTAGAAAAAATAACTCAGACAGCATTAATTGTCTAAAACAAATTAATAAAAATGATATTTGTATATTTTTTTAATAAAAACGGTTGACTGAAATTTTTATTACTTAAATAATTTATTTTATTGTGAATATTAAATATTGAAATAAGAACTGAAAATATAAATTTGACATTATATTAATATATACAATAAACGTTAATATTGCCGCTAGAAATTTTATTCGGAATAAGTTTAAATGGTTTAAATGCTCGCAAAACTTATCGAGTTGTCCTGTTATTTACCATCCTTGTCTGCGGCATTTCTATAACAATGCATCGCACACGTTCTAAAACGCGATTCCGATTATTCCCGAGCGAAGATTTCTATATACGTTTTTCGCAGATGGGAGTAACAAAACTCAATGCGATCGAGTGACTTCTCTGACGTCATTTCGCTATCGAATGCGATGCTATACCTACATCGGAGTGCCACCACAGGCCCTGAACATTAATCGCTCAAGTGTGCAACGGATTTTAAACAAAGACTTACACTTCCATCCCTACAAAATTCAATTAGTGCAGTTTCTGAAGCCTACAGACCACAAAATTAGAAAAAAATATTGTGAGACCATGATGAATATGTTTTGGGATGAAGGAGGCTTGGACAACATTTTATTCAGTGATGAGGCTCACTTCCACCTGGAGGGGTACGTAAACAAGCAAAACTGTCGGTATTGGGCCCCCCGAGAACCCAAAAGAAAAGCACCAAAAACAATTGCATTCCAAGAAGGTAACAGTTTGGTGTGCCATGTCGTCTTCTGGAATAATCGGGCCCTACTTTTTTGAGGATGCCCGTGGCCGCTCTGTTACTGTGTACAAGTTAACGGTACACTGCAATGCTCCACCAATTTTTGACTCCAGCTCTTCAAAACGTTCCTGGTTATGACCCAAACTGGACCTGGTTTCAACAGGATGGGGCGACGGCACACACTGCAGCAGCATCATTGGACACTGTACGTGAATTGTTTCCAGGAACTGTTATTTCGAGATTTGGGGTCGTCTACACCGATCCTCCAGCCACTACGGAGCAGTTAAAAAACAACATTCGAGAGGCCATTAACAATATTCCTATTGAAATGTGTCGGCGGGTATTTAAACATTTAAGACAGTATTGGACGAGTACTATGAGAAGGATGGTCGACATTTGGACAACATTGTGTTTAAAAAATGAAATCCGCATTCTGTACTTTCTTAATTTAATATTAAAATTATTCTAACACTTTTTATACTGTTATTATAACGTGTTAAAACCTGAAATCTCCTCTGAGTCACCTTGTATATTATAATATATGTATTATAGTCAGATTACAATACATAACCTATACATAATTCAATGTTTTATTTTCACAATTTCTTGAAATACAGAGATTTTTATTTTACATGTATTTCAGGTTTTAAATGAATTACTAAAAAATAACGCGCAAAATAAATACACTTATTTTTCAAATTTAATGCGCCAAATAAATAATTTAGTATTTCAAATTTAGCGGGCAAGTTTAGTAATTAAAGTTTTCTAATTTACCTACAAAATTCTGTAGTAAATTTCGTAAGATGGCGCTTATCAAGGTGACAGAAAATGGGCGGAGTTGCCTTTCTATACGTGTGATTTCGACGGTTAACGACGATCAGGAAATCTGTTTTGATATTCATCTGCTGCATTTGCATTGTCATTGCAATAACCATATGCCATATACATATCTGCACATGCAATCAAAGTAAAAGCCCATAATAAAATCAATAAAATAGAAATATCAACTGACATTTATTGCATTGCCTACTTTATAATTTGAATTTTATTAAAAATTTTGCTACGTTGCCAAGCGTATTTTTAATTTACATTTGATTTATTCTTCGAAAGTAATTTGCACATTGTTCAATGTTTTTTATTATTAATTTTCAATAAATCTCGTAATTTTTATTATACTAAAAAAGAAAGCAAATTTGTACATAAAATACGTAATTAAAACAATTTCGTATTGACAAAATTGAAACTTTGAGGACTTCGTGTGGTCAAACGAAAAGTTTTTCAGTATGTTGGAATTAAGATTTTCGTTTTCTTTTGGCACTATCTATAAAGTTACCTGGCGTTTGTCCGCCAATTAATCTGCACCCTGTATACAGGATTGGGTAAATGTATGAAAACACCCGATTATTGAGTTTAATAAAAGTTTTTGTAGAAATTTTAGCGTCTAATATGGCACAATAATCCTTCCGCGGTTTTTATTATATTAGTAATCTCTTAATAAGATATGTGCTATTTTACCTTTCAGTGCCTTACAATTACACAAACTTTGAAAATAATAATTTCAAATTTTCCTCAACAAAAATTAAAAAATACTTTATTATAAACAATAAAAATTTACAATATATCACATTAGCTAAAGTTGGTCTTGTCTCTCAATTCAATATATGATTTTAAATCTTTACAATTATAATACCTATACAAATATTTCTTGACATTGCGATTTAAATGATTTTGTAACCAATACACACTAAAATTCGTAGGACCATTACTAGCAATCCGAGCACTTCCTAGACATTCATCATCTTTATAAAACACTGCATATTGTCCTTCGGTAATCGCACGTTTTGGGTAAAAAAGTAATACTACTAAACCTTTATTAGTCTCAAACAATTCACAATCAACCAAATCATGCGTATGTTGAAACTTGAATTGACATTTATATACTTCTTTTCTGGATAATTCTTCAGGTTTCCTTGATATCCAATGTGCTTCAGATGTAAAAAATAATGTTGTGTGAATCGCAGGATGTTTCGTACCCATTGCCTAGAAAATATGTCTGTTTTAAATATTTGTTATTGAAAATAAAAATTAAATATTAAAATAGTCCGGTTCAAAAAAAGTTACTATTAAGACCATACCGACCGCTACTTTGATTTGTAGTATTTTAACAAAAACGGGAACTTTGGTGGCGATATTGCTGTTTCTACATATAATTTGATAATTGATTTATTTTTTTACCAGTACATTCAGAAAAAATTAAGCTATGATTTGTCGGAGTTTTTTTTACATAAATTGGCACAGATCGTACGATTTAACTCCGCTAGACTTTTTTTGAGCTACGTGTAGGAAAGAGTATACGCTAATGCCCGCAAAAAATTACAGTCGAAGTTGGCATTTACTGGATATCATCTTTACAAATAATCGAGTTTGTAGTTTAAATTTAGCAGCACAAAGGAGCAAAGCGAGCAGTTGGAAAGCCGTCAAGGTTATATTTATACCAAAACCACCCCGGTATGCCCTGGCTAATATTTTACATACCAATCAGTTTGACATTCTTTATACAAAACCTATACTTGTTTTTTTATACAATATTTGGAATATCTATTAAAAGTCAAAATCAAATCAAAAAAATAATAGGATATAAAAATTGTAGAAAAAATAGACGTACGGTACGGAGCACTAAAGGCTCGGCCTCTGCACCAAACAAAAAAATTATGCAATCTAGCTATATAGCAAGTGCAAAAAAAACATTACAATAGAAAGAAATAGCTTTGGGTGCTTTTATGTATATTGATGAGGCATTTGACAATACTACTTTCAAATCGTGCAACAATGTTCAAGAACCGTTTTGTAACCATAACAGTGGGTTAGTTGGGTAAAGCGCCTAACTCGAATCTCGGCGCAAAATTTGTCGCAGGTTCGAGCCCCAGCAAATAATTTTAAGAAATTATGACATTTATTAATTCAGAATGTTAGTCTAATATGTTATTCCATTTAACCATAATTGCATTTAACATGAGAGTGTGGGTGGACCAGATATTAGGCCTCGTCAGTATCTACAGCGCCTCCATTCTCTCAATTAAGGGGTGCGATAGTATATCTTTTCAGGTACATACTCAAAGGCAGATTGTGTTGTATTACCATAAACGTAAGCCCTAAAACTTTGCTTTTATAGATTGGAGGCATTTGACAATAATACCTTCAAATCGTCCAACAATGCTCAAGAACCGTTTTGTAACCATAACATTATATGGAAAGACTGTAGGAGCCGGTGCCTACAAAGAGGTGTACTATCACCCTTAATGTGGTACCTTGTCATAGACGACCTACTACATATACTCAACATGAACATGAATGAACATGGAGCACTAAACACCATAGAAAAGTGGTGCGTAAAAGAAGTGCTATCAGTGAACCAAATCCAAAACATTGATTGTACCGTTCAATATATATGTATGTATGGAGAGAAGTATCTACGACTCACGCTTGACACCAGGCTAAACTTCCACACACACCTGGATCATAACCATAAACGCCATTCGGGTGCTCTTTGCAACCAAAACAATGGTGGTAAGACCCATTATTACATATGGAGCGCCCGTATGGAGACAAAAAAACCACCCTCAAGTGTACGGCCAACAAACTAGGTAAAGTTTAGAAGATAGAATGTTGATAACGAGGACAATGAGAACGACGCCCACAAGAGCTATGGAAGTGCTACTATCGTTAAGGCTTGGTTACACTGTGCGAGCTAACATTCAAGCTGTCCTAGTTAGTTACTGCAGTGCAGCTACTTGCATCATGCGAGTTACTATCATGTGCGAGTCGGTCAGTACCTAGCATTCGAGTTACAGTAACATTTTTTGTTTTTATTCTTTTATTCGCCTCTCGCAGTAGCTGTCTACTGTCAGGTCAGCAACTCGTATTGTGTAACCAGGCCATTACAGCTACTTCACTTGATAGTAATGTCAGATGCAAGACACACTGTAAACGTCGAGACCACAGACCTAGCATAATAAATATGTTGTATGAGGATTTTTTTTTTTACTTGGAGCATTACACTCATTTAGTCACAACCATGTAATTTAATGTGAATTTTTACAAATTCTCGTAATAAAACAAATTAACCGAGATTCGAACTCGAAAAAAACCCTAATGATGATCGGACATCATGAAGGGTCATTGCATCAAAAAGACATATAATATAATAATACCACAAACGAAACAAATAAACAAATAAAAAATACCTGGTAAGAAAACTATCTGGTACACAGCTGGAGCCAAAGACTAAAATGGCACCGGGACTGAAATCTACAAAGAGTAAGACCAAAGAAAGCAAACTTCACTACCCCCTTGGGCAAATACGCCTACGAAAGCAAAAAAGACATTTACTAGACCAGAACCTGCTTTCGAGGTTTTAATTCAATTCAATTCAATGTCAATAACACATAATGAAATTAAAAATACGTGACCAGAAAAGAAATAAGCCGCAGCAGACTAGAGGCAAAACACGGCAACTTGTGGTCTGTGGAAAAGCTACAAGAAATTGACGCACTCAAAAATATTCCTAACAAGACCATCACATAATACCAAAAACTTGGTAACTCAAATGAGTCAAATCAGACTGCAAAGGCTCACAGGACTAATAAATATCTTAACAAGCACATGCATAGAATAGAAATGGGAGTATGTGCTGAGTGAATACAAAACTTATAAACTTCAATGCACAGCCTCCAACCTAACCAAAGTTGAGCTGAAAATAATCCCTTGGCATAAGATTCTGGACTTCCTCAAAGAGACAGAACTGCTATAGAAGTTACACATCAGATCTGTACAACAGGTTCAGGAAGACCGCAGTGAAAGAAGTGCCAAGCAAACCACCTCAAAGAAAGGAAAAAGAAAGATAAGGTTTTTGGTTTTTTGGTCAGTAAAAACCTAACACTATTGGACAGTATAAGCTGCCCATCATCTTTTAATTGCTTATGGCCTACACTGTAAAAATGTAGCCATAGATTATCTTCATACGTACTTACTAATCTCATTGCTAAACTTGTAGATAACAACAAAATAATTAAAAACATCAAAATAATGAAATATGTACTCACAACATATATAATATTTGATTCAAAATCACGCTTAGCAATGTAATAGCTAAGTGGTACTCCAGGTAAGCGTGATCTTTGACCTAATGTCCAATAATGCAAACCCTTATGTTCTCCAACCTTTTTTCCAGAATCAATATCAATAAAATCTCCAGGTTTATCATCAATATACTAGAAATAAATGAATTATAAAATAATGTAAAACAAAAATTTATAATTCACCTCAGAAATAAAGTCTTGAAAATTTCTTGTACCAATAAAACAGATTCCTACACTTTCTTTCTTTGCAGCAAACTTTTCTAATCCATTATCGGCAGCAATTTGTTTAACTTCAGATTTTAATAAATCACCTAATGGAAACATGGTTCTTCTTAATGATTCCTGCTTCACCTGACACAAGAAAAGTGTTTGATCTTTGAATGTGTCTTTAGCCCTGTACAATTTAACATCTTTTTTTATTACAGTAGTACTCATTTACGTAAACTATTTATAATACCTGTACTGTCTTCATAATTTTCTAAGTAAGATCCGAAGCTAGTTCGTGCATAATGACCAGTTGCTATTGCATCTGTTTTTAAAACATCACGTGCATATTTATAAAAATAATTAAATTTCACATTTCGATTGCATAGTATGTCGGGATTAGGCGTGCAACCATGTTCATACTCATTGATTAAATTCCTACAAATGTAATGTTATACATAATTTGATTAAATATTATTTTTATTGATGAATACATAAACACTTCGTTCCAATATTCCTTAACAAAATTTACATGTTTTAGAGGTATTCCTAATTTATTACAAACTATACTAGCATCCTTATATTCCTCATCTGATGTACAAATACCCTTTTCATCGGCAATGTCCCAGTTTTGCATAAATACTCCTTGTAAGTCGTAACCTAAAACATAAATAATTAATACATTTAAAACAATTTGGATGTAATAAATTACCCTTATTTTTTAATAATAGTGCTGTTACTGCACTATCAACACCACCTGATATACCAACTACTACTTTTTTAAATTTTAACATTTTTCAGGTTAAAGCTAGGTGCTAGGTTATGTACATCTATGAAGTTGTTCTGTTTTGTATTTTGATCTTCCTATCTTGTATTTACTTTCTTTGATATATACAAATAATTATTAAAAGTTAGCACAGGTTTTAAGTGATGTAGAGAGAATAGTCCAGAAGTTCAGCCAAAGACTATAAGATCACAATGAGTTCCCAGGTAATTTATTTTTTATAAATATTTAAAGGGCTAGAAGGGTGTACTTGTAATAGTTATATAGTGGATTTATTTTAGAACCTTTTTTCTTACCTATGTTAGATTGCTTTTAAAAAATATTCTTCATACCTTTATCTAATGAGTAATTCAGAGAGTAAAAAATTAAATTCACTTTTGCTTGTTTCTGTATCCAATAAAAATGTAATAGTAAACAGAAAAAAATATGCTAATGGGATAGATCATTGTTCTTGAACTTGGATGATTGATGAGATCAGATGAGATGATATTAGTGGGTGAAAAATATACAACTTCTTTATAAAATAGTTTTTAAAAATAATGATTAATTGTGATGAAGACATTCTTTCTAAAACTGCAGTTAAGTAAGTTTTTTAATATACTCCTGCATAAAGTACCAACTACAAATAACCCTAACCACCTACAAACTCAAAGATATAAAAAAAGACTATTCCAAATAAACTCAGAAGCCTGTCAATACTAAACTAGTGATGATGCAAACCAGCCTTAGGTGGTCCGGGTATTTATACTACTATATAAGCCAGTCGAAGTGTTCTATTTATATATTTCACATTTTCATTTTTCTACCACATTCTTTTAAATTTAAATATTATGTTTGGTGATCACAACTTTGTCATAGTTTAATTTTATCATTATTATGGATTACCATTTAGTAAATGGCTGAACCATCCTTTATATTAAATCCGGATGTATTATGCAGTTTTTAACATTTATCAGTTGTAATTATTAAAACATTGTTAATGAAACAATACACTTGATGGCATAATTTCTATCTATTTTAGCAATTTGAAGAAGAGTGGTCTCCATATGCCAAACAATATGACCCTATTAAAATAGGATCTATTGATGGTACAGACACAGAACCCCATGATAAAGCAATTGTACGTGCTTTAAACTCAGACTACACACCAAACAGATTTGTAAAAGGACGTCCAGAATGTACTATATTTATCAGTAATTTAAATCAAAACACTACAAAAGATTCAATTAAAGATTACTTTTCTAAATTTGGAAAATTAAAACGATTTCGTTTAGTAAAGGATATTGTAACAGGATTTCCTAAAGGTTATGCATTCTTAGAATATGAATGTGAGAATGGTGCTGAAGAAGCATACAGACGAGCATATAGAACTGAATTAGATGGTAATGTATTATTTGTTGATTTTGAATGTGAACGTTTATTGAAAGGATGGAAGCCAAGGAGATTAGGAGGTGGATTTGGAGGAAAAAAAGAATCGGGACAAATCAGATTTGGAGGAAGAGACCGCCCATTTAAGAAACCTATTTTTTTAGAAATAAAAGAACGAGATGAGAAATTACGAAGAGAAGAAAGACGTAGCAATTCTGATAGAAGTGATCGTAGAAGGGATGAATTCGATAGTCGACGCAGAAGACATTATGATTAATTTAAAGAATAATAAAATAACTTTATTTTTTAAAGTACATTGAAATTAGCATAAAATTTTTAATCAATAAAAATTATTTACATTGTTTACTCTTTTCTTGTGTCTAAATTAAGACTCCACTTCTGCATTATTTTTATTTCCAGATTTTTCATAAATTTGGTCTAATATTGATCTCCTAGTGTCTGTAACAAATTTTAATTAAACTAATGCATTGATAATTAGATAATTTACTTACAGGGTTCAGCAGTAAGATGGAAGAAGTCAGATTCAGTATAATCTTTGACAAGCTCTTTGAAATGTGCACAATCTTCTGCATACTTTTCGGAAAACTTCTCATCATCTTTATAAGGAAATAAGGCCTAGAACATATAAAATACTATTTATAAAAACTGTACAAAAACACATTGTTCCTGTGATTTTAGACATAATTTGCATTAAATGTTCAAAATTGATTTTTTTTACCAAAAGTGGAGTTACAACTTTAACAAAAAAAAAAATTGTCTTAAAATAATTATTCGAAGAAATAAATACAAGGAATTCATCAAGGATTTATTTTAGTAATAATGTGTAATAAAATTGCATGCTTCATAAACAAACATCAGCTTTAAAACTAGTTTAATATAAGGTCATTAGACATAAACATTAATTTAATTTTTTGTAAATATATTCGCCAGGTAGTGTATTTTCAATGTATGTTGTTTATTAAATATAAAAAGATACATATATAATTACATACTATTACTATATATACAATTTATAAGTAATAAATAATAATCAATCAAAAGTTGATTTAGTTATAAATTATATGTTGAATATTATTAATAAATTACCTTAAATTTCTCATAAACTTCTTCAGCTAAACTCCTTATTGTGTCAGCATCATTTGTAAAATCATTTAATTCCTTATTCGATAAATTCCAGGAATTTATATTACCTACATATTTCTTCAATCTACGTAAAGTATCCATAAGATCTGGATGCTTTTTCAATGAAATTGGATCAACTACCAATGAAGATATAATCTGAAGATGCTTGATGGCAATTTTTGGTTCTGCATGTTCTAAATTAAGACATTTTTTAATTGTCAATATACTTTCGTATAGTTTGCTCTCATTACACAACCAATTTACTTTTCGAGTTTTATATTGAAAAATGCTATCATTAATCGTTTGATGAATAAGTTTGTGAGAAAGATTCATTTCAATGATTCTATCATCATTTGTATCTATTGGTTTTCCTGATATGATATCATTTCTTAATTCTAAAAAATATAATATATTATTTATTTAAATATATGTACATTAAAAAGGCTAACATACCTAAAGTTTCTTGAGCTAAACGTTCATCATCCATAGCTCTATCATATTCATTTTTAAATTCTGATAGTTTTTTTGGATTAAATTTAATACCAATATATTTATCTTTTAGATCTTTAACAGGAAAAACTTTAATTTTTTTATCTTCATCATCGTTCAGTGTGGTTGGATCAGGTTTTTTTTCTAAAATTTTATTATTAAGAAACATTTTTTTAGAATAATAACTAAATTTTACCTCTATAAATGTTTTCATTTACTTTAATTTTTTGAGCCTGAAAAATAATTATTATTTAAGTCACAAAAAGTTGGTATAAACTGTTTCATCCTGAAAAGGTTCATTTGAATGAAAACTTACATATGCTATTATCGTTTGTAGATATGAATGAGGAATCATTGTCATGTCTCTGTACTCCTGAGGAAGTTTATCATCAACATCCGTATCTGGTGTAGAGTCCCTTAAATCTTTGGATAAAACATTTTCCAAATTATTTTCCGCTAATTTAGATTTACTGAAATATAGTTAAAATTAAATTAATTATGTAATTGAAAAATAATATGAATTACCTATCAACATTATTGTCTTCATTATCAAGGTTATTTTCATCAGTATTCAATTCATCCCTCTTATCTATTTCATTATGAAAACCTATTTCAGGTTCTTCCTGCTCTTCTTTTTTATCCTCATTAGGTATTCCTTCAACTGGTTCATATTTATCTTCTACAATCATTTTATCATTAGTCTCTTCGGAACTCTTTTCCTCCTTTGATACGTCATCATTTTCCTCTTCCACTTCTTTACTAGCATCACCAGTTGGAATGTTATTATCTTCTACTACATCATTATCTTCTATATCTTCTTCCTTTATTTGTATACTGTTCTCTTCAATATCATCTTTGGTCACTGCTTCTTCCTCTAGTATCTCATCATCCTTAGCCTCAACTTTTATCATAGAATTTTTTCTAGCTTTAGGCACTTGTCCTGAATCACTTGCAGATGAAGAACGTTTTCTTTTATTGCTACGTTTATTTTCTGGGAGTGATGTTGACATATCTAAATCAGAGGCAATGGAATCATTGGCTGCATTGCTACCATCATCTCCACCATTTTGTTCTATTTCTTGCTCAATCTCATCAACAGCATCATTATAATCTTTACGTTTTAAAGTTTTCACAAATTGAGATTTATGTTTGAGGTAGTAAAAGAGATCCTCGGGTTTTAAGCAACCTCTAAATATGAAATTAATTAATATTTTTAAACCAATACAATTATTTATTTAGTAATTATATTATTAATGTGTAATAAAATCGCACACTTGTCTAAAGCTTCATAAACAAACGTCGGCTTTATAACTAATTTAATATAGGGCAAATTAATTGGCTATTAAATAATACTTAAATTTAAAATCCTTCTAATAGCCCATAAAAATAAATATTTATTTAATTTAAACAGATAAGAGTAATTCATTTCTAAGTATATGCAACTTGTAAGTTAATTGATATTTAATGGAGTTCAATTTTCTGATCATATCTTTTATCTTATGGAAAAAAGTTTTAGAATATCGTGTCAAAATTTACTAATTAAAACTTACGTTTCTCCTGTTCCATAAAACTTCACATCATATTTTTTTCCATTTAATGCAACAACCTAAAATAAATATACACATTTCATAAATACTGCTGCTTATATAAGATGATACATAAAATTCATTTGAATAATTCAAATATTTACTGATTGATAAAGGTTATGTATTGACTTAAAAATAAAATTGATTGTATATGCAAGAAAACAAAATTATTTATAATTACTTGAGCTGGCCAAGCCGGATATCCCTTAACTTTGGCAAACACTTTATCACCAACTTTGAATGACTTTGCTTTCCTCATAATGTTATCAGGTAATCACAAAACATCCAAATTAAATGTATTAATTAAACCCGTAACTAGGCAACTTAAATCAAATTAATAGTACGAAGAATTACAATTCATCAAATTGTAAACGAAATCCAAATTAATTAAGAAGCGTGATAGAATGGGCACCGACACAAGAAAACAACTTAACAACCACTTCTCGAAATGGCGCTTGATTTATTTTTGACAATTGCTGCGCTGTCAAATACCAAACAAAACATGGGAGGTACAAAGGTTGCCTGCAAAAAGTTGTATACAGGGTGTGTCGTATTTCAAATTATTAATAGCCGCACTAATTCAACGAGTGTGACTAATAACTTGTTCCGTTTGTCAAAGGCGACTTACATTTTCGAGATGAGAGCGTGTGAGAGCAAAATTTAAAAATGTTTAAAGTTTATAAAGTTACATACAAATTATTAAAATTAGGTAGGGTGTTCATTTGAGACACTTTTTATATATAAACTCATAGGCAACCATGTTGACCCTAGAAAACTTTTTTTTTGTTTTTTTATACAATCTCTTCAAAGTCTAAATAAAAAAAATAATAGAATATAAAAACTATAGGCAATTAAATTGACCATCTTTTTTGAACAGCATATCTGGATCTATTTCTAACCGTACTCATGTCATAAATCAAAGAATGAATTTGTTTATTTATTTTTGAAAAACATGCTTAAAAGTCAAAAATAAAAAAAAAAATTGGAATACGAAATTAAAATTTTTGTTTTATTATTTTAATGAATACATATTTCAAAAACTGTAAGTCGTAGATCTATAAAAATTATATCATTGTAAATGTTGAAAAATTTTCTTTCTAAAAATAAAATAAAATACAGGGAGCTCATTTAAAAAAAAAACTGATAATAACGTGATACCTCGTGAAACAGGACTTGTATTAACCTTCCGTTAGTCGCATGTATCAATATGATACAACGCAATTTAGTTTTAGTTCTCAATAACGCGCATGAGCAGTTACGCTCTCCCCCCACTCAGTACCTTCCTATTTTCCTACAGATTTTTGACGATTGTATTAAGCGACTTCAATGTGTAAGGTTATCCTGAGATATTGTCAAAGTATCATATTGATACACGCGACTAACAATGTAAGTTTTTTCTTATTATCGTTTTTAAGATCTGTATGCTTTTATTAGAATGTAATTTTGTTGTTTAATATCTACATAAAATAGTTATATTTAATTATGTAAAATTATACAAAAAAAAAATGTATCAAATTTATACATGCTACTAACGGTGTCACTTTTACTGTTTCTGCTTGGTATTTTGTAGCTAAACAATTAAAATATAAGTTTAGGTGAAAGAATAATAATTTATAATAATTAATATTAATAATTTATAATAATTAATATTAATAAATTATAATAATTAATAATAATAGATTTTATTTTAATAATGCTTTGCTTTCGTAAAACTGAACGGTATATACTTGATTTTTGAATATCGCTTTACATTTTATTACAGTATAAAAATGACATCTAAAGGAAAAAAATATGACATAACTAACAAAACAGATGTTCAGGAGTTAATGGATCTTTTCCACTCTGTGGAAAGTGATGAAGAAGAAATTATAGATGACCTAGAAAGTGACAATGAATCGGATGCATCTATTGTTAAACAGCAAGAGAACTCAGAAACCGAGCAGAGTGGCTCTTCTGAAAGTGAAGAAGAAGAAGAAAATTTACAGTATTTTGTTGGATTTAAAAAAAAATATAACAAAATAATAAATGAATGGAAATGGCAGAAATCTCCTTTTTCCCAAAGGAAAAGAACACCTAGTCACAATATTCTTGTTCATTTGCCTGGTGTAACGGGAAAAGCAAAAGAAGTTAATGACGAATACGCATCCTGGAATTTGTTATTTACTGATGATATTTTAAACAAAATTGTTAAATATACAAACCAATATATCGAAAACATTCAAGATAATTTTAGTCAAACTAGGGATGCAAAAATAACGGATATTACGGAAGTAAAAGCATTTATTGGCTTGTTATATTTGGCTGGAATTTATCATTCTAATCGTTTAAATTTAGAAGAAAATGGTCATCTAAAGGCGTAGAGAAATTTAGAAAAACAATGAGTTTGAAAAGGTTTTATTTTTTAATACGTTGTTTAAGATTTGATGACAAAGAGACCTGAATTGAAAGAAAGCAAATCGACTGTTTGGCACCAATAAGAAATATTTTTGAGGAAGTTGTAAATAATTGCCAAAAATGTTATTCTTTAGGTGAAAACACTACTATTGATGAATAATTAGAAGCGTTTAGAGGAAGGTGCAAATTTAAACAGTACATACCATCAAAGCCGGCAAAGTATGGCATTAACATTTTTGCACTAACAGATGCAAAACTATTTTATACATACAACATGGAAATATATGCTGGTCAACAACCATAAGGACCTTACGCAATAAGTAATGCAGCAGGTGATGTAGTCAAAAGACTTGCCTCTCCCATTTACAATTCTGGACGTAATATCACGATGGATAATTGGTTTACCAGTTATGAGTTAGTGGTAGAACTTAAACAAAAAAAAATATCTGTTATAGGAACATTAAAAAAAAAACACAAATACCAACTGAATTTAAAAATACAAAAAATCGTAAGGCACTTTCTACTATTTTTGGTTTTAATAAAGACTGTACTTTAGTGTCATACATGCCAAAACAAAATAAAAACGTAATTTTACTCTCTAGTATGCATTCGAATGGCATTATTGATAAATCTACTGGTGACAAAAAAAAGCCAGAAATAATTACTTTTTATAACAGCACAAAGGGTGGAGTTGATACAGTTGATAAATTATGTGCAAGTTACAATGTCGCAAGAAACACCAAACGTTGGCCCATGGTTGTGTTTTTTTCTTTATTAAATGTAACTGGCATTAATTCTATGATTCTTTTTGTTGGAAACCAAATCAAATGTAGAAGATCCTATTTACGCATCCTGGCAAGGCATCTAACAGAGCCACATGTTGATAGACGAAATGCTGTAAATAATCTACAACCTTTTACAAATGTGGACTATAAAAATGAAATGTAAACCAAGAAAATGAACATAAAACAGAAAAAGAAAAAGATGTTTTTCTTGCTATACTCAAGTAAAACGATCTAGACTTTCTAAACATTGTTGTGTGAATTGTAAGAAGCACTTTTGCGCTGAGCATTATTTAGTCATTTGCCCGGATTGTATGCCAAAATAATATGTTATGCTATTTCTACATTTGCTACGTTTATTTTTATATGATAATTTATTTTCAATTTAAATACTTCAAAAATAAATATTATTAAAAAAAATATTGTTTTAATTATTTTTAAAAGTTGTTAAATATACATAATTTAATATGTATGAAAATGATACAAACGCGACCATTGATGTTTTTTTTAGGGCGCGACTAACGGAAATTAAAATACATCACTATATAGATTTAGATTTCTACAAAATCTTTTATTAAGATAATTTTTTACTTAAACTAAAAATGCAGCCAATAATCAATTGTTCCCATACATTTACCCTACCCTATAAATAGATTGGTTTTAAAACGTCTTGTCACGTTGTCCGATGCCTAATTTCCATGAATTTTGGTCGTTCCATTGTTCGGTTGTTAATGACTCTTCTACTCTCATGCGTTGTCGTATGTCTTCATTCCGGATCTTTTCTCTTCTGGATACTTCTAGTGTTTGTCTAAACACGTCCATTTCGGTTGCCTAGTGACGTCATTAACAGCAACGTACGTTATATTAAATGTTATTATTAATTATTATTAGACTACCACCACTCTTTCTATGCTTTTGAGAGCGACCAGAAAGAAACTGAGGAAAAAATTAAGTTTATGAAGTGCAATCGACCAGGCAAACCTCAACGGCTGGCTCTAAAAACCTTTCAAACACAAAGGTAGACAAAGCAAGGATGCAACAGCAACTCGGTACTACTTTTATCAAGACTCAAATTCTTGTCCTGCAGTAGTACGCCTGCATCACAAAAACTACCGTCAAGAAGCAGCAACGGAAATGAACAGACTTTAAAAAAAACCTTCACAAAAACTACATTAGCAATAATACCAAAAGAATATTCCAAATGCCCGTTGAATGCCGAAGAAGCAGAGAGCATCAAATTCTCTATCCTCAAAATATCTTCTTGAGGGCAAAAAACTTTAGATCATTTGTCTCAAGTAACTGCCAGATCTAAGAAGGGTATTGTACATCACTGCAAGGCACTCCCTGTGGCTCTGAGATGACATTAAAGGTGCTAAGCATTCTAAGCAGATGGCTCTTTTCACCCAAATCCTCATTTAATATATCATAAACATGTATTAAACCTGATGCCATTATATAATCTTTATTTTAGAGACCAAAAATAAACAATAGGAATATCATTCCAGCCACAGTGGCACTAAAAACTTAAATAGGAACACCAATACAGACTATATATGTCGCAATGTTGGTAAAAAAGTTGTTTGTAATTTTCTTGATTTTGATTTAGTTGTTGCCAATGCTGTTTTTCAAGTAGATGGTAATCGTAAAGCATTGGCCGCGTTCAGAACAATATATCATACGTACCTGAACGCCACCGCTAAGTACCACCGAGTCATTGTTTGCTGGCATCGCTTGTCATTTCACGCATCATACATTTAGCTTGCTGACAAATCAACTCAGCAGTTAACCAGCGCATATAAATTTACATATTATTAAAAAAATTGAGAAAGAAGGCAATATAGATAATTATATTATTATATTTATAAATATATGAGATTACAACGTACAGCATTTACTCTTGGCGTTACATGTTACATATTAAGAATATATTATATCTCGTTAAGTAGCGGCTTCATAAACTAATTAAATCATTTATTTAAATTCAAAACTCATAACCTTTATGTTTATGTCGTTGATAAATGTTTACACGGTTGGCAACAGTCTAAAATAAACCATTCAGACAGGCTCAGCGCTTACCTCCGATTGATGACTCAGCGATTGCGACTGATGAGTCGTTCTGAATGCAGATCTCCATTTCAATAGCTACTCTTGTTATTCTTGTATAAAAATGATTAATTTTTGCTAAAATTTTAGTTCCTTCAAAATTAATTTTGTTTTGACTTGAATTTACATGTTCTGTTAATGATAAAGTAGATTCATTTTTTTTGAACTGCACAAATATGTTCTTCTTTTTTTGTGCTAATTTTGCGGTTAGTTTGTCCAATCTTGAACCATGTGCAGATTACATAGACTTATTTTTAAATTTGTATGAAAAATCTTTTAAACATTTTAGAAATTTGTTTGTGGTACTTTTGACAAATGGTGAAATGGCATATTTTTGCGTTTCATATTTTTCTTTGTCGTTGTCTTCTAACATTAATTTTTTTTATATGATTTTGATCACATAATGTTAATGCTCTATGTAATAAAGATTTTGTTACTAAATTTATTTGGGCACTATCCAGCCTAATTTTGCATCACTATAGTATAACACCCTTGGACTTATACCCGTGTGACACATCTACAATTCTCTATTGAATTATGTATGTATATAATTTTGGATAAAACTTAAAAAAAGTGAAAACGAATGAAACTTTTTCACACATACACGGTTCATATTAAGTTTTGTGTTTTTTTCGTACAGTAGTAATCAATCATAATGAAGAGATGTAAAGTTGTTTCTCTATAGAAGAATAAAAAAACGAAGGAAGAATACTAGAATTCATTGGCACCCTCTCATCACGAGGGAGTATTCGGTGCTAAACTGTTTCTACTAGGTACCAAATAGAAACCGAACCGAACCGATTCGGTTCTTTTTCGATCGCTTCCGACAAGTGTAGAACGGTGCTTCGGTTTCTATTTGGTACCTAATACAGGGAGTTTATAAATGAATGGGATTATGTAATCACTTTAAATATGCCGCCTTTTTAAAATCGTCCAAACATTAAAGCACCAAATACTCCTTCGTAAAGTGATGAGAGTGCTCCCAATAAATTCTAGTATTTCTTCTTCATTTTTTTTATTCTTCTATAGAGATTACGTTACTACTGAGCCTGTGTAAGGAAAAAACAAAAAATCTAATATGAATTGTGTATGTGTGAACAAATTGCAACCAAAAACGAACCGAACCGAATGGAACCGCATATTTTAAATGTATAGTCCACATTATCGATGACTTGTATTTCTCTGACAGTTCCTGCAAATATGCAAGCATACTTGTTTGGTTTCACCTGCCGTTTCTTCTTTTTTCATCCATTTAATAAATCGGTTGTATTCTTTTTTTTTATAAGCCACGGGCTTCCGACTTCAGGAGTCAGCCTATTTTTAACTTTAGCGCTTAAAAAAAGAAGCCAACTTCAGGTTGGATTGGACTGGACTATCTATCTGATCTATACTAAGTTCATTGTATTAACTCCATGATTACGCTCAATCCTCAATCGCACTACAGAATATCCAATATAATCGCACTGTGTCGCTGTATGTGATTTGAGTAGAAAAGCTGCACGGCAGCATTAGATTGCTGGCCTAAAAAAAAAAAAACTCACACAACAAACAATCAAAACACCATCAAAAGACGAACTCCTTGCAGCTTAGTTTAGTTAGAGAAAACACGTTTTTTTCGTGAGGGAAATTCCAATAAACATTGCCTGAAAATTACATCTACACAGAGATGGCACGAGGACAGCAGAAACTACAATCCCAAGCCAAAGCTGCCGATAAATCGGCAAAGGCTAAAAAGCAACAGGGTCACAGTGCAAACGACCAAAAGATGGCTGCGCAAAAAGCCCTAGTTCACGTATGTACTGTATGTAAGTCTCAAATGCCCGATCCGAAAACATACAAGCAACATTTTGAGAACAAACACCCGAAACTTGAACTGCCTGCCGAATTGAAGGATATGTAGCTCCGGTCTCCTCATTCGAAGACACCGTTCGTGTTTCACTTTTTTATATGTAAATTTCCAATTTGTTAATGAGGCGAATGATTCTCAATTGAATTATTTTTGACTGTATTTATTTTGACACTAACTAATGTTAACACAAAACTTACATTTCAGTTTCATTTTTATACAATAAAAACTTCTTTATCTCATTGTTGAACAATAACAAAAATAGTTTGTTTCAAAAAAAAATTATATTAAAATGTCAATCTTTGATTGCATTTTATATAATCTAATCCCAAATGACAGATTGTGTACTTCAATCAATAAATTAAATATTAAAATAAAAAAGAGAAAAACGTCAATATTGATTTACTTTCATAGAAAAAATAATATTAAAGTTCACTTGGGGAAAAATTTATTGAAAAAGTCACTTTGTTTGTGATTCAAACTTCATACTCATTTTTCAATAAAAGTCTTTCAATAATTATATTACAATATACTAGAGTGAAATCAAAAATGACGACCTGTCCGCTCTCATCAAATGGAGTTTTAGTCAAATTTTGCCATATACGCACAATGGTAGACACTACTATAGTGTAGCTAACCTTACTTATGTTTTCGAATGTAAAGAATTTATTTAATTAACTGTATGAACGAGGCGGCACATACCCTGTTCGATAAGAGCGGACAGGTCAATCATTTTTGTCCTCACTGTATTATGAACTTGCTTCATTACAGCTAGCACTTTGCTCACTTGAAAATGTTTTGGCTGGTACAGAATAAAAATTTCAATTTATGAACTTGGTCCACTTTAACTTCAATTAATACCAAAAAATGCAGTATAGTAATCCTTAATGCCGACATTCCTCTCAGATAGATCCACCCATGTCCGTTGTAGAAAATCTTCCAAACCCTTTACTGCTAAAGAGAATTAAACAACCTAAAAGTCCACATACTAGAATGCCCCAGCCTTTGAGAGCAAAACCAATGGGATTGCTGAACATGATTAATAATCG
Organism: Tachinus rufipes; assembly: GCA_963932245.1. NCBI lineage: Eukaryota > Metazoa > Arthropoda > Insecta > Coleoptera > Staphylinidae > Tachinus > Tachinus rufipes. Next base: position 82,359,391 of record OZ010743.1, on the reverse strand, counting down.
ATGTCTGTAATAAAAGCAAACTATCTTATAAAGGGTTTTCCAATAAGAAGTTTCATTTTGAATAGCAGGCTATTTGGGTAGCTGTCAATTTTGAAGCTATTATCTTTAGACATTTGACAAGTAAAAACTACGAAATTATTAAAAATGGAACGATACACGCTTCAACAACGCATAGAAATGATTAAAATTCACTACAAAAATGGTGAGAATTTTTCAGTTAGAGTTCGCAAAACTAAAGCAATTTTTGGTCGTCGTAAAGCAAGGTTGGTAGAAAAACGTATATATGTAGAAGGTTGTCTGGTTTTGCCTTTAAATGATATAGATGCAGGTAGTGGTGCGGATTAATATTGTTTGATGACGTAGGGGGAGACCCAAGTCTCGCTTTAGATATGTTCTTTTTACATAAATGATTGTTTTAAATAAAGTTAATCTTAATAAAGCAAGCAAAATCTTTATTTTTTTTGTAGTTATAGAATTACACCACTGCCTGCTAATATCCGCTAACTTATATGAATTATGTTTAAAAAATAATTAATTAATTTAATTACATCTTTATATTTAAAGAACACATCTAATGTTTAATAGCAATGTTTGTGTACTGTAACCAAGTAACATTATTGTTCAATTGTGTAAATAGGAGACCCGTGCAAACGACTCCGCCCCTTTGCTAAAACCAGGCAACCTTCTAAATTCAAATTTTCTACTAACCTTGGTCGTAAAGCACCTTCACGGCCGGCAATAGTAAACCTGGTGGAAAAAGTTGAGCTGTTGGAATTAGACATTCCACAAACGACATTACACCGTATTTTGTATAAGTCTTAAGTTTTAAGGCTTTTAAAGTTCAGTTAACACAAGAAATCAAGCCGGCCGATCACTATAAACGTCGTATCTTCGCTGATTGGGTCCTTCAAATGCATCAAAATGATCCGGAATTTCATCGAAAAATCATCTTCAGTGATGAGGCCTATTTTCACCTTGGAGGCTACGTTAATAAACAGAATTGTCACATTCGGGGCTCAGAAAATCCAAGAATGATTGTTGAAAAGTCTTTGCATCCTCAACGTGTCTCTTTTTGGTGCGGTTTTTGGGCTGGCGGTGTGATTTGACCCTATTTTTTCGAAAACGAGGCTGGTGCAACTGTTACGGTGAATGGATGGCGCTACCGAGCTATGATTAATGGTTTTTTATGGCCGGAATTGGAAGATATTGATGTGGACGACGTTTATTTTCAGCAAGACGGCGCTACGTGCCACACAAGCAACGAAACAATCGCAGTTTTGCAAAAAAAGTTTCCTGAAAGTGTTATTTCTCGAAGAGGTGATCACAATTGGCACCGAGATTTTGTGATTTAACACCTTTAGACTTTTTTCTTTGGGGCCTTGTGAAAAATAAGGTCTATGCCAATGCTCCACAATCGATTCAAGACCTTAAAGATAGAATTCATGAAGTTATCGAGAACATACACCCGCAAATGTGCGAATTGGTCATGGAAAATTCCATGAACAGAATGTGGTACTGCAACCGTAACCGTGGCGGCCTTTTGACTGATATCGTTTTCAAATGTTAATGGCATACCTTCTTTACAATGAAACAAACAATTAGCGATTTTTCGCGAGATACTACTATGTTACCAGTGGTATGATGTGGTAAGAGTAGTGGGAGTAAAATCATTTTTGATACAACTTCGTTGCTCTAGTAACAAAACTTGTCGCTAATATGGGTAATTCCATTACTTTTCGACCAATTTGAAAAAGTTGACCTCTTTGATTTTGCTCAAATTTTCAGGGATCAAAATATAGATGAAAAAAATAAGATTTCCAAAATTTTGGACCTTAGAATATTGCCTGTTTAAAATGACACACATTTGAAGGTCAGAAATTTTACAATAAAACGTCATTTTTAGCTTAATTTGTATCTCAATTTTTGGGCTTCTGGAAAATGATAAAAAGGTCTACGATAGCTCAAATTATTCCTTATTACATGTACTTTAAAACCCATATTATAATGTTTAATATCGTGATAGGCATTTCGATATATTAAGCTTTAAACATTATTCCAAAACAAACCGTAAATTTAGCAAAATCGCAAAACTTTGCTTTCTTTAAACCGTTCTAACTTTGTTAAATCTTAACAAAATTTGATTTGCAAGGTCTAGATTTCCTCGTGTTTAATCTCTTTTTGAAGTGATCACACAATACTTATAAAATCAATACGTATACACCATTATTTTGATGCAGGAAGTTGCACATGTTTTCGCGATCTTCAAAACTTGTAATTTTCAGGTCCCAAAAAAGCGCTGTCACCCTATGTCGATTTTAGTCAAAATTTCAGTAAATACTCTTTAGAACACAAGAAAAAAGGTTATTCATATGAGAAATGGTATATCGGGCATTATCAAGAAATTTTTTATATTCAAAAATTGTCAAAATCGGCAAACCGCACATTTTTGTATCTCAATTTCTGGGCCTCTGGAAAAAGATAAGAAGGTCTTGGCTTAAAATATTCCTTATTGCTTGTACTTTAAAACCCATATTTGTATATTTAATGTTGGGGCAGTCATTTAGATATATCAAGCTTTAACCATTAATTAAAAAAAAAAACGTATATTTTGAAAAATTGCTAAATTATGCTTTGTTTAAACCGTACTAACTTTGTCAAATCTTAAACAAAATTGATCCACGAGGTCTAGATTTCTTCGTGTTCAATCTTTCTTTAAAGTAATTACACTAGACTAATAGAATCAATTTATATTCACCACTATTTTGATGCAGGAAGTTGCACATGTTTTTGCTATTTTCAAAAGTTGTAATTTTCATGTCCCGAAAAAACGCTGTCACCCTATGTCGATTTTAGTCAAAATTTCAGTAAATACTCTTCAGATTACAAGAAAAAAGGTTATATATATGAAAAATGGTATATTGGGTATTATCAAGAAGCCATTGAGAAAATGCAAGTCGTTGTGCTGCGTCGCCTGGTTGTAGGTGTTTTACTTTTGATAATAATATGGGTGAACATTTTCACTAAAAAACGCGTCAAAAAAGTTGTTTTCTGTCAGGAAATCTCAATTGCTAGGGCATTACCATTACAGAGTCCGTAAACAAAAATGATATTTGCGTATTCTCTATGTTGAACAGCATTTTTATCAAATTTCACTAACCAAACCAAACAAACTGTTTTAACAAGTATCAAAAGCTTGCATCAATGCGCACTTGTTAAAGTAATGTTGTTTTGTTTGTGTTTTTTTGCTAAATTAAAAGTTTTTTAAATATTTTGTATTTGTTGACTATCTCAAATACAAAGCAAGATAGACAAAAAGTGATTTAGATTTTCTGAATTTTGACGATTTCTGAATATAAAAAAATTCTTGATAATGCCCGATATACCATTTTTCATATAAATAACTTTTTATTTGTGGTCTGAAGAGTATTTACTGAAATTTTGAAGATCGCAAAAACATGTGCAACTTCCTGCATCAAATAAGTGGTGAATATGTATAGATTTTATAAGTCTTATGTAATCATTTTAAAGAAAGATTGAACACAAAGAAATATAGATCTCGTGGATCAAATTTCTTTAAAATTTAACAAAGTTAGAACGGTTTAAACAAAGCATAATTTTGCAGTTTTGCTTAATTTACGGTTTATTTTGGAATCATGTTTGAAGCTTGATGTATCAAAATGACTGCCCTAACATTAAATAGACAAATATGGGTTTTAAAGTACATGTAATAAAGAATATTTTGAGCCATCGTGGAGCTTCTTATCTTTTTCTAAAGGCCCAAAAACTGAGATACAAAAATGTGCGGTTTGCCAATTTTGCCAATTTTTGAATATTAAAATATTCTTGATAATGCCCGATACACCTTTTCTCATATAGATACCTTTTTTTCTTGTGCTCCAAAGAGTATTTACTGAAATTTTGACTAAAATCGACATAGGGTGACAGCGCTATTTTAGGACCTGAAAATTACACGTTTTGAAGATCGCGAAAATATGTACAACTTCCTGCATCAAAATAGTGGTGTATACGTATTGATTCTATAAGTCTTGTGTGATCACTTTAAAAAGAGATTAAACACGAAGAAATCTAGACCATGTGGATTAAATTTTGTAAAGATTTGACAAAGTTAGAACTGTTTAAAGAAAGCAAAGTTTTGCGATTCTGCTAAATTTACGGTTTTTTTTGGAATAATGTTTGAAGCTTAATATATCAAAATGACTGCCACGATATTAAACATAAAAATATGGGTTTTAAAGTACATGTAATAAGAAATAATTTGAGACATCGTGGACCTTTTTATCTTTTTCCAGAAGCCCAAAAATTGAGATACAAAATATGCTAAAAAAGACGTTTTATTGTAAAATTTCTTACCTTCAAATGTGTGTCATTTTGAACAGGCATTATTCTAAGGTCCAAAATTTTGGGAATCTCATTTTTTTCATCTATATTTTGATCCCTGAAAATTTGAGCAAAATCAAAGAGGTCGACTTTTTCAAATTGGTCGAAAAGTAATGGAATTACCCATATATATATATATATTCAATAACCTCTTAATACCGTTAGGTGTCGAGGTGTCAGACACACCGAGCCACAAAGAAGACATGTATGGATGCCTATATGAGGTAACGGACCCATATTGGGAAGAACGCTACGCTCGGCATCACCCATCCAAGTTGTGCCCAGAGCGGCCGTTGCTTAACTTTTGTTAGCGCTGGTATTTGTACATGCCCTCTCTGCCGTACTGCCGACTAAATTAATAATAATCATAAGAAAATTAATGACCTATGTAACAACTAGTACATTTTCGTGAGATTTCTGCTATCAACGAAAAATAGAGAGAGATGGAAATATAACCGCTGTGATCGCTGATATGTACGGTTTCTCACGGCAAAACGCGTTAAGCCTAGTACACACTAGTAGACATGTTGCGCGATTTTGTACGTAGACAACCTTTCCAATCATTATCTTCGGGCCTGTTGCGAGACTAAAAATTGCAGGTCTAAAATCTCCCGATCGGAATAGGAGACCGCATCCAACGTTAGTCATGTTGCGCAACATTTTGACAGTGTGGACGTCACTTGGCGTCTAGAGGCGAGACACGTCCCAGTCAGTCTCCAGCTACCGAGTGATGTGGACTAACGAGAAAGTTTTAAAACTAATTTAAGATTACCATGTGTCTTATTGTTTGTGGGATGTTACGAGTCCCGACTACAAAAACCATGTGGCTATAAAGCACAATGTGACAGTGGCGAGATAGAAAAAAAAATCCATAATTTAAAAACACCATTCAACCGGGAACTGAGAAATTCACATTGTAGTGTGGACGCTAGACGAGGACGTGGCTGAACTTAGCTACGGCTACGGATTCGTTTAAGAAGCACATTTGTGAATCCGCGCTCTCACTCAAGCATCGCCCAGCTAAATCATTAACATGCGTACCAGTATTGGAATTTAGAGGCGCTCTTATATTTGTTTTAGATCAATATAAAACTTAATAATTTAAACAAATTGCTCTGTTGTTTAACTAAATAGTATTATTTAGCAATAATTAAATAAATAATAAATTTAAAACAACTGCGTTCTCAACAAAATATGTAGATATAAATGGGTGTTATTAAATTATAAATATAACATTAAAAGAGCGTTCAATATTTTTACATAAAAAATAATTTGTAGCTTTTAAACGTTTTTACATATATTTGCTTCTTATTATTTAACAAATAGAAATAAACTTATTTATGAAACAAAAATCTAATCCATTGCTTAAGCTAATAAATATTTAATTAACCAATAATAATAAAACTTTAAACTTCCGGATATCCAAAAAAGATTTGTTTAAAAACGGAAAATGTAAAATATAGGAAAAATAAATGATTCAGTTTTTTGGCTGACACAACCTTATTTATGAACGGATCCGCTATGTTTTTGCTAATAATTGTTTCTATTTAACTAACAAATGGGAATACAATTTTAATTTTCCGGATATCTCAGGGGAAATTTGTTTAAAAACGGAAAATGTAAAATATAGCAAAAATAAATGATTCAGTTTTTTTTTGGCTGACACAACCTTATTTATAAACGAATCCGCAATGTTTTTGCTAATAATTGTTTCTATTTAACGATTAAATATAAATACATATTCAATTTTTCGGATATCTCAGGGGAAATTGGTTCAAAAACGGAAAATGTAAAATATAGCAAAAATAAATGATTCAGTTTTTTTTGGCTGACACAACCTTATTTATAAACAAATCCGCAATGTTTTTGCTAATAATTGTTTCTATTTGACTAATAAATAAAAATATAATTTCAATTTTTCGGATATCTCAGGGGAAATTGGTTCAAAAACGGAAAATGTAAAATATTGCAAAAATAAATGATTCAGTTTTTTGGCTGACACAACCTTATTTATGAACGGATCCGCAATGTTTTTGCTAATAAGTGTTTCTAACTAATAAATGGGAATACATATTCAATTTTTCGGATATCTCAGGGGAAATTGGTTCAAAAACGGAAAATATAAAATATTGCAAAAATAAATGATTCAGTTTTTTGGCTGACACAACCTTATTTATGAACGGATCCGTAATGTTTTTGCTAATAATTGTTTCTATTTAACTAATAAATGGGAATACATATTCAATTTTTTGGATATCTCAGGGGAAATTGGTTCCAAAACGGATAATGTAAAATATAGCAAAAATAAATGATTCAGTTTTTTGGCTGACACAACCTTATTTATGAACGGATCCGCAATGATTTTACTAATAATTGTTTCTATTTGACTAATAAATAAAAATATAATTTCAGTTTTCCGAATATCTCAGGGGAAATTGCTTTAAAACCGAAAAATGTAAAATATAGCTAAAATAAATGATTTAGTTTTTTGGCTGACACAACCTTATTTATGAACGGATCCGCAATGTTTTTGCTAAAAAGGGTTTCTATTTAACTAATAAATAGGAATACATATTCAATTTTTCGGATATCTCGAGGGAGATTGGATTAAAATCTGAAAATGTAAAATATAGCAAAAATAAATGATTCAGTTTTTTGGCTGACACAACCTTATTTATGAACGGATCCGCAATGTTTTTGCTAATAATTGTTTCTATTTAACTAACAAATGGGAATACAATTTTAATTTTCCGGATATCTCGGGGGAAATTAGTTTAAAAACGGAAAATGTAAAATATAGCAAAAATAAATTTCAGTTTTTTTGTCTGACATAACCTTATTTATGAACGGATCCGCAATGTTTTTACTAATAATTGTTTCTATTTGACTAATAAATAAAAATATAATTTCAGTTTTCCGAATATCTCAGGGGAAATTGCTTTAAAACCGAAAAATGTAAAATATAGCTAAAATAAATGATTTAGTTTTTTGGCTGACACAACCTTATTTATGAACGGATCCGCAATATTTTTGCTAATAATTGTTTCTATTTAACTAATAAATGGGAATACATATTCAATTTTTTTGATATTTCGGGGGAAATTGGTTCAAAAACGGAAAATGTAAAATATTGCAAAAATAAATGATTCAGTTTTTTTTGGATGACACAACCTTATTTATAAACGGATCCGCAATGTTTTTGCTAATAAGTGTTTTTTTTTAACTAATAAATGGGAATATATATTCAATTTTTCGGATATCTCAGGGGAAATTGGTTCAAAAACGGAAAATGTAAAATATAGCAAAAATAAATGATTCAGTTTTTTTTGGCTGACACAACCTTATTTATAAACAAATCCGCAATGTTTTTGCTAATAATTGTTTCTATTTGACTAATAAATAAAAATATAATTTCAATTTTTCGGATATCTCAGGGGAAATTGGTTCAAAAACGGAAAATGTAAAATATTGCAAAAATAAATGATTCAGTTTTTTGGCTGACACAACCTTATTTATGAACGGGTCCGCAATGTTTTTGCTAATAAGTGTTTCTAACTAATAAATGGGAATACATATTCAATTTTTCGGATATCTCAGGGGAAATTGGTTCAAAAACGGAAAATATAAAATATTGCAAAAATAAATGATTCAGTTTTTTGGCTGACACAACCTTATTTATGAACGAATCCGTAATGTTTTTGCTAATAATTGTTTCTATTTAACTAATAAATGGGAATACATATTCAATTTTTTGGATATCTCAGGGGAAATTGGTTCCAAAACGGATAATGTAAAATATAGCAAAAATAAATGATTCAGTTTTTTGGCTGACACAACCTTATTTATGAACGGATCCGCAATGATTTTACTAATAATTGTTTCTATTTGACTAATAAATAAAAATATAATTTCAGTTTTCCGAATATCTCAGGGGAAATTGCTTTAAAACCGAAAAATGTAAAATATAGCTAAAATAAATGATTTAGTTTTTTGGCTGACACAACCTTATTTATGAACGGATCCGCAATGTTTTTGCTAAAAAGGGTTTCTATTTAACTAATAAATAGGAATACATATTCAATTTTTCGGATATCTCGAGGGAGATTGGATTAAAAACTGAAAATGTAAAATATAGCAAAAATAAATGATTCAGTTTTTTGGCTGACACAACCTTATTTATGAACGGATCTGCAATGTTTTTGCTAATAATTGTTTCTATTTAACTAACAAATGGGAATACATTTTTAATTTTCCGGATATCTCGGGGGAAATTAGTTTAAAAACGGAAAATGTAAAATATAGCAAAAATAAATTTCAGTTTTTTTGTCTGACATAACCTTATTTATGAACGGATCCGCAATGTTTTTACTAATAATTGTTTCTATTTGACTAATAAATGAAAATATAATTTCAGTTTTCCGAATATCTCAGGGGAAATTGCTTTAAAACCGAAAAATGTAAAATATAGCTAAAATAAATGATTTAGTTTTTTGGCTGACACAACCTTATTTATGAACGGATCCGCAATATTTTTGCTAATAATTGTTTCTATTTAACTAATAAATGGGAATACATATTCAATTTTTTTGATATCTCGGGGGAAATTGGTTCAAAAACGGAAAATATAAAATATTGCAAAAATAAATGATTCAGTTTTTTGGCTGACACAACCTTATTTATGAACGGATCCGCAATGTTTTTGCTAATAATTGTTTTTATTTGACTATTAAATGAAAATATAAGTTCAGTTTTCCAGATATCTCAGGGGAAATTGCTTTAAAATCGGAAAATGTAAAATATAGCAAAAATAAATGATTCAGATTTTTTTGGTTGACACAACCTTATTTATAAACGGATCCGCAATGTTTTTGTTAATAATTGTTTCTATTTGTCTATTAAACGAAAATATAGTAGCAGTTTTCCGGATATCTCAGGGGAAATTGCTTTAAAACCGAAAAATGTAAAATATAGCAAAAATAAATGATTCAGTTTTTTTTGGCTGACACAACCTTATTTATAAACGGATCCGCAATGTTTTTGCTAATAATTGATTCTATTTAACTAATAAATGAAAATTTAATTTCAGTTTTCTGGGTATCTCGGGGGAAATTAGTTTAAAAACGGAAAATGTAAAATATAGCAAAAATAAATTATTCAGTTTTTTGGCTGACACAATTTTATTTATGAACGGATCCGCAATGTTTTTGCTAGTAATCGGTTTTATTTAACTAATAAATAGAAATACACTTTTAGTTTTCTGGATATCTCAGGGAAGATTTGTTCAAAAACGAAAAATGTAAACAATAGCAAAAATAAATGATTCAGTTTTTTGGCTGACACAACCTTATTTATAAACGGATTCGCAATGTTTTTGCTAATAATTGATTCTATTTAACTAATAAATGAAAATATAATTTCAGTTTTCCGGATATCTCAGGGGAAATTGCTTTAAAACCGGAAAATGTAAAATATGGCTAAAATAAATGATTTAGTTTTTTGACAGACACAACCTTATTTATGTACGGATCCGCAATGTTTTTGCTAATAATTGATTCTATTTAACTTAAAAATGAAAATTTAATTTCAGTTTTCCGGATATCTCAGGGGAAATTGTTTTAAAACCGGAAAATGTAAAATATAGCAAAAATAAATGATTCAGTGTTTTGGCTGACACAACCTTATTTATGAACGGATCTGCAATGTTTTTGCTAATAATAATTTAACTATTAAATAAAAATATAATTTCAATTTTTCAGATATCTTAGGGGAAACTGGTTCAAAACGGAAAATGTTAAATAATGCCAAATTAGTTTATTGAGTTTTTTAACTAACACATCTTTTTTTATTGTCGGATTCCTAACGTTAACTATTTTTTAGTTTCACACAAGATATTTTTTATAACAAATTAAAATGTCATCAATTTGTAGGCATAAATTTAATTTTTAGAAAATACTTGATGTTTTAGCTTTAAAACGGTTAATTCAATTTTGTAATAAAATTTTTGGAATACCCTGAATTTAAGAGTTTTTTCAGTGATGTGTAAAATTATAATAAATAGGAACAATTTTTTTTAAATAATTACATTAGTAATATTTCTGTTTGGATGGTTTAAATAATTACATTAGTAATTTGTATTTCTGTTTGGATAGTTTACTGATAGGTTAGTACTAGTAGTTTTAGAATATTGATAATTGTAAAAAGTACATGTTTTTATTAGTGATACCGCCGGATCCACTTTTAGGCCGGAACCGGATACCGGAACCTACAAAAGGATCCATAAAAATAAAATAAATAAAACAATATTTATCAGAGCCGTTATCTAGCGTTTTCAGCAAAAAACTGTTTTCTCAAGCAAATCATGGAAGAAAATTAATTTTCTTACATTATAATATAAATATTATTGATAATACTGATTAATATAATATTTTAATCATTATTTATTAATATTATATTATTATTATTATTTTTATGTTTTATTATTTGTTTGTTTTCTACTTTCAGTACATTCATTTATTAAAAATGTCTGGCCGAATCCGACCGGATAGTTGTCAAGGTCCGGCCGGAACCGAATCTTTCTAATATTGGCCGAATTCGCCGGATACCGGGTTTGGATCCGGTTTCGGCGGCATTACTAGTTTTTTATCTATACTTTACCTTGAAATTTTTTAAATAGTTTTTTTGTATGAATTGTGCCAACCAGTGTAACGTTTTCATTTTTTTTGTAAATATGCAAACTCAAGATTATAAAAAAAACTTTTAGCAGTTTATAAATGGATTACTTATTTATTTGTGAATATATATAGATAATTAAAGAGTTCACTAATAACTGACCATAAGTAAAACTATTATCTCAGCTGCAATAAAAAAATCTTTACAATTTAAAGACATAAACATAACTTTGTCAAGATAAAATATCAAAATATTGTCTGATATCATGAAATTTATTTTGTTACAAAAAAGGGCATTCATAAGTAAAATAAGTAGTATCTAAAATACATTTTTATGTTTATTATTAAATTTGTAAATTCTTATACCAGCTTTTATTGCTAAAACATAATATTTTACTCTTAATTTATAATTAAAATTAAAACCTAATCACTTTATTAAATCCAGAAAAGCATAATTAACTAATTTAAATAACAAAAAACCAAAATTATGTTAAGTGTACTTATTTGTCATTTAAATTGATCAGTTTTATAATTTGATTTGTGAATTATAATTTTATTTTATTTAGAACAAGATTATAAGTTCGGTCTCTTTTATTCTAAAAAGGTTTTATTTTTTTGCAGTCGTAAAATATATTATCATGACCTTGGAATTTTATTTATACATCGGTCATAATAGCGTAAAAAAATCCTCACAATATTTTAAGAAGCAATTATTAATTAAAGTAATTAATTTATCGGCATCTTAAATGTACTGTTTTATAATGCATTTTTGAATAATTTGCTATGATAATTTGTAATACACTTCTATTACTAACACGTGTTAAAAATAAAAGTTCATTCAAATACACACTGTCCGTCACTTTGATTTATTATATGGCTGTTAAAAAAAAGTTTTTTTCTTAGTGCTCCTTTTAAAGTTTATTTCTGTTGTACTTGTTTTGTTATAATGCTTATAAATTTCATTCTTCAATATTATGCTGTATTATCATGGAACTTGTATGCTAATGATTACTTATTTAATCATTCTTCAAATGATTTTAAAATTTTAATTAATTTATCTGGTACTTTAAAACGTCTAGATATTATTATGCAAAGCTCACTTTTTAAATAGTAAATAATAAAAAAGTTTTTTTAAATTTTATAAATATGTAGCTATAAGTATAATATAAAAACGCACTAATGCATAATAATTAATTACAAGCTGTTACTTGACAATACTGATAGAATTTATTTTGATATAAAAATATTTATAGTTTTAAAATTATCTTTTCTTATTAAACTTGTAGGTGTTTGACAATTTTTTGTTCAAAAAAATTCTTCTTCAGGAAATTTGAAACTTGAGTTCCATATGTTAGTTAAATAGAATCAATTATTGCTTAACACAATGCGTTTTTTTTTTAATTAAGGTTGTGTTAGCCGAGAAATTCAATTAACTAGTTTAGTTGAACTTCACATTTTCCATTGTTGAACCAATCTCCCTTCAGATATCTATTTTTTATAGATAAATAGAAACAATAATTAACAAAAAAATTGCAAATCCTTTCTCAAATAAGGTTTTGTTAGCCGAAAAACTGAATCAATTATTTTAGCTATATTTTACATTATCCGTTTTTAAACCAATCCAGAAAATTGAAATTATATTTTTATAACAAATTGTAACAATTATTAGCAAAAACATTGCGGATCCGTTAATAAAAAAGGTTGTGTCAGCCAAAAAACTGAATAATTTATTTTAGCTATATTTTACATTTTCCGTTTAACCAATCTCCCCTGAGATATCCGGCAAATTAAATTTATATTTTCATTTAATAGTTAAATGGAAACAATTATTAGCAAAAACATTGCGGATCCGTTCATAAATAAGGTTGTGTCAGCCAAAAAACTGAATAATTTATTTTTGCTATATTTTACTTTTTCCGGTTTTAAAGCAATTTCCCCTGAGATATCCGGAAAACTGAAATTATATTTTCATTTATTAGTTAAATAGAATCAATTATTAGCAAAAACATTGCGGATCCGTTCATAAATAAGGTTGTGTCAGCCAAAAAACTAAATCATTTATTTTAGCCATATTTTACATTTTCCGGTTTTAAACCAATTTCCCCTGAGATATCCGGCAAATTAAATTTATATTTTCATTTAATAGTCAAATAGAAACAATTATTAGCAAAAACATTGCGGATCCGTTCATAAATAAGGTTGTGTCAGCCAAAAAACTGAATCATTTATTTTTGCAATATTTTACATTTTCCGTTTTTAATCCAATCTCCCTCGAGATATCCAAAAAATTGAATATGTATTCCTATTTATTAGTTAAATAGAAACACTTTTTAGCAAAAACATTGCGGATCCGTTCATAATTAAGGTTGTGTCAGCCAAAAAACTGAATCATTTATTTTTGCAATATTTTACATTTTCCGTTTTTGAACCAATTTCCCCCGAGATATCAAAAAAATTGAATATGTATTCCCATTTATTAGTTAAATAGAAACAATTATTAGCAAAAACATTGCGGATCCGTTCATAAATAAGGTTGTGTCAGCCAAAAAACTGAATCATTTATTTTAGCTATATTTTACATTTTTCGGTTTTAAAGCAATTTCCCCTGAGATATCCGGAAAACTGAAATTATATTTTTATTTATTAGTCAAATAGAAACAATTATTAGCAAAAACATTGCGGATCCGTTCATAAATAAGGTTGTGTCAGACAAAAAAACTGAAATTTATTTTTGCTATATTTTACATTTTCCGTTTTTAAACTAATTTCCCCCGAGATATCCGGAAAATTAAAATTGTATTCCCATTTGTTAGTTAAATAGAAACAATTATTAGCAAAAACATTGCGGATCCGTTCATAAATAAGGTTTTGTCAGCCAAAAAACTGAATCATTTATTTTTGCTATATTTTACATTATCCGTTTTTGAACCAATCTCCCTCGAGATATCCGAAAAATTGAATATGTATTCCTATTTATTAGTTAAATAGAAACCCTTTTTAGCACAAACATTGCGGATCCGTTTATAAATAAGGTTGTGTCAGCCAAAAAACTGAATCATTTATTATTGCTATATTTTACATTTTCCGTTTTTAAACCAATCTCCCCCGAGATATCCAAAAAATTGAATATGCATTCTCATTTATTAGTTAAATAGAAACAATTATTAGCAAAAACATTGCGGATCCGTTCATAAATAAGGTTGTGTCAGCCAAAAAACTGAATCATTTATTTTAGCTATATTTTACATTTTTCGGTTTTAAAGCAATTTCCCCTGAGATATTCGGAAAACTGAAATTATATTTTTATTTATTAGTCAAATAGAAACAATTATTAGTAAAATCATTGCGGTTTCGTTCATAAATAAGGTTGTGTCAGCCAAAAAAAACTGAATCATTTATTTTTGCTATATTTTACATTATCCGTTTTTGAACCAATTTCCCTTGAGATATCCGGAAAATTAAAATTGTATTCCCATTTGTTAGTTAAATAGAAACAATTATTAGCAAAAACATTGCGGATCCGTTCATAAATAAGGTTGTGTCAGCCAAAAAACTGAATCATTTATTTTTGCTATATTTTACATTTTCCGTTTTTAATCCAATCTCCCCTGAGATATCCGAAAAATTGAATATGTATTCCCATTTATTAGTTAAATAGAAACACTTTTTAGCAAAAACATTGCGGATCCGTTCATAATTAAGGTTGTGTCAGCCAAAAAACTGAATCATTTATTTTGGCAATATTTTACATTTTCCGTTTTTGAACCAATTTCCCCCGAGATATCAAAAAATTGAATATGTATTCCCATTTATTAGTTAAATAGAAACAATTATTAGCAAAAACATTGCGGATCCGTTAATAAAAAAGGTTGTGTCAGCCAAAAAAACTGAATAATTTATTTTAGCTATATTTTACATTTTCCGTTTAACCAATCTCCCCTGAGATATCCGGCAAATTAAATTTATATTGTCATTTAATAGTTAAATGGAAACAATTATTAGCAAAAACATTGCGGATCCGTTCATAAATAAGGTTGTGTCAGCCAAAAAACTGAATCATTTATTTTTGCTATATTTTACATTTTCCGTTTTTAATCCAATCTCCCTCGAGATATCCGAAAAATTGAATATGTATTCCCATTTATTAGTTAAATAGAAACACTTTTTAGCAAAAACATTGCGGATCCGTTCATAATTAAGGTTGTGTCAGCCAAAAAACGGAATCATTTATTTTTGCAATATTTTACATTTTCCGTTTTTGAAACAATTTCCCCCGAGATATCAAAAAAATTGAATATGTATTCCCATTTATTAGTTAAATAGAAACAATTATTAGCAAAAACATTGCGGATCCGTTTATAAATAAGGTTGTGTCAGCCAAAAAACTGAATAATTTATTTTAGCTATATTTTACATTTTTCGGTTTTAAAGCAATTTCCCCTGAGATATCCGGAAAACTGAAATTATATTTTTATTTATTAGTCAAATAGAAACAATTATTAGCAAAAACATTGCGGATCCGTTCATAAATAAGGTTGTGTCAGACAAAAAAACTGAAATTTATTTTTGCTATATTTTACATTTTCCGTTTTTAAACTAATTTCCCCCGAGATATCCGAAAATTAAAATTGTATTCCCATTTGTTAGTTAAATAGAAACAATTATTAGCAAAAACATTGCGGATCCGTTTATAAATAAGGTTGTGTCAGCCAAAAAACTGAATCATTTATTATTGCTATATTTTACATTTTCCGTTTTTAAACCAATCTCCCCCGAGATATCCAAAAAATTGAATATGCATTCTCATTTATTAGTTAAATAGAAACAATTATTAGCAAAAACATTGCGGATCCGTTCATAAATAAGGTTGTGTCAGCCAAAAAACTGAATCATTTATTTTAGCTATATTTTACATTTTTCGGTTTTAAAGCAATTTCCCCTGAAATATTCGGAAAACTGAAATTATATTTTTATTTATTAGTCAAATAGAAACAATTATTAGTAAAATTATTGCGGTTTCGTTCATAAATAAGGTTGTGTCAGCCAAAAAAAACTGAATCATTTATTTTTGCTATATTTTACATTATCCGTTTTTGAACCAATTTCCCCTGAGATATCCGGAAAATTAAAATTGTATTCCCATTTGTTAGTTAAATAGAAACAATTATTAGCAAAAACATTGCGGATCCGTTCATAAATAAGGTTGTGTCAGCCAAAAAACTGAATCATTTATTTTTCCTATATTTTACATTTTCCGTTTTTAAACAAATATTTTTCGGATATCCGGAAGTTTAAAGTTTTATTATTATTGGTTAATTAAATATTTATTAGCTTAAGCAATGGCCATCCAACCTTAAATTAAATTATTAGTCAAATTATTTAGATTTTTGTTTCATAAATAAGTTTATTTCTATTTGTTAAATAATAAGAAGCAAATATATGTAAAAACGTTTATAAGCTACAAATTATTTTTTATGTAAAAATATTGAACGCTGTTTTAATGTTATATTTATAATTTAATAACACCCATTTATATCTACATATTTTGTTGACAACGCAGTTGTTTTAAATTTATTATTTATTTAATTATTGCTAAATAATACTATTTAGTTAAACAACAGAGCAATTTGTTTAAATTATTAAGTTTTATATTGATCTAAAACAAATATAAGAGCGCCTCTAAATTCCAATACTGGTACGCATGTTAATGATTTAGCTGGGCGATGCTTGAGTGAGAGCGCGGATTCACAAATGTGCTTCTTAAACGAATCCGTAGCCGTAGCTAAGTTCAGCCACGTTAGACGAGGTGGTCTACTAGCCTTTAGACCTTGTTTCGCAACAGGCCGGTAGATGAGGATTGGTTTATAGACATGTCTACATAGACAACCTGAGACAAGTCTCATAGACCAAAATCGCGCAACATGTCTACTAGTGTGTACTAGGCTTTATGTTTCACATCAAAATTATTGTATTTGAAACAACAATTTAATTGGCTAAAAAGACTTTTTCGGTATTTGATTGGCTGAAAATCACGATTCATACCCTAAAATATGAGACTTGTGAAAAATTATTATAAACTTTGAAATTTCCTGAAACATTGTTTTTATTTGCAGACGATAAAATAACGTGTAACTTGTGCCAACATGCTTTTTCTACCGAAACCATATGTTGGCCCTAAATTGCGGACCGAAACGAAGATTTAGACATGACGTCATACCTTAAAATCTGGTGGTAATTTCCTGAAAGAAGTTTTATTTGGAACAGCTCTTCGCTTTTATCAGCTCTCACTCGCTTCGCTCGTTCGTGTTGCTAAAGCCCACAATACACTATACATTATTTTAATATCTTTGTTTCTACAGCTTTGCGATTGTTAACTTTACCTACGCAATTACAAATATTTCATAGCTGGCTTTCCAATTACTAGTAATTGCCGTTGTATAATAAGAATAATAGTATATTATGCTATTAGGAGTAGAATTGCAACTGGACAAAATAACATCTTGAGATGTACCAACATCATTTATATTTGTGAATGTCAATAAGAACTTATTTAAGTGACAATAACAATTTTTTTTAATTGTTAAAAGTGCTGTGGCATTTTTATGAACCATTTCATAACATTATTAATAAAATAATATAATATTTCATTATCAAGAAAAAATTACTCCATTTTAGTTGCTGGGATAGTATGTGGAAGTAGTAGACTAGAAGAAAAAGATAATTATTCAACAGAAAAAGTTTTTTCTTTTAAATAAGAATAAATAAGGTATAAATGCGCTCTAATAATATATATTTATATATATTTGACTTTACCATGTACATACTTTGTACACAGAACACACAATATTGCTAATATGTATCTTTAATTTTATATACATAACACACATAACATACAAATTAATTTATAAATTGAAAACATTTCACTGTAATTATAACCCCCAGTAACCGCTCTTTGGTGTTGTTGTCCAGTAGATTATCAATACAGTAAAACTTATCAACAGGCGCTCACAAACAAAAAATAAAATAAAATAGAAGGTAACATTTTCTATAATACACAGTACACCATTTTGTTTAATTAATACACACTATATCAAAATCGATTGCTATAATTTTTTACGAAATACTTTAATTTAATGCGCAGTGTATACATGTTTCTTTTTTAATCACGGGTTATTTTAGTCACGCACATTTTCAACACTTGAATTGACTGTCGATTTACATGAAATGCTTCTAATAATTATCATTTTTGTTTGTTCATTATATTATAAATTTAATGAAGTTTGTATATATTTTAAGATTAGCTAAAGTAATATTCAAGTGTTAAAAAAATGGTGGTATACTCATTTAAATTATTGGAATATGCAAGTCCTGCTATATAAATATAATTAACGCACTCTCCCTAATTTATTATATCAGTAATATACACATATAAATAATACTATAAGAAGCACTAAATATTACTTACTAACTCTTAATTAAAAAGTAAAATGTAAATCACAATTAAAATGTAAACTAATTTTCGGTCAATGTTATTTCTAGTTCAAAAAAATTAGATATGATCATATACAAAATGGTTGACTTTGCAGGGGGTAATACATATATGCAAACTTAAATATCAATGCTATACTTTATTATAAAAATAAATAATTAATTAATAGTCAAACCAATTAATAAGTTTGAATGTAATTTATATCATGCAGAAACTTATTTTCAAAAGAATGGCTTTCTCCTACAACATCAATCATTCTGTATATATTGAGTAAAACCATTCATAGCATACAACAGCGTTAATATTAGGTTCATACAAGGTGCTCACATTAATAATCTAATAGTAATTCAATTATATTGAATTAGTGAATACCCTGTATGTGCTTTACAAAAAATTGACTAAAAATATACAAGCTCTATTTTGTACAAATCAAGAAATAAACAATTAAAGATATTATTGAAAATATCATAGGACAGTTTGTTTAAAACAAAAGATGTGTTATTGAACTGCTCATAATTTACTTTTTAAGTACCGAATCAGAAAAAAAAATACAATCACATTGTTTAATCAATTTAAATTCACATTATTTAAATAAAATCACCTTCTGGATTAAACTATGCCACTAAAAAAATTAGCTATTATTCTAAAAATCAATATAACAATGATATATTTAAAAAATAAATAACATTTATATACACTATGCGATATAGTAATAGTAATAATATAATATGTATATATAATAGTGCTCTAATAAAAACAAAATTAAATTTTTAACCAACAGCCTAAACGATTCCTGATTATACAATAATTTTCAATTAAATACTGGATAAGTCAAAAGTCTAGACGCAAACATTTGAACCTCCCAAAGAAACTATTAGTTATTTAATAAAAAAATTAAATTTAAATTTTATTAATCTCACTGGTTTAATTGTAAATATGTTGTTAATTAAAAATTACTGCATTCAGGTCACTTGTTAATAATTATTAATGACGTGTCGTGTTATATTTAAAAATTTTGTTATATCTTTTTAGTTATATTACAGAAATTTAATTTTGTTATCTTTCGATGTTCCTCATTTATAGCCACATTTTCTTTTTTTAAAAAGGTTTCATTAAAAAAACTAATAGATCTCTTATGTCGACGCTCGACCTCAATCTATATACAAACCTCTACAACAATTGTGTATATATGTATATATATTATATAATATATAAGTATATATTTTTGTATATATAATTTATTCTTCATAAGTTGTGTGATTAATAATTAATAAAACTCTTGATTTCAACACTGAGGCACACATCAGTTAATCATTTACAGTAAGGCTATGTAAACATTTAAAATGTAGGAATGTGTCGTTCATCGGTTCATATGGCTGACTTAACGTAATAAACCGAGAACGTCTAGAAAAAGTATTGAGAATAAGGGAACATCTACGACACCGAGAATAGACATATTCTACGTTCTCCTGCTTCTTTTAGTATAATTGTTATTGTCTCACTCCATAACAGCAACAAATTAAAATGCATTCAAAATAATCACCGTTTTTTAACTTAACCGTGCAAAACACACATAGATACATACATACCAAGATGCAAATTTAAATTGCACCTTAATGTATGTAATATAAATACAATTAGATCTTGGAGATAAAACGTCTTACGGCTAGGGATAATACAAGGAGATTAAAAAGTATGAAAGTACGTGGAGTAATTCATAAAGAAAAGGCCTCTGCGTTGGCCGAATCAACGTTTAAACATTAAAGCGTGTCTCGGAACCGTCAGCTAACATCAATGTAACTGTTCGATTGTTGATCCAAATCAAGCGAGCTAAGCGCATTGGATTCAGTCGAGATACATCTGCTATTGGAGCAGTACTGTATGATTTTATGCATTTTGTTTGAGATTGACCAAGGCCAAACATACCTATAAAACAAATTATTAAGTATCATAATAAAAAATATTGATTAAATAAATACCTGTGCTTGTTTGCCAAAAGCAGAGTTTATTCTCACCACTCGAATAACTTACAAGGAATTTACCATCAGGACTGAACGCAGCTGCAGTTATTGCCGCAGAATGTGCATGTATTAAAGATGTTTTATTCTGCCTCAATTCATATAATTGTAATGCACCATGATTAGATCCAACTATAAATAATTTTGTTTAAGTTAATAAAGTTGTATTATACAGACTATTTGTATTAACATATTAATATGTTTTATATTTTAGATCTTCTTAAACTTGTTCTACCACCTCACAAAATAAGCATGAACTAATAATTTAATAACTTGTAAGGTAGAACTCAAAAACTGTCTTAGATCGACAATAATGATCGTTTATTTTTTAATAACGACCTAAGTCACAGTGTCGATCGTTTAGTTGCAATCAAATATATTAAGTGAATTAATATTTCATTGGAATTTTGTTTAGTATTTGTGATCTCATCATAAAGTTGAATAGAATTTTGTCAGCCTAATTTGATTTAATTGTGCAATGAAATTACCTGCTATTCTTCTAGTGGCAGGACAATGAGATACCTGATTAAACCTACAGACAGCTGGAAATACATCCTGAAGCCCTTTTGTTTTCAAGTGTCCAGGATCCAAACAGTGTAATATAATATCCATCAACTAAAAAAAAGTTTGTAAAATAGTCACTTATACTATGTTCATAAAATTATACCTCAACTAGTAGATCAGACATTTCATTTTGCATTTTATCAATTAACAATTCAACACCTCTCAATATCTCAGGTTTAGCTCTATGTAGTACAGTATTGTTCAATGCAACATTTAAAGTTTGTGCATTCTGTTGGAGGGTATTATACCTGGCAACTTCACGTGCCATTGTCGTAATAAAAGCAGCTGGTCTAAAAAAAAAAACACTCAAAATAATTTAAATTCTAATAAATAAATTTATGAACACATTAATGCAAGAATGGTAAATATAAAATCCTATTGTTCAATAAAATTTCATCTATTTGAAACATATGCAACACTTCAATATAATATTTTAATTATCATTTTTGAAATACCTTAAACTAAAATTAACTGTCACTGAAACAAGCTATCATGCTGTCTGTAGAAAAAAATGTGATAATAAGTTTTGTTGCTTAAAAATATTATGCTCATTTTTTTAATTATCAATATTTTCAAAAACGAAACAGTTTAAATTTGTTTATTTTGTCATTTTGCTGCAAAATTTACTGAATAAAATGTTATAAATAAAAAGTTAAAAACAAAATAAATTTCGGAGATTTTTACTACCAACCTAAAATACATCATTTTAATCTAAGATCTTAATGTGAAATAACCTTAGATAAACATAGGATTAAGCTATGAAGGACATACCCGCTCAACACTATAACTATAAATCTGTTCATTTAGCTAGTGCAACAAAAACCTTCAAGATTGTTAGTTGTTAACATATTCAGTACCATATTCAACAAAGAATAAAATATTTGCAGATGACTTTGATGCCAAAATAGAAACATATTGACACTTTAAGCAATGTTTTAAGAATCATTTATTAGTTTAGTCCAAATTCAAATCAGTTGTTTACTCAACCAGCTCCATCTATGCATCAATAAAAATCTTAACTATTTTATTTTTTTTCATAGCAGATAAAGGTAAAAAGAAAATAAAAATGTTATCAAAAACTATGTAGAATTACTATAGCCATTACTTTTTAGTAAATCAGCTATTGTATTGAGTTTCCTAGGATCATTCAAAATGTTGCTGTAATTGAAAGTTCAGAAACATGAAAATAAAAATACAAACTATTTTAGTGTGTGTGAGTAGTGTGAGTGATTTTTTCATGTTTTATGTGTTAGCATAGCACTATAAAAGAAGTCTTATTATATTTATTGTAAGTAAAATTTGGTTGCTACAAGATTAAGATATATATCCACAATTACAAAAAAGGGTAACTTTAATAAAATGTTACTTACCTAGCAGTTGCTATGAGAGTAAGGGCATGTCTAGCAGTTCTGCAAGAATCTGCTTGAGGGGTTAATGGTAAGCCATAGGTCATACTTGGCACTAACCTATCAGCTTCCGAACACAATTCCAATAAACCTATAACAAAATATGATACATAGTTATTGTGAACTGCAAATTGTTAGAATAACTAAAAAAACAAATATGATAAAAAAATATTAGCTTATACCTGGCAACTAAATCGCAATACCTTAAAAAGTCAATTCAAATAATGACGAAAAAATTTAAAATCAATTATACAATAATAAATATAAATTAATACATTTTTCTTTATATTTTGACCCAAATAATAAGTTTCTAGAAGATGTGCAATTTTGAATCACTCTGTACATATATAATGTATATTTTATCCATCAAAATATTATAGCTTTAGAATTAATAAATCTTCTTTAATAATTTTCTTACCTAAAAGAACTTTGCTTATATCTAAGTAAGGCTCCCACACAGTAAAGCCCCTCCCAATAAGATCAATGGCTGCTCTACGTAGCGGAGTGTGGGCCGGTAACTTTGGTGAAGGCTGTGCTAGGAGAAGGTGAGAAAGTGCCATAGAAGTCAGT
This sequence comes from Tachinus rufipes, assembly GCA_963932245.1. Classification (NCBI taxonomy): domain Eukaryota; kingdom Metazoa; phylum Arthropoda; class Insecta; order Coleoptera; family Staphylinidae; genus Tachinus; species Tachinus rufipes. Next base: position 82,336,278 of record OZ010743.1, on the reverse strand, counting down.
CTTGCCAAATTATTATTTCCAATACCTATAACAAAACAAAAATAATAACAGAAAATAATTTTTGTATCATAAAAATTTACCAAAACCATCAACAACAGATCCTTTGCGGTCACCACTCTGCTTTCTTCTATCTGTGCTAATATCTTGCCCAAATTCGGCACCAATTACACCAAGCAAAACAACTGCTGTTGTTTGTTTACGTTTCAACTCTGCTAAACTTGATGGCTTTCGAATTTGTTCCTCTTCTTCTTCTTCGTATTCTTCCTCCTTAATTAAATCAATTAAAGACATATTTAACATAATACCTTATCATAACTTACAACAGATTCCGGTGTTCCGGGTTGGTGAACGTTATTTGAATTAACGTTGTTTTGTCCGGGTGTAGTTACAGCTTGCTGATTAATCGTTTCCGTTTGTGTGTATAAAGGTAAATATTGAGCCCAGGAATCTACCAATGCCTTTCTTCCCTTAGGACCCAACCTATTTGTAATAATAACATATTAAGTCAATTTAAAATTAAAATAATAATTGTAGCATACCTTCCCAATTCTGCAAGTAATAATGCCTGTGCTGCTTCACGCACTTCAACACAATGATGCTGCCATCTCTTTGCCATCATTTCAACTTGTGGCCGCTTAAAATTCTTGGCACCATTTTGAACTACTTTGTCAGGAAGCAAGACGCAATGTAAAGTTGCTAATAATGACCAACCCTGTTTTATTTGTGCCTGCTGTTGAGTATACATTTCCTCATGTTCTTCATCTGTCTTACTCCAGTTAACTCTCGTCGATTGTCTAATTTTTCACTTGAATTAATTAGTAAATAATAATAAGAAAATATAAAATATTACCTATGTAATTTTCTATTACGTTCTTGTTCAGGTACAAAAGTAGCATTGCTCATTGACATTAGTGTGTGACTTAATGCAATTATGGCTAGAAGATGGTTGCTTGTTAAAGTAGTACTTAATTCCCAATGAGTTCTTGATGTGAACACTCTCGTTACTTGTTCTCTTTTAACAAGTTCTTGTGGTAAGCTGTTTGTGAGAGATAGATCACTGGGTAAGTGTTGGTTGGGTTCTACAGGTATTGTATTGTGCCAAGTAGGAAGGAATAAAGACATATAATTGGCCTTTGATAATACTCCAAATGATAGAGGTACCTGAATAAATGTATAATTAAATAATAATAATAAATTTTTATTTTGTATGTTACCATAGGTCTTAAAAGTCCGAGTTTGACTTGGCACACTCTATCGAGATCATTATCCATGCCCCATGCATGCAATAAGGAAAGTAGTAGCTGCGCAATTTCCATGCCATGACTTGTATCTAATGGGCCCAATGTTGGTTTGCTGTTTGTTCGGTATTCACTTCCCTCTATAATATAAAAAATAATTAATCATATTACAAAACAAGCGATTGGCATTCGTTTGTGAATTAAACGTTTAATGTGCTTTGAAAATGCAACTATACATAAATTTTTAGTTCTAGCCCGGCGCATTCACCATTTGACAGATATGACCACGAATTGTTTATTCGTGACATTACATTTAAGGGCAGAGTCTACCCGCGAAACCAAGAAAATTGAAATTTGTCCGACATGTGCTGGCTCCTGTTGCTAAATAGTTGAATTAAGCCTAATGCGAGAATAACAACTTACTCGAGCTAGCGCGCATCATAGTCGATTATATATTTATTTATAAACTACATCCCCGCACCCCTTCATAGTACGAAAACAATTCGTATTTTTACAAAATTATGTTATGTATTTACGTATTTATATAGATTTGCACCAGGGGCGCGCATAAAATATTTAATTTTATTGAATCTTTATTATTGTTTATATAATTATTAGATATATTTACAAATATATACTTCATAATATTTTAACTAAATTATGTGTGCAGTTTGTATTTAAACAGTAGTGTATAACAATTCCATTTTAACAATTAAGTTATTTTTGACTAATAGGTATTGAACAAAAAAACTCTAGAAATTGCAATTTTTTTTAACATTTGTGTTCATCTATTGTGTTTTGTAACAAAGATAAAATTATACTAAACCTTATTGTAACATAATAATATAATATTTTATGATACGAATGTTTAAAAAATATATTGAGAATATTGAAACGTTTTCACCTATGTTTATTTATAGACCTACTACCCCTTACACCACGATGTACACCTGTGCAACTTCAAATACAATTTAGATTCGCATGTTTACAAATTTGATTTGTATACTGCTTATTAATTATTGTAGCGAGATTAGTTTCTTTATTTTCTTTTTATGCTTATACTGTTTTTTTCAAAACGGTATAAGTGTGCGTGTGTGTATTTAGTCTTTTTGCAGAATTGTGCAGAGTTGTCTTTGAAGTGATAAGTAATAACTTTTATAAGATTATTAGAATCTGGAGCGCGCGCAAATAAAATAAAATATTATTCAATACAACATTTGTAAATAATTAAAAATATATCAAGAAGATTTTGTTTTATCATTTTTAATCCAGAATAATATATGAACCAAACTGATTTTAGTCATTTATATTTAATTGGTTATGGAAATATAATTGTTTGATTAAATTTGATAATAAGATTATAGTTTTATAAAAAAGTTGATAATTTAGGTTCAACTAATTGTCATTATTATTTAAATGCAAATAAATAGTTGAATTTATAAATACGTTGCACAATATTGTTGCTTTTGTTTCCACCGCTGCACAGTATGAAATAAATGACAAATGGCAGTAATTGGTAGAAAAGAAACAAACAGATTTTTTTATCGTTTTCCTTTTTAATTTTATAAAATTTTTAATAATGAAGTATTATTCTTAGTAGCAAGATTTGTAAAAATGTACAAAATACGTTACTAGGAAGATTGCAAACAAGAATTTCTAGAATAACTGAAAATGTTGGTATTAAAATTGTATCAGTTTTATAAATTAGAGCAACCAAAAGTAGGTTTCAAAAAAAATCTTGCTTTATTCCCGTTATTTGTTCTACTAAATCTGTATTTATTACTTGTAAATTTGTTAGTCTTAACGTTTTTTATTGTATAGTAAACATTTTACTAATTTTAAAATGTTTATAGTTTTGGGATTTGCATTGCATATGTTGCACTTGACTGTAATTTTTTTTTTCATAAATCATCGTAGAAATAATTAAATTGTGCTTTAATATAACATTCGTTATTATTATTCAGAACAATCGGTATTAGTTGATTAATTTGTTCAGATAAAAGTTACTAGCAGTTTAACAGAGATACCCAAATAAAACATGTTAGCAAATCTAATGACATAAATAACATTTAAAAAGTTTTGAAGAGTTTTTTTTCAAACTTATTGACACTTAGTTGTTTTTTCAATTTCTATTTTGATATTCTTAATATACACCAAATTCCTAATCACATGTGCCATGAACGTCAAAATATCTGACAGTTTAATTCTTCAAAAGCAACAATTAACATTCGGTTTTTTAAGTGAAAGTTTTCTAACGCCGGAAGTTTCAAACGATGAGAAGACCAAATTTAATCAATCAAAAACGAACGGCCATTATTCAGTTTTTACTGAAACATCAGAAAAATGGACGGCTGAAAAAGGGAGCGGTGATTTTGGCAATTGAAAAATTCAGAACATCAAGAGCCACTATAAAAAGAATATGGAAACAAAGTAATGATTCTGTTTGTGGTTTGGACGAAAATACGTCTATGAATGTTGATTCTAACAAGAAAGAAAACTCTGGTCGAAAAAATTGACAGAACAGAAAAAATTGCCAATATTCGATTAGTTGATCACAAAAGAAGAGGGACATTGCGGTCGTTATCAGTTGCAGTTGAAATTCCGCCTTCCTTGCTATGGAGGTTGCTAAAAAATGGTGAAATTAAGAGGCATTCCAATTCATTGAAACCGCTTTTAAAAGATGATAACAAGGTATCACGTCTGGATTATTGTCTGTCGTTTGTGAAAGAAAATGGCGAGTTTGAGGATTTAATGAATTACATCCACATTGACGAAAAGTGGTTTTATATCACTAAAGTAAAGCAGAACATCTATCTTCTGCCTGATGAAGTTGAACCATGTCGTCAAGTTCAAAGTAAGTCAAACATGATCAAAGTGATGTTTTTGGCAGCCGTTGCCCGACCGCGGTACGATCGTTACCGTAACCAGTTCTTTAATGGAAAAATTGGAATATGGCCATTTATAGTACAAGAACCAGCCTAGCAAAATAGCAAAAATTGACCCAAAGGTGCAATGGTAACCAAACCTGTAGAAATCTGTAAAGATGTTTACAAACGTATGTTAATGGATAAATTGATTCCGGCAATTAAAAAAAAGTGGCCAAGGGGTTCCTCAAAAACTTCTAGCAATATAATCATACAGCATGATAATGCAAGACTACATTGCATTATTGAAGATGAACAACTTTAGACCGAATGTAGGAGGGATGGTTGGAACATTTCGTTTACTTTTCAACGGACCAATAGTCCCAATTTGAATGTGCTTGATCTTGGCTTTTTTTCGTCTATTCAATCATTACAACACCAGCATTCACCGCGCAATATTGACGAATTAATAAGAGTTGTCGAAGAATCTTTTAAAGAGGTGACTAGACATACATTAGATAATGTGTTTATTACTTTACAAACAGTTATGAAATCAATTATAGATTGTGACGGTAACAATAATTATAAACTTCAACATATTAGCAAGGCAAAGCTTTGTAGGGAAAATCGCTTGCCTACTATTCGTTTATACTAACAGTTTTTATTAGTTATAAGTTATTTTGTAAAAATATAAGTATAAATATAGTACGTTGAAACAAAAACGGCTAACTTATTTTGTAAAAAATAAACTTTGGTAATGGCTCAATCATTATGGAAAAAATATAAAACGGTAATGGCTCACTTATTATGGAAAAAATATAAAACGGTAATGGCTCACTTATTATGGAACAGAGGTAGTATGTTTTATAATATATTTTAGGCTTAAGAAAAACTGTGATTTAAAACATAAAATTCCGGTCAAAAAGTCATTTTTATACAGGATGTTAGGTAGACATGTTATTCCTTAGTTTATTCTAAGAATGTTTTGTCCTATGATGATTTCTAAAAAACCCCTATGTTTCGAAAATACAGAGTGAACAAAATATGCGACAACCATATACAATATTTGTTGAAATCATTAATGTAAATAAAAGTATGACGTACGCCAATGAGTATATCAAGTACAAAAAATTAATGAGTTTATTAAGTATAAAAAATTGTTAACGATAACTTGGAACGACTGTTTTATCTACTGTACAAGTGGATTTCATTTGAATGCGTCTCGTTATTGATAATCACATGTATCGGTCGCAGTTGTTTAGATTGAGTGACATTCGGCTGTTTGACGTGTCTTTTAGTGAATTCCTCTACCATGTCATGTATGGATTTGCTGATAGCAATTTGTTACAAGTTAGACGATTGTACATTGAACGATTTCTTGGCCGCAATATCCTCGACCAAAAAGATTGAATGTTTGTATCCAGGCTCCAGCCTGGATACAAACTATTCAATTACGATCATTTTAAATAAAAAACAAATATTATGTTTTTTAAATTTATCAAAAAATTTTGTTATAAAAGTATATTTTTATTTTACATGGTTTGTATTAAAAATACCATAGAGATTCAAAAAATTTAAAAAAAAATGTTGCTGTTTAAAAAAATAAAGTTGGTTGCCATAGCAACTATACTAAAAATAAAAACAAATATGTGTGTACCTGCCTTTATAATACTCAAAAAACCGTTTAAAATGGTTTTTGAATCATATAAATTTACGTTTTTTGTCTAACACCCTGTATATATATTTTAAAATTATATATATATAAAAAATATACTTTTATATGCATTAATTGTCTTTATTTCAAGTAGACTAGTTTCGGTGGTTAGACCATTAAATTACATTACAAATATTTTTACGTACATTTCAGACACATACAGCGATAACAATATTAAAAACAAATAACAGTATAAAATAATAAGAATGACAAACAAAATATAATCTGTGATTTATTTTCACAGTGCAAAATGATTACAAAACTTAAACTTCAATTTAGTTGTCGGTTATTCGAAAAGTGCTGCAATAAATTAAAATAATTTCATTTTTTTTACATTGCTAAGAAAGAACTTAACTTGACAAAAAAAATGCAACTGATTGTTACCACTTTTCTCTATTTTCCACTATAAGCTAAACAACACCATTTACAATTTTGTCATACATTGATTAGTAATTTAATTACATGCTTCTTTTATTTATTAATTTAGAGCGGTTCATATTTACCTCACTTGACTCTAATAATTATGTATACTAATAACAGTAATAACTAACATTGCTGTATATTTATTATAACACAATAATATACTTATATATTTTTTAATTCAGTAGAACTTATATCAATTATTCATTTTACAATATAATAGTTTCATACTTTTAGTAAATTCAATTCATTTTATACAACAAATAAATAATTAAATAATATTTATCAAAATAAAACTGTATTTATTGGTTTGGTATTTTAAACAAATGGTTAGTATTTATTTTAATAAAATATCTATTATAACAACCAATTGCAAAACCCATTTATAATAAAATTTAAAATTAAACCCTTTTTGTTTCTACGTCTCTGTTTATTGTTATCAATTGCCATCAAATATGTGGCCCGCATGTGCCCAACCGTGTCTTTGCATAGCGCGACTAGAAAGAAGGGTCCGGGGAGGGATTGTCATAAAAGTAAATATCAATCTCACAAACACATGAGACCACTTGCCCTCTATGACCAAGAGTCCAAACTGCCGGCAGTCGTTTGTACAAGAAGTTGTCTAAAAATACAATTATTTTATAACAAAAATTATTGAAAAGTTGTTTTCAGGTTTATTTAAAAAATACAGGCTTTATTTTTGTGAAAATGATTTTAATTGAAAGATATGTCACTAAGGTCGGGTTTAATATTAGTTTAGTTATCATAAATCAACCAAGAAATTTATTTACGGCGTTAGTTTGTCAAAAATAAGTACAATAGTTTATAATAATTAATATAAAAAAATGTAGTAAACATAAAAAATTGAAAACTTAATTAAAACTTGGCAGAATGTTCAACCTTTCAAAGCACGTATAGCACGATATGATTGGTTTTGTAGTTTGGTTGTGAACGTGAAAAAGGTTACTATGTTCTTTTTCATTTACGGCGCATCGACCGACTGTCACCTTAAGACCGTATGGCATCAACAGCACTAACGGGTGCACCATGGCTTCGTAGCAGAAATAGACCAATGGTAAATAAATAAGACAATTAATTAAATTTTGATGCGTACGCTCCAGAACTACAGTACAGCAAAAACTGTGTGCCCGGTGGTGGGAAGTTCCGCGCAGTGAGAAATAAAAGCTGCGTTCGGCTATCCTACTCGAGACACTCTTTTTACTCTTTTTTACCGTTCGGGTATAGATTCTAAAGTGCACAGAGTTTAAAAAAAATTCCAGAAAATTTTAAAACTACCAATTTTGCTAAAAAAATTTAGAAACTATAATATATATAAGTACAAAAATTGGCCATAATATGTCAAAAACACTAAATTCCGCCCGTATTAAAATTAGTTTAAACTGTTGATCATCAATCTTACTTTTCTCTTCAAGCGTTAGGAGTCTCTATATTTAAAGAATAGGTGATACTAACCCTTAATGACCAACACTTAAATGGGTGAGTGGGCTACTCCAATTCATAATTACCATCAAGTAGTTTAAATTGGAGTTGGTATTACCACCACTTCTTTGAATATAGCGACTTTTAACGCTTGCGGAAAGGAGTAACTTCCAATCTCTTGATAATAAACACTTAGGTGGGTAGATAGGCACTCCAGTTTAAACTAGTCAATGGTGACCCAACCACCCATCCACTCAAGTGTAGGTCCAAGTATCAATCATTAAGAAATAGGATGTCACCACCGCGTTCTTTGACACAGACTTATAACGCTTGGAAAAAAAAATCCCATTTCTTAACAACTTGGGCGAATAAGCTGGAACTCCAGTTCATACCATCCGTCCGTATTCATGTTCCGGAGTGACCTAACCAACCGCCAAAGTGTTTATCAAAGGGATTGGATAACACCATCATCTTCTCTAACAAAGTGACTAACAATTGCAAAAATGACAACTATCTTAATAACAAGCGCGTCGCGAAGCGGACGCAAACTTGAATCGCATTTTAGACGACGGGCGCCAAGCAGCGGCCCAAAGAAAAGACACAATTCGGTCCTTTTGGTTATCCGGTAAAACAGAGATATTTCAAAAAGGTTTGTTGAAGAGACAAACAACAGTTTAGACGTTCCGGCAGATCCTGCAACAAAATTTGTAATTTGTCGGACCGTGGAGAGCCATAATAGTGAATGAAAACAAAAAAATAAACTCAAATACTCCAAAACATTATTTATGTTAAGTAGATTCAACAAAAACATCTTATACTCTTTTTTACAAGGCTCAATTGTACCATTATCACGTCAATCAAATTTTCTTATAAAAAAATGATATCTGATTAAAAAAAATGTGAAACATTTTTCATTTCAATTGCATCCAGGAATAATAAATATACACAAATTGATTGGTATCCAAATTGTAAATAAAATATGCATCGACTATAAAAACGTAATATTAACACGAGCATGTAGTTCAGAATACAAATGTCAAGATCAATGGTGTGCCACTGCATTTTTAATGCACTTTAAAGAAGGCATATATTTTTACAATAAAAGCAAAGTTGTATTACCATCGGACGGCCGAAAAGAAATAGTGGTGGGTGGCGTAATTAGAGCGTCGGCAAAGTTGCGTGATTAAAGATGCTGATCCAGACAGGAACAAACGCAATAAACTATTGGATTTCAGATTAAGATATAATTCTATAAATAACATATATTATAATAAAAATTAATGATAAAATTTTAACTATTTGACTAGTGATAGATACAATAGAAAAATTCTAAGATATTTTAACCATGCAGTAACGCAGCAACAATAACAACACAAATTCAGCCCATGCATTGAGCTGACAAAAAAATGATTTTAAAAAATTTTTGTTTAAAAATAAGTAGTGATCAAAATAACCTGCAAACGCTATTGATTCCTAAGTTTGTGAAGTCATTAGCAACAGATTAATTATTGATTGTCACTATTAACTTATGATCTATTCTATATTTTCCTTTTTTAATTCTATGAAATTTTATTGTTTCATACTTTTCAAAATAAATTCAGTAGTTTATTTTGTTTATTTACAAAATACAAAAACTTATTTACGACTACAATGAATCACAGTTGGAGGGCTTCAAAGTCTATTAGCGGCGAATTGACACCGACGGTTTTTTCCGAATAAGAAACGCATCTATAAATATCAAATTTGCATACTTATTAACTCAGTTCACTTTGCTCGACCGACCAAGCTGTACAAAATGTAATTCTTCGTAAGTTCAACAGTATTACTTAAGTGTATATTTAATTTAAAATAAATTTGAAAATATAAAATATTAATAACGGTTATTGATTTCGTTTTTGGTTAATATGAAAATAGCACCTAGCATTGTTAGAATATCGAAAAAAATTGTAAAGATCAAAGTTTCAACCATGCACGCAGCGCAGCGCAATGATGACTCATTTTACACCAAGGTGTATTCCCTGTTCTATTATGAAAAACGCTATTATTATTATTAGACATTTCGTCAACTTACTGCAAAATTTTAAGTAATAGAAAATAGTGTTATTTAAGCTATTAGGCATAATAATTCTATGATGTAGATTTAGTTATATAACTAATTGTTTTATATTTTCAGATCGCTTTGTCCTGCGTTTTAGCAGTAGCTAAACCAGGCTATTACTAGTCCATTGAGATACGTTGCACATTATGCGCAACCAATTGTACAAGCTGGAGAATTCAGTAATTCTGCCCCAGCAGTCTACTCCGCTCCAGCTGCATATGCCGCCCCAGTAGCATACTCTATTCCAGATCAATCTACCGTTGTTGCTTCTGCTCCAGTTATATCCACCACTGTTGTTAAATCTGCACCAATTGTTGCTGCCGCCCCAATAAGTTATTCCGTCCCATTAGCTTATTCAGCAGTAGCATACTCCGCCCAAGTTCAAGCTGCCCCAGTTATGTCAGTAGGTCCATCCAAAGCACCAATAGCTCCAGGGGAAACCCCAGAAGTAGTAGCTGCACGCGCTGCCCATTTCCAAACTCACAAAAAAGCAAAACACAGAACCGCCGCGCCGTTCCAATTGTAACCACAGTATTACCTTTCACTCCAAGTATCTCTACCAGTGTAATTAAGTAGGACACAGTAGTAGCTGTACCAATAGAATATGTCGGTCCAGAATTCTACGACTACACCGGATATTACGCCGCCGCATGAGCTTATAACGCTCTTTCGGCTGCATATGCTACACGTCTTGCTACCCTTGCCACTTTAGTAAACAATTCAGAACACGCTCTACTTACCGCGTTGATTTTATTAGTTATAACTTATAAGAAATAAAAGCATAAAATCTATTATTTCATAATATTTACCATACCTGGCTGAAGTTGTTATCATAAAATTCAAATCATTTGTTCTCCAAAATGCAGATTTTAAATTTTGAAAACTCAATAATTACCCTTCTTAGAACTATAACTATAAAAACTCAAAAGACAAAAACCGGTCAATATTTCTAGGAACTCAAAAATCCGGCCTCAGTAGAAACAACAAATCAAGTCGTGTATTCCTACCAAACCTCAAACTAACCAATCCTCAAAACCTGATGTTGTTTCTGAAAATCTGTAAAAAAACTCAAAACTCGATAATTGTTCTCAAAAACCCGGCCTCCAAATTTATTTCATTAAAAATCCGGGGCTTGAAAACTCGTCAAAAGTATCTGGAGCAGTGAGTAGAATTAACGCAATGCATGTTTGCGGTTTTGTTCTTATATTCTCGAAACCCATTTCTTGCAAATGTGGCCTTCAAACTAATTTATAAAAAAAAAAAAAACTGGCATCTCCAAACATTAACCAATAAATTTAGCCAAGTGATATACTGACAATCCGCCCATTAAACTGATTTTTTTTAATTATAGTATAGTCTACGTGGATGCAAGCCAACATATCCGTGAAATAATGCTAGCACGCATATCAAAGAAAATATGCGGAATATTGAGCTTTAGCTTAATGTTCCCCTCAAATTAAAGTTGCGTGTTATATTCTTCGACTCCTGGAAAACGTCGTTGAAGATATGTGCGCAATAAAAAAAATCGATTAGTTAGTATTAACTAACCTGCGAATAAACTCAAAGATCCAGCTTGTGTTAACAAATCTGATATCAAATCACGGTTTTTATATCAAAAACAGCCATATGTCTAATTTATCATAATATTCAGAAAGCTGTTTGTAGGAAAAATAGTCGAAACTCAACCATTTGATATCTTAAAAATTTGTTTACAAGAAATTCATCTTAAAACTAAAAATCCTTTTAAAATGTTTTTTTAGTGTGTTGTATTTGCCTATCCTTCTTCATAAAGATTTACGGTTACATACCAATCAAATCCTGATGAGCCTTCTTATAATCAATTTTTCTGATGAACACAAATATGTTTGAAATGATTATATAAAAATAATAATTTCAGGGACAAATTAGATGTAGTACAATAGTATATGGTATATTAAACAATCTCATTTTTATAAATTAATACTCGATGAATAGATTAATTGCTGGGCCATAAATTACCGTTTTACGTATTTCTATATTAAAAAAAGCAGCAAGCAACAACTGCTGTAAAAATTCTAAAAAATTACATTTTTGGGAAAAGAACCAACAACAACAATTTCATATTAAAAAATGTCTTCAACCCATATTTTTAATGATAATTCATATGTTTTTTACACAAATAATTTTTTTAAAGAGTACTTATTAAAAAGGCAACTCATAACTCATCGTTCCTAACAAATACTTGGTTGTTGTAAAGGAACAGTTTACTAAACTGTTTTTCTTACTTACTTGACTGTTAAACAGTGAAAATAAACAGAACCTACTTGTTTATAAAAATGCTTATTATTTTACTTAAATATAATAATGGTCAAATTCATTATTATTGAAACGGCAAAAACCATAATTTTTCTTTTTTGATTAAAAATTCAGTTGTTGCAATTACATATGTAAATGAGGCAACAGTAAGCGAGAATAGAGGACGTAAAATTCTTACTTTGGCTTACTTGCTATTTTACAAATGGGACTCTAGGGAGATAAGAACAACTGAGAATAGTGGCAAAAGAGAAGCACCTAATATAAATTATTTAAATTTAAAAAAAACAATTTGGGCCTAACTTCATGCCACAAAACTCTCAAAAACTAGAAAGAAGCGTAGTAATAGCAACCAGACATACCATGCTCCATATCACTGTATGTTTAGATGATAGCATTGGTTTGCTTTGGCACACATGATACCCCCCCCCCCCCCCTTAACTGGATACCTTTAAGTAATACTGCTCACCCCCCTTAGTAAATCTCTATCAGTTCATATAATAAAAAGTATATAGACTGCTTATTTATAAGTTCTAAAAAATATGCTTTATATAGATATTTTTGTGATTGTCAAAAAAATATCATTTGCAATATAAAATTCAAATTTCAATACATTGTTCAGGAAATTATAAAAACAGAAAATTGTGATGATAAAAAATGTTAGATAGAGACTTTTCAGGTGAAGTAATCTAAGAACCTATAATTTCTTTAGATCTATTGACTTCTCAAAACTGAAAGTCCTCTTAATTTTGTGCTGTCCAAAATATTTTTCTTATTTCTTAATTTTGAGTTTTAAAACTTGTTCTAAACTCATAAACACATCAGCTCAAATAATTAATAATATAAAATTAAGTAAGAAAACATATGATTCATTAGTTTTGATAAAATTATAAATTTTATTTAAAACCAATATATTAAGAAATGTGTGATAAAAACCTTTATAGATACAAGAGTTTGATTTAAAATCATTGTAATAGAATTATTAAATTAATTTAAACATTCTATATTTCATGTACGCCAGCCATATCTCTGTATACATAAATTAGAGATTATTCATGAAGACAAATTTTTAACTTGACATGCATGTATGTTATTGAGTACAGTAAGTAGCTATTGTATACATCATTAATAGATTTTGTTAAAGAATATTCAGGCCAAATGACAAATAATTTATTTAATAACTTTTATATTCAGGTATATTTTGTGCAATAATTGTATGATATCATTATGGGTGCGTGCATAAAACAAAATATTTACCAAGTACTTATGAATCAGCAAGATGATTAGTTAACCTACACAGTACTATTACTCTGAAAATTGTATGGTAATTTCTTAATGCCCATATAACACAAAGTTACTTACCCCTTGACAATTCACCTTGTTTTAATACTAGATCTGCTTTAGCTTGAATTTTTGTGTGCACATTTTCTGCACCTTCCTTCATCTTTGCGAGAATTCCTAATGAATAAGACAAAACAAGATACATGAAGACAAATATTAGTTGATGTTTAAATAACGCAAACCATATCAAATTATTAAAAAAAAAACTCAAAACCAAACAAATGAAACAAGCAAATATATTTTAAAATTAAAAACAAATGAAAATGTTTTCGATTTCATGGACATACAAAATAAAATAATTTATTTGTAAGTATAATAAAAAGATGTTTTTAATGTAAATTAATAGAGCATTAACACATTGACAGCAAAAGGATTTAGAAGAGCTGATAGAAGAGTATCACAATATTTGTTCATTATTTTCTACAATTGAGAATTTGAACAAATTAATAAAACAAATAAAATTCGAGATAAATAATCCAAAAGACATAAACTTAAGAAAAATAAATGCCTTTGTCAATTTGTCAATATAAACATAAACTATGCAATATAGTTTATTTAAATTAAGCATCGTTTCCAAATATATAACTAGTTTCAACAATTTCTAATTAAATATCATTTGTTGAAAGTATAATTTTATATTAAGCACAAATAAATTGTTTTTGTGATGAAAAATTTAATGTTGTAAATAAATATAATAAAAATGAAAACATGTAAAAAACAAAGCCCCAAAAATAAAACCACACACAAATTGTTGCTATTTACCATGCTTATCTTTTTCTTTAATCATCCTCTCCATATTTTCCGCTTTGTCTTTAACTTTTCCAAAAAAGTCTTGTAAGTAAAAAAAGAGAGAGAAGATAAGATATCCAACTTCCAACAAAATAACATGACTTACCTGCAATTTTCTTATGAGCATCAGGACTGGCACTCTGTGTTAATGCAGCAACTTTCAAATATTCTGACTGGGATATCAAACCGGCAGCTTCCAAACTTCCAGGTGACATCGCTGAATATTCTTCGCTTAATAATTCTACAATTAATGCTTCTATATCAAAGAAGAGTATATGGCTTTCGGGATCTGTGAAAAATCAGGAAATCAAAAAAGAAATAATTTAATATGTACAATGTAGCACCTTTGGGATTTGTTCTGAGACCTTGTACTGCTAATGGTGAATCATGACTTCTTTGCATATGGGGATCATCGTTGTTGGCATGTGCACCTAGTTGTTGTAATTGATGTAAACCTCTTTGGGTAGCATGACGAATAGCAGACAAATTTCGATGTCTCAAACCTCTATAATATATATTTTTTTCATTTAGATTTCATGTATGTGATATGACTACATCAGTTTTTTTTAAATAGAACACCCTGATTTTCTTTTATTTTTAGAAAGAGAATTTTCAACAATTACAGACATATAGGTTTTATAGGTCTTTAACTTGCCATATTCATATTCATTAAAATAATAAAATAAAACGTAGTATAATAAAAAATAAAAAGTATAAAATCAATTACTCAAACCCAATCCAACTCCAAAGCGGCCAACCAAATATCAACTTAATAATAAATTATGAATTGTAAAGAGCAGTATAAATTTGAAATAGTATGAATTGTGTTATGCAAACTGTGAATTGGATGTTAAAACTATATATACAATAGTGTTTATACAAGAACAGAATGCTTTTATAGTATAATACTCATTATACCAGTAGAACAATCAATAAAGATGGCACAGGTCATACTCTCTTCAGTCGTGCCTGAATCAATTTAATAAAGCTTTTTCCAATGCAAGAATTCCTATTAAAACATTTGCAAATCACAAATTATTGAATGGTTTGAAGGAAGGAAATGCACCTGGCAGACCATCCATTTTAACTGAAAAAGTTGTGCACAATATACAGCATAAACTAGTCCACAAATATCAATGTGAAAACTGTTGGCCCAACTTACGAGTTTCAATAAAAGTTGCAAAGAAAATTCTGTATTTGCACCCATATAAGGAATCGTTAGTTCCAAAATTAATTGATGATGAACAAGTCTCATATTGCAATGTTTACGAATATTTAAATAATGCTGAAATATTGAATACGGCCTTTAACAGGAGCTACTTCTTGCTGAAAATAACCAGCCTGCAATTCATCGTCGTGTAATTGTTGAATCACTAAAACTGCAATACTGTTTTGCATTATTTCATCAAAAAATATAGGTCCATTTATTCTTCACTTTGTAATTGCAACTCTCCTTTATTTTATCATTATTTATATCATGAACAACCTCTTCAGTTATAATGAATGACCCGTCAGGAGGTCTTCTTACAGATTATTGAGTATATAATTTAAATATCCAATTCACAATTCTGTTCACAGAACATTCACAGTTTATGCATAACACAAACTTTAAACTATTAAACATTTAGACATTACTCCACAATTCACATCTTATTATTATTCTGGTAACATTTACGATTATTTTGTTTAGGGTAAACAGGTTAAGAAAATAAAATCTCTTTTCCCAGAAATAATTGGGAAACCTCACTCTTTCTTGACCACACTGTAGAAAAACTGAATAAATTGAATAATAGAAAACATTACCTGAAGAAATGTACTGCAGGATTAGCAAGGCCGACTTCTGAGGAAACATTACTTGTTGACTCATGTTCTTCACAAGCATACAACACTTCTTCCGCAGCAATGCCTATAAAACAAATTATGATTATCAAAATTTTGTTTTAAATAAGGCTTTTTACCTTGAAGTACTCTATCTAAATGTCCAGTTTCCATCTGCCATACATAAACAGTCCCATCTGAACACCCAATTATCATAAAGTCATCTAGAGGTCTCCATTTTATCGTAGTCACAGGAAATAGATGTCTTGAAGCTAGACACACACATTTCTTCTCAGCTAGGCTTAATAGTGTTACTGAATGATCAGATGCAACAGAACATATACATTTCTGTACTCTTGTCTGCAATAATTAAAATTATAGTAGTCTAACAAAAAATAATTACTAAATATAATTTAAGACAAATTTACAAAATACTCAAATAATTAACGTTAAAGCGTACTGTTATCTATAAATTACTTACACTGCAATTATTTGGTGGAACCAGTAATTGTGTAATTTCACCAGCATGTACGCAAAAACGATGTAACAAATTTCCATTGTAAAGATCCCATAAGCATACTGCAAAATCAACCCCTCCTGATACTAAATGATTTTTATCATATCTTGAATGTTCACGATGAGGATACAATAAGCAATTAACTCGACCACCATGACCCGATAGTACTTGATGTGGTGGCCAATCTGTGAAAATAAATAATGCATTTAAGTAGAATAATAAACAATCAATCAATAATACACAATTCAATCTAATAGATATGCAACTAAGGTAGTATTGTCATGGAGCTGTAATCAGAATAATAATACAGATTGCAATTAAATTAAATATTAGGCTTCGCTAAAAAAGCATAGTTTTTAGATGGGTTGCACCATAACAGTGCTTGGCAAGACGTTATCATTTCTTTGGATTATTTCTTTCCTTTTTTGCAAAAGAAACATTAAAAGTTAATACATAATCTTATAAATAAATTATAATTGAAAGCAGTTGATCCCAGAATTTTATAGCAATTTATTATCTTGTAAATCAAATAAAACGTATTAGTGTGCTAACATGTGTAAACAATAAAGACAGATTTTGCTAAAAATGTCGCAATAAGTTTAAATAAATATTTCAATACATGTTTTTTAAGATAAATATACTATTAATGCAATGCATAAAATAGCATAACTGCATATTCATCCAATTTTCTATTATTTAAATTATATTAATTATTAAAAAATCCATGCAGTATTATTCGTGAGTACATCTGATGATGATGATTCATGTATAATGTAGATGTATGAATGTGCATGGTTAAACAAATTTGCTAATGGGATTACTTTTTAAGTTGTTAGCGCCATGGTAGTTGAAATGTCAACTACTGCATGTTGACCAAACTACACGTCATATAATTTATATGTTTTGTTTATGCGCCTATAATTTGTAAAACAGCGTTATATTTGTTGTGACTGACAAGTAAGTAAACTTAATTATAACAACTTATTAATCCATCATTTTTAGGTTATCATGGATGTAAATGACATGTAAACAAAACATACAACTTCCAAATATTAATGAAATTGATATGTATGAACACGTGACTTTTGTGAACATAGCCAAGTGTCAACATCAGCTAATTGACAAATCTGCCGCCAGAGAGCGCATTCCTTAGCTGCGATCCCAGATAGTGAGCGTAAATACATAAAACATTTTTTATTTTAAATTTCAATAATTAACAATAAAAACACAAAATTAAAAAACAAAATTAAAAAACTTACTGTCATATTGTTGATGGTTTCCATGTAATAATTGTAACATTACTGTTTGTGTAGCAGGAACAATAATAATTGTACCATCTTCTCGTCCAACAACCAATCTACATTGTGAAGGAAGATATATACTAGCAGTTAACTTAACTGCTAAAAAATAAATCCACATCAATCAAACATTATCTTAAATAAATATAATTTATTATCACTTACGAAGAGGTTCATGTTTCTCAACTTGATCCAAAACACCCACAGGACTTGGTGTCATATTACCCCAAGCATGTGTCAAACTGGTTGTAAGTGAGGCAGTCATCTGAATGGGTTGTGGCAACTTTTGAGCCTGTATTTCTTGTATCTTTTCCATAGGTACTTCGGGAATGTTCCAAAGCAATACATAACCTTCAGAATCACCACGGATTAAATATCGAAATAATTTGCTTTGCCTTTGGGTCGTCACGTATCTCATAGCCGGTGGGCAGGACAGAGGCTACACAATAAACACATGATTTATGAGATATATGTGGTTATACAATTAGTACCTTTGAATCTGGTTGGCTTAAAATACAGTATAAGAACGGACTATCAGTCTCTATTGTGGCCGTGTGGAATTCTTTGCTATCTGGTATACAGCTGTGAATTTAATATATAGAAAAACTAATGAAATAGATATTGATTAATATTGTATGATTTAGATGCTATGTACAATTTAGAATGAAGCATTTTTTTATCATTTTTAAAATTTACAAAAATTTGCAACAATGAATTAACTAATATAAATCAATAAATAATCAATGAACAAACAATGTTGAATAGCTTGATGAAATTTTCTTAAAACAAATAGGAATTTTGCATAGCAAAATAAAGTAATCTTTTTCAGCATAAATTGCTTGCTATGTATATAATTTTTTCACACCTATTAGACAGTCTGGTTGGCCATGGACTTTTAACATATTTTACCAGGTGTATAAATGACAAAGTTAAATGCGACAAACAAACAAATACATAATTGCAAATTAATTAAAACTGACAATTTGAAATTAACGTTAAAAAACTGTCACTCCATTGACTATACTCTATCATAACCGAACGCTTAAAACACGTCCCTTTTGCAAATTAAAGGTCAAAAATGACGTAGAATAAACAAACTCATTAACAACATTGTCTACAAATAGTAGTGACATTAACTAGACAATGTCAAAAACGTTATAGAATGACCAAACAAATAAATAATGTCAATCCGACAAAAAGATATCATGGCCAACCAAACCGTGTAATAGGTGTGAATCGAGTATATGGATACTCACAATAATAAAAAAATTCATCCTGATACATCATATTATTTGAAATTAAAATGTAATCAAATACTAGATGAAAAATGCTGCATCTATTAAGTATAATTTTTATATATTTGAATGAAAAATGCAACAACTCACAAAAATTTATTAAAGAAGAGATCATTTCTGTAATCAAATATTAAAATTTATCACAAAGTATTCAAATTATAAGAAATTAAATTATGCTGCAATCTTAAAAGACACTTAGTAAGCAAGATAAAAATAAAAAAAATATATTGTATTTTCCAATTCCAATAATTATTTAATTTTGATTAGTTTAAGTTATAGGCTAAAAAAACAGTCAGAATGTCTACCCCAGATTATTTTCCTCAAAAACTAAATTGTAACAAAAAGTGAATACTGCATTTTGTAAATACAAAAATTAGCTTTTAGGAAGTGTTAGTTAAAATACTACCTCTTATAGTGATATATGTATATTATAAAAAATATATTTTACACCAAAGATGTCCAAAATCGGTCTATGCAATAAATAAATATTTAGCATATAAAAGTATATTTTTTAATAAACTTATTATTTAATTAATTACTAAGCAAAATAGTAAAAATAATATATCTCATTTAATTATAAAAATTAAACTATGTATCAAAAAACAAAGAAGAATCTCAAAGCTGAAACCCTGTACATAAAATATTTACAATACAACAAATCAAGTAAATTACAGTAATGCATAATTTTAAGTTTTTGATATTCGGATTGTCATCAAACTAAAATGTATTGATCAATTCAACTAAGTTTATATTTTGATTATAACATCCATAAACCCAACAATTTTTTGATACTTATTTAATATTGAATCTTGGAAAATATAAGATATATATATATATATATATGTATACTTTTTTTATCTTTTTTTACAATATATATTTAAGTATCTTAAAAATGCTTTAAAATATTTGTGATTTGTGACATTATTCAAGTAAAATAAAACAAGTAATAATAGAAACAATAACAAAACAGATATAGGAAAATATTTATACAAAAGGTACTTTACTAAGGGGAGAAATAGGGCCAAGTATATTAAAGCTGATATGAGATATAAAAACCATTAAAGGTAATTCCGACCCATGCCAAAAAATAATTTGTTAGAGAACCCACTAACCTTCCTCCCTATACAATTTAATAAAGATAATAAGAATTGAAAAAAGCAAAAAATAAAATAAAATAGTGCATCAAACTAAAAAAAACATAGCATGACCTAAGCAGTATTTCAGCATTGTATCTAAACATTTTATGTACTGTAAAATGAATAAACAATATGTGAAGTTAACATATATTATCATTAACATAAAGTTATTATTTTATATTTTCTCTATTTATTTTATAAAATCCTTTTATTTTATTCATATTATCGAAGTAATGATTTTATTTATTTATTTATTTTATTTCAACATACATGTTACATTATATTACATTAATACATTGATAATGATGATTAATCATCGAAACATGTATGTTGAAATAAAATAAATAAATAAATAAAATCATTACTTCGATAATATGAATAAAATAAAGTTATTACCAAAAAAAATCCTCTTTCTTTCAAAATAGCTTAGAGAGAATAAAACTTTCAGTAATATGAAATTGACGTTCCCATGCTAGAATGGCATAAAGTAATTAGTAATTTTGCAGAAGAGACAAAAATGAAAGGTGTTAATATTAGTCCAATAAAATAAACGAGCCACCTAGGAGCGCATTTCACTGGACGGCTCAAACCATCTTGAGCTATCTGTTAACTTTTTAATATGTGATTATTTAATCAAACGATAAGCATCACAAAACACGCTCTTTGAAAAATTGAATTTGTAATTACATAAATCCTCTCTATACCAGTGGCAGTGTAATTATAAACCAAATCAAATTTCAAAAAGTACATTATATGTAGATTTAAAGTGCACGTTTTGTATAAACATACATATTTCAAAATGTCTGCGAGTTAATAAACCAGTGTCTTATAAAATCTGTTAATGTCATATTTTATAATAAAATGTGTGACTTATTTTCCTACCAATTTGGTTTAAATTTGTTTACAACATTACATCCACAATTATAATTCATATTCAGCCAAAAGACAAAAATACTGTAAGTAGGTCACTACAGATTTATTGTCAAATAATTTATCTTTCAACTTCTTAGAAAGAATTGGTTTATTTCAATAGTAATTAAACTATTCCTTAACTTAAAAAGTCAATAAACAAATTCTTTTAAATGTGATTTTTGATAGATTTTTTTGTGATTTAGTTAATTATGACAGAACAAAATTTCCCATTTCTGTAAATAAAATAGCTATGGATTATGTCAAGAACATTGTTAAGGTGAAACTTGTAACAAACTTTCTTGATGATAATCCTTCTTCATCTTAATTAATTTATTTAACTTTGGTATAATTCTACCACGACGCTAATTACAGATGCCAGATGTTAACACTACCAAAATTGTGGTAGATTCCAACCCAAACTTTAGGGTTCTTAAACGTGATGAGACACTATATGAGTTTCTATCGCAATTCACCGTAAAAATTAAGCCGCTTTTAAATTAGTAATTCTTAACCTCATAATAACATCAAACCAAATCAGATAAATATAAAATTTATATAGAAATTAAACAGTAAAGCACATAATCCATTGAAAATTATGAATTTTATTTAAAATAATGATATGTATAATAAAAATCACTTACAAATTATAGAGACTGATGGGATGAGTTTTGAATTAAAAACGTAATAATTAAATTAATAACAAATGTAGAAATCATTTTAGTCTTCACGCCAAACAGATTTATTCATCAATTCTGTTTCATTAAAATATAGATATTATCACCTAATATTTTTTTACAATGAAAAAATATCCAAAAGGATATTCCTATTTAAAATATAATATATTACAATTTTGAACATTCATAGTTGTGAAATATAAGGTTAAAAAGATGTTTAAAGCATAAACTTAAAATATTTAACAAACGTGTTAATGAATATGAATTCTTTTTCATGTTGTTAACTTAAAAATTGTCGTTAATTAACAATTTCAAACATCTTCAATTCTTAAAGATTTGCTTACAAATCAGTCATGAATATCTGGCACATGAAGCATGTATGTATGACTAAAAAGCCAATCATGTGTGATGATAATGCTACAACTTGTTAATGGCACCTTCGACTTAGATGACTCCAAATCAGTTTGATAGATAGAGTAAAATTGTAATTGCTCATCATTAAAATAATCAGATAATACAAAATTCCTCCAGTATACAATTGAATGCAGCTGAATCCAAATGTATAGATATTTAAATAGCTGTTACTGCAGTCATTAAAAACAAGACTATGCAGTTATGAAGACATTGGTTCACCGTCTTTGTTAAAATATATAATAACTAACAAGGTGTTTGGATGACAGCAGTAGCTGCACTCAGTGCAAATTATTCAAATAAATTAATTTTGATTTGGAAATATTAATGTAAATTTTTTTTATAGTTTACGTTCAAATTGTCAGTGATTGTCATGAACATTGACATATAGAATATAAACCAAGAGAAAATACACATTAATACCATACATTAAAAAAAAATCTATTTGAATAAAGTTGTTACTTAATTTTTAACAGTCAGAGAATACAAATCATTATCTACATAACACATGTTTATAAAGTTTACAAAGTATAAAAAAATATATTTCACAAACTTATTTAGATTTTAGATATATAAACTTATTTAGATATATAAAGTGAAAAAGTTTTACACATTAGCAAGACAATTTTTTCTCAAGCTACAGCCAACACATCAAGTTTTAAATCTACAAGATTGCAAGAAGCAATATTAGTTGCAGATTTGGATTCCCTCCCAGAACACCGACTTTGCCTTAATTGAACGCTGAATGTAAAGAATTTTTTTGTCTAAAAGCTTTCATGATTTGGTATTAATTTTGTAATGCTGCTATTTGCTATTCAATAAAATCTAAGAGATTCTAATCATGATCTTCATTCATAATAAAGAAATAAATTTCAATTTATATGCTAATTGCATTTATGACTGATTATAAAACATTAACATTCAACAACAGTGCAATAACAAAAACAAATCACAATTTATATCACACCTTATTTAAATTTGTCCTACAAATTGAGTTATTTTACAGCACTTAATATTAGTTTAGATATTTAGATACAATGCCACGTATCCCGGTGCAAGACATTCAAGGTTATATGCACAGAATACACCAAGGTAAATTTCTTTAGCACATATCAGTGTTTAAAGAAAATTACCATCATGGAGAATCATAAAGATAATTTGTAATGCTTATTAAAATTATGTTTGTTTTGTTCTGTTTAATTTTAAAGCAATAACTGTTACAAATACCTTCATGACATTGGCGAGAGGTTTTTTCAACAGCAGCAACTTAAAAATGCATAAAAAACACATAAACAGTGTGATAATCTAACCTATTAATATTCTTGCCCCGTAGTTTTCTATGGTCCACGATGAAAAATAAAAAAAATAAAATATGTATTAGTATTAATAGTCTGATCAGTCATAATGATAATAATAATTATAATAAAAGTGCTTCTAAAAGAAAACTAATAATAATAAAATAATAATTTAAGGACCCAATGATTGTGTGTATTTTGTTTAAAATGAGATTGAATACATTAAGTAATAAAAATAATATATAACTCCAACATATGGTTCCTTCACACCTGTAATTAAATTGAAAATAAAAGGCTATCAACTGAAAGTACCAATAGAATTAAATAACTAAGAAAACATTGTCAATAAATTAAAACAAATAATTACTGATTAATCACAAGGTTACAAGAAGTACAAGTATTTGATTGTTCGTCACTTACTTGTTGGGTAGCTTATAGAGATACCCTTTTCCTGCATCCGACCAAATTAAAATTCTATCTACAGCTAAAAAGTCTCCAGACATCCATCTCTCACCTCTTGGAGCAATATATGAACAAAGTACACTAAAATCACCTGAAATTAAATAACTCATATTACATTTATATTATATTAACTATTTTACTGTAATTTCATAATTATTTAAAATTACCAAATTTATAAACTGCAATATTTTTATATAAAATTATTAATTACCTGCGTCATAGATTTGCCAATATTTTGTACAAACTATGAGGACAGTACGTTGATTGTATGAACAACACTGCATACATACAGCATTTAAACATCGAATTTGTTTACTTTCATTTTCATAGATCGGTTCTGAATGTTTGTTTTCATGACCCAACAATGTCCACACCTTAACCATACCAGTCGTTGTTAAAGCCAATACTACATCATCCTTGCGTTTTGCAGGTCTTAACACCTAAAATTTATAAATTATATTTAAACTACAATCTCACTAACAGTGCACAATTGAAGTTACAAATTCTAATAAATTTGTAACCATATAAAATTACTTACATGAAGTGCACTTATCCAATCAGGATTTACTTTAGATGATAGCATAAATAAAATTTCCAAACTAAATGGATCCATTACAAGTACTTCAGGGTAATAACCATTACAGAATAACCTTACATCTTCACAGTTACTCATATGGTATGCCTGGAATAATATTTTATCACATCTACTATTTAAACACAAAATTAAGATATATTTGATTATTATTATAGGATTCAGGTTTAAATAAATTCATGTTATATTAGATTAATTAGCTCAACTCATTTCAGTCACACTCTAAAGAACCTTCTGCCAATCAGATAGAGTAAGGTTGAACTCATAAATGACCAATCCAAATGGTAGCTTAAATTCATAGTTGTTTGCCAGGGCACATCTCCAGCACTAAGCAGCTGGTCAGAATGCAACAACTTGCTAGAAGCGATGTAAATTCATTGATTTTTGAATGTTAAAATGTATTTTAATAAAACTGACACAAATTTCAAGTTTGGTAAGTAAACATCATATTCAATATTAAATAATTAGTCACTGGTTTAAATAAATTTGAGAAACAAATTGTAATACTATAAGGATATGATCACTTGGCAAACGTGTTTTGTTTTTTTTTTGCGCATTACAACACAACGGGACTTCAAGCACAAGAACTTTTAAATAAGTTTTTTTGTTTCTCCATGCAATAAAAAAACAATTAACTGCTTCCTTGATATTTATTATTTATTTTAAGTTAAAATTTTTACTCAAACTTATAAATTGCAGTAAATTGTGTATAGTGATAACACCTTACGTCTTATGAGTGAGATAACTTTAAAACCGAGTATCCATGAGTTTTACAAAACGCAGATTCAATCTTAAAAGTTGGTGATAAAAAACAGCCTCTTTAAGTGATTGTAAACAAAACAAATGTTACAACAAAATGTAGAAAAGAATAATTGGTTTTTGCTCATTCTGCACTAATTATAAGTTTTGGCGCAAAACTGTCACATAGCTAATTACATAAGTAGTCAACAATTCAAATAAAGTAAATAAAAAGTAGTAATAGCAATTAAAATTGTAATACAAGTTCACCTCAAATTTTGCTTACAAATAAATGCACTATCTAACATTATGGTTAATTAGATTTAAGTGATATTACATGTGAGCTGGAGGCTCATAATTTTTTATTTGGAGATATAATTACTTGGTGTTGTTATGACAGCAACAAGATACTGCAATCTCAAAGAAACAAGAACAGATCTCCCAACCCTGTAGATAAATTAAATATTTTGTATCCTTCACTTAACCATTCCTCAAATTAATAGAAAACACTCAAGATTTATATTTCTCAATATTCCACAATATTAACAGTTTATTTATATAGGATTATTTAAATAGAATGAGATTACTAGATAATTATATAAGTAAAATAAATTTACTATTTAAAAAAAAATTTAAAAAAAAACTCACCTGCATATTAGTATGTACTTGTGGTAACTTAACACATTCCCGACATTTTCCATCCACAAGATCCCAAGTACACATTTCACCAGCTTCCGAACTGGACACTATGTAATTATTATCCTGAACTATGGATGCTCGAGAAATGCATAAAATTGGCGCAGTATGTCCTACTAATAAACACCTTGGAATCATCTCCAAGGTATCTGGATTTACTTGCCTAAAATCAATCGTATAAACATTTATTATCAAGCGCACATTCAATTTGTAATACCATAAACATATCTGGCCATCATAACATCCAGTCGCTAAGGTCCTCTGATCTCTTGATAAGTAAATGCAGGAGATGCAATGTGTGGGCGCATGTTTGCCCCACAACACTACGGGCACCACTAAACTAGTCCCAGGCATCTTTACAATCTACAAAATAAACCATAACAGTTAAAACATAATAACAGTAAAATCAATTAAGCTAAATTAATGTCAATTAATAATGTCATCCAATAAGAATCATGATTGAAAGATTTGTAGTGGTACATAAAGTTAAATGTAACTAAACATCGCAGTTCGGCCTTGTCCAGGTGATTAAACTGCTTGTAATCAAGGATTTTTAAATGGATCAATTGTACATTGTTGCAATCAAATTTGATGCAATTGCAAGCTAATAAATATAGATATTAACTGTAAGTGGCCAAGAGAAGTCCCTTAATTAACATTAACAAGATAATGATCTTATAATGATTGAATGTAAATGAGCCACTTGTGAAAATTTAGTGGACTCATTTTATCGATTTTTGCGATTATCAGTAAATAATTTATTTGTACCTATAATGCAGGACTAGTGAGGACTTCAGGACGGATTATTGTAGTAACATTAACGCCTTATAATTTTTCGATGTGCAACTCGCCATTTTAATTTTACTAAATCAGCTGTTCGACACAAATCAACCTGACAAAAGTCAAAAAAACTGCAAGGCATTGTTGCCACAACCATTCAACCAACAGTAGTCACTTTTGCAGGATCATGATAAATATTTCTTCAGCAGTAGATCTCAATTAATTATTTCAAAATTATAATTTAAATTTTATCGTTCCTTTTAATAAACGTCATATTATTAGATAAAGATCAAATAAACAAATATATAAAACAATATTTAACTGTCACCTCCACAGGGCCGTAACTAGGATAGAATGCAATGAAGTAGATGGAATGCTAGATACAAATTTGTGGTACGTGTATATTAAGTTGCATATTATAACGGAACGGAACAACATAATTATTTTCTTAGTTCTAATAACATACATTCTTAAGCTTATTTATGTTTTGCTGGTTAGCAAGTTACATATTATATATTTTAAAATACCTTTTTTCACTTTGTCAACCTAAACTTTACTTAAATTTACTTAAATTTACTTTGTTAAAGTTTTTTTGCTGAACGCTTTGAACTCTTATAACGGTTAGGTTCGGAGAACTCAATTTTGAAAACAGCCTAAAAAGATCATGGCATTATTATAAAATGTGTAAATTAATCAGTGGTATGGACAGATGTTTGGGGAGTAAAATTTGTTATTACAAAATAATTAGAAGTCCAAATATTTCAAAATTAAAAGTTATAATTCATCAAAACCTGATAGATCACCAGACCAAAGTTTAAAAAACATGATTTAAAAAAAAAATATTTCTAAAAATATTTTACGTCAAATTCTGAACGAAAAATTTCGAAATTTTGCTTTGTTTCCGAGTAATGTGAGTGTAAAGATTTTAAACTGAAATAATTTAATGTAAGATAATGAAAATAATTATTTATTAAAGAAATAGAATAAAAGAGTAAACAACAAATATAATTTTTTTAGATAGTTTTTGCAATGGCAATGCATTGAAAGCTTGTAGAGAGTACATTTGAAGGTTTCCCAATAAGATATATCGCACAAAATGTTTTCTTAGCCAGAAGCTTTGACAGTATGGTATTTGTAAAAAGTAACGGTGGCACGTGTAGAAATAGTAGATTGTGTCATGAATAAACCAGATACATATAAGAACTAGACAAATTTCGACTAGTTTAAGATTTTCCTTTTCATTATGTATCAGTCCAGCACTACCAGGCAAACAAGCAAAACGGATTGCTTTTGTGAATGGGTTTTAGAGCATAGACAAAACTCCGCCACTGCAAAATCATATCATAATCAAATAAAGCAATATTTTATAGAGATGTCGTAAATAATATTCACAATAATCATGTATGGTAATTGGAAAATCCGCATTGTATTAGACAAAGAAGATTTAACTTTAATGTATGGGGTGTTATATTCTCAGCCAACTACTTTTAGTTTAAGTAGTTCCAAATCGCGTGAATGCTAATAATTATTTGTATTTTTTACAAAATAGCGTCGAAAATTTATTAGATGACGTTCTTATTGACTTATTAAGTAGAATGTAGCATCAGCACAATGGTGCGTTGTAGAAGATACATTAAAAGTAATGTGATTGCCTGGTTTAATAATTTCTTTTATGGTAGATAGCATGCAGACACGATCCAACTCCATGGCCTCCGGATATGCACCGACAAAGTTGATATTGCACTTAAATTACGTCAAAACTAGGGACGCCCTCAAATTGTCACATCCAAAAATTAGTTAGTTTTAAACAAAACACACCCATCTATTGCATAACTATAAAAGTTAATTGTTGAACAAAATTGATAAAAAATTAAATAAAAAGCTAAAAATGTCCCAAAACATCAAGCAAAAGACTTGTTTATGTAATAAAATCCAGACAGAATAAAGCATAATATCTACATTTGTTGCATAAAATTTATCAAAAAGTTCGTAAAAACTGCAGAAACCCAATTTGAAACTAAAATTGTGTAAAAAACCTATTTAATGCATAAAATGTTGTTAAAAATAACAGTTTAATATTTATGAAAAAACCTACAAAAAACGCAGCAACAAATTATTAAAAACAGCTGAGAATATCAATTTTTTAAAATACTGTAGAAATTGACTTATTCATTATATTTTAGATTTAACCTGATAAAAAAGTTTAGTTTTTTTTTCTAAAATAATGCCCACGGTTTTATTAATAGATTTTATTAAAAAAAAAAAAACCTGTATAAATCACTACGGCCATTATTGTACAAGAGTTACTGCCAAAGTACGAGGAAAATGTAAAGCAAAACACAAATTACGTTATGTAAATCGATTTATTGCTTCTCAAAATATTCTCTTTTAAAATCTATACTCTTTTCATCCAATGAAACCAATCTTAAAAACAATTTTGCCACTCGGAGCAAGGTACTTTCAAAACAAGTGATTTAAATTTTATTTTTGATATGTCGAAATAGGAAGAAGATTTGGATGTTGTTACTGGTCAAAAACTCTACAGTTTGTCGTGCTGTGTGAGCGCTTGCATTGTTGTGATGAACAATGATTCGCCGGTTTATGTTGTTCCTTCTGATTTCAGCGATAACTTCGGGCAAACAAATTGAAGTATACCAGTCAGCATTAACTGTCCTTTCATCTTCTAATGCAACATGACCCGTTTTCCAAATAAACAAGCAATCATTGTTGTTATAATGTCCCTGTCTAAACTAACCTACATGTTGTGCTAGTTTGAGGCGGGCTGGTTTTTGCTTCGCGGATTTTCACGCATCATCTGCGGCACGCATGCTGTCCCCGGCCCTTCTCTCCCTATAGCCCCTACCTTTGTCTGTCTCTTTTGTCATTTTGCCTTTTCTTATCTGCACTGGCATCTACCTCTGCATTCTCTTCTTTCTCCCATCTTTGTGTTATTTACTCTAATTATATAATTTGTTCTCAGATGTGCTCTTAGCTTACTAAGGTCTTCGTTCACTTCTTCTTTATCGTATCCCCTCTCCTTCATGAATAACTTATGCAGTTCCATCAGTTGTATTCCTTTTGGCAGTCCTAGATTTGTAAGTTTTACCTCCAGCGATATCCTTGTATCTCCATCAGGAATTACTTCTTCATGTCCTCTCGTTGCCAGGTATATTCTGACTATCTGAAAGGTTGCGTTCTCAGTCATCCTCGAGATAGCATATCTACCATTTGGTATTTGCCTTGTTATTTCTGTTATTCTGCTTTCCTTCAATATTTCTTTTCTCCTTCTCATTATCTCTGCAATTTCGTTTGGTATCGTAGTCTCTGTAAATGTTCTTCTTTTTTCTTCTGTTTCTTGGTATGCACAATTGTCCTGTCCTTTCTTATTTTTATTCTTTTTAATCTTTTTCTTTGTTTTCTTGTTTCCATTTAACTTCTCTAATTTTTTTCCTTTCTGTTCTATGGCTTTTAGTTTGTGTGTTTGTTTTCATTGTTTGTTTTTCTATATTCTTCTATTGTCAAACTCTTCAATTTTTTTTTTTAGTACACTTGTTGCAAAGTTTTTTAGCGCCCTCCATTTATTTTCATCTTTTAAGCATTTGTTAATAATTGTTGTTTTATCCACTTTGCTTCCTAGTATATATTCTAGTTTTTTTTTATCTTCTTCCCACGCCTCGCATTCTACTAGAGTGTGTTCTGCGTTATCGTGTGTTTCTTCCTGACAAAATGTACACCTTTCTTCTTCATTTATTTTTTTAATTTTTTGCAAGAATTTTCCAAATGCTCCGTGCCCGGTCAGTATTTGTGTTGTATAATAGCACGTCTCGGATTTCTTCTCTACCCATTATTTTATGTCTGGGATTAATTCTCTCGTCCATTTCCCCTTTTCTTCTGTATCCCATTTTCTCTGCCATCTTTCCATAGTCTTCTCTCTTGCTCTTATCTTTGCTTCTTTTTTACACGTTCCTTCTTTTACAAGTTTTTTTATTTCTATTCTTTCTTCTACCATCATATCCGCGGGAGGTGTTGCCGCAATTACCTCTACTGCCTCTTGTAACACTGTTCTGTAAGTTCTACAAATCCTTAGCGAGCTTGCTCTTGTGGCTCCTCTTACTTCCTTTCTGTTTTTTTTTTGTTTTCATGGCTTCTGCTTTCTTCTCCTGGACCTCCGTTGTTTGGCATAAGTCTACCAAGCTTTCTCTCAATTTCCTTTGTTCCAATGACCGCTTCCTTAACCTGTTCATTCCATCCCTTTGCTTCAGTGTCACTCCAAGGTATTTGATTTTTTTTTCCTATGTTTATCTCTTGATCTCCCACCTGTATCTTACCTGTTCCTCTATTATTCCTCTTAGTCGATAGCCATGCCGCCTCAGTTTTTTGTGTTGCTAGTTTTAAGCCCTTACTGCTCATCCATATTTGTATCATATCAATTGCCAGCTCTAATCTTCTTTTTAGTACTTCTATTTCTACGTCTCTACCTACTACTGCTATGTCGTCCGCAAATGCTGTTATTGACACGTAACTCGTTATAGACAAGGTTCCACAGTTTTGGTCCCAGTGCTGAACCCTGCTTTACCCCTCTTGTAAGTTTGAATCTTCCCTTTTTGGTCACTAGGTTTCTGTCTTGTAAGTAGCTCCATATAATCTTGATTGTTTTACTGTTCAGTTCTTCTTCCTAAGGTTGTTTTTCCTTTGGTAAATCCGTATTGTTCTTTTACCCATCCTCCTTTTTCTTCTATTTCTTGTTCTATTCTCCGTACAATAACTTTCTCCATTATTTTAGCTAGTGTGTTGATTAAGCATATTGGTCTGTATGACGTTGCTTTTCCTACTTCTTTTTTTTTCTCAATCAGTACCAGAGTGGCTTCTTTCCAACATCCTGGGAAAGTTCCTTCTTTTAGGCACCTGTTGATTATTTGAGTTATTTCTATCTCGTTTCCGTCTAAAGCTGCTTTAACAATCTCTGTTGTTATTTTGTCCGGACCTGGTGCTTTGTTGTTAGGCAATTCTTTTATGATCTCTTTGATCTCTTCCACTGTTGCCATAACTGTTTCTTCTTCTTCTTTTGTTTCTGGTTCTCCTACTGGTTCTCCCTTGGGAAATAGTTTTTTAATTATGACTTCTTTTTCTTCGTCTTCTTTTAAGCAGATTCCTTTTGTTCTTCCACCCAATTTGTCCATCACTATTTTGTACGGTTTTTCCCAAGGATCCCCATCTATAGATTCTATCATTTCTTTCCAGCATCTTTTTCTGCTATCCCTAATTGCCTTTTTTAAGATTTTTTTGTCGTTTTTTAGTTTCTCTTCTATTTCCTCTGTGTTCTCTCCTCTTCTTCTCAGCCTTTTGATTTTCCTCCCTGTTTGTATTGTGTTTTCCCTGCATTCTTTTATTTCCTCACACCACCAGTATGGTCCTTTTCGTCCGCCTTCCCTGTACCTAGGAATTGCTTCCTCCGCCGCTTTTCTTAGTTTTTCTGAGTACCTCTCGCATCTTTTCTCAATATTTTCGTTTTCTGTCCATGTCTCTCTTTATATTTTCTTTGTCCATTCTTCTTACGTTCCATTTACCTTCTCTCGTGTGCTCCTGTTTTTCTTTCTCCTTTGTATTGTATTGTATATGTTTGTGTAGACTCAGTGATTCTTCTTCAGTCACGGTCCATTCATTTATTATTTTTGCCATTTCTCACGTTGCTATGGTGATGTCAATATGTGATTTTGAGCTTCCTCTTACAAACGTCGGTTTGTCTCCTTTGTTGCAAATTGTAAGATTTAACCCTGCTATCATCTCCTCTAAGATTTTTCCTCTTAAATCGTTCTTGTAGCCTCCCCATCTCGGTGATTTTGCGTTGAAATCTCCTCCTACAATATTTTTTTTGTTTTTCTGTTTTCTTAAACTTCTTTCTAATTCTTCTATCCACTCTCGATAGTATTCCAGATCGCAGTTTGGGCTGATATAACAGCTGTATACTATCATGTTTTGTACTTCTGCCCACACTATTCCTTCTTTTGGTGTTCCCCATCTTTCCACCTTGTCCCTACACTTCCCCCTAGCTAAAATTGCTGCATCTGTTCTTTTGTCTCTTATCCACTTACCATTTAGTTTGTTTTTATTAGATTCACTCACTAGCACTAGGTCTAGTTCCTCTCTCTCCGCTGTTGCTATAAGTAAATCGTGAGCCTCTCTTCCCCTCCCTATGTTTATTTGTATAAACTTATACATTATGTGATACTATTTTTTCCTCGTGTACTCTCCAGTTATCTGGGTTGTTGTCCTCCATATTCTTCTTTATTTTCCTCATTTCTTTATTCTTTGTAGCTGGACATCTTTTCTCTCCCGTTCTGTGTCCTAATACTTTGCATTCAATGCAGTATTCTTTGTTTCTGCATTCGGCAACCTGATGTCCTTCCTTTCCGCATTTTATACATAGCGAAGACCTGTCTTCCCCATTGCATTCTGCTGCTACATGTCTTTTCCTCCAGCATTTATAACATTTTCTTTCATTTGCTTTAACTTTCTCTACTCTGCATCTTATGAGTCCTATGTTTATTCTTCCTTCTCCTATTATCTGTTCCGCAATTTTTTTGTCCATTTTGACTATAACGGTTTGTTTTTCTCTATAACTTTTCTTTATGGAAATTATTGTACTTCCTTCTGTGTTCACTTTGTTCATAATTTCTTCGAGTATTTCTTCCCTTTTAATTTCCGGGCTAATATCTTTGATTATCACCAGTTCTGTGGTTTTGTTGCTGGCTTTTCGTACATTGCAGCCTTCCATTACATTTTTAATTTTTTCTATCTCTTTCTCCGTCTCATTACCCTTTGTAATTAGTAACAACTCCCCCTTTTTTGTTTCTCTTATTTCCTTGAACGTAGATCCTTTTATCTGGGTTTTTGCCTGTCTCAGCAAATCTGCATATGTGACACCTTGTTTGCTCACTACTATAGCACCTGTTTCCGTTCCTAGTTTTTTTTCTCGATTTGTCTCCGCTACCTGTCCCTGTGTTGGCACGCACAGTCTTATTTTTGTGTTAGTTCTTCATCCTGCTATTTCCATAATTTTGTTTGCATCTCTTGCCGTAATTCCCGTTGGTATTGGTATATTTATTTCTTCAATACTTAATGTTTTTGTTTTGATAAGCATTTTTTCGATTTATTAGTATCTCCTTATTCCCTGCCGTTTCGATTTTCTGCTTAATGATGTGTATGGCGTTTCATCTTCTCCTTCTTCCTCCATTAGTTCAGGGTATTTTATTTTTGCTTGTTGTAAGATACCACCTTCTTTGCCTATTTCATCTTTATTTATTAAAAGTCCAGTATCCATTTCCTTTCCCATTATTGGGTTATATAACCCTGAAACTAAACAGCAATCGACGTCAATGTCCGACGGAGAACGGACGCGCTCGCGAATGTGCATAAAGGCGATTTAAGTAATGGTGAATAATCTGTTATTTAAAAAATTAAAAAATTCTGTGAATTAGAACAAACAGTGGAAAGGAGAAAAGTTTATTGTGAAAGTTCAAAAAAGTGTAAAACTGGACACACTAAAAAATAAAGGTGCGGTCGTGTTTTAGAACACACTCGTGTCGTGACGCGCGACACGTCTAGTGTTTCATAATAAAACATAAACGCGGATAAAAAAGAAAGATACAGAATTAGGTCAAACGAATCAAAAAAGAGGGAGAGAAATAGATTCGCCAGGAGGTAACAACGAGGCGAAGAGAGCAAATAACCCCACAACAATCCAAATAATGAGGAAATTAATTAGAGAGTTAAAAAACTTAACCAGTGAGTGTACAACCACTAAACTAGAAATTAAAAAAGTGGCGAATCAACTAGAAACAAATATGGAGAGAATGGAATTTGAAGAAATCCAAAAAAAAAAGAACAGGAGAAAGAAAATAAAACAAAAATAGGTATAGAAATGTCGACAGAGACAATGGAAACTGGAGATAATAGGGAAGAAAAACGTAAAAACCATTTCATCTCGGACGAGGAGTCGATTGCTGTTTAGTTTCAGGGTTATATAAATATATCCAAGATTCGTCACCTGTTACGATGTTATATACCAAACTTGAACGACCCTCTTCAAATTTCTTTAGCATTTTCTTGCATCACTTGACACGTGCTTGTTTTTGTTCTTCTTTCAAATTGTGTAGGATCCAACGACTGCAAAGAATAGCAATGCTTGTTTACTGTAACCAAGTAATCATATTAATTGATTGTTCTAAATACACTAATGCCCGTATCCATAAACATTTTTATAGCGATTCATTATCAAACAGATCATTATAATTTAATGAACATTAAAAATATAATAATATTCATAAATAAATTGTCATTAGTTAAATTATTTAGTAACTTCTGTTTTTTACAAGTTATTAATATGTTAACCTATACTATCTAACCTCAAATACTGTAAATTAATAAGACATTTTCAAGTCAAACAAATGTGTCAATTTAATGATTCGTTAAGTTTTAATGGACCAAAAATAAGGCGTTAAATTTAATGAACGTTATTGCTAATGAGTGTTTATAAATACAAAAATTTGATTAAACGTTCAGTTATATTTTTAACAAATTATTATATGTTTAATGCCGTTTTTTGAATACGGGCATTAGTGTAGTGTACGCTGCTTATACATTGTTTAAACGGCAGCTCAAATCTCTAGTTTTAGAATTCTTTGGTGTTTATACATATCAATTTAATTGACATATAAATGACGCATATCTTGTTTATTTGACATTTAATATAACCTAATGTAAACAAAAAATTACGTAAGCGTTGCGGTTTATAAAATAGTTATCATTCCAGCCACAGTAGCGCTAACAGTTTAAAAAGTAATCCTAACAGTCCAAGAACCAGCAACCTTTTGTAGTTAGTAGTCCAACCAAACCTGATATTTTTTTAATTTCAAAAGTAAGCAAAATGATCTTAAGCTGGCGTAGTAGCGGCAGCTTTACAAAAATAATAAATAAAAAAACTGTAATTAACAAAACTAAATTTGTTTTACATGTTTACAGCATTATACATTACCGAAAAACGTAACCAATTGGTCTCTTTAAGATTATGTTAAACAAATAAAATACGTTGTTAAGTGTTTAACTAATAAGTGCTCAGTTGATGCAGTTAAGAATGCAAAAATGCATTTTTACTTTCCATCTTCCTTTATTTTTGTTGTCAAAATCAATAATGACAGATTAACTTCTGACATGACCCGTTATCAAAAATGCAAAAAACTGAAAATTTAGTAAAAGACAAAAAAATTCTTTTTGTTGTAAAAATGACATGTCAAAAGCGTCTTACATTTTCGATGTGTTTTTCGAGGTAGATAGCGTACCCAAATATTTTCTGGTGCATTTTTAAAGTGTCTCTATCGACTGCTAAATTTAAAAAAGGCATTTGTGATTTGAATGATTTTAAAAACATACTTTGAAAATAATCGCACTCGACATCTAACGTGCCGGGTGCATGTGCTTAATGCACTTAAATGGAAACCTAGAGCGAAGTATGTTCTGTGCCTAGAGCATAGCATGTTTTTTAATTGACGAACGACACTGGTGAGGGAGAGAACAAGTATTTAGAGAGGAGACTTCCCCACTCCCAGGGTGACTCATTTATAGACTAGTTCACGTTATAACAGTAAGCTGTCAATATTTGACACTTGACGTTTCCCCCACCACTTTTCCTGTATAATCGGTAAGGGAAAAACTGATTTACAAGTAGTATTTGGCTTACTAAATTATTTAATGGCGTAGCTAAAAATAGACATGAAATACGCGCGCCGATTGTTTTGCCAAACATTAATTGCATAAATTTTTAGTTTGTTAACTTTTCCCACGTGTGTTATCATGAAGTGTCATTATGAAGTGCTTAACGTGCCCCGGGACTCCGAAGAACCTGAAATCAAGTCTGCATATAAAAAATTGGCTTTACGATGGCATCCTGATAAAAATTTGGATAACCCAGAAGAAGCAAAAGAACAGTTTCAGTTTGTGCAACAAGCCTATGAGGTTCTTAGTGATCGACAAGAAAGAGCATGGTACGACAACCACAGGGAGCAGATATTAAGAGGAGCCAATAAAGAATATGAAGATAATAGTTTGGATGTTTTCCAATATTTTACATCATCGTGTTTCAAAGGTTATAATGATGATGAAAATAGTTTCTATACAGTGTATCGAACTGTATTTGAAAATATAGCCAAAGAAGATTTGGAACATATGGACAACAAAGAAGAATTTACAGAGATTCCATTGTTTGGTAATTCAACATCTGATTATGACAGATTAGTTGGTCCATTCTACAATTACTGGATGTCCTATTCAACTAAAAAAAGTTACGTGTGGTTATGTCCTTATGATATAAAAGACACCAGAGACAGGCGAGTATTGAAACTTGTTGAAAAAGAAAATAAAAAAGTACGTCTTAAGGCAAAAAAGGAACGTAATGATGAAATACGTAATTTGGTAGCATTTGTACGTAAAAGAGACAAACGTGTTCAAGCCCATGCTAAGAGAATGGAAATGAAATCAAAAGAGAACAAACAAAAGCAAGAAGAACTTAGTAAGCAGCGCAGAGCAGAACGGCGTGAAGAATTTAAACAAGCCAGTCAAGCAGAATGGACTAAATTTGACAATGTTCAATCAGAGTTAAAAGAAATTGAAAAAAGCCTTGCAGAACAATTTGGTGAAGAAATATCAAATAGCGAAGAAGAAGAATCTGAAGAAGATTTGGATAACTTGTATTGTGTAGCCTGCAATAAAATCTTTAAAACACCAAAGGCTTTTGAAAATCATGAATCTAGTAAAAAACATAAGGAAAATGTAGAATTATTAAAGGAAACCATGTTGGAAGAAGAGCAGGATTATTTGGAAGGTGAAGAACTTTTATCTGATAATGACATTTTATTATCGGATCATGAAAATATTTCATCTAATGAAGAAATTGTAATAACCGATATAGATGACATGATTTCTGAAGATGAAGAACCGAAAACAAAATCTAAAAAGAAAAACAAGAATAAAAAAAATAAAACTGTACTAGTAATTGAAAGTGAGGATGAAGTTGTAATGCCCGATTCAACAGTTAACAAGGATGAAGTTGTACCACCCAATTCAACTAATACGAAAGAGGAAGATGTAGACTTTAATAATGCAACTAAAAAGCAGCGACGTAAACCTAAGAAAAAGAATACAGAAAAAAAAACAGAATCCAATGAGATTCCGATTTCAAATTCCGAAGATGAAGAAATTCCAATTAGTAATAAAAAACAGAAGAAGAAAAAAGAAAAGAAACAACAACCAGTTCCCATTGAAGATATATTAGATGGTACTGTAGATAAAGACCATTGCTGTGTATCGTGTAGTGCAAATTTTGATTCTAAAAATAAATTATTTGAACATTTAAAGAAAACAGGACACAGTATATATTTACCAAAAGTTCCACAGAAAATTTCAAAATCTAAAAAGAAAGGAATTAAAGAAAAATAAATAATTAGATAGGTATATTATATGAATAATTATAATAATTTATGTAAACTTTCTATTTTGGATTGTTGATAATGAAAGTTATTATTTATATGTTCTGTTTGTAATTTTTCTTTTTATGATATAATAACATCTGAATAAGATTTGTAGAAATCTGAACCGATCGTATTAATTGAAATAAATCATTTAGAAACAGTAGTAGAAATATTTTTTTCTCCAACAACAATTTAAGTGTATTTTATGTTGTTAATATACTTACACATGCAGTATTTTGATTAACAGTTGCTAAATGCTACCCAGGTTGCAATTCACATGAACATTATGTGTATTTGTTTACTTACCTTTTACTCTGGATTGAATCGAGTATTGATTTGCATTAAAAAGATGATTCTTTAAGGTTTTGAAAGATTTTTTTATAAATTGTAGAAGAAATTTTAAAAATTTATTTTAACAAAATGTCCAAACTAATATGTTTTCTCAATTAAATGAAAATTGCAACAAGATTCATTACTTTGTATTTTTCTCTGACCAAACGATGCCATACCATTGAGATACACTGATGAGAATTTGAAAAAAACTAACCAACAATTGTTTTTATTTGATTAGCCGCTTTAAGGGTTGACATTTTTTTGAGATTGGTTCCAAGATTTCTGATAGTATTTATTGCAACATATTGTCAAGGCATATGTTGTGCTAAAGAGTAAAACGTTATTGAATATGTTGGTGGGATCCCTTCCTGAAGAAACACTCCAAAATGATTCCTTTTAAAGCTTAAAACCAATTGTAAAATCTACATATTTTATCTCAAATAGTTGTAAAATATCAAATAAAATCCA
Organism: Tachinus rufipes; assembly: GCA_963932245.1. Taxonomy (NCBI): domain Eukaryota; kingdom Metazoa; phylum Arthropoda; class Insecta; order Coleoptera; family Staphylinidae; genus Tachinus; species Tachinus rufipes. Next base: position 82,297,135 of record OZ010743.1, on the reverse strand, counting down.
TATTAGAGCTTTGCATTCAAATTTGTTACTAAAAAAAAGTGTGTTTTAGGATGAACTTATTACTTTATTGATTAGAAAAATAAACCAAAAACTAGGTTAGACTAGAATTTTTTATAAATTACAATACCGATGGTAAAGGTAGGTAGTACAAGAAAAAATCATTGAAAAATGGTCTTTCAATTTTGCTAAACTTTTAATTAAATTATAATAAAAAGTGAAACTTATTTTTCATCATAATAAGTACTGCTAACTTCAGTGGCGAGCAACATGAGTTCAAAGGTACCTTGGGACGTTCATTTCAAAACCTGGGTCTCATTTTTTAATTATAATGTCATGGTACATAAATGACAGATGTTTTACACATGCTTCAATGGACGTATATATAATCTGAAGAATTACATTTGATATGTCACTTTGCGTTTATTATATTTAGTGGCACATAACCAAAAAAACTTGAAATCTTATCTGTCATTTCACGATTGACAATTAAAAAATGTCTTTTCGTTTAGTGTGTCACGGTACTCACATAATCTAAAAAAATAATATTAGTTTTGGGATGGACATGCATGCCATAACTTAACTTTAAAAAAGACTAAACTTAATCTTTTGCAACAAGATTATTGTCATGGTACACACATAATCTGAAACAACAGCTGTAAAAGGATTGATATGCTTTGTGATGTGCTGCCTGTTTTCCCATGCTTGTTAACACATAATGAAATAGTAGGTATGTTACTTATATTACATATATATAGTACATACTTTTGACTGTCTTTGCCCAAAGTTTGGAGTCTTAATCGGTGGCAACTTTTGAGAAATGAATTTTTGAAAAAAAACTGTTTTTTTGCAATTTCTGCGCGTGCGGAACAAGATAACAAAAATCTGACCGCTGCATTCGATTCCTTGGGAAATTTCCCATCGGTTATGACTAATCTAAAATTTTCCCAGACTGAAATGCAATTAAGATAAATAAAGTTAAAAATTGCCGTAAAATTCAATTGGCTCTACGAAGCGAACTATGTAACCTAGAGGTCTGAAATTTGGCATGAAGTCATATTTTGGGTACTCAAATAAGTGTACAAAATTTGAGCTAAATCGGAGAGGGTCGCGTGTAATGGACTGCTCACTTGACGTGGAATTGCCCAGAATGTTTGAAAAGATTTTCTCTTCATAAAAATAATCCAATACTTAGAACTATTCGAAATAAAGAAATTGTTGCAGCTATAATAAGTTATTTAAAAGTTAAGACAAACCAAAAATTCAATCCGCCAAGCTTCAATAGAGTTGAATATTTCTAAATTCTAAATTTTGAAAAAGAATTAATTTTATAAGCCATATTATGGTAGTTGCTGAAGATCAAGATAACCTTTATAATCATTTCAATAGACTGACAAATGTAGATTTTTAAGTAATGAGTTACTCAATCGTAAAAATACCCATTTTTGGACTTTTAAAATATACACAATTAACTGCCCATTTTATCAGAAAATATTACTGTCAAAATACGACGGCAACTGTGGTACCAATTTGATGATGGCAATTGTAAGGAACTATCTTGACATTAATTTTCCAAATCGCGGAATTTGGACGAAATGACCAATATTGATTTTTCATAGTACACACATAATCTGTAATAACAGCTGTAGAAGGAATGACATACATTTTTTTAAGAGTTATTAACACTCAATAAGTTGCTGCATATAACTCAAAAAACAAAAAAAACAAGCTGAAGAAAGTCTATACACAATTTATTGTTTTGTGATTAATGTGTCTGGTCACAGGCGGACAATTAAAAGAAACTTTTTGCTTCACAATTGACTTCTTTCTAAAATGTGAAATTGAGTTATGGCATTGACATAACTGAAATAATTAAAAATATTGACTTTTAATCTGTCGTTTGGCGATTAACAGTGGTGTCTTTAACCTGAAAAACGTCTACATTGAATCTGTTGTTCCACGATTCATTTTAAATACAGAATAAAAAGTGTTTTTTCTTTGAATAATTACTGATGATGGAATTCATGAAATAAAACTATTTTTATTAATTTAATAGAAATTCTTGTTATTTTTTATTATTAAATTTTTTTTTGTTCATAAATCATAAGCTATCTATTACGCCAAACTTGTTTTTGTGGTTGCAATATTATAAATAGGTTTGCTGTTATCAAAATTTTACATTGCCACAGTAAGTCTACGACTTGTTCAAAGAGGTTTGATGAGACCAACAGCTTATTAGTTGATTTCCGAACCACCCTGGTAGATAAAGAGGTAGTTATTATTTTAGTCATATTTTGGGGATCGAACCCCGGACTGCTGGCATGCAAGAGCTCTACCATTAAGATATCACACCAACTTTAACTGGGTTTCATAAATACCACCATAAGTCTTGAACACGTTATGCTTGAAAATAATTATGCAATTTTACAAATTAAATAATGAATCATAATTAACCTTTATGAGTATTATATGTACCTTAGAAGTAATTTTTTTTAATCAATATGCAATATTGTACAATTAAAAACTAATAATGTACAAACTGACTATCAATGTTTTAATTTTATTTGTTGGTAACCATGAAAAAAAATTAATGTTTTTTAAATCAATTTTGATTAGAATCATAAAATGCTGGTATACGAGAAAAGATGCAAGAATGTTTCTCCAAAATTATATATAATGAAATTACCAAAAGCTGTCTATTCAAATATTCTAGAAAAATATGTGGGTAGAATCTGGCTCATTTGTGCAGCTATTTATAATATATTCTGCAAACTTTTACATCTTTTTACATTAATCATTCTATTCAAAAGTATTATGATATGATGAGATCAATTAATAACATTGCATGACCTTTTAATTTAATATTTTTATTATATTAGCATAAAGCAGGATGTGGGTACATATTTTTGTTCTGAGACGTTCTATATTTAAGACATTCTTTGATCGAAGAATCTATTTCTATTGTGTTCCCATTTCTACTCATTAAAAATAGCATTTCCTGATACAGTTTTACAATTTATGCATATAATTTGATAAGAATATTTATTGTAATAATCCTAGATTATAGCAAATGTGTTTAAATTGCATAAAGTAACTATTAACACTTTGAATAAAATCCCTCTAAAATTTTTAACTTTATGCAAATTGTAATTAATGCAGGTTGTATATTGTCCTATTTATGAAAAGCTATTTGTAGGATTTGGATTGTACACATAATCTAGTTGGTAGAGAACACCGGCTGCAGGCAGCAGGTCTCTTGTTTTTATTTGATGAATAAATAGAAGAATAAAATCAATAATACAATCATCATATAGGTTTGTTAATTGCATGTGCCAAAAAAATGGCGTAAATTTTTTTTTCGTTTTGTATTGCCTTAACTCTTTAATTATCACAATAATTATAGTATTCCCTCAATGTTTGTTGTTAAAAAATATGTTCAGAAATACTTCAATATGGATATATTTAATGCATAAAATCAAGCTTATGTATATATAAATGTACATATCTTGGAGCACAAATTATCCTTTCGTCTAACTTGAACCACTTTTTTTCTTCAAATTATAAATAGTATAATATATAAAGTATATTTTTCAAAATCTATTGGTTATCATATATACTCATTTTGGACAATAAATTATCGCTTTTCATAATTATAAATACACAAAATTAAAATGGTGTTCTGGTTTTTTCAATTTTGAAAAAAAAATGATTTTATGACGATAGGGTTTATGTAAGCTTTGGTATTGTGTTTGTACAAGACAAGGCCGAGGCTGGAATTTATGAAAGCTGATTAACGTTAATGAAGTTAAATATGACAACATAAACATAAGTACACAATTTGATAGTATCAAAACTATTTATTTTTATTACTTCAATAGAAATACTAGTTATTCATTTTACGTTATTATCAAATCTTAAATTCTTTTCATTTGATAGTTATCCATTAAGCCAAACTTGTTTTTGTGGGAGTATTATTCTAAGTAATTTTGCGGTTGTCTAATTTAATAAACCGTTAATTTAACTCTTTCATGAATTTCAGTATCAGACTTTTATTTACCTACCTTATGATGTTTTTTTATAGCATCTGAAAAAATAAATGTTAAGAAATTATCTTTATTCGTAAAGTTATTCTGAAAACATTAAAAACAAATCATTGGCAAAACTGGGATAGAAAAATATATAAATTACTGATTTTTGTTATATATTTTTTTGTTTACAATATAGAATAAATATGAGAATATAAAAAGTAATATAATAAATTTTTATTTATAAAATAGTATGTATTAATATCAGTCTGATATGGTATAATAAAAGTGGCACTTTGAGATATTATTCATTCTAATTTAAATGTGTTTCAAATGGTAAATATTGAATAGAAGTAAAATTATAAAATTTTTATTACAAACAATTTGGAACTATTACAGAATAATAATATTAAATCGCCAGTGGTTATTTTTACAAAAAAACGTAGACAATAGAATTTTATTTCAAATGTACTTTTATACGACGAAGCTACTTTTATAAAAGAAAGTATATAATATTAATGATGAGTTGAATATTCAATAGTCTTGCTTGACCTGCACATAATGAAAAATTGAGTAAATGGGAATAGAAATTGTAAGAAAACATGTCTTTCTATCTCGCAGTCATATATACTTAAATGCATATTAAGACAAATTGTATTTGAATATTATAGTCTTGCCAAATACAGTAGGTAGAACTCAAATCAGCTATACAAATTTTCCATTTAAAACACATTGAAATATTATGGTATAGGTAAAATATGTTTTTCTTTTTCAGATGAAAATAAGATTTCTAATCAGACTTATATCAACTTCTCAATTGACATCCACACATATGAGGTAAGTTAAGTACAATAATATTAGTATAAAATACATTAAAGGCAGTTAGTTAAGGCACATTACATAATTATAAAAAGAGTATTTATAAGAAAGTAAAATAATTATTTGGTATTCATAATAAACAGTCAAAACTTACATCTAATCATTTAGAAGTCTAATGTATATACTTATTTTATTTTTTTTGTGTGCCCCCTCAGAAAGTAATATTTATGCAAAAAAAGTAACCCAAGCCAAATTTCAGCACTTACGAATCAAAAGAACACGTGTCGCACTGCCATTGAACTTTTAAAAGTAAACCCCTTGCCTTACTTAAAAAAACATTATTAAAATGCTACAGATTTGACAAAATTAAAAAAAAAAACGTACAATACATCATTTTTCTAAATTAATTATAGACCAAAGCTTCAAATTTTAATAATTTTTGTTTACGAGTCTAATTTTATGTTTAAAATTTAAATTATGAAAAAAATATGTAAATTATATTGATGTAAAGTTTCACTTGGAATCTAATTATCAAGTACTCATTTGCTTCCTAAAGGACCCAGGGTATGCACCTGACTTAAATCTGTAAGCTATTATACTTATTAAGTACATTACTTTTGAAAACTCAAAGGTAGTGCGACAAGTGTTCTTTTGAATCTTAAGAGCTGAAATTTGGCAAGGCTTACTTTTTTTGCATAAAGATCATTTACTGAGGGTGCGCACAAAAATTTTTTTAAGAACCAGTCTAATATGCATATAGCATATATAATTATGAAGCATTGGTTTTCATTGTAAAAGTACGACTTCAATATTAAATAAAAATGATATATCATAATATTATTAATAAATATTTTTTTATGGTCAACAATAAACATATTCTTTTAATTCAACAAACAAAATACAATATTTGTTATGGTAAAATTGTAAATACAAACTGGCAGTCAATTGTTGAAGTACAGTTATAAAATAATAGAGAATTGTATCACAGTTTGAATAATTAAAGCAATATACTTACAGTGAGAAAATTAACTACCCCTCCGCTGACAGGAACAAGGTGTACATCCTTGATGTTCTGAAGAAGCATTTCGATTCATCAAGACCAGGCGATGTTTTGGAAATTGCATCGGGAACCGGCCAACATGCATATTATTTTGCAAAACATTTCCCTAATCTGACATTTTATCCGACTGAATACGAAGATGCCCTTTTCAGAAGTATTCGAGCATACGGTGATGATTCACCTAAGAAAAATGTAAAGGATCCAGTTAAAATCGATATATCAATGGATTGTGACATGTGGCGTATGGATTTGAAGAAATATGATTACATGATTAATATTAATATGATACACATAAGCCCTTTTGAGTGTAGTGTAGGTTTATTTAAAAATGCTGGTAAGCTATTGAAAAAGAATGGAATGATGGCAACGTATGGCCCTTATGCTGAAAATGGGGTGATAAAACCACAAAGCAATATTGATTTTGATGAAAGCCTTAAAAGTCGTGATCCTGAATGGGGACTGCGTGATATTAACATCTTAGAAAAATTAGCCAATGATAATGGGATCCAGTTAATAGATAAGTGTGATCTACCCTCCAATAACAAATGCTTAATATGGAAAAAAGTTCAATAAGCAAACAGGTTTAATACCGCAACCCTATTTATAGCTTTTTAAAATATTCATAAAGCAAGCTCAAAATTATCATTTCCAATTTTTTACATTTTAAATTGTAGAAATATAGTTAGATTGATATGAATAAAAATACTCACTCGTATTAAGGTAAACAAATAAGATTGTGTCTATCGTATATTCTATCCTGCACCTTATCACTGCTAGTAGATTTATCAGCTAATACAGATAGGCAAGCTGAAATAAATGTTAATCCTGTACCAATTGCTGCTAACCATAGACCAAGACCAATGGAACAATCACCAGGAAAAAATTCAGATACATTTTTACCACACAAAGTATGCACTCTTGATGTATTCCAAGCTAGAGGGTGTAACATTACACCAATTATAAAGCACATTCCTGTAAAATATAAAGTTTACTAGCAAGATTCCACACTTTAGTATACTAGTAAATAAAAACTCACCTGCAATAGTTTGTGCGACTCCTGATATGGTGAATATACTCTTCTTGCATATGCTTTGGAAACAACAGCTCATTAAAGCACATATCACAGTTACACACATAATAGAAATTCCTATAAATTTTAAATATTATTTTATTTAACTAGAATAAATTTTAATAGATTACCAAATGATATGAAGAACATAGCGGCTTTCCACACATGAGGAAAGACTTTTGTATCAGTTGCAAAACCCCTTGCAGCTAATGTGCTACAACTCATACCATAATCCCAATCATCCTTCGATGGTTTACTGCATCTCGTATAAACACCCACACTGGGTGAATAAATTACAGTTTCATTATCGTATGATACAGATTTGGATGTTCCTATTAGCCAAGCAGGACTAAATAATGCAGACAACATAAGGAGCGTTGCTATTAAGCTCATTAACAACCACAACAGGCTTCTGCTTGTTACTATAACATACCACATGATTTTAGATTTATTTTGTCCATCTGCAACAAAAAAATAGTATTAGATTATACATTCTTTGCTAACATTAACATTAAAATGCGTTTAGTTCCAAAGTTGTTCTTAACACACTCAGAATTATAATGATATACAACTGTTCATATAGAGACAGGGTAGAATTAAAAGCCAATAAAAAGATCGATGACAAAAAAATAAACTTTTCTTGCTTTAAAATTATTAAAAATTGAATTGTGGTGGCCTTTACTATGTGATATTATAAAATAAATAAAACACATTTACTATGTACTATAAACTAGTTTCGGTTTTTTAAATATATTTATTTATTTTAAAATTATTATTCTAATTTATGATATTTTTTTTATGATGCATAAGGTTGCTTTTAGAACTCAGTGCATTTTAAAAACATTCAAAGATGCGTAATTTAAATCTAGAGCATTGTATTTTTCAAATCCCTAAATGATTCAAACTGTACATAAATTCACAAATTGTCACTAGCTATTTAAACTAGGCACAGACCTTAACAAAATCCATCAAAACCTTTTAGCACTCAAGACAATCAAGCCCAACCAAACCAAACCAAACAAATATGAGCTCAACTGATTTATTGAATGATGGTGGCCGTTACTACGTGATAGTTCATTATAGAAAATAAATAAAACACAATTATTATGTACTATATCACAAATATATTTAAACCGTGACTACTTTAACCTTTTTACATCAGCTGACGGTGATATAAACAAGTATGAATATAAAAGAAAATTTACATAGCATATTTTATATTCATACTTGTTTGTATCACCGTAAGATGATGGCCTTGTAAAAAAGTTGAAACTAGTCACTGTTTAAATATATTTGTGATATAGTACATAATAATTGTGTTTTAATTATTTTCAACTAATTTATGTTCACGTAGATTCGAATATGTCGATTGACAGTTCAATTGGGAAAAGTTTGAGCTTGGTTGATTTAGCAAATATTGACTGTTGGATGATGATTCTATCAATTTTAGAATTGTTTGGGTTTGAAATTATTTTAGGTTTATTCAGCATTACATGAGCAATATGTGAAATCGAATCAACGCATTTCAGTACTTTTTGAAGATTCTATCAACTGGTTTAAGTAGTTAGATTTATGAAACACAAACAGATGCATTACTGTAAATTTTTGCGACAGTTATAGTGTAACTTTTTTGACAGCTGACAGATTTCGGTTATTTATTCCAACTTTAATATGTTAGGAAGCAAAGCAATCAATGATTTACATTTAAAACAGGTCCATTACTTAAAAAAATTTTTTGGTTTAAATTTTGAAAAATATTTCTATAGTATCAGAACATAATTTGATAGTTTTAGAACATATTTTGACAGATCTGGCACCGATTGCCAACTTTTTTTACACTAAACATTTTGAGATAATTCAAAAATGTACAGTATTAGATTTTCTTGAGAGCTTCAGTTATTTTTAAAGCTAGTGACATGTGTTACACAGGGTCCGGAAACTAATAGTACCTATTTTCCAAAATCTGCACTAAGGACAAAAAGTAATAGATTGAAACAAATTTAACATGAATATCAACTTTATTATGTACAATTTTAGTTCCTAAAAAATATTACTTTTTACGGTCTCTGATTATGAAACTGATATTATTTTTTCCGAAATCCAAAATAATATTCTAATCATTCTTTTAAACAAAGGAGACCGTTATTCTCAATCGATCTCACTACTATTTTTATAACTGAACAAAATTTATCAAATATACAACATTGGTAAATATTAATATTTGACGTTAATGTTTAAGCGTGTTATAAACGTTAATTACACTTAACAACATTAGAAATATATACTTCATATATTCGTCAATATTGTCCATTTTGCCGAATTGGAAACTGCACTTAGAACAAAAAATATTGTGGTTTTAAGCATCACTTGATTTCCGCGATTTTCACCAGGCGAGAGCGCTGCAGCGGTGTTACACGTGATGCACGAGGACTCAACTCATTGTGAACCCGCACTGATTTACAGTGACGCATCCTCTACCAGATTACGGGGTTTTAAACATAAAATTACAAACTTTATTTTTTCGACTTTTGTCCGCGTTTTTCGCGAAATGGGCCACTGTGCATTGCTATAAATTGTTTGACAGTTTTAGTAACTTTCTGAAATTTTTAGTAATTTGTTGATAAATGTAGTAACATTTTAAAAAATTTAAAATTGATGTAGTAATATTTTTGTCAGATTGGAATGCAATTTGACATATCTGGCAGATTGTATGCATTTTATTACACAGCTATAAGCTGTTTGACAGTTTCAGTAAACATTTTGAACAATTTAAAATCTTGTTTGACAAATCTGGCAAGTTTATGCCAACTTATTACATTGCTAAACATTATTTGATAATTTTAGTAACTTTTGACAGATGTAGTAATATTTTGGACAGTTTAGTAACTTTTTGACAAATGTAATTATTTTTTGACAGTAATTTCGGCCGTTTAGAAAACTATTTGGTAGGTTAATTTTTTTACAAATTTTTTGACGATGTAGTAACATTTTTGACAATTTAATAAACAATTTGACATATCAGACAGATGATACGAATTTTAGTACATTGCTGTGAATAGTTTGACAGTTTTAGTAACTTTTTGATGTGTTTTGTAACTTTTTGACAGATGTAGTAACATTTTGGATAGTTTAAAAAACAATTTTGCAGATTTATGTCAACTTATCACATTGCTAAAAACTATTTGATGGTTTTTATAACTTTTTGATAAATGTAAAAATATTTTTGGCAATTTAATAACTTTTTGACAGGTGTATTTATATTTTTTGAACATACAGAATACAGTTTTTGACAGATGTAGTACATTTGGACAACATAGGACATTTTTACATATTACTGTAAACTATTTCAGAGTCGCAGTAACTTAAAATAATGTTGTAATTTTTTGTTGACAGTTTAGAATACTATTTGACAGATCTGCCATATTTCTGGCTTCAATTATATATATTTATTTCCCCAACATTTTTCTGCCTACAACTATAAAAAAAAAAACTTATTTCATACTGTCAACAACCACCTTCTACTAACAGACATCTCATTATTCATAACTTACAACTCCAAGATGGCTTATTTTACAAATTGTCAAATTAATTAATTTATTATTTATAAAAACTTCACTGAAAAAAATATCAAATTTAAAATAATTTTATTAATAATATATGTATATATATATATATATATATATATTTGTTTTGTACTGATAAAAATTGTTTAGTGAGGTGTGATAATAATTAACATTATAATGGCTAATTACAATAGTTATTTTATAATTTCATAGTTTTATATACAAATAGTTGTAAGTATTAATTGTTAATGTCCTTTTTTGTCAGTATTGTACATTTTTAATATATATATATATATGTTAAAAAAGTTAACGAGTTGAAGTCTTTTAAAATTTTAAATATAATAAAATACAAAAAAAAAATAATTATATATTTTATATATTTAAATAAGTAGCGACGTTTCGTTATTTGGTTAATAACTTCATCAGGCCTAAAAATAATACATTACTAACAATATATATATATATATATACAGGGTGTAGATTAATTGGCGGATAAACGCCAGGTAACTTTATAGATTGTGCCAAAAGAAAACGAAAATCTTAATTCCAAAATGCTGAAAAACTTTTCGTTTGGCCTCACGAGGTTCTCAAAGTTTTGTTACACTTGGCAACGTTGCAAACTTTCTAAATTCAAACCTATAATGTAGGCAACTTAATACACATAAAATAGGCAATTTAATACACACATCAAATTTTATTTTTTATTATAAACTACAAATGTTCAAATTGGCCACCGTTTACTTCTAAACACTTTAAAGCACGTATCGATATCGAATTTATGACGATCTCAAGCATCGCCGGCGGTAAATGTTAAATCTGTCAGAGTTGCTATATGTCAATTATTTTAAATATATTTTCAAACAATCAATTGTGCATTGAAATAATTAATATTTTTATTTATGACAGAATCTAATAATTTATAATAGTTTCTATAATTCAATAATAATTATAGTACCTATTTATGGCGTTGCCGATGGAAATGCAGCAAAAGCTCATAAAATTTATCAAGAAAGGTTTCCAAACCGACAGGTACCAAATGAAAGAACATTCATTCGTATTCACGAAGGTCTACATCAAACTGGAAGTATACATAAAAGAGCTGCAGGAAATGGGAGACCTCACCTGCTACCTCTGCAAATTGAAGAAGATGTTCTTCAAGAAATCGAAGACGATACATCAACTAGCACTAGAAGAATAGCTTTAAACCTAAACCTTAGTCACGTTACAGTGTGGAGGATAATAAAAAGCCAGATGTTATATCCTTATCACATATAGCAAGCCCTTTTACTAGCGGATTTTTCGCAAATATTCGCTATGTGTCAATTGTTTCAGGAAAGAATTGCGCAAAATCCTCGATTCTTAAAACAAGTTTTATTTACAGAACTTCCATAATAATCATGTATGGGCCGACAAAAATCCACATGCAATAATGAAAGGCCATCATCAGCAAACATTTTGCGTTAATGTTTGGGCAGGTGTTGTAGGAAACCATTTAATAGATCCATATTTTTTGCCGTTTAGGCTAAATGGTCAATCATATCGTAATTTTCTTGAAGAAGAGCTGCCAGAACTTTTAGAGGACGTTCCGGTTCAATTAAGAAACAAAATGTGGTTCATGCACGATGGTGCTCCTGCACATTTTATTTTAGTTGTGCGTCAATTCTTAAATGAACAGTACAAGAACCGTTGGATAGGTCAAGGAGACCCACAGGGTTTGGTCTCCTCGGCCTCCAGATCTAAATGTTTTGGATTTTTTTTTTTGGGTCATTTAAAAAGTATAGTTTACTCTACATCAGTTAATACTGATGAAGAACTAAGAAATCGCATTATTGTATCCTGCAATACAATACAAAACCCTCCAGGCATTTTCGAACGGGTTCGTCAGTCACTAAGACGTAGGTTGAAAACCTGCGTTCTTTCCGTTCCTGAGATATCGTCAAAAAATTAAAAAAAAAAAAAAAAATTTACACCCTGTGTCTCGAAAACGGTGCGTTTGCGGAACTATGTTAATAGGAACTTTTTTTCTTATAATTAGCCAAGAAATCCCACCCTTTATTTTCCGACACATGTTTTGAAACACCCTGTATATATGCCTCTCGCAATGACTTCTATTAGTGCGTTTGTTAAGTTAAAGTGGAAATCTAGTAGAGTAGGCTGGAGTGAAGTGAATAGTTGTTGGAATAAATACACATGTATATTCAAATGCAGCAGACTAATTTGATTCAATGTCATTTAGAAATAATAACCTTAAAGCTGACATTTAGCTGAACATTATACAAATTTTAATTTGTCGTTATTTCTTATAAGAACTATTATTTCTATTTTTATAAAAATATAAAACACTTAATTATATTACACTTGTAATATTATATTGTCACTTATAAAACCATAATCAAAGTGAATTTAATAGAAATTCAACATTTTGATTGTATGAAAGCCATTTATTAATTAATTAATAATATAATTAACATGCATTTATAATCAAATTAGGTTTTTACATTTTTGCAGCGTTCTTCTCTTTTATCAATGTTAACAAAAATATAAGTAATAAAATAAAGCGTTTCACAATTAAATGTAATAAAATTCAAATATGGCTCTCTCTCACACACTCTCGAGGTTGTGCATGTAGAGTGAATAAACAAACGCACCATATATTAAAAATACCAAAATTGTTATATTGTAGTCATGAACAAATACATTTATCAATGTAATTTAGATTAAAAAGTTAATAGATACCATTTTATAAAAATAAATGTTAAACCTAATTTGTTTTGCCATTATGTAGTTCAAAAATATAGTAATTCAAAATTAAGTATATTTTCAAAAATTACTAAAAAGTTTAATAAATCCAGAAATAATATGCAAAGAGCCACAACTATAACACAACAAAAATTTTGTTCATTTAAGTAGTCACATGAAGTTTAGAGTTTATTATAGGAGTTGTCCCAGATTATTATCTCATGACTTTTCAAATTTAAATTTGCGCTTAGCCACATAAAGCTATAACGCAAGTATAATTCTAAATTAATACCAAAATTTAATAAAATAATCTATAGTTTAGACTCTTCTGCCGGCTCATGTTGAAATTTTATCTTGACACTTTTTGGATCCAAAATATACTATTATCAAAATAAATGGTTTTTATTATATCAAATTGGCATCCCTGAATAAACAATTTAATTGTCATTTTTTTTTAATGAGTGTATAAAAATGTCCAAGACAATCAAAAGAAGTTCATCGACGTTATCCTGCAAAAAGAAATTTGGAAAGAATGACTCAACAGGATCAAAATTTGGAGATCCAAAATATCCAAATGAATTTATACAAGTATTTCAAGAGAGGCTGCTACAAGAAACTGATGACTTACCTACAGTCCAAACAGAGGTTTAATAGAATAATAATTAAAATTAATTCAATATCTTACCTTTCCTTAGCAAAAAACATTAATATGTGGCAATAATAAATTACCCATAATAACAATTGGTTTTGAAAATAGAGATATTTTGAGACAGATTTCTTGCAAAGGGACTACTATGGATAAACATATTTTACCAGCATTTAAGGATGTTCTAACTTCATTTGCATCATTGACAGAATTAAAGTAAGTTATGGTAAGAACAGACCAATAATGTCTATTTAATGCTGATTGTTTTTAAGATTTGAATTCTGTAACTTATTGGATAATCATATAAGAGAACTGCAGAATATTCTTAAAGAAAATTCTAATATAACTTATATGAGCTTAAACGGAAATAACATATTGTCCCAAAATTATTATCTGTTATTGGAAAATACTAGTTTGAAAATATTATCACTTCAATTTTGCCAAATAAATGAAGTCGGTGCCAAACTGATAGGAAAACAATTAGCAAAACCAGAAGGACAAACGTTAATTTATTTAAATATTGCAAGCAATTGTTTGGAAGATGAAGGTGTAATAGCTTTAAGCTATGGTCTACGTGGCAATAGAACATTAGCAGCATTAAATATTGCAGATAATAGAGTAACAGAACAAGGAATTTTAGATTTTTTAAATGTATTTCAAAGATTTCCATTAAAGCACGAGGAAATCGTTTATAGGCGTCATAAAAACTTGGAGTATTTAAAAATAAAAGAAGAAATGGTAATATATTTTATATATTAGAAATAAATTTAATTTTTATATTTATTTAGAAAAATACATTGAAATCACAATCAAGAGGATCAAATAAAAAAGTATCTGAAAATAATATTAGAAAAAAAAGTTCTGCGGATAGTATGTCTCGAAAAACAGCTGGTAGTAATGATATAGACCATAAATATTAATTTAATTTTTATATTTTGATAGTTAATTCAAGTTCAAGTTCACTTTCTGGATTAAACAGAAAAATTAATTCTGAAATGGACCATTGTTTATCAATCTGTACACATCCGTTTGTCAGTGAAAGCCAACCAGAAAATAAAGAAATTTTTTGTCTTGGAAATAATTCATTGCTACACTTAAATCTGTCATGTAAGCTTGATTAAATATCAGTATAGCACAACAGTTAAAGAAGCAACTAATATTACCTGCTTTTTTACAATTTCAGATAATGAAATTACAGAAAATGTACTGAATAAACTAACTGAAATTGTATGTTATCAAAAACAAACTTTTGAAAGCACAAAAAAAACCAATATTGGTTTGTCTAGAATCATATTTGCTGGCAAAGAAGCTGATAGTCTTAAAGCTTCTATAGCAGATTTTTATAATGTGTTGCACTCTGCGACTCCATGCATTAAAAGAATTGGTTCAAGATCAGCTACCACAATAGGAAGCAGGCATCGCTCTTCCCAATTAAAATCAGCATGAAATAAATTTACAAAAAAAATTTATATGATACTTAAAATAATCTGATAAATATGTATTGACAATTTCAATTATTCAATAATATTTAACATAACTAAAGTTATTATATTAAAATCACTTTAAAATTTTTGTCTTAAATCAATTAAATAAAATTTATGATAAAATAATTATTATAAAATTTGATTGTTTCAATTGACCTTTGTGATTATAATCTAATCCATAACTAAATAAAATCCTATAGTAAGATGTCAGTTCTGTTCTGAAATACTTCACATCTAATTAATCAACAACTTTGTTCCATTAGCAGGTAATTATACTTTAGCTTAATTAAATAAAATATGATGTTAATATCTACTCACCCAACACTAACACCACACCCAGGATATTAGTTTTATTTTTTATGTCTGTTTTTCTCTAAACTAAGGGATCAGCTGTCAGCGGTAGTCTCCTGGCCGTTTGAGGAGGGGAAAGTCATTGTCCCTCCATCCCACATGTTATTTTATTAATGTTATATGCAAAGAAAACAATTAAATTAATTTTCCTAAACTTGGAAAATAGGTTATATTTGGAATGAATCAAAACAAACAAAGACGTCTGTCAAAAAACTTGGAAAGTTTTTTGCTAGTCAGTGGCGGTACCTGGTACACCTTTTTTAGTAAAACATGTTTTGCTTTTATTTCTCACGTGTTCACAATTTTGTTAAATTTAGTTGATGTGTATGAATGAAATACATCAACATCGGGGGCAAGAAAATATCTGTTCTATGAATTTATATGCATTAGTAAAAAAATCGCTCACATAATACATTTTTTTTTTCTAATAAATCTCGCAAAAAAAAAACATTTATCTGTGATAGTGACTAAAATAAATTTTTTTTAAGCACTTTTAAGTTTGCAAAAAGATTAATTAGAAACATGACTTCAATTAAACACGGTACTAATAATAAAAAATCATCATGGGCTCTTCAAAGCTAGCAAAAGACATACAGAAATGAGAACAGGTACTTCGATTAATAGAAGTCTAGTTCAAGCCGGGAAAATTGACTTCATACACGAAATGCAAAGATCACTTATAAATATATTAGGAATCAGCGTCTTACGATGGTCGAGATCTAGTAAACACTTGCTGATAATGCAATAATGTATTATTCAGATAGCATAGAGGAAACAAACCGAATTCAAGACCAGTTTTTAGTTGTATCCTTTTTGCAATCTTGCACATCTAACAAACTAAATGGCTAAAATCTATATCGAGTTAAACGAGCCACACTTTAAAAGTATGTCTCAAAATAATACAGAAAAGGCTATACAATAAACTAGAAAAAGGTATTACCAATACTCAGTCTGGATTCAGAAATGGCTTGTACGTAGAAGAGGCACTGTTTGGTATAAATGTATTACTACAACAATGCATAGATATGAGCATAGTGGTACACGTTTGTTTTATAGATTATGAAAAGGCGTTCTACAAAGTCAACACAAACAATTAATAACAATCCTTAAAACAAAAACAAAATATTAACATTAGAGATATACTAATCATTGAAAACTTGTACTTGAACCAAACTGTCCTGTAGTGATATTTCATGGTGGAACAACAGAAACCAACAATTGTTGGCCAATTATTACAATTTGATATGCGGATAACACTGATAGTAGATAGAAGATTTACAAAAAATGGTATAACAAACTAACGCAGTTAGCTTACAGTATGGTTTAAAAATGAATCTAAAATTACCAAATACATGATTATTTCAATGTTAACCTTATCACTGACAATACCAGTATTGATAAGGTATATAAATAAAGGGTCCGCCAATAAGCGCGCTCGATCTTTGACAGCTCATGGCGGCCATGTTGTTTGTGGTTGAGTTGTCAAACGTAGTTGTTATTATTCAGTGTATCTTCACAAATTACCATGAACCAATTCAGCCGCGAGCAACATATGCAAATCATTAAAATTTATTACGAAAATCATTCATCCGTTCGGGCAACGTTCCGCGCGCTCCGCCAATTTTACGGTGCAATTGGTCGTCCTGCTGAGTCGACTATCCGTCGTTTGATAAACATCAGCCAACACCGACGCGTCGTCGAAACGTCCGATCTGCCGAGAATGTCGCCGCTGTGCGCGATAGTGTGCGTGAAAATCCGCGACAGTCAATTTCACGTCGCGCACAGGAACTCGGCCTTTCGGAAACATCACTTCGCCGAATCTTGCATCTGGATTTGGGCATGCACCCGTACAAGATCCAGCTGAAACAAGAGCTCAAAATAAAAGACCATAGACAGCGCCGTATCTTCGCTGATTGGGCTTTAGAGCAGTTGGAGTCGACCCCGAGTTTGGTCGCAAAATCATCTTCAGCAATGAGGCACATTTTTGGATAAATGGGAATGTCAACAAGCAGAATTGCCGTTATTGGGCCGAGAAAAATCCACAGGAGGTCCACCAGGTCGCAATGCACCCAGCAAAGGTAACTGTTTGGTGTGGATTTTGGGCCGGAGGCATCATCGGGCCGTATTTTTTCGAGAACGACGATGGTGTGGCCATCACGGTAAACGGCGAACGATACAGATCCATGATAATGAACTTTTTCTGGCATGAAATCGACAATATGGATGTTGAGGATATGTGGTTTCAGCAGGACGGCGCTACGAGCCACACAGCGTGCGCCACAATGGATCTTCTGCACGAGCGCTTCGGAGGAATGGTTATCTCGCGCGGAGGCGACATCAACTGGCCACCGAGATCGTGCGATTTAACCCCACTAGACTATTTCTTGTGGGGTTTTCTTAAATCGCAAGTCTACGCAAACCAACCACAAAACACTGATGACCTCAAAGTCAACATACGCCACGCCATCGATGAAATACAGCCCGATTTGTGCGCCAGAGTCATTCAAAATTGGACTTCTCGTATGCGCGTCACCAAGCGAAGCCGAGGTGGCCATTTGAACGATATTATTTTCCATACATAATGCCTTCGAATACTCTTTCAAACAAAAAATAAATTTCATTTATACCTCTCACACAACTTGCTTTATTTTATTTTAAAGATCGAGCGCGCTTATTGGCGGACCCTTTACAAATATCTAGATACCTGGGTAACAAATAATAACGATAAGTCATTAGAAATTAAAAGCCGAATAGAACTAGCCAGGAACTGCTGTTTTTAAAATAAGAAACTTCTTTTGCAACTGGAACCAAGAATGAAAATGGTGCCAAGTGATTTTTATATTAATGTACGGAATGAAAACATGGCAGCTAAATCTACAACTCACAAAGAAACTTCAGGCTTTCGAGGGTCTATAGATGAATTCTAAAAATTTCACAAAAAAAATTACAAACGTGAAGGTGTTGAGTAGGATGGGAAAGGATCTCCAAGTAATTTATACTATTAAATATAAGAAATTAAAATGTCTGGGTCATATTCTCCACGCAAATATAGGACACTACAGCTCGTAATACGAGAAAAATCGCAGGCAGAAGAAGTGTGGAAAGCCAACTTGTTCAATGTGGTTTTAATGTTAGTTAGTTATTTACTTATTTATACTACGTATTTTTAAAACTCTATAGTAGATTTTCTCATAGGTGCATCATTAGTCATTTGAGGTCTTCTGACTACTTCGCAACTTTTAGCTTTACGTACTTATATCTTAAATAACTATTATCGCAAGTCATACGTAGGTATAAATATATCATATTTAATTTGAAAAACATGCAATATTGCTAAAACGCATAAATCTTCTTTGGGTTTGTATTAATTATTAGTTTGAATTAACTTGCACTAATGACGTTATACGAGATTTACTCCGATCTGTTTAGTTCATATAAAAAACAAACTTTAGTGTGTAAAAAAAAATTGTTTTAAGCAAAACTGAAGCATTTGGAGTCGTGAATATGGGTTTACTTTACGTTGGCTTATGATCAGTGTTTTTATATAAACATATTTTTCTGTTATTTGGTCATTGATGTTCTAACTATCAAGTGTTAGAATGCATCATAAATAGTAATTTTAATACTTTTAGCGAAGTTATCTACTGCAATGGCCAAAACAAATATTAATAATGAATATATAAAAAGTTTTTTAGGTAGAGAAAATCAAATCACATTTGTATCTGCTGATCGTCTTTATTATATGGGCTTTGTGAAAATTTTAGAAATAGGAAATGCGTAATTGCGTTGATGTTTTGGTAAATATAATTGATTGTTAATATAGTTTTGTATATTTTTTAAGTTATGGTTGAGTTTTTCTATCTTTTGGAAACAAAGTACGATTGTCGAGTTTGAATAAATTATTAACGCTAGAGAATTAAGGACAAAACGCCAACCAGCTCAATATCCAAACGATAAGATTTTAGTCATTACTTTTTTTATATGTTGAACTACATACAATATTCTATGTCTTCATGTTTTTAGATAAAGATTTGAAGTCATATTTAAAGAGTAAAAAAATAACAAAAAACTAATTAAAAACGTCACTTTTTAAAAATTAATTGCAAAGAAACGACTTATTGCATCAAATTTCTACAAGTTTGAGGACACAGATTGGACTTTCTTCTACAATGTGTGAAAATTTTATTCAATTATATTCAGGCGTTTTCTTGCTGAGTTGGATGCTGTAAACCCTTATAATAGCGCAATAATTCTCCCCTCTTAATTTATTTCTTAATCAACATGGTGCTTAGCAACAGCGTTTACGGCAATACAAATTAAGAATATTCTAAAATGTTTGCAGCCAAAATAATTTCACTTTCAAAATAAGGATTTAAACAATATGTAATTCTAAATTAAATTGATGGTAGGGATTGATTTTTCCAAATGTTTTTTATATATTATTTCAAATAGCATACGAGGGTGCAGTGAAATGTTCCGAGCCTTATATAGATACGGAGCCATAATGCCCAATATTATGAAGGCATTGCACAGTTTCATCCTTTATCAGGTTACCTTACAAACAGTCTATCAAAATAAACGTCTGGTTTCAGTACAATGGATAAGATTGAAATTCGTGCAGTGATTAAATACAGGGAGTGTATAAATGAATGGGATTATGTAATCACTTTAAATGTGCCGTTTTTTTTAAATTGTTCACTAAACTATTTGTTTTGACAGATCAACTTTGACAGCTGTCAAGCAAACATATGAAAACATATGTAGTATAGTGAACGATTTTAAAAAGGCGGCATATTTAAAGTGATTACATAATCCCATTCAATTATAAACTCCCTGTATTTGTTCTGAAAAGCCTAATTCAATCCGACATTAAAAATGAGCTTGATTCAACATTATGTGACTCTTCTCCATCAAATACAGCGGTTAAGCGGTGGGTCGCTGAGTTTAAAACGGGTCAGACAAGCACCAGTGATGAACTAACTACGCAGTGGACGGTCTATCGAGGAAAAAATCCGTAAAATTGTTTTGACAGACCGCAGAGTGAAGGTGAAGGAGATAGCAGAGACTGCAAGCATTTCAGCGGAACGTACACGTAATATTTTACACGATCATTTAACTATGAAAAAGCTTTGCGCACCCACGTTTGCTGACACCTGCCCAAAAACAATGTCGAAAGGACATTTCAACCGATTGTTTGGCACTATATAAACGCAATCCATCCATTTTTTTACTGTTGATGATGTTGGGTCCATTACCACACTCTCGAGACCAAACAACAGTCTAAACAATGGACCGCAAAGGAGAAAGAAGCTCTAAAGAAGGCAAAGACAGTTGCATTGGCGATGGCGACTGTTTTTTGGGATGCACGTGGGATAATTTTTATTATCTTCAGAAGGGAAAAACCATCAATCAGCAAAAAATAAAGTGCTCTTTCACCAAGACAATCCCCCGGTTTACACGCCAGTCATTGCTATGGAAAAAATCCACCAATTAAAGTTTGAATTGCTTTGCCACTCACCACATTCACCAGATTTAGCCTCGTGCGACTTTTATCTGTTTTCAAATCTTAAAAAGTGGCTTGGTGGAAATAGATTTACGAACGATAATGAAGTCATCGACGCTGTAAATGACTATTTTGAGGCCCTCGACAAATCGACCTATCAGTTTGGCATAACGGCCTTAGAATGTGTAAATGGAGACTATGTTGAGAAATAAACACAAACGAACCCAAAAAAGTTTTGTTTTCTTGTTCAGGCCCGGAATATATCACTCCGCCCTTTTTTTGTGATAAGAAGTAATTTCTTGCTGCAATAAAATGTATATTATACTATCTGCCAAAAGTAAAAGCACCAAGAACCTCATTTTTTATAAAAATTTTAGATGTGTAAATTATTCACACTAAAAAATAATTAAAATTTTAACAAAAAATTATAACCAATTTTTAAAGAAAATTTTATTGCTATTTTTTTTATAGATTAACGATGCAGTGTAATTACAATTTCATTGTTGAATTAGTTTCTTATTTAATTTAAAATATGCGTGACGTTTTTAAACAATTTTGATCGAGGGCTCCGAGAAGGAGGTTTGCCAATTCGTGATATTGCCCAACAAGTTGGCAGTACAATAGCTCGATGTTGGCGTAGTGGTAGGTTACGATCTGGTCTCCCAGGTTTGGAGAAGCTTAACTAAGGAATCTCCGTTTGGTCAGTTTACCGAAAAGTTCAACCATTTTGTCTCGAATTGTACCACCATTTTCTTTGTTTGCCCTTAACTTCTCACCATAAGAGGTGCCGCCTGGAATGGTGCAATTATCTTTAGCAACAAATCGAGATTTTGTTTGTTTGCTGTGAAAAAAGATACAGTTCTTACAAGCGGGGTGATAGTATGGGGAGCAATTGCTTATAAAAGTAAGGCTACTCTAGTGTTTATTACAGAAACGTTAAAAGCAAATTGCTACATTAACGCGGTTCCATAACCAACATTAATGCTTTATCTGACAAGGTAGGAAACTCCAATTTTCCAACAGGATAACGCTAAGCCGCATACAGCTAGTAATTCCTGGAAGTAGGTAATGTTGATTTACTTTTATGGCCTTTTCGTTATCCAGACCTATTACGTATTGAACACGTGTGGGATAAAATCGGTAAAAGACTGGGTCATCTTCAGCCCCACTCACTTGATATTGGGATGCGTATTTAGTAAGCTTGCAAAATTTTATTTTTAGCATGCCTAGACGAGTTGCTGAGTGCTCCAGAAATTGTGGAACGGCAACTCATTATTGAAATATAAGAAAATCTTATCACGATTTTTAATTATTTCTTAGTGTGAACTTAAACATTGACTGAAATTCTCATGAAAATGGAGTTTTTACTTTTGGTGGCCAGTATATTTTATTATAAAATGTCGCTAATTTTCAATAATATCTTATAATATATTTTGATTTAAATATACATTAAATATTTTTTAAATTTTGATGTTTCCAGTCTACTACTAAATTACTAACATATATTAAAATTGAATATAAGATTTTCAGCTAAATAATGGATCATATTTTAAAACTGAGTATTTATTTTAGAAGATGGCTTCCAAATTGTACAAGGTATTTGTATATGGGACTCTTAAACAAGGTGAACCAAACCACAATTGGTTTTCTAAAGCTGATACTGGATATCATAAATTTATATGCAAAGCTGAAACTAATGAGAAATATCCATTAATAATCGGAACTAAATATAACATTCCATTTTTACTCTTCAAACCAGGTTTGCAATCAAATACATTAATCAATAAAACTAATTAATATTAATATTATAGGTACTGGTAATAATGTACAAGGTGAACTATATGAAGTAGACGATAAAGTTTTGGCAAACTTAGACATTCTTGAAGACCATCCTAATTATTACGTAAGAGAAGAATACATTGTGACCAATTTGGATACACAAACTGATACAAAGGCATGGATCTATTTCATAAAAAATTTCAAATCTGAATTATTGTCTCAGGCTCTTTACAAAAGTTATAGCAATTTTGGTAAACATGGATTGAAATATACAGGAAGGTACGAACGTGATCCAAATTATATTGTTAAAGATCACATATTAATAGTTGATTAAATTACAGTGAGGAGTCAACTATCGACGATTTGAATGTAATACTTAACAATAATAATTCATTATAATGATTGAACAAATGCTATAGAAAATTGTATCAAATATATGCATCAATAATAAAATATTAAAGAGAGTTATAAAATCCTTTAGTAACCAACAGTTTTTTTTTTTAAGTATATACATACATACACTTAAAAGCCAATGTTATAAACAATTATAAAACATTGTTATTGTACGATTTGTTGCCTAGTACTATAGAAGTTATATATATATATATATATATATTATCTTTTTAAATCTCTTAGTACCCTTTCGGGTGTCGAGATTTTACTTCTTATTTTAAATTAGCTTGTTAACTTGTTCCTTCCATTCATTTTTGTTCTTTGCTATTCTTTTTGCTTCTTGCCAACTTAAATTGTTTCTGGTTAAAATTTCTCTTACATTGTTTTCCCATGTCTTCAAAGGTCGTCCTCTTTTTTTAGGTTTTGTTATCTTTGCCTTAGATACTTCCTTTGTTTGTCTATCTTCTGGCATTCTTTCTAGATGTCCATACCATGCTAACTGTTTTTTGTCTATTGTATCGTGTATGCTTTCAACTTGAAGATTTTCTTTTATTAGTTTGTTTCTTATTTTATCCATTCTTGTTACACCTTCTACTCTCTTTAGATATTTAATTTCCGTTGCCTGTATCCTATTTTTATTTTTTATCTTTTTGATTCAATACCCATGTTTTGCTTTCGTATATTAGTGTTGGTCTGTATATTGTTTTGTATTGTCATTTTTGTTTTTTTTTATATCTGTTTGTTGTTTAAGATCACTTTATTTATTGAGTGATAACTTCTGTCTGAATTCACTTGTTTATTTCATGCTCCATATTTCCGTTGTTATTTAAAGTTGCTCCTAAATACGTAAAAGACTCTACTTGTTCTATTTTCTTTCCATTTGGCTTGATATCTGTTTTTATATTTGCTTTTGATATCACCAAAAAAATTGTTTTTTCTATATTTATTGTCATGTTGTACTTTAGCAATTCTTCGTTCCATAAGTTTATGTTATGTTGCATATCTTTTTAATTTTTTTGTTATTATAGCTAAATTATTAGCAAATGCACATTCTGCTATTGTAATTCTTTTGAGATTGTGATATCCAATTTCCACTTTTTTAGTTTTATCTTTTATATTCTTTAATATATCAGCTAAGGAAATGATAAACGGTAATGGGTTTAACGCTCCTCCTTGTCTCAATCCTTGTGTAGTCGTAAATTCATCTGATGCCTCTTTTCCTGTTCTTATGTAATTAATTGTGATTCTATATATGCTTTTTATTGGTCCAAGTAGTTATTTGTTTATTTGTCTTTCATTTAGTATTTTCCATAACTGTTTCCAAGGTACTCTATCAAACGCCTTTTCGAAGTCTATAAACGTTATGAAAAGTTTGTTGTCGTGCATTAAAGTTTTTTCAATTAGCTTTCTAATCGTTAATATATGATCTTGTGTTGAATATCCTTTTGTAAAACCACTTTTAGATTTTTCGAGTGTTGGTTCTACTAAAGTTCTAAGTTTATTTTCTATTATAGATTCGTATACTGTAGGTGTTGTGCATAGCAAAGATATCCCTCCATAGTTATTACAGTTTCTGCTGTCTCCCTTTATGTAAATTGGAAATATCACTGCTTTATTCCATCAGTTGGAATTTTTCCTATTTTCCAAATTCTATTTAGCAACTCTAACAGTAGTTTTTCTCCTGGTTCTCCCATGTATTTTTTTGTTTTTATCATGTCGTGTCCTGACGCTTTTCCATTACTTCCATTTCTTTTTTTGTTATGTCCTCTGCTTCTTTGTTAATTATGTTGTTTTTAAGTGGTTGCTCTTCTTTTTCTTCATTTCGTTTTGTACTTCGATTTTCTTCTAGCAACTCCTTGAAATGTTCTTTCCATCTATTCATTATAGCCTTGTTCTCTTTTGGTAGTTTTCCTTGTTTGTTTTAATTGTAGTTGTTTTCATTTTTTACAATTCTTGAGCGTTCTATATAACTTCTGGTTGTCTTTGAAATTTTCTTCTAGTGTGTTCCCAAATTCTTCCCAACTTCTTCCATTGGCTATATTTATGACTTTTTTTACTTTTTTCGTTTGTGTTTTATATTGTTCGTATTCTTCTTTTTTTGTGTTAATAAAATTCTTCTACCTCTGTTTCTTTTTTCTTACTTCTTCAGTCCACCAGTGGGTTTGTTTGCTGTTTTGTGTGTTCCTGAATATTATTCCACATGTTTGTTTAGTTGCTTTCAGTAAAATGTATTTAAAATTATTCCACATTTCTTCTATGTTGTCTACGTCAGGTTTTGTTGTACTGTTTATTAGTTTTCTTATACAGTCCTGGTATTTTTCTTTCGTATGTATGTCCTTCAATCTATCTATTCTGTATTTGCATATTTTGATCTCTTTATTGTTTGTTTTGCCTGCTTCTTTCCTTTTATCTTTGCTATTGTCAAAAAATGGTCGCTTCCAATTTCATTGCCTCTTTTCACCCTTACATCGTTTACATTTTTCATCTGCGTATTATTGGTTAGAAAATAGTCAATTATTGATTTTTCGTTCTGCTCTTTACTTCTCTAGTATATTTCTATACTATGATCGAACATTGTGTTGAGTATTTTCTATCAATTTGTTATACAAAATTCTATCAATCTTTTTCCGTTGTTGTTCTTAGTCGGTTCTCTATAGTAGTTAAGAACTTCAATTGCGAACGATTGCAGAGCAATAGCAATTTTTATTATGACAACGATTTAAATATGTCAAAATGACGTTTTTTAACGACTGCTACATCGTTATGAATTATAAAATAGCCCTGTAAATATAACAAACTTATTGCTTATACCTTTGCGCGTTTTAGCATATTTTTCTCGCGCTCACATTCCATGGACCAAGCCTTTAATGATATGGTGTGATTTAACAAATTTGTTTGTTTGTATGAATACGGCTTTAGGTTTGAGCGGAACTGTGGTTCTATAGGTATGTGTGTGTTGAAACACACTACACACGTTTTTTACACTACATTGTGTACGTACGACAGCACAGAACATCCAATGTACGACAGATGGTATCTCAATTGCAGTGCCGTAACTAGCTTCTGATGCGAGAGCGTCATTTTGCGCCCTCCAAACTCCAAAATTATGAAGTTTAGGTGGTTATCTGCGCCCCAGTTACTGCACTGCTCAATTGTCATTGCGTTCTGCGTTAAAACGCATTTTAAAACCTTTTTTCCATTTATACTAATCCGGATAGTCTAAGTTTTTTTGATAAATAATATGTTGGGTATTGTCCAAACAACTATAGTACAACGGTGTCAAAGTTACTGTAATGGTGTGCAATATCTTCTTTTGGTATTATTAAACCTCATTTTTTCACGGTCGAAAATTATTACACAAAACACCCGTTTTTTAAGCAAGAGTTAAACATTTTTTCTTGTTAATAATAAATCATAGTATAAGCAAGCATACTTTTCATACTGCCATCTCACCAAACTAGCCAAATATCACGTCTGTTGTTTGAGCAAGCCAAGACTTGGTAGAGAATAGTATTAAGTTTTGTTTCAATATACACAGTATATTATTGCACAAATAACAGATATACTGCAATAATAAAGCGACTTTCTCGGCTGTTCCGTATGTTGTAAATTGCTTGTTGTAGATGTTGTTATGCGTAATTTTACGTTTTATGTTGATAATGCTTTTCGTTATTCATGACGGTATTGTAAAAACACAACTGTATCGATTATATATCGATTCAGATAAAGAATGCTAATCTTTCAAGACATGCCTTTCGGTCGATTGTTGTTTCAACTACCCAAAGTCTTTAAATGGGGAGCCAGTGTACATATATAAACAGAGTATTATCCTATTCTATGAGAAAACCAAAGAACACAAATAAGTCAGTCAGTCATGCGTCCACATAGTCAAGTAATAAATAAATATTTTTTTACCTAAATATGTTTTTCTGTTTTAAAAATTGATTTAATATTTTTTTCTAATAATAATAAATCATCACAAAAATAAAGCAAAGTATTAAGATTTTAAATAAATAAGAAAATTATTTATGTTATCTACTTAGCTATAAAAAGTTTTTCTAGTAAGTAAGATATAGCCCGCGTACCTTAAAACAATTCTTTTAATAATTTTTAATGTTTTTTGAGTTTTGGAATGAGATAACAGTCACAGGGGGCGGGGTTGGGACTGTTGTAATTCCTTACAGCCGCATTAATTGACAACTTTTTGAACAATTTCTCCTTTATGCACCCTGAAGTTGTCGTGCAGAAGTAGAGTTTTCTGAGCATAATGGTTAGTTTTTCGTGTATAGTCGCTTTCAAGTTCTTAATCGCGTTTTTGTACATTCCCCGTTATTGTAGTACCTTTTGGGATATACCCAATTGAGAATCCCCTTAGTTTTAGGCAGAAAATTGCGTCTTTGTCTTCTTGGGTGGCCCTTTCTAGAACTACCCTGTCTTTTTTAATGTTACAGCCTTCTATTCATATAGGCGCAGTATCGAGTTCACCGTCGCTCCTATTACTCTACGTTTCTCCGCTCTTGGGTCTTCCACGTTTAGCATGATTCGTGCCAGAACCATTACTAATTTATCTGCTTTTCGTTATGTAAAGTCCCGTGTTCATTTTGTTCCTACCCTTATCCCTAGGTATTTAATGCTACCTTGAGATTTGATAGCACTCCTGTTTGCTGGTGCACTCTTTCAATTTCTGCAGGGTTCGCCATCTGTTTCCTTGCACTCCTTTGCCCTGTGACCTATTTTATGGCATCTGTAACATTTTGACAGAGAAGACCGCTGCGAGGTGTTCTGTTGTCTTTTCCTGCATGCTCACAATTGCACATCTTACTTCATTTTGGTTAGCCTTTTCTGCTAATTTCACCGTGCCTGTTAATGACTTTCCTTACTTCCCCTAAAATAGAAGCCTTATTGTCTTCTTTCTTTTGTAGAGTTTTGTGATGGCTACCTTACCGATTTTTTCATCGGGTGTTTTTTTTTAATCTTTTTTCACTTCTTCTTTCTTGCTTTTGACCACTAGTTTAATGTTGCCATCCTTTGTCATGTTTATTCCTGCGATGATTTCTTCTGTGTCCACCTCAATCTTCATGCATTTTATTACTTCTGCAACCTTCATTTGGTTTAATTAAGATTATAACCCTTTACTTCTTTTATTCTCTCATGGATATTCTCTGGGCTACTGTCTCAGTACTGTCACAAAAACTTGACATAAAACAACTTTTGCCATATTGTTTTCATAGCTAGACAAATAACATAAAAACTTCCTCCCATATTTTTTTACATATTTTCGCTTCACTAAAGTAATAAAATATTTATTTTTTAATTTTATGGTAAGATGAATATGAATTACGAACTAGTTCAATCATAATTTGGTGAAGTTCCTCTTACATAACATGACTAACTTGATTCTTTTATTATTAAAAAGTTACCTTACCCGCTTTATACTCTTAGTAAGTAATATCCATTTTATAGATATTTTAAATAAACTGAAATAAAAAATATACACAGGTTTTTTAAAAGGATATAAAAAAAATAAATTATAAAGAAATTCAAATTGTTATATTTATAGTAAGATTATTATAACAAACAGTAAGATGTTTCTTTTATTCTTTTTTTTAGAAATAATACCTTTAATTTTTTTTAATGTATATTACAAATTACAATAAAGGGCATGGATGTTCACAAGAGAATGTAAAGTTTTTGATTATGCTTCGCAGTCGCTTGTTTTTGAAAACGAATATATAAAAAAACAAATAATTGGATAAACCGGTGGTGCTTAATAGAAAATATATCGCCGAAAAAAAAAAAAAAACCATTCATTAAAAATACAGGTAGGTTGTCTGCTTTGAAATGGCCACTAACAATGCAACATACGTCTTTCTATGAACAAGTAGCAACACTAGCTGTCGTTACTCAAGGTGTTATAACGATTTCCCAGACTTAACTTTTGACCTTGCCCCGTTGTTTTCGTTTGCTCCACATATCGGAGGGAATTTGATTTATTATGAGATACCACTTCAAATGAACCTTCATTACGACCCCTGAAATATAAAATACATATATTTTAGTTTATATTCATTTACTTAAAAACATTGTTGCACATACATATATTCATATACAAAAAAGAATAAAGAAAAGTAAGTGTTCTACCAATAAACTATCTCACCGTTGTTTAAGAATAATTAAATGAATATCAGTTCAGACCTCAAAAAACAAAAAAAAAAAAATTGTTAATATGAGTCAATTTTTGTAGTTACTTGTTGGATAATGTTAAAACTATTTCATCAATTGAAACACATATTTACAGAGACAGATATTAATAAAACTACTTCAGTCACGAACCACACACCTACAAAAGTAAACTAATTAATTAATTAGCAAATCTTATGTATCTAGTTAAGCATATCACATTATTTTAGCCTTTTTAGTTATCCAATTTCTATATTTCATTAGAACAAATGAAGTAAGATTAACCAAATAGATTAGTAGTTGAATAAATCAAATATATCAAAAAGAATATGGCAATTCATCGTAAATGGAAATATCGTATTAGGAACGAAAAGAAGGACCCATTAAAATATTCAAGAAGGCAGCCGCGTGAATCCAGCCATGCCCGTAGTAGGATTAGGAGCCCCATCACTAAACAGATACCTCAATCAACCATGATAATTATTTGTTTATCTATTTGCTTAATTAATATTCATTCGTTTAGTCAAATTTAAGTGCAATTTTTTTATTATAAACAGTTTAGTTCAACTGTGTGACCAAGACACAAGACTTAGTTAATTATATCAATCGATATCATTATAATGGATTACAAATCATAGTCCCTATATGATTTAATATATGTAATATTGTTTGAGCCACCATATTTATAACTTAGCCTTGCTTCACGCGTATGCGGTTCCATTCATTTTCAGTTGCAATCAAAAATAAATTAAACCTATTCACACATACACGGTTCTCAAATGGTTCATAAGATAAGAAGTCTCTTTTTTTACTTAGATTTTAATAAAAAATTGAAGTAAATTCAAGAAAAAGTGAAGTTAAATAATGTATTGCAAATTGTAAAATGCATACACCCAAAAAAATTAACATTACTTATTTTGAATGCCAACTATTCTATTGCGATCATTTTAAATAGAAAACAAATAAAATGTTTTTTAAATTTATCATAAAATATTGTTATAAAAGTATATTATTATTTTACATGGTTGTATTTAGAACATCATAAAGATTCCAAAACAAATTAAGTTGCGTGTCATAGCAACTATACAAAAAATAAAAACATACATGTGCAGAGCAAGTCATGCGTTTATAATACTCAAAAAACCATTTTAAATGGTTTTTGAATCATACAAAATCAGTCAAAAAATAACGGAGTTATTCAGCATGACATTTTTGGTCTAATACCCTGTATTAGTGGTTAGTGTCGTTTGCGACCGATTCGTTCAATGCAAACTAATCATTTTAGTGAACCGAGTGATCCAAATCAGTAAATCGTTCATGAACGGGTCTTTTGGCTCGCACCAACTTTAATGTTTGTTGGCCAAAATTGATTGAATTGCAAGATACACTAACTAGATATTAACAATATTGTTTCCAAAAATACAAACTACTGAGGGTCTATTTTACATATTATATACCATCTTTTTATTAATTATACATTAGCAATTATTACTAGCAAATGTCACTGTCAAATATTTTATCTAGCAGGGGTAACAGTTTTTTAAATCAAAAACAATATATATGACGTAACAAACTGTTCAATTCAAACAAATCATTTCAGTGACCCATCCGAATTCCCATCACTACCGTGTATGGCTATAGTTTTCCAGAGGTCTTCATAGTGTAGTTTTCATCCAGGATTTTATGTATTCAAAAAAGTTTTCAAGCATAAAAATCTTTTTCTTTGAAGATATATTTTGAACTTGTTCTTAACCGGTGATAAAAACCAATAGTGTGCCAAAAAACTTTGCCTTATTTTTATTAAGAATGCTGTATGAACCTGCACTTCAAACAATAGTCATAAAGAAAATATAATGTGTATTTAAAAAAATCTGATTTTGATATTCTATCTATAACAACTTATTATAGTAACGAGTTTATAAAAGATTTATAGAGAGTGGGAATTTACTCATAGAATAATGTGCCACTACCAATAAGGTTTACAAAATGTTTAAAACCTATGCTTTTCATTTCCATAATTCCGTCAAAACAATCCGCCATCTTCCAATCTCTGAATACTCCCCAAGATTCGTTAATACCAAAACAAACTTTCATCAACATAGCTAGTTTTGCTTTTGTAAATTACTTTAATTTACCTATAATACTAGTAACAAACATGTCTTTATTTCAAGTAATAATTATACATGAAAAAGGGAAGTTCAATGTAGCACTGATCTTCCACTTAACCTTAATGTTCACAAAAATTTTGTTCTAAATCTTGGGTTCTACAAGTCTGTCTAACTCTCGGCAGTGTATATTTGGTCTAAAATGTATTATTTTAATATTGGACCATTTAAACTCTGCAAAACTATAATTTAAATATGTACTTTAAAAAATGCAATTGGGAAGTTATTTCTGACAATATTGTTGGATGTGTTTGTTAATAACATGTTATTTATTTTCAAATGTTTTTAACATTTATCAGAAAGTGTTTTTATTTATTAGTGCATAGATAAGAAAAATAGTTAACACTTTTTATGCACCATTCCATAATTCAATAGTTATTATCTTAATTTTAGTGTAATTACCAAATACTGTCTTACATTTTTAGATGATGATTAACATTCTTTTGTTAATTTGTAATTATATATGTATACATATATCATACACATTTGAGTGTTTTCCAATTGATTAAAAATTCAGGCAATATTCAGTTCCATTATTAAAGTTACACTTTTATGACACTCAAAATATCTCTCCCTTAAACTTTTGTTTTGAAATAATGTTAAAATTATAAGAATTGGAGTGTACCAAAAAATATCAAGTAAAAATAGACAACACCTGAATTGATAAATAATATTAAAAACATAGAAAAACTATGGTTGCTACAGAGCAGATATTAAATTAGTTAGTTTAATTACTTTGGAACTAAGTAATTAATAGTGCGTTCCGTATATCAACCGAAGCGACCGAAATCCCGGTTATCCTGAAACAGGTTTATATACGGAACGCGGTTACCTGAAAAAGGTTACAAAGGATGCAACCGCACTCACCATGAACTAACGTCGGTGAATTTCTATTAATCGTGGTTATACATGGCGGTAAATTTGAAATACAATCAAAAGTGAACAAAAGCGTCAAATGTTGCTCGTGTATTTTATTAAATTATTAATTATAGGTTATAATGTATATGTATGTTCCTGTCAATGCTAAAACGGGCAAAGGCATGAGTGCAACAGAGCAAACATTATTATTGTGTATAGTTGCCTGTTATACCTGCCAACCTCTACTGGGATTACTGTATTAGCAGGTAGATAAATACATACAATAATCTAATATTAAGCACTGAAATTAAAAAAAAAAAAAAAAAAAAAGAATAACACTAAAGCTAATAATAAATAAATTCATGAAGTTTGAGCCTATAATATTTCAGTTTTGTATTTTGACGTTTCTATAACCGCTATCGTTCCGTAAATCAACCAAGATTTTCAGCAACCGATCAAAGGCGTAACCTAACCGCCGGTTACTTCGGTTGATATACGGAACGCACTATAAACTCAAATTTTAAATATTAATTAACATTTTGAATGTTGCTAGGTAATATTTGAAAAATGAGGCTAAAAAGTGATTTGTACAGCAATGTTGGCTAACATCGATATTAAAATATGTACAGAATAAGCCAATTAATGTTTATTTTCTAGTTGTTTATATTCTATGTCAATTCAGAACAACCACTGACAATTCAAACATAAACTATAGAAAATGCATGTTAATATTGCAAATCAAAAATATTTCATCCAAAAGTTAATAAAGGCGATGAATACAGACCAATAAATATCATTGCATATAAAAACATAAAAGAGAAGCACATTATTAGACAGTGTAACACCATAAGAATAATAAAACTGATTAACAAAATAATTCTGATAGTATGCTTAGTTTGATTTGAAAGTAGTTACCAATAGAGGCTATCTAGCACTAGCAATTAGTTTTGTTTACACACAAAATAATATAAAAATGTTATCTATTCTAGAGTTAGCAAAATTTAATAGGGACACGACATACTTATTTGTATAATTTATTGCCTACACCTATTATGACTGTATTTTAGTTTTTGCATTTGTACGTTCAATCTGAAGTCATAAAAGTGGAGGTTTACTATAGAACAAAAGTAGATCACTGGATGCATTATTATAAGCATAAATAATCCTTGTGTATTTGCAAAAATCAGTTTTGTCAGAAGTGAATCTTAACTAGTTTTAATATAGTCACCTAATGAGCTTCACTGAACAATAATTCATAACTGGTTGTATCATGAATTATTAATCCAATTAACCACAGTTGAATTTATAAAATAGTTCATTACTATTACAATACTTTGTATGAAGTGTTTACCTAGGAACGTGCCACAGTGGCATAGCATAATAGCTGCTTTCCTTTTGCCAAGTGAGGTAAGACTAAATACTCACTTAAACTCATAAATATTAGTTAGTTTTTTAATTAAAATTGATTTGTTGGCTTTGGTTACAATTTTATACATTTTTAAATGATTTTAAAATATTACTACTTAATTCATTTTCATCCCATGATAGGACGCTATGGGCTGGAGGGAAGTAAAATTCTTACTTTGGCTTACTAGCTATTTTACAAATGGACGTTCTATCGAGTAAGATAAAGTAAGGTGAAGTAAGAATAACTAAAAATAGTGGCAAAAGGACTTATAGCAAAAAATTTAAATTCTTTATATTTAAAAAAAATTATATGTACCATATTATTTATATTTTGCTAATACTTGTCCATTTTAGGGGTTTTTAATTTTAATAAAATGTAAACAGCAATCTAAAAAAACTTGGTCTTTATTTTTAATTCATCAACCTTCCTTTAAAAAATATTTAGAAATTAAGTAAAAAAAAATATGTTACTGCCACCAAGTTAATTTGATAGAATGAAAAACTTTGGAGCAGGGTAAGATGAGTTAAAATAATTACTATTTCCCACTTAAATAGAATTAGTTTACTTCTGGGACAACTCAAAAACACCTTATTATTGTTTTTGTGATAGCAATATTATATCCAGTTTTGCAGTTGTCAAATTTAACAAATTATTACTTTAACTGGCTTTCATGAATTCCAACATTGCTCCCCTCATCAAAACAATCTCTACATTTAGAATTATTAACTCTATATAAGGACATTTAGTGAAAGATATATGGATCTGGTTTTTGTCTGAACAGTGAATGTTGAGAAACTGATATATTTTGTGACATTATAAACAAATAAAATTTCTTAATCTTAAGGCTGTTATATCAAACTCCTAATAAAGCATCTAATAAACTATTAGCTGAATAACCTAACTTATTTTATTCATTTTATTAAAACGTAGGAACAGCCAATTAAATATATGCTTAACATATACATTTATAACAAATAAAAACATTAAGCATATAATTTATAAGCTCAGAGGTGAAACAGAAATAAATCAAATTAAAGTTTAAAAAAAGTTAGGTTATTCAGCTAATAATTTATTAGGTGCTTTATTAGGAGTTGAATATTACGACCCTTAACCTAGAAAATTGTCGTTACTTAAGATATTGATTGTATTCATCATATTAATTTTGTTGAATGTATTTAAAAGTTTTATTTATTTTATCACCAAACAAAAATTGGTTGAATAAATCTGTTAATAAATATAACAACAGCTTTCTTACATAAGCAACTAACCAACTAATTATACTCTAGCACGCTTAAATCCACTTTATTGCTGAAATGCCAGCTTGAATGCCAATGTACAATCTGCTGTGGCATGTTCCAATATTATCTATTAATAATTTACCAAATATAAAAATTGGGTGGATAAATTGGTTATTTAAAAAAATTTAAAAATATTTGAATTTTGATCAAACTTTGAAACAATTGGATAAGAAAAACAGATTTTTAATTAATTCAGAAGAAATTTTGTGAAATAACCTGTGAGTTAGCAAATGAGTAACAATAGAAAAGTAATTAAAATGATTTTTAACTATAACTATAGCATACATCGAGTTGGTAAGCTTCTCAACACACATAACCCTAATCAACACTTAAAAACTCAAAACTAAATAATTAATAAAAGTAATAATAGAAATATATTAGATAAAATATTACAATTAAATAATATTCCTTCCAAATGCGTAAAAAAATATATACAAAAAAATAAGAGCCCAAGTCAATTTTTTTATTTTTACCTCTTTCCGTCTTTTGTGCTTGATAATGTTGGGAAGAAATCTTCATTATGAATATCCGGTGCAGCCTTAGACCGAAGACGACTAGGTTGTACAGTTTGAGGTTGTGACTGTTGATTGCGTTTACTAGGAGGCACATAGGCACCACCAACAACATTCGGCGTCGGTGCTGATGGTGGTTCTGATTTCTTTTCTTCAACACGTTGTTGTTGTTCTGGAGCCTCCGTCATCCTCTTCCATGGTCCCACCTTCTTTTCGACTTCATTACCCGCCTCATCGTACGTCGTCTGTTGCTGTTCGTAATTATTATCTTGGCCCCCATTATTACTTTCCTTTTCTGGATTTATGGTAAGATTACCAATTTTCAAACCTGTATAATCCTTCTTTTCTTCTTCAAAATCCCTCCATTCATCTTGCTCCTTAGAAAACAAGGTGTATTAATGAAGCAACAAGTGATACATGCATTATGAAGAGACATTATTATATTAATAAAGAATAAAGTGAATAATTATTATAGTATTGGGATCATTGACATATCTTCCATTGAACATTTTTGATGATGTTAACATCTGGACAATACTTGCAGAAATTTAGCAACTGAACTACAGCACAATATGGCTGACATAACCCTACTAAATCTGACATACTAACACATTTTCAAGAAGTCACTTACATGGATTTCGGCTCCTGCATCTTCACCTTCTTGAATTCGTTCTTTCTTCACTAGTTTTTCAGGCTTTT
Source organism: Tachinus rufipes (assembly GCA_963932245.1). Taxonomy (NCBI): domain Eukaryota; kingdom Metazoa; phylum Arthropoda; class Insecta; order Coleoptera; family Staphylinidae; genus Tachinus; species Tachinus rufipes. Next base: position 82,260,587 of record OZ010743.1, on the reverse strand, counting down.
TCACTGGTTCTTCTAGTTTCTTTGCGACTTCATCTGTTGTGGAGAACTTTTTCGTTTTAGACTTCTTTCTGTCCTTTTTTGCAAAGAAATCATCTAAGTCAGCCATTATTTAATACACTTGGCACACGGTTTTATTTAAAGATCAATTAGTGTTCGATAATCTCATAAAGAAGTCGCACACACGGGGCCAACTTTTGCAAGTTAGGCTGCAGGTTCGCCAGTGACGGAGCGAGACGACGGACGGACACTTCAACTGACAGATTCGGGATGAACTTTACCGACCGAGCCATTAATCGATGATGAACTAAAACTATATTAGATCTAAAATAAAATGATCTACTTTATTATAAGCTACTAAAACAATGAAAGTAATTCACTAAATAAAATGTATAGCTCCGATTGTTACATACTAAATTTACTATAACTACAAATCAAATAATAATGGTAAAATTAAATATTAGATTTAAAATCAAAACCAGTGTGAGTTTAGCACCACAAAGATGGGTTTCCTCCCACCACTCCATCACCAATTAAATACAAACCTGATTTGTTTTTCATAATTTTATTTAAATTAGTTATTATGTACTTTTGAATAATAAAATTCCTAACACATAATAAACTTTACTTGGAAAAACCATCAGAATGCCAGTGCCGTAGGACGTACATATAAACAACGAGTATAGCTATAGCTGCAAGCATGGGCGTCCGTAGAAATTTACTCACATGATTCAAGTGCGCGATAGGTTGATCATATCATCATATATAGAAATAATAATAATAATAATAATGGCAAAGACGCAGGACTCCTCAAACAGGTGTAACCAAGTTTTTGTGTTGTCTTATAATGATTTTGGTGTTAATTTATTTTTATTGATCAGTTTGTGTTGTTGAGTTGTTTAAAGCATCGTAGTCTTTTACAACTTCGGTGCAATCTGTGATATTAGGTTTAGTTAGTTTTTACGGTCTGACATCGAAGCATTTTACAGCTTCGATGTCATCTGTGATATTAAGTTAGGTTGTGATATTAGGTTAAGTTGTGATATTAGGTTTAGTTACTTTAGTTTTTAGGGTCTGGCATCGAAGCCTTTTACAACTTTGTTGTCATTTGTGATATAGTTTTAAATTCAGTGTTAAATTTTAACAACTGTGATATTAGATTTAGTATTTATTTATTTATTTATTTAACCATTTTAATGTGTTGTTTTGTTTTTCTCATGTCCATAACCTGAGGTTATTATTATTAAAACAAAATAAATAGCCAATGACCTTAGTAGTCGACGCTAAAATACAAGTAAAAAAAATAATAATAATCAGGCCTATTCTGTAACTTTTCTAGTTAAAGATATTGTTCAGTAACAACATCGTTATGGTGAAACTCGTAACGATTTTCTTAACAATAATGTTCAGTATTCCTATTCACTAAGGACAACATCGTTAATTATTTCCGTAACAATTTATCTTTATATGAACTGCATGAAACTAGCATTCGATCACTGCTTTGCAAGCGTGCGATTGGTGCGTGCATGCATCTGTCGCATTTCGACGATGTTTCTCTCTTTAATGTTTACAAATTCTTAACGTGTTCCTAACCTTATAAAAATATCAGCTAAATATAAAATTCATATAGAAATTAAATAATAAAAATACTTAGAAGTTGCAGACGCTGGATACATGAGTGAATTAGTGAATTAAAATAGTTGTAATAAAATTATTAAAATAATTAAATGTAGAAATTATTTTCCATAAAGTAATAAATTGCATAAAGTCAGATACATAAAATTATTTAACAATTATGTTTATATTAATTTAATAATTATTTTACAAGTTTAATTATATGTAAAATCAAACACAAATTTTATTAGATTTGATTAAAAGTATTAATTTTATTACGTAATATTTTTTTACTGATTTACAACACGAGAAAATATTAATATAAGAAGGTTTCCTACTTGAAATATATAAAATATATTATAATAATTCTTATTTTGAACATTTATAGAAGTAAATTGTTAGGTTAAGAATATCTTTAAGGCTTAACAACCACAGTGAGCGTGGTTGTTAACTTAAAGACTATCCATAACCACAAATCTTTAATTTGACAATCAAAATATTTAGCGGACGCGTTACTGAATACGAATTCTTTTCGATGTTGTTAACTTAACAATTGTCCTTGAGTTAACAACTTCATACATCTTTAACTCTTAAAGATTTGCTTACTGAATAGGCATGAATGGCATGTTAATCTTTAACAGTTTTAATTTTAAAGGTTAAACTTTTACGCAAGTTTTAATCAAGTTTTCAATATTTATTGACAACTGATTTTTATATTATTTATTATGATTTTACTTATTTTTGAGTAAAAAACGACGTAATTATATTTTCTGGTTTACTTAAGATAATAATATTAAGACAAAACTCTGCGTTAGTGACAATAATAATAATAATAATAATAATAATCTTTATTTCTAAGCTATACTTGTACAAAAAAGCTTTTCTATAATTGTAATCTTAATAACACCAGAGCCGTTATCTGGCGAGAAAAAGTAAGCTTTGGTAAGTTGCAGTTACACCTTACTCGTATTCTGGCGACCTTATTGATGACGTCACACCTTATTTGAGTTTTGAAGCTTACGGAGATCTAGACTTCCGTATGTAAAAACAGTAAGATGCGCGCGGCAATTTATGTTTACATGTGTGTTAAATTGATTTAATACAATGGAACATTAGACATGTATTTTTATACACAAAAACTACAAGATTATTTTCTGTAAAATCATAAAATAGATTAAAAAAATGATATGTTGAAAAGTATTGGTTATAAAATTGTCATTTGTAATTGTAAACAAAGCAATGGTTACTTTTTGTAGACTATTTGTGACGTTGGCGTATGACGTCGAATCTAACTGAAACATACTCAAGTAAGCTCGCCAGACAACGACTCTATGTTGTTTCTGATTGTTTTATAATCTGTAAGCTGTAAATTTAAATTAGTTGATTATTCCGAATACAGAGGTCGCAGCAACTTTAGGTTTTCACCATTTTCTTAAAAAATTTATTTATTTTAAAAACTACTTACCTTTTCCATCACCACAAGTACGAGTATAGGTTTTTTAAAAGTCATTTGTTAAATTTTCATTTTGTTATAAATGTCTAAATTAAATATTTTATCTTTAATAATTAACATGAATACATTTGCTAGCGTTTAACGGAGAGCTCAACAATTCCTTTCAAATCTAACCATCCATATCAGATAAGCTAGCAGCTTATCGTGCTAAGGCGCATAGAGCAGTTTCTATTTCATTATCAAATCACAATCTTAATTTAGAACTGAATAAAACTATATTCACAGAAAATATGAATGGTTTTTCAGTCAGTCTAATTCAAAATTTCATTAATAATAAATTGTATCAAATAACAAACCAGTTGGGTTATATTATAAATGCTATTTTTCACATTTTATATGTTAATTATATAGATAACTGTATTAGCTAATAAAAACACTGACTTGCTGACTTTGTTTTATAATGCTGCAACCTTCAACCTACATTTATAATTTTTTGATTAGTATTTACAATGATATTTTATGTTTTTGTACCTAAAGGGTACAACATATTCGATCTTTATTTTAGTTTTAGGGATGCTTAAAGAATATTATTATCGCTAAAACATTTTAATAAAAAAATTAATAATAAGAGAGAATTGTTGGCAAACTAAACAATCAAAATACGGGAGTGCAATATCTTGCAAAAATCAGTTTTTTAAATAATAAAAAATATATTATTTCTAGTCAATCGATTTGGTTCCATAAAAGGGTCAATAAATTTCTTGTTGACTAGTCCGACCCATACGTTTATTGAAAATCTTTGCTGAAAATAATAAAGCTTATTTCATAAGTAACCAATACAATGTGGTAGCTTTTAAATTTTTTTATAAAGATTTGTAAATGAATAATAGATACCCAAATTGCCCAGTCTATGCAATGAGTTCATAAGAGGCAATTTCTGCTCAAAACTAATTACACCAAAAAATGATTAAAATTTCAACAAAAAATCATGACAAGTTTTTGATCAATTTACCTTGTAGTATAAAAATATAAAAGACATATTATTGATATTTTTTTAGATTAACTGTGCATTAACATTACAATTTTATTGTGCAAATCAAATGATTAGTTTGTCATTTATTTCAAAATATGCAACAGAGTAATTGGGTTCAGAAAAAGAGGTTTGTCATTGCCAGAAGTATCAGGACAGGAACATTGGCGGAGATTACGCTCTGGATGTCTTAAAAATACTGCAGAACGTGAAGATCGGGCTCTTTTGCTCCTCGTTTTATGAATAAATTTTTAAAAAGAAGAGTAATTGGAAATATTTGAAAAAGCTTATCTAACTAATAAACCTTGTGTGCCCACGATGGTCACAAAATGGTTAAAAGTTGCCCAGGAAAACAAAAAGAAATTATAGTTATTATGGAACCACGTACAGCTCTTACACGTACAGCAATTACTTGTGAAAGTAAGTCTACTCTAGTGCTTGCAAAAAAATTAAAACGCAAATTGCACTAGCTGAGAAGGTTAGAAACCCTCATTTTCCAACAAGATAATGTAAATTAATTCTATTTTTAAATTATTTATACTTACATTTAAAGGTGCAAAACACCCTGTATAATGTATTAAAAAACATGTATTTAAAGATTTATTAGCCAAATACGTAATACATAAAACAATCTTATTTTATTCCTGCATTAGTTATTATTATTATATTTAAATAAGTTTTAAAAGACCTAAATAATACATTAAAAATATGTTATACATATAAAGATTTATTACTCTAATAATTAACCTTACTTTATTAACTAATTCTCAGCGGAACATCCTGTATAATGATTAAAACAATATGTTCTATTAGAATTTATTACTCAAATAATGTAAAACATAAAACATTTTATTCCTGCTTTAATTATTGTTAATAAAATACAAATATAGAACATTTTAATTAAAAATATTAAGTTTTGTTGTAATTTGCTACTGATAATATTTTGCCATTTTTCATAAAAAAAATATACAATTGGATAAATTCTTCTAATTACCAAGTCAAAGTAAAATACTCACATAAATATTATTTTAATAAAAATAAAATTCCAGAAATTTAAAAATTATTAATTAATAGATTCATTGAAGCCGCATTCATTTTGACAAATTTTCTTGTAACTTTTTTCTTGTTGTACTTTTCATTTTCTTTTTTCTTTTCGGACTTCAAGGTCCGTCTTTTTGTGCGACGCAATATCTTCTTCATATCCTTAATATCAATATCATCATAGTCATCAAAGCATTGAAAACCCATATCAGCTGCTAACTTTTTCCGCATTTTTTTTATCATTTTATTCATCAAATATTTTTGATGAGTTGCAGTGGGATAGCATGATAACTCTTCACATAATTCCTCAAATTCCTCATCAAAGCCGTCTTCAAAATCGTAGAATTCGAAATCCATTATGATTAAAATTGAGATAACATGAATTTATTTTTTTTATAGTTTAAGTTGCACTGCTTTGCTTAGCTAATTTAATTAAAACAATTTCATTGACAATGTATGTTATGCACTAAGATAATCCTTCAACTTCAACTATCGTCTAACTAAGCATTGTGGTTTATATAGTGGATGAATGCGTTATGATTGATATGATATGGTGACACATAATCAGGTCTGTTATCAACATTTCATTCTATAAAAAAAAGTATTCTAAATATTATTATTAAAATCTTAATCAGTTGCGATAAAATAATTTACTTGTAAACATAATTTTTTTATTTTCATTTACACCCATTATGAAGATCAAAACAAAAACAAAATAAAAAAATAAAAGGTAGTTATGTGTAACATGTATTATCTGTTGAAAGGAGCTTTAAATAAAATACAATATTGGTGTAAACACTTTTATTATAAGGAGACCTCTGTATACTATGGTGTCTCTGTAAAGAACTGACTGGCTTTGTTTGTGTTTTGTGTGGCACAGTTTTATATTCTTACAGCTGGGATTCCCCTTTCCTTTCAATTTGTAGTTAGGGGAACCCCGGTTAATTTCAATAGGAATATATTAAATATAATAGATTCAATACATACATATACAATTTAACATTACATTAATTAATGTCTTAATTAGATTTGTTAAAATAATTTTTTATCAAGATTAAATTTCCAAAGCTTAGTATAGTTTTAATATAATGGTGTATTCGTATGTTCTTCTCCTGGCATGTATGTATGTACATTAAACAACACAATCCTCGTTGCTGAATTAAAGCTCTAATTACAATCACATTGACCAAATCTATAATTATTTCAGTTTAAGCAATAAATGGCTATCAATCTATTTGTAAGCTACTAATTATCAAAATCAAATCTCAATCTCAAATTTAATTAATGATTAGTGTTACGATCTCGATGTTATGGTGATGGTAGATGTTATTATTAAAACTTTGTTCACCACTTTAATATTATTTAATAATTAATAAAAAATAAAGTAAAGAATCAAATTACATGATTCTTTACTTGAGCCTTGCGGCCCAAGCTCAGAGCTACCGCTCTTTTCAGTGTTTAAAAAACTACCCTAAAACTAATCGTCTTGCATATTTATATTGGTAGACAGGTACAGAACCGACCCTTGTTCATAAACAGATGGGTTCTTAAACCCAACCATATTAATGGCTTTTATAGTGATAAAATAGTGGGACACAACATTAGTATTGACAAAATACATTTCAATGTATAATGACCTTCAAATGTAGTTTACAGTACAGTACATATACACAAACAACAAAATTAAAGCATAATCAAGTTTTTGCAAACATCAGTTTATTGAATGTACCGTGTAAATAGTTGTTGAGATTAGCAACTGCAGCATAGTAGAAAGTAACATATTGATTGTTAAATGTATTTTACGCATTTAATAAATTTTTTTTTTTTTGAGCTAGTAGTGATTATTTTTGATTTTTTTTAATACAGGTTGCTATTAATATTAAAAAAGTTGTATAGACAAATTTCAGCAGAACGTGCTTAGAACTTAAAAATGTTTAATATGAGTAATAAAAACATTTGCTATTACTTTTGCCAGATAGGAAATACGTAAAAAGTAAGCAAAACAATATGTTAATTGTAACAAAAGTAGATACCGTAATCTATTTCTAAGCTTTCTTATTATTGGCTAACATCAACTGATCCAATAATATGCACTATAAAGGCTTTTTAAACAGTTTGGTTTTTTCATTGCAATCGTTTGTTCAATTTTAGATGTAGGTATCTCTTAAAAATGTCCATCTCGTTTAGTCTTGGGCGGTCTCTCGACAGTGCTTTTCGGCAACGTCTTTCACATCATCTCTTGTTTGTCCTAAGCTTCTTTTGGTTTTTCTTATACGCTATTATATCACTCGTACTGCTCATCTTGCTGAGTTTTGCCGGCAGATATGCCCTACCTAGTTCTATTGAGTTTGCATATGCGTTTGATCACGTTTAATTATCAACTAGAAAAATTTACTTCATAAAAGACCCCAAAGCCGCACCCGACTGAAGAGCCAACAACGGATAACTGCAATTCTTATTGCAATTGAATCACATATAATTAATTAGACCAAGTCACCTAATTATTCAAACTTTTTTCCAGAATCGACCAAGACCCCCGTTTGATGGACAGCAAAATCTTGGAGATGAAGTACAAGCATGAAAAGGATGAAACAACCTTCCCAATGCTGTGTTCAGTCATGTCATGTTTAGTTTTTCTATGAAACTAAAAGCAGAGAGTTACTGTCTCTCACTGAGTTATGCAGGTTTTACGTTACCGTCGAGAACAAGCAAAAGACTGCAAAAATTGCACAATGCCACCGTTGCCAACGTTACGGCCACATGGCATCCTGGTGCTCTGAGTGCCCGGTATATCAAAAACTAGAGGACGGATACAATCAGGTTAGTACCTTGGTCTACTCTATTAGTTGTTACTACAAAAAATACACCAATAGCCTTGGATGGTCGATGCGATAATGGGTAGCTAAAGCTACATTTTTAAAGCCCATCTAATAACAACATGTTAAAATGGTGGAACAAAGCCTTGCCTGTTCCACTAACCAATTTAATCAACCAAACATTGACGTTGCTTTAGTTTGTAACTTAAAAGTTAATTTCTCTAATATTTGTGGACTAAAACAAAATTTAAATTTGATTCATCAGCATCTGGAACATAGAAAACCTCATATCCTTTTTTTTGACAAAAAACTAAAGTAAACAATAAAGATCCAGATCGTTTTAATCTAGTAGATTCCGATTATCATCTTGAACATTTATTTGCTAACCAACAGGATGTTTGTGCCTACATCCACAAACAACAAACTGGTGACGTACAAAATTTAAGGCATTAGTTATAATAGCATATTTTTTAAACTAAATAAGGCAACTCCAAACTTTTTTAATGACCTTTCTGAAAGTATTGACAAGCTTCTTCAAGGTAATTACAGAAAAACTGAAGTTGTTAGGAGATTTTAATGTACATAATCCTGAATGATTAAACCACGCATCTTCTACAACATTATCCGGACAACAAGCTATGAGTTTTGAGGGCTTCTCATAATATTACTCAACTTATTCAGCTACCCACATATTTTCCTTATGACGGACTTTTTGGTGAACCAAGATTATTAAATTTGTATCTTTTAACTGTTCCAGAGATTACAACAACTAATGTTAAAGCTGCTTTAAAAAATTCTGATTTCATTCATTCCTTCATTTTTCCCTTTATCTATAATTTATTTTCAAAATTCCCCATTTTTTTTTTGTTTTTTTTAAATTTTAACCACATTTTTCAATTTTATTTTTTCAATGTTGCAGTATTATTAGTACTAACTGTAATGTGGAAGTTACTTTTATTTTTTAAGTAACTTGTTTTAGTCTTTGTAAGACGGCTATGCACAAGCCCAACGATTAGTTCGATTTTCAAGATTAATATTTAATCACTTGTGTCATGTATTAAGGGACATTTGTTCTAATGTTCTAAAGTTAATGAGAAGCAAAAAGCATTTAAAGAAAACATCAGTAATTGTTCCAAACATACTAAAAAGAATTATAAGTTAGCTCGTAATTATAGTGACAATCTAATACAATCTGAAAAAGATAGGATTGACAGAAACATAGCTAATCAAATTTATCAACTTTCCATAATAAAAAAAAAAAAAAACAATAAATTTATTGCAAGGTAGTACAAAATCTTCAATGACATGATCAAAACAATCTATTTACTAATCTAATAAAAAAGCAAATATTTTTGCAAACCAATTTGCATCTAACTCTACTATTATAAATCTTCCCATTTCTGTACCTACAATACCGGCTAGTAAAAAAATAATGAGTTCAATTTATTTTAGCTAATGGGTTGTTAAAAGATATCTTCTTAAATTAAATACTAGAAAAGCATAAGGTATAGATGAAATTCTACCTATCATTCTTAAAAGATTTGCAAATGCATTTTGACTAAAATATTTGCTTTATTATACAAAAATAAAACACTCCTAAGTTGTTGGAAAATTGCAAATGTTTAACGTATTCCTAAAAAAGTCTGATTCTTCAGATTGTCACATTGTAAAGTTTTTAGAACAAAATAATTTTATCTCAGATACTCAACGTGGATTTTGATTAAAACGTTTGACAATAGATCTTCTGAGTTATGTTACTCACAAATAAAATTCTACTTTAGACAAACAAAGAGAAAATCTTGCAGTAGCTCTAGATATTTCCAAAGCGTTTGATAGGATATGGCATCTTAATCTTGTCAACAAGCTAAGTCTTAATAAAAAACTGTAAATCTTATCAATAGTTTACTTATTTATCTTAAAATGAACTATCACATAGTAACGGTCATCACCATTCAATTTTTAAACAATATTAGATACTTCATTTTAATTTTAATCACTTCACTAGTATTGTCTTATTATTACTATTTATTGACAGTTTACAAGTTTAGAGCTGTATTTTTTAAAACAGAATTAGTAATATTTTTGACTTCAATAACAACAAATGGATAGCAAAATTTTCGTATTTAGGTAATATTTTCTACCATTTAATCAGTTGAACACAAAAATGCAAGATCAAAACCTTACCGTAGAAGACATAAGCAATAAAAAATTGGATCTTAATGACAACAATATTCTTGTGAGAACTATTCCTGTTTTTTAAAATATTTGAAAAATTATGAAAATCATTTGAATAGATTACAAAAAAAAAGCTCGAAATAGAGCCTACAAACATACAAGGCTTTCTCGACGTCTATTTCAAAGCCTGGAAAGCCGGATTTGGTTATTTTTGACACTTTGTAAATATAATTTAGCATTTTTGACAGTTTAAATACGGATTTTATTTTTGTTTACAATATTTTTTATATTTTTTAGCTGGGTTTTGCTATAATTGCAATTTTATAAGAATTTTTACATTTTAAAAGTTTGTAGTAATTTCTGACAATTGTTTGAAATTTTGCATTTTTTAACAGTTTTTTTTAATATTTCAACATCCATTTTGCTATTTTTAGAATATTATAAAAAAATATTCTTTTTAAAGTTTATTATTTTGCTATTTGATGCTTTTTTACAATAATTTTATACTTTATGGCAAAATTTTGCTATTTTTAACAGTATTTTGATATTTTATAGCCGGGTTATGCTATTTTTTGGATTTCATAAAGATTTCAATTTCAATAGTATATGACCGAATTTTGTTTAGAATTTCATAAATTTGTTTATATTTTTTAACAGTTTATGATTTTGATGTTTTCTGACATTATTTTGATGTTTCAAGGCTGAATTTTGCTATTTTTGACTTTTCATAAATAGAATTTTGCACTATTCAAATGTTTTTTGCCAATTTTTGTTTTTTCTGATAGTTTTAAAATTTTATATCCAGGTATTGTAATTTTTGACATTAATAATTAAAACTGAAAATTTTCTACTTTGGGGGTCTCTAGCTCGTTTGGCAATTTTGTTGTGGTCCATTCTATCTACATGATCTCTCCATTATTGGCTTTGTTCTCTAACGTATCTATTGTTTTTATTGTTCTAAGAGTTTTTATTTTTGTGTTTTTTATTAATCTTTTGGTTTCAGAGGCATAGGTTAAGATCGGTCATACACAAGTATATATTTGTTTTCCCATACCACATCTCTTATCTCTTCTTTTATCAAGTTTTTGGCGCTTAATATTTGCCACCAAAGATAATTAAACTTTTATTTGTGCTATAGATTTATTGTCCACCATTAGTTTGCGCCGGATGGTATGCTTTAAAATTACCATTAACTTAGTTTTTTTTATTGATATAATCATGTTCGTAAGCAGCTTAAGAAGTGCATCAACTGCTTGGGTATTAACCATTCAATAGAGAATTGCTACTCAAAACAGAATTGCGCGCGTTGTGAGAAGAAGCATCATACTCTCATACATCTACACAAAGATCCAACACCCGAGTATTGTTATCAAGCATCGATTAACATTAAAAAAACATTGTTACCTACGGCTGTTATTGACATAAAAGATAGAAATGGCATACCAAACAAATGCCAAGTGCTGCTAGATTCAAGATTTCAGTCCAATTTCTTGTCATCAGCATTGTTAGCAAAACTGGAATTGGTTAAGAAAACGATTAATATTTCCGTCAGCGGCGTATCAACCTCGAACTTAAACATTAGTTAGAAAACCAAAGTTAAAATATATTATCGGATGAACAACTACGTATGCAAAGCAACGTTCTTGATTCTCAGTAAAGTAAAGCATAATCCGACAGGTTCTAAAGAACTGCATAAAATGCTTCAGAGCCAATCTAATGAACACAAACCCGCAGATCATAGAAAAGCTTTCAAATTTAAGAACAACTCAACGTATTTGTTGTTAATTCGACAATGACTCACAATAGCCATATTTGGTCAAATGTTTTTAGGTCAATCATGCATAAAACAAAAGATTTTTTAAAACTGATTATGTAATTTTTGGCATTTATGAAATAAATTTTGCATTTTTTAACAGTTTATGGTGCTTCTTTACAATAAAGTATTTTTGATTTTTGTTAATAGAATTTTGCATTACGTTTCAATTGTTTTTGGTCTTAATTTTAATATTTTATAACCAGATTTTGCTATTTTTGAGATTTCACAAAAAAAATTACACTTTTTAACAGTTTAGAATTTTTTTATTTTTTATTTTTATGAATAAAATAGTGTATGTCCAGATTGCTGCCATTCCTAACTACTTATTTGTGTGAAGCAGAATTTTCTTGTTTTGCTGTTATAATAAATTAGTACAAGGCTAAATTCTCAGCATGACATGCTGTGTATACTTTCTAAGACTTTGTAAGTCTACTATGCTTAAAAATACAACACCATAGTAGTGACTAATTAATGATGCGGTGATGTTAATAATAATTAAAATATTAAATTAAAAAATATATTTTCATACTAAAACACATAATTTTTAATTTTTAACTATATTTGTACTTTGGTTTGCTAGCCAAAAAGATTAAGAACTACTGTTTTACATTGTAGCTTACCTTATTTTTTTTTTAATTTTCATTCGATATCTATGATTACAATTGAAGATAACGGTGCAAAAAAGAGATGGCTTTGTTTACACATATATATTTTATTCAGAATAAGCAACACTTTTTGTACCTATTTCACATTTTTTAAATAATTAAATCTAGAGAAATTGCTTTTGTTGATGACTTCACAGTTGTGTAAGTCCGTTTAATAAAATTCACAAATGTTTCAAAATGATTTATTATTAAAACATAAAAACTAAATAACAATTAATTTGATATATAAAAGATGTAGGGTGTATCGAGAGCATAGACTCTTTATCGATCGTGTTTATAACTACTTGTTAAAATAAAATAATTAAATATATATATATGTTTTGAGAAATCCCTTCCATTTCTTAGTGGGGTGATTGTTAGATGATCCCAAGTGTGTCACAATACTTCTTAGAAATGTGTTTATGATGTAATCCGGTCATTCAGGAGAATATAGGGGATATAAATAATTTATTAGTTTTAATCTGGTCGTAATATTATTTGTTGACCCAGCAGGGTATTTCCTTTAGGGATTATTCTAGACACTAATGAGTTAGTTTTCAATTGCCTTTAACACCGCGGGAGAGTGGTTGTTGTTGAGACATCGACATTCCGGCGGCCTTGAAAGATTCTCTTTTAATAAATATGAAGTGGACAAAGTTTTGTAACTGGTCTTTTATAAGACCCATCTCAAGACTGAACGGTTGCTGCTCGAATAACTCCATCTAAACCGGAGTGGACTTCAGTAATTCGTCCTCTTCTCCATTTTTGTGGTGGTAGGTTATTTTCTTTAATCATGACAAGTTCACCCACTACGATGTTGCTGGGTTGTTTCTCCATTTGCTTCTTGTTTGAAGGCATCCTAAATACTCCTTGCTCCAACGGGCCCAAAAATATTGTCTGAGTTGTTCCATCCTTTGCCATCGAGAAAGTCTATTTAGGTTGATGTCTTGTAGATTTGGATATACTGGTGCAGTAAGGGCATCCCCAATTAGGAAATGTTCAGGAGTTAAAATTTCCTGATCATTTGGATCTTCTGACAGTGGCATCAATGGTCGAGAATTGAGTATAGCTTCAATTTGTGTTAAGATAGTTGTTAGTTCTTCTAATGTGACTGACGCGTTACCCAATGTTCGTTTTAGTAGTAGTTTGGTAGATTTTACAGCCGCTTCCCACAACCCTCCAAACGTTGGTGCTCTTGGTGGGATAAAATGCCAATTTATTCTAGCTTGTTCTAATTTGCAATTCTTTTCAAATAAGCTTTGATTGGTCGTATTTGTAATTGTGGCTAACATTGTTGTTGTTTTTTCTTCTGGAAGACTGTCAGCTAGCAATGGTAGTTGACTTGGCCAGTGTGATGAGGATTTTGATAACCATGAGGGTCCATTCCACCATAGTGTTGTCTGCATGAATTCTTTGCATGACTTGCCTCGTGAAACAATGTCAGCTGGATTGTCTTCAGATACTACATGAAACCATTGATTCGGCTCACTGCATTCGCGTATTTCATTTACGCGATTACCAACAAATAGTTTTAATTGTTTGTTGGTTGCTTTAATCCAAGACAGCACAATAGTGAAATTGCTCCAATAATATATGTTGGGTTGGGTTGGTTTGATGTGCAAGGCTGGAAGTACAGATGCTACCGGTCTTGCTAATAGTAAAGCTCCACAAAGCTCTAGTCGTGGTATTGTAGACAATTTTAGAGGTGCCACTCTAGATTTTGAGCATAACAAGTGTGATGAATATTGACTGCCGTTCCAAGATTGTAAATACAGACATGCGCCGTAAGCTTTTTCGCTGACATCGCAGAAACCGTGCAATTGATAGCAGGGTGCTTCCAGAACTCTTCGGGGTATTGTTAAATTCAGTAACTCTTTAAGATCTGTCAAATATTGGGTCCAGGAAGTATAAATGCTGATTGGTATAGATTCATTCCAACCGATCCCCAGTTTCCACAATGTTTGTAGAATGATTTTAGCTCGTACAACAAGGGGGCTTATAAGCCCGAGCGGATCAAAGATTTGGGCTGTATATAATAATATATTTCGTTTGGTTATAGAACTTAGTTTATTTATGGTTGGCAAAGCATATAGGAAGGTATCGTTTGTAGTATTCCATTGTATTCCTAATGTTTTTTTTGTTGAATCCTTGTCAAGCAGTAGATTTGTTATTGTTTCTGATGTGATGTCATCTAGTAACTCAGTGCTATTGCTTGCCCATTTGTGTGAGTCAAATATTGCAGAAGCACATAATTTTGTCACTTCATCTCTAATGGTAATAGCTTCAGCGATAGAATCTGCCCCTGTTAATAGATCATCTACATAAAAGTCTCTGGCTGTAATGTGAGCTCTTGTAGGATATATGTTGCTTCCATCCTTAGACAGTTGTTGTAAATATTTAGTGGCTATGTATGGAGCTGATGATGTTCCATATGTCACGATCTGAAGTTCATATGTTGTGATAAGCTCTGTGATTTCATTGCGCCATAATATGCGTTAATATTTATGATGATCCTTAGATACGAGGATCTGTCGATACATTTGTTTGATATCTGCTGAAATTACTATGCGGTGTAGCCTAAATCTCACGACAAGGGCCACTAAGTTGTCTTGTATTGTAGGGCCTACCATTAGACATTGATTTAGCGATGTACCTGTTGAGGTTTTTGCCGATCCATCAAATACTACTCAAAGTTTTGTAGTAATACTATCTTCCTTTAAAACAGCATGATGAGGAAAGTAGTAATTGTCTATATCATCTGTTGTTGGGATTGGTTTCATATGACCCTGTTTGATGTATTTATTCAGAAATGCTTTGTACTTGTCATTTAATGAAGTATCTTTCTTTAGCCGTCGTTTGACTGAGCAGAGGCGTTTGGTAGCCATTGCCTTTGAATTGCTTAGAGATGCCGTAGTTTGTTGAAATGGTAGTTCTACAACATAGCGACCTTCTAATGTGCGTTGATGTGTACGTTGAAAATGTTCTTCACACTTTTTCTCGTCAGGTGTAAAGTATGTCTCATTTGAAACGTCTTCTAACTTCCAAAGATTTGTTAAAGATTCATGAAGTAATTCGTCTGTTGTTAGGTTGCACGACGTAGTTTTTAAATTTGTCTGTAGATTGTAAACGTTTCCGGATAGTATCCAGCCAAAATGAGTTTTCTGCAACTGAGGATGATGGGTTGTAGGATTGATTTGACTTATGCACATCAGTGAATAAAAGAGTTGTGCGCCAATTAATAGATCAATTGATGATGGTATGTAGAATTCTGGGTCAGCCAGATGAATGTTATTTGGAATTTTGTATGCCTTCTTGTTTAATGGTTCATTTGGAAGTTTTGTTATTTGCTTCAGTATCAGACAGTTCATATCAGTTTTATAAGCGTTGATTCTTGATTGAATGCTTACGGTTGCTGTATACAATGCCAGCGTACCTTCAGTGGTAGAATTGATTCCAATGACTTGGATACGAGTAGCTTTTTTGGTAAGTTTAGATTTACTAATTCTTCACTTATGAAATTGCTTTGTGAACCAGAGTCCAGTAAAGCTCGGCATAGATGTAATCTTTCTTGTGAATCACTGATCTTTATTAAAGCTGTTGACAGAAAGGTATAGCTGAGTTCTTCGCTTGATTGTGTTGAGTGATGCGACTGCGTTTGACTGGATGAAGGCACAGTATCAATGTCACGATGGTTAGGTTGTGCATAATCGATGTGTCACAACGTATGGTAACGGCGGTTGCATGTTTTGCATATAAAAGCCGATTTGCATTGACTGGCGTTATGGTTTGCACGCAAACAGTTATTGCATAATTTTAGCCTTTTTGCTTCACTATTTCTCTCGGTTGTTGATAGTTCGGTAAACTGTTTGCATTGATTGATGTAGTGATTGCACTTGCAAAAAACACATGTAGCTTGTTGAGTAGATATGTGCACCTTTGTTTCTGGTCTAGGTGGTCTACTTGATAATGACGCGTACGACGTAGCTTTTGATAAAGACGTTGCTTCCAGTGTGTTGCACTTACAAGATAGAAATTCAATCAATTGTTGGAATGATGGCAACGAGTTTTGCGTGTGATGTTTCCATTCCTTTTTAGTCGCAAAATCTAGTTTTGTTGTTAACAGGTAGTTAAGAAGTGTTGTTGTGTTGTCAATGAGTAGTCATAACGAATGGTGCGTTTCTTTATGGATTGTCGATTGTTCAAAGATTGCTCGAATATGATTAGTAACTAACAATCTTTTATTTTCGAACCTGGAGCGCAGAAGATCCCATGCAATGGTGTAATTTTCGGCTGACGTTTCCAATGAATTCAACACGTGTATGGCATCACCCGTTAGACTAGTGCGGAGATAGTGAAACCTCTGAATGTCTGACAAAGATTCATTATTGTTGATTAGAGAATTGAACGTGTCATAAAATTGCAGCCATTCTTCATAGTTTCCAGAAAACTGTGGAATATTTATCGGAGTATGCAAATTTTTGCTTCTGTTGTGGATACGTTAGCAGGTGTTTCGTTGATTTGCATAGATTGTGTTTTCTTAATCATGGAGTGTGCTTTTGCTATGGTAGAGTAGTAGCTTTCTTCAAAATCTTTGCTTTGTTTCTCATCAATTGATTTGTTGAGAACACCTATTTGGCTTTGAATTTCGTTGAATTCACTCAATATGAACTCAGCTTTTTTCAATCTTACAATCAGCTCTTCCTTGTTGCATTCAGGTTTGTTTAAAAACGTTTGAAATTGCGTTAACATTGCTTTAACATTAGCGCGACGCGTTCGTAGTTCATCTGGGGTAGGAGTCATGTTTCAGACTGTTTTCGCACTGATGATGATTGGATTAATGTTCGTAATCCGGTTCGAAGGACCAATTTATATGTTGATGACTTCACAGTTGTGTAAGTCCGTTTAATAAAACTCACAAATGTTTCAAAATGATTTATTATTAAAACATAAAAACTAAATAACAATTAATTTGATATATAAAAGATGTAGGGTGTATCGAGAGCATAGACTCTTTATCGATCGTGTTTATAACTACTTGTTAAAATAAAATAATTAAATATATATATGTTTTGAGAAATCCCTTCCATTTCTTAGTGGGGTGATTGTTAGATAGATAGATAGATTAGATGATCCCAGGTGTGTCACAATACTTCTTAGAAATGTGTTTATAATGTAATCCGGTCATTCAGGAGGATATAGGGGATATAAATAATTTATTAGTTTTAATCTGGTCGTAATATTATTTGTTGACCCAGCAGGGTATTTCCTTTAGGGATTATTCTAGACACTAATGAGTTATTTTTCAATTGCCCTTAACACCGCGGGAGAGTGGTTGTTGTTGAGACATCGACAGCTTTGTTTTTACTTCAAAAATGTTTTTTTTTTTTTTAACTATGTATATATATATATATATTACTAACATATAACCGTTATAAAATAAAATACTTGTTGGTGCATGACTATATAATAGTTTTCGGATTATTGCACTAGATCAGCACTGAGCTGCACTTTCAAAAATTGACATGTTTTTTTTATTACATATTTATTATTACTAATATAGTAGTATAGTATTCTTAAAAATTAATAAATTTAATCATCTTAATAAAAACTTATATTAAAAATATGAAACGCAGACCAATAGATAAAGATAGCTGTTGAAAGTGATTTGGAAATTATTAAAAATTCAAGCAGGAATTTGCGTCTCAATTCAAGTGTACCAAAAATAGTTGCACCGAGTACATGAAGCGCTCAAATGGAAAACACCTAACAGGTGTTAAGAAGTTATTGATGTAACAAATAATTTTTTAAAGGTTTTTTAATCGTAATTATATAATTTGATTGTTTAATGTTTTCCGAAATTTTACTGTATACTTTTCTACAGCCGTATACGGCATTGTGTTGTTCTTTATTGGTTTTAGTAAAAGAGTGTATATGTCGTTTTTTTTTGTATTGCAGTTATACAGGGTGAGGTATGTATGGGAATACGCAATTTCTGACTGCATTTTTAATTTATTTCAAAAATGACTTGAATAAAAGTTTTTGTATATTTTTTAATCTATATAGTAACGTTTTGCGTAATATAAAGTCATCATCAGTTTTCTTAAATGGAACTCCTAGTATTTTTTGTTTTTTTTTTTAGAAAAAGAATTTTTTAACAATTACAATGATATAAGGTATTATGGTTTTACAATTTACGGTTTTTAAAATATTCATTAAAATAATAAATCAAAAAGTCGTTCGTTTTAAATGATTTATAATAATAATAATAATAATCAAAATTAATTATAGTTGACTTTTTGCTTCAAATATTCAATTATTTTTATGTTTTTTTGTATTGAGAATAACAAAAAAACAACTTTTGTTTTTACTTGTTGCTATGGTAATTGGAACATAATCTACTACATTTTGTTTTATTACTTTAATGGATATTTCAAAAGTAAGTTATTAAATAGTGTTTTCATACATTTTATTTATTTTACTACATCTAATATCACATTTTTTATTGCACACATTTTCTTATATTTATTTAAATTAAAAATTATAAAAAAAAAGTTTTATTTATAATTGTAAAATGACCTCCGCCACTGATTGTACAACCTTAACAAATGACATTTACTGCCACCTATTGGTGCAATTTTAAATCACTCTGTGATTTTCATGTCAAATTTTAGGGTTAAATAATCTTGAATTTTGAAGACTTTTGAAAATATCAACATAGCAACAATGGCCGATCCTGGCTCTGGAACATGTACGTTTATGTTCAAAAAACGAAATATAAAAAATAAAGGATCCAGGAAACGTCAACAATCTTCATCAGGAGAAGGTGAGTATCGATATTTATTTTTAAATCAAACTTTTGATAATAATTTTGTCATTAGAAAAAGAAACTAGTGAACCTGAAGCTACTATTGTTAAACCCACTCAACGTAAAAGGAAATCAAATCCAAATGTTCAACATACTGCTAAATCTAAAAAATCTAATAACGATGGGGATTCTTCAAGTAATTCTACCAGTGAGGATGAAAGTGCCGTAACCGTTAGTTATAAATCAAAGAGGTCTGCCATGGCTGCTGGACCATCTGACCAAGGTGCTACAGCAACTTTAGTATGTAATTTTTATAACAATACATATTTTAATTTTAAATGCTTAAATGCTACTTGGTAATTATATAATAAAACTGTAAACATTTTAGGAAATTGAAACTGAAATGGACCGAGATGCTCAAGCTATATTTGAAAAGCGATTGGAAATTAACAAAGAGTTAGAAGGACAAGCTGATGACAAAGTATACAGAGGTTTAAATAATTATACACAATATTTTAAACCAAAAGATACAGCTGCGGGAAATGCCAGTTCAGGTAAATATAATATGAAATATTACAATCCTAAATGATTATATTAATTATTGTACTTAGGATTGGTAAGACGAGGTCCAATAAGAGCCCCTGCTAATCTCAGAGCCACTGTACGATGGGATTACCAACCTGATATTTGTAAAGATTACAAAGAAACTGGTTTTTGCGGTTTTGGTGACAGTTGTAAGTTTTTACATGACCGCAGTGATTATAAGCATGGGTGGCAACTGGAAAGAGAATGGGCGGCTGGTGAATATGGTGCAGAAAGTGATGATGACAAGAAATATGAAATTGATTCAGATGGAGATGACTTTCCATTTAAATGTGTTTTATGTAGGGAAAGTTTTACAAATCCAATAGTCACAAAGTATGATATATTATTATAATTATTTTAAACAATAATTAAATTTTCTAATGTTTTAGATGTAAACATTACTTTTGTGAAGAATGTGCCCTAAGTCAGTATAAGAAAACAACAAGGTGTTTTGTATGCAATACACAAACAAATGGTGTGTTTAATCCGGCCAAAGAATTAATAGCAAAGTTAAAGAATATGGAGGACAATGAAAAGAAAAAAGATTCTGATTCAGATTCTGATTAATTTTATATTTATCATATAATTTCATATAATTTGTGTGTATTAATTTTATTTAATATAATTGATTAATTTTTATATTTTTGTATTAAAATTTTTAACATTTTTTTTTGATAAAAATATGTTTTTGTTTTGGAATTTCGAAAGGGGAACAAGAGATTTTTGTTTTTTCAAAACTTTAAAAAAAAATTACTTTTGCTAAATTCTTTGAGTAAAACTTGCTTTAAATTGGAATGGGCTTAAACTAAACTGTCTACTACAAAGTTTAGTTTTGCTTTTTAGTTGCTTCTGCTACCTTTATTTAGTAGGCTGTTAAGAAAACAATATTTTGTTATTGACAATACTATTGTCAGATTTGTGTGCGTTAATTTATTAAATTGATAGATCATGGATAAGTTTTCATTTAATGTGGTTAAAAGCTTTATAATAGTTTTGCCGCGAGTTTAATGGACGATTTCCAACACGACAAACAATAAATAATCAGGTGGGTACAAGACTTAGAAATTACGGTGAACATTGGCTCAAAATTTACTAGAGAAGAACGTACAGAAAGAATACCCGATCGCGTCAGAAAAACTTTAGGAAGAAGTTCGAGACGATCGGCAATAAGGCGTTCAATGGCATTTAGAGATTGTAATACCGGGATCCCGTACAAAATTTAGCTGGTATACAATACCGGTATTAAACATAAAAATACCGGTTCTTCGGTATTAATTTTTTTATTGATGGAATGGCGTTAGCAAGTTTATTTTTGAAAATTTCCAACAATGGTTGGGGTGGAGTGTAGAAACAGAACAAGCAATTTCAACTGCTTTTCAGATCAGCATTAAAATAAAATCCAGTGACAAAACACTGGATCATATTTGTTTCTTAAAATCACATTTTAACACTAAAAAATAAAACTAAAATATTGGTTAATTATTCTAAAGGGTTTTAAAATAAGAAGTTTAATTTTGAATAGCAGGCTATTTGGGCAGCCGTCAATTTTGAAGCTATTATCTTTTGACATTTGATAAGTAAAAACTACGTCATTATTAAAAATGGAACGATACACGCTTCAACAACGCATTGAAATTATTAAAATTCACTACAAAAATGGTGAAATTTTGTTTTTGTTTGGTGTGGTTTTTGACATGCGGTGTGATTGGACCCTACTTTTTCGAAAATGGTGGTGCAACTGTTACGGTAAATGGATGGCGCTACCGAGCTATGATTAATGATTTTTTATGGCCGGAATTGGAAGATATTGATGTGGACAACGTTTATTTTCAGCAAGACGGCGCTACGTGTCACACAAGCAACGAAACAATCGTAATTTTGCAAGAAAAGTTTCCTGACCGTGTTATTTCTCGAAGAGGTGATCACAATTGGCCACCGAGATGTTGTGATTTACCACCTGTAGACTTTTTTCTTTGGGGCCACGTGAAAGATAAGGTCTATGCCAATGCTCCACAATTGATTTAAGACTTTGAAGATTGAATTGGTGAAGTTATCGAGTACGTACAGCCGCAAATGTGCGAATTGGTCATGGAAAATTTCATGAAAAGAATGTGGTACTGCAACCGTAACCGTGGCGGCCAATTGACTGATATCGTTTTCAAATTTTAATGCCATACCTTTCTCTTTACAATGAAATAAACATTTATTGATTTCTCTTAAAAATACCCGTTTTTTTTGAATATCAAAATGAAACCTCTTATTGCAAAACCCTATAGAAATATCTTTATTTTTCTTTTGTAGTTCAGTAATCAATATAAAAAAGATAATTTCATCTTTCATACTTTAATATTCAAGCAATAGATATTAAAAAAGCAACATCTCCAATTCAATTAGTTAAAGCTGTTAATACACCAGCATTGTAAGATTTAATATATATAATAAATGACTAAACAATAAGAAGCGAACCCTAGTCCATCAATTTTATTTATTAGTGGTGCAAAGTAATTATAGTTCCATCTGTTTCATCATATTGTTTCAACCAAAGAAACCGAATACTATCGATAAACTTTAGCTTAGCACCAAATTGCAACGTGTAAATAAGTAGTCAATCAAATATATTTGGAGGCCAGTTGCTATGTTGAAGTTTATTGATAATATTTGGTTTCTTTGGTCTAAACACAATAAAGCTACAATTACTTTGCATCACTAATTATTATCTATAACTTGTGTTAAGAACAATTAAATCAATTATTTGAATTTGTCTTTTGCCATATATCGTACCACCAAGACACACTGATGAGGTTTTGTGAAAACCAAAACAATTGTCTGTATTTGGTTTGCCGATTTGAAGTTGGATTATTGGGTTTGAGTGATCAATTTTAAATTTTTGTTTTTCATTAAAATTTTATTTAGTTTTGTTAAATTTTGTATTTGGTTTTTCCAAAAATGTTTTTTTATATCCTACTGTAAATAAGTTTCTATTTTGTTTTATTTACTAAAGTTTCAGGAATACCGGTATTAATATAGATATTCCCAGTTTTTAATACAAAAATACCGAAAAACCGGTATTAATTTTTTTGCACGGTATAAAAAAATAAATATTAAATATTGACCTATTTTAGAAAATATTACAGTAGAGATGATGTTTCTGTCTATATTCAACCAAATTTGTCTATAGATGGTTGGTACAAGGCTATAGAGTGTGGTAAATATTTTATTATCGTAGCGTCAGTAAAGGCCTGGTTACACAATACAAGTTGCTGACCTGACAGTGAACAGCTACTGCGAAAGGCCAGTAAAAACAAAAAATGTTATAGTAACTCGGATGTTAGGGACCGACTCGCACATGACAGTAACTCATATGATGCGGTCACACGGTGCGAGTAGCTGTACTGTAGTAACTGACTAGGCCAGCTTGGATGCTAGCTCACACTGTGTAAACAGTAAAAAGTTTTGGCAAAAAAAACTTCTAACACAGAAGGGTTGGTTGGACTTCTCTTCTTGTAACTGGGATTCTGGTTTCAAGTAGATAGGTCCAACTTTTGAGGTGTAGTGTTCTCACGTATCCAAAGTTTTTGATGCGGTTCCAAATTACCTTGTTTCTTTTCATATTTTTTTACCCATGCTATTTTTTATCTTCTCTATCCCACCCTTTGATATAGAACTCTGTTGACGACAACTTGCCAGAATAAGTATAAAATAGAAAGGACTAAGCTTATGAAATATTATGATAGATAAACAAAACAAACAAAAAAACGTTTACAGAACAAGGGAGGGATACCTTAGTTTTGGTTGGAAGCAGTGGCGACATGGTAGGCCCCACCAGACCGTCATCAAGCAACTGCCATAAAACTACAAGTGACACGGTAAACCGCCTACAAGGTCAAATATGGTTTATGATACAATTAAATTGGCAAAACAAGATCGCGTGCTCCTTTTCTGATTAACATGGTTCAATTTACAATTTATTATGTTAAATACTAACGTTTTAATATTTTTAACATTACATTATACACGGTGATTTACACGAGGAAGCAAAACATAAATATTTGTATTTGAGATAAAATCTATTAGATTTTTGCTTGTAGAACTACGTAAAACAACTAGTTTATAAAAAAAATAGCAATTACAAAATAGAATGCATGCACTTCACATTCAAAATAATTTATAATTTTGTGGTTATACGATGTACATAATTTGTAAGTTAAAGTCGAGGTTAAAGTAATAATTTTTCTTTCTGTTTAACCGTTACTGTAATTAAATAAAGTTACTATATGGCCTAGTATTAGTTTTTTGTGAAACTTGAAATTAAAATATCTTTTAAATCTTAATATCTCTAAAACAAGTCCAATCAGAAAAAAATTATTTTGCGGTTTTTGCCCGATTTATGTGAAACATAAAGTTAAGTTCAACAGATTTACTCTCGCTAATTCTTTTGTGAAAAATATTAGAATAATGTTATATTTCATTAATAGTGGTATTAACTGTACTTTACATTGAACTATAAATGATATTAAATTTAATCTTTAGACGCAATATTCAATGATGAAGACATGTAATGTAATGTAAAAAGTAGGTAAAAAACTTGTTAATGTAATGTAAAAAGTAGGTAAAAACTTTTTAAAACCTTAAAAAAAATATGGCTACAAGCAATAAATCAAGAATTTTTTGTGAAGAACAGAAAACGTGTTTTTGATAATCAATACTTGATAATAAAGGTGTGTTTTAGTTTTAAAAATCAAATATTTTACGATAATTACATTTTGAAGTTGTAAGTTGTATTAGTCTTGAAAAAAAATTGAGTATTCATGAAATAATTAAAACTGTAGTTGTAGATGATCAAAGCAATCTTAATAATTTGCATTTTTAGTATTACAGTTGCAGTTGCAATTTACTTGCTTATTTTTGTGTTTTCTTAAATAAATGTTCACAAAAAAATCTTACCCAAAACAATAATTTTAATAATTTGCATTTTTAGTATTACAGTTGCAGTTGCAATTTACTTGACTATTTTTGTGTTTTCTTAAATAAATGTTCACAAAAAAATCTTACCCAAAAAAATAATTTTAGGCTTAAATGTGCTTTTAATTCTATTAACTAAAAGTGTTACCTCAGCAACACACACTTTTTTATTAGTAACAAAAATATCAACCTTAAATGTTTTTGGTATTTAAAGTGATGACTTTTAAGATGATTACTGAAAAAATATTAATTCGTTTTCTATACATTATAAGTATTTTAGTCGCAAAGTATAAGGTACAACTCGCACATTTTTTGCTACTCGCCAAGGGTTGTGCGCAACGTTAAAGATATAATATACAATTCTATTTTTTAACGTTAAAACCATTAAAACTAACATACTTACTCCAATTTTATTCTAGTAACGACAAGCTTTAAAAAAAATATTTTGGTAATTCTACAAAATTTAATAAAAAATAACGCATTCTTAAATGTTTTTTGAGTTTTGAAAAAAGGTAATAGTTACGCATTTATTAATTTTTTTAAAACAATTTGTGCTTCATGCACTCTGCACTTGTTGTGCAGGAACGAAGTTTTATGACTATAATTGTTTTTTTGTTGTGTATAATTGGTTTCAAGTTCTTAACTAGGTTGTTTTAGACATTCTATGTCATTTTAGTCTTTTTTGGAAAACACTTAGTTAAAAAAATCTTGCTTCCTAGAAAACTGTGGTTATCACTTTTTGCAAAAAAAAATCTTTTTGCCTTTTTAGCTTTTGTTGGGAAAGATCCCAGTAGTGTACCCAGGTCACATCTCCAGTTACAATTTTATAGAAGAATTTTTCATCTTGACAGTCGTTGTCTATGGTTGTTTACCTCAAATTCCTGAGTCAGTTGGATTATACGGGTGCAGACCCAAGTCCGAGCACAAAATTTGCCACTCCAGCAAAAAAGCCAAGCTTCCTATACACTCGTATTTTCCTATACACTCTCATGCATAGCAGTAATGTTTTAAGCAGACCTTAAATTTCAAGTGTATAAAAGATTGTTTTGTCTTTTAGAAATGATTCTATTTACCATGTTTTACTAAAAAATACTAGCGTGTTTGCCTATATACAAAAAGACAAACTAATCTTGTTTACACTTATTATTGAAGTCAATGAATAAAGTGATATTATAAACCAAAAAATTTCAATATTTTTTATGAGTATTACATGTATAATATTCAATATCAAATATATATATATATATATATTATTTAACTAGGAGTTTGAAATAAATACGGACTTATAATTTTACCCGAAATAAAATCTGCCTCAGCTTTTAAAGCTTTCAACCTGTATTCTGACTTGTTTTCCAAGTAACTTTAAACTTTCTTAGCTATAAATAAGTAGATATTAAAAAAAATATATTCATATTTATATTAAATTATAAATATGTTTGATTTTTGCGCACATAAATTTGAAATTAACATATTTACTAATCATCTATTCAGGTGGATGCGCCAGGACATACAAGTGATGTAAGTGCCTTAGAAAATATGTTTTATGTTTTAATTTTAAGCTTTGTAAAACAGAAATATTTATTTAAAGTATTATTTGAATATAATATACCAAAATTCACGTCTAATCGGTTGTATTATAAGAAAATTCAACAGTAAAACAATCGCATTTGAAAATAAGTTAAAAAAATATATAAAAGCTAATTCTCAAACGGTAGTATATCTTAATGTGCGATTATGAAGATAATGCATAATTTTGGTCCAATGACTTAATACGTATGAGAAATTTTTTGAGAGATTACACAAACAACATCTTTGAAGGAAGATTGTCGTGAGAATAACAAAAATTGTTGACATTTAAGCAGGGCAAGCATTAAAATAACAGGTTTAAACATGCAGTCCAAGAAATCACGTTCGGCTTGAGTAAGGTCATCAACTGTATGCTTTCCATGAAAAGAGACGGGCGTTTCTTAGTTACTCTTAGTCATACCAGTACGATGACGATGGTGATGGCTGCTTTACTTCTACAAAGGTGAAAGGATTGTCTCGTCCAATATGTTTCGGTGAAGTCCCACTATTCGCACGGGCGCCGTAGTACACTACACTTCCGTCTCTGTCCCACTTGCTGTTGAACCGCGCACGGGTTTCGAACGCGATAAATTTTGCACAGCATTTTAATAACGGTAAATATTTAGCGCCGAATGCAAAATAAAAGTTCATTGAAGTAGAGTGGCTGCGGAATAACGATGACGAGGATGTACGGTCGTCATTTCTATGTGTTTATATTATTTATTTGCTCGTTTTATTTGGAACGAAGCTTATCTGCAATCACAGGTAAGTTTACTTTCTATATTTCAAAATACCAAATAATTTCGATTTGCTAATTTTTTATGTAGATAGATTTCATATATTTATATTTTACACAGTGCACCAAATGTAGTTGCTTTCACCCATTCTTAAAGAACCTTGACTATATTTAGTTTAATATATAAGTAATTAATATATTATGAGATTAACTTAATTAATGTTATCAATTTTTAAATATAGTAGCAGAACAAATTTTTGATTTTTTTAAAACATGTTTAGAGACTATTTGTTTTGTATATAAAATCAAAAATTTTATTATATTTTTATTTGTAATATGTGCACGTAGAAAGTCCCAAGCTGTGTTGAATAAATTAATGCAGGTAGTTTCCTTGAATTCGAGTGACGTGAATTAAATAATTAAAATATATATACAAATATTTATTAATAATCTCAAGTATGTGTAAATGAAATTGCAATAATTTGATAGATTAGTGTGTTTCATAACAATATTAATTTTCTTTACTTTGAAATTTATTTTCTCTATTAACTTACAAGATTAATAATTACTATCATTTTAATATCATGAGTTCTTTTTACAATGCTTATCAACTTGTACTGATAATAATGTTATTGACACTTGGGTTTTTCTTATTGCATTATATTCATTTACTAAACACAGCAAATCTTTCCATTTGACATTTAGAATAGATGTTTACTTTAATAGAATTCATTTGAATTAATTGACATTTTCTTTATGTTTTATTTATTTTGTTTGTTATTTTCTTTTTAATTGATTTGAGATTAATTAGTTTTGATTTCGATAATGTTGTAATTTTCAACAAATAGATTAATTTGTTTTATTTTTAAATAAACATAGATTTCAAGCAACATTTTTATTTAAATAATTAATAATATAGATAAAACTAAAACAATGATAGACTATTTCTGTACTGTACCAACAAAATTTAAAATTCAACATTTATTTATTTATTTAAAGTTATGAAATATTTAAAATGGTACCTGACTTGAATTTTACTGAATGAGATGACTTTTTTACAAAAGCATGGCCTTAAAAAAAAACCTTGACCTACCAAAATTAATAACCCACGTCCTATTTAAACAATGTCATTCTATTTTTGGCATATTTTATTATTAAACAAAATAAATGTATTATATATTAGATCTAGTATCTAAATATAAAATGAACTACAACCACAATTTATAAATTTCAATAAAATAAAGCACAGGCTTTTTAATTAAGCGCTGCCACTGGCAAAACTGAATAGTAGAATACTGATTATAACATTTCTAGAACCAAACCAAAAACGGTTTTTTTCAAATGCCCAAAAGTTGGTCGTTGATTTTTCTGGTGCCGACAATTGACAATTTATTGTTCAACTTTCAACATTGCTAACTGTTGTTGTTTATGTTAATATGAAAAATAAATATATAGCATTTTCAACAGTGCAATTCCGTTTTAATACTTGCATGTTGAATAATAAATTAATGATATTTTGTTTTTAAATTAGTTTTTTTTCTTAAATTTAATTAATAAATATCAATATTTGCAAAATACTTTTTGGATTATGATGTTGCAACACAAAAACTTCTAAAAATAATTCTAAACTTGAATTGAAGTAAAGCAGGCTATGTTTCAATTTAATCTGATTATAACTTCAAGGTCAGCAAATCAGGATTTGAACAATAAATTCCTGTTTTTACATACCCACCAAAGAACTCCATATCAATTTAATTTGGTGTAGATATGTACGTGAGATAATTTGTAGGGTAAATTTACTTACTATTTACATTAGAGCTTACGTACCATCAGGTTCTGGTACTCGAAGTACCTATTTTATTTCCTTATTGTGAGTTTTTTTTTTTTAATTATTGTTTTTAATATTTTTTTATTAATGATATTATTTCTGTTAGTATAGGGAGTCCCACGACGTAAGGTTGTGTACGTAATCTTTAGAACAAATATAGATACAAAGTATAATAAAGTAATGCCTTAAAGTAAACTGTTTTTATGTTCTGCCTAGCTATAAAAGCAATATGATGCTATTGCAACAATTTTCTTATGTCAAGTTTCTGTGACATTTTATAGTGTTATATCCAAGTTTGGTGTCAATCGCTTAACATTTGTCATTTTTATATACAAAGAGGCAAAATTGAGTGATATTTGCTACTTGAACACACATATACAGTTTTTATTGAAAGAAATCAGTAGGCCAAAGAACATCCATGAGAGAATAGTGGCAGTTTATGGAATAAATAGCTCGTGTTATTTTTAAGTCAAATATTGATGCAAATAGTACATATAATTCATGATGACCCGATGGAAAACCTATAGAAGCACAAATTGGTAAAATTATCAGCAAAGTTGAAGATTTGGTGTTGATTAACCGCCGAGTAGATGTTTTACTTATTGTTAGAAAAACAGGAATATTGGAAATAGGTGTTTTTAAAATTCTACATAAAGATTTGAGATTAAGAAAAATGTCGGCACAATAAAAAAAAAACTGTGGAGACGACAAATTTGCAAAAAAAATGACTGCTTTATCCTATGGTGAACATTTTTTTTATAGAATTGTAACTGGAGATAAAATCCACTGGGATCTTCCCACAAAACAAAAATCCGTGCAATAGGTTAAAAAAGAGCTTTCCACGACAAAGGCAAAATGATGACCACAGTTTTTTGGGATGCTAGGATTCTCTTAATTGACTAACTGACATAAAAAACTGTAATAACGGAGAATATCAACAAAGGCACAATTAAAAACTTAGAAGCTATATACAAAGAAACAGTTATGCTTAAAAAACTTTGCTTCTGCAAATAAAACAAACTGTTCAAGAAGTACCTTACAGTCCCGACTTCTCCTGTTGCGACTATTATCTTTTTTTAAAACTAAAAAACACATTTTTTTTAATCAAATCACGACTTAGAAAACATTTTCTTTGAAGACATAGAATTACCCCCATTTTTTTGAAATAAGTGTTTTAGTGTTAAAGGTTTTTATAAACATTTGTGTGTCCTGTAATTTCTTGTTTTCATAGCTAGGTACATAACATAAAAAAACTTCACTTGTATACAAGGTGATTGTTTAATATTGCAAAAAACAGTTTTTTGTTTAAAAATAAAATAAAAAAATCAATAGACTTGTGTTTGAAAACGTTTAGTTACCAAGATACAGAGCGTACCATATACCTCATATCTCTACGTTTTCAAGAAAAACAAAACAACATTTGCTTTGCACTTATTTTGTTGTGGGTATTAATACACATCAGTGAACCAATACAATGAATTAATAAAATAAGTTAATTAATTAAATTGGTAAAATTAATCAAAGCCTTGCTGGCTTTGATCTAATAAAGTTATAAAAGTTGTTAGAAGTGACCACCTCTAACGTCAATACATGCCTTGATCATAAGACGCATTGAATGCCAAGCACGTTTAAAAATACCAGTAGTGTGCCAAATAGTTTCACACAATGCGAGAATGCAATATAAACCAGTTGATTTGGATAGCTTCAGAGAAAAAAACCTAATAAATTTAAACCAACAGACTGTGGAGGCTAAACTGCATCCAAATATTGACGCATAACTAAACTAAAACGTAATAAAGCCCCATCATGCATAAAATACATTTGGCGTTTTAACTGAAGCAGGACGTCTTTCAATACTATTAACAACTTATTTTGCAAAACATTGTAATAAGCTTCTCCAGTTAGCCTTTCCGGTAAAATGAATAGTCCAAGTGGTTTTAAACAATTTTGGCTCATACATTGACAGAAAATTTATGTTGATAGCGACTTTCAACCATTACATGTAAAATCTCTTCTGTCCATATGTAATTATTGTAAAGTTCATGATAGCTTTTCTAGTAAAATTAACCTAATTGGCAAAAAGTATTTCTTTAAAGAAAATTGCTTGGCAACAATCCCTAAACCCGTTGGATATGATATTAATACAAAACCGATTTTTCAATATTCTAAAAACTGTTGACTGACTAATATTTAGATTTGCAGCAATTTTTCTTGTTCTTGTTGTACGGCATTTGTCAACTTCATGAAGCACTTCTTTTTCAACTTGCCCCTGGCGCCTGTTTTCAGCTAAGTTCATTAAAACTTTCAATGTCATTAAATCGGTGATGGACACGATTTGAATATTTTTGATCATAAATTTGCCTAGCTGCTAATGCATTACCATTGGCAAAATGCATATTGCTCATTTCACTGTTTGTGTATTAAAAAAATATGTCAATTTCAAAGCACAAAACTAAGTAACACTTTTACATAATTCTACGCTTACTAACGTAAAACATACTAATGCAGAGCAAATGCTATTTTTTATCTCTAAATCGTAGCGAGGTACAGCTAAAAGTTTGACGGACAAAAAAGTTAAAATTGTATCTTTTATTCCATCAAAACACAAATATTGAACTTAAATAGTGGCGTACCCTATTTTTTTTAATGAATATTAAATAAAATGCACCAGAGACGCTCCTGGATTAAGTAAGTAAAATGTAAAAACACAAAAAACAGCATATTACTTACTATCATTCAACTTGCCAATTATCAATTAAATTGAATAATCAACCGGTTTTGTGGTCTGAAATTAATTTTTTTTAACAGATTTTTAGGGAAAATTTTTAATTTCTGATGAAAAAATAACAACTTCAAAACATGTTAATTAATAATATTAAAATAAGCAATAACTAAAAGCACATATGCATTAAAATTAATAAAACCCAATCCATAATTAGCTTTTAGAGATTTTGCTCTCTAAGTTTATTACACAACTTTTTAGTAACATAACAAAACTTTCATATTGGAAACTTTTTAAAATATTAGTTTATATATATATATATAGTATATAAAGTATTTGGTGAGAGTGTTCTTTAAAGTGCTAATAACTTAAAGCACCTTTATGTAGCCGCTCGCGACAGAAAATAAATTGCTTGTTAATATTTTATAATAAAACTAGGATTTTTCTGAATTTAAACAAAATTAATACCTAATACAGTTGATTGATTAACTTACTAATAGTGCGTTCCGTATAACAACCGAAGTAACTGGCGGTTAGGTTACGGTTATGATCAGTTACTGAAAATCTTGTTTGATTTATAGAACGACAGCGGTTATAATAACGACAAAATTCAATACTGAAATGTTAACATATTATGGACTCAAACCTCATGAATTTATTTATTATAATTTATGGTTTAATCTTTGTCATTACCGTTAGTTATATTTTTTTAAATTTTAGTGATCAATCTTAGATGATTGTATGTATTTATCTACCTGCTTGTACAGTAATCCCAGTACCGGTTGGCCGGTAAACAGTCAACCATACAAAATAATAAAGTTTGCTCTGTTGTACTCATGTCATCCCAAAACAACTAGGCAATGTCCACATTTTAATAAACCCTACAAAAATAATTTATTATATTATTTTCTTGTATTTAGAGCCGTAATATACAACTCATAATATGACTGAATAACCTAACTTTTAATTTAATTTAATTTGATTTATTTTATTAACACTTTTCAGCAGCTAACATTAAGGCCCTTAAACTTATGAAAAGTTTAATTATCTTTTAATTCATAATGCACACAAGGTCACAACTACTAAACATAGAAAACACTAGACGCTAGAGGAGTAACATGTGAAGCTTTTGTTCACTTTTATGCATTTTTTGCATTTTAAATTTATCGCCATGAGTAACCACGATTTATTGAAGTTTCGCAACCTTTGTAACCTTTTTCAGATAACCGCGTTTCGTATATTAAACAGTTTTAAGATATCCGGCATTTTGATCGCTTTGGTTGATATACGGAAGGTAGTATAAGATATTGAGTATATGGGATAAAATACTGTTTAAGAGGTATAGATGGCACTGATGTTATCCAAGGCTTCGTATCTTAGTATATTTATTAATCAACGCTGATACCTTTAGTTTTTGACTTTGTCATTACACTAATCATATCTGGTATACGGTTAAGCAAGCTTATTTTGTCTTGTTATTAACTTAAGCTTTCTTTATCTCTTTATACATTGAAAACAATGCAGTAGTAAAAGAAGAACTAATTAAACGTAGGATTACAGCAATAAAATATCAACTTTTGTTTTAGTTCTAATTACTACAATTAAAGTATCAAACATTTTGAAGTTATTTGTTTAATCTTTTGTATGAAAATTTGTGACTTAAGTTTTATGTTTACATTGCGTATTAAATACTTTTATAAATAAAATAAAAAAAAAAACAAACCTTGAAGAAGACCAGCTTTTATAATCAATTCTTACTATGATTTTCTGTTGCCCAAAAAGCTATTGATAAAACTTATAGATTTGTGATCAACATTCTACCAAATGCTTTAGAAATGTCAAGGCTACTGCAAAATGTTTTGTTTGTCTAAACAAACTAGAATTTTGTTTGTGACTAAAATGTCAAAAGATCTCTTGTTAAACGTTTTGATGTAAATCCATATTGATTATCTGAGATAAAATTATTTTGTTCTAAAAACTTGACAATGTGTAATTTATGTCCTTTTTTGGAGTTTTTTTTGTATTTACCCTCCGTAAGTAATCTTTATTAAAAAAAAAGTAAACTATGCCAAATTTTAGTCCTTAAGAATCAAAAGAACATGTGTCGCACTGCTTTTGAAGTTTTGAAAGTAAACCCTTACTTAAAGAAAACACTACAAATTTTACAAAATGAGAAAAATACCTACAAACCGCCATTTTAAAGTTTTCTAAATTAAAAAAAAAATGATAGACCTAAGCTTTAAATTTTAATCATTTTTGTTTACAAGTTTAATTTTAGGTTCAAAAATTAAAATATAATGAAAAGAAAATAAAGTCATTAAGTCAGTTAGTATAAATAGTCACCCCTTAAAATATTCACTTTGAATTGTGGTGGTAAACGATGTTGACAAAGTAAGTTACAAATCAATTATTAAGTATAAATAAATAAAGCCATACTGATGAGAGGTAAACCTCGAAACGCGTCTATGGATGTTTTTAGTTTAGGATAATTTTTTCATAAATTTGATTTTTTAATAAAAGAAAGTGGAATCTAATTAGGAAGTGGACGATTGCTTCCTTGGAGACCCAGAGTACTCATCTGACTCAAATCTGGAAACTATGATACTTATTAAGTATACTACCAACGATATTACTTTTGAAATCTTAAAGGTAGTGTTTTTTTTAATCTTAAGAGCTGAAATTTGGCTTAGTTTACTTTGTTGCAAAAGATTACTTTTTAAGGACGCACACAAAAAAAATTAAGAACCAATCTAATGTTCATGTTACCGGATTTGATGGGTAAATGTTGAATCTGTTTTATTTGTTTGGAAATGACATTTGCATTGGGTGAATTTTGTTCTACTTGTACTATGTATACGCGTGTACAATTTACACATGTTAATTAATATACTCCTGATTTTCTAAATTTGTTTGTTTTTTCTTTTGCGTTAAATAAGATGTTGGCAATTTTTATATTCAGTTTAGAAAAAACATTTAATACGGGTTTGGTGATTAAAAAAATATGCAAGACAAGTAAATTTTGAATCGTTTTATTTATTTCAAGATATAAGTTTTTCTTAAATTTTCTTATTTATCAACTTGTCTATGACATTGAGGGAATAACCATTGTTGAATGCAATTTGTTTGAATGTTTTTAATTTTATATTTTAGTCTTCTTTGTCTTTTGAATTGTGATTGCTCTATGTATTATTAAATTGTACGCGGTCATCTTATGATTATAATAGTAGTTTGATTTGCTGGAAATTATTATTAATTATCATTTGTAAATGTTGGTTTCCTAAAAACTTTAAATTTGAGTTTGTTATTCTTTTTGCTTAATGTAAGATTCAAAAAGTTAATCACTTCATTAATTTCTGTCTCTACCGTAAATTGCGTTCTTTTGAAGCCGGTTAAAATATCATCTACGCAACTATACCAAAAGTCAATATGTGAATTAGTCAATCGAGATAATTTTCTCCACCAAGTCTGTCATGAAAATGTCTGCTAGAAGGGGGCTAAGCGGTGATCCCATTGGCAGTTTAGCGTTTGGTTTGTAAAATACTTCTTTAAATTGAAAATAACTTTAATTTATACATACTGGAAATGTCTAATTTAAACCATTTGGTATGTTTTTATCTTTTATCTGCTGTGCTAGATCTGCTGAGTTTTTTTACGCTGAAGGGTGCTTGAAATTGAGTTACAAGATAGTAAGCTCAGTTTAAATGAATTTTTTTAAATTGGACAACATATATACGATACTAGCGGTCTAATGGGCAAATCTTCTTTATGTTTTAACCAAACCGTATAACTGAATTTATTTGAATTAGTTTCAGTATTTTTATATTTAGTTTTAAAGAGATTTATTGATTTAATTGCCCTTTTATCCGAAATATTTATAAACCTTTCTTTAGTTTTAAGATTTTGAGAATGTGAGCTTCACTTACAGTTTTGTCTTCTATTTTTTGAAGAACTGCTTCTGATTCTGATAGTCTCTAGTTTTCTTTTTGCAAATTATGATTTGAACAAGTTTACATTTGTGATTTTTTTTTATACAATGTAATTTAAATTTGTCCAGCATCTTTGTTTGGACCAGAGTTTCCGCAAATTCTGCTTTGAACAAGTTTACCATGTGTGGCTTAAATTGTAATTGTGGCATTGGATTTTTCATTATACAATGTAATTTACATTTTTTCAGCTTCTTTGTCTGGACCTAAGTTCTTTTTTTAATAATTTTACTTATTGTATTTCTTACCAAATCATCAAAAACGTCAAGCTTTTTCTTGTAAAAAGTTTTAATTTCTTCTACTAATTCATATTTGCTGCTACTGATTGTGATGAAAATTTGAAGTTAATATAATTTGAAATAAGCATTTTTTGGGCACATTTTTGAAAAAAAAACCATAAATTTTAAAATGTTTTTATTTTTTAATTTCAAGTATAACATAATCAAAATTGCTGAACTGGCAGACTTGATATAATTGATGGTTGTGACCTCTACTTCGTAATAATTCTTTTTGAATTGTTTTGTGTTTTGACTAATATCTAGAAAACTTTTATTTGTTAATAATTATACATATACATACTGCAAATGTCTAATTTGCAACCATTTGGTATTTTATGCTGAAGAGTGCCTGAAATTGAGTGAAGTTACAAAGTAGTAAACTTAGTTTAACTGAATTTTTTTGAATTGGACAACAAATATACGATACTACTGGTTTAATGGGTAAATCTTCTTTATGTGTTTTAACTAAACCGTATAACTCTGGGGCAGCTGAATTCGTTTGAATTAGTTTCAGTTTTTTATATTTAGTCTTGAAGAAATTTATTGATGTAACTGCATTTTTTTTTCGAGATATTTGTAAACCTTTCTTTGGTTTTAAGATTTTGAGAAAGTGAGGTTTACTTATAGTTTCTTATCTTTTCAGGAATTGCTTCTGATAGTCTCTAGTTCTCTTTTCGCAAATTTTGCTTTAAACAAGTTTACCATTTGTGGCTTAAACTGTAATTGTGGCATTGGATTTTTCATTATATAATGTAATTTAAAATTTTCCAGCTTTTTTGTCTAGACCTGAGTTTTTTTTAAATAATTTTACTTACTTTATTTCTTACCCTATCATCAAAAACGTCGAGCCTTTTCTTCTAAAAAGTTTTAATTTTTCCTATTAATTGATATTTTTCCGCGGTTATTTTAGCTTTATTTGCTGCTACTAATTGTGATGAAGATTTGAATTTAATATAATTTGGAATAAGCATTTTTTAGCACATTTTTGAAAAAAAACCATACATTTTGAGATGCACGTCGTTATTTTTTTTTTAATTTCTAGTATAACATAATCAAAATTGTTGTACTGGCAGATTGAATATAATTGATGGTTGTTATCTCTACTTTGTAATAATTTGTTTTGAATGGTTTTGTGTGTTGACTAGTATCTAGAAAACTTTTATTTATTAATAATTACTCAGTCATGATCTATTTTCTCTACAGTTCTATTAAGATTACATTATAATTCAGCATACAGTTTACAAGATGATTTGCATGAATAATATAATAAATCACAAATAATTCTTTACGATTTTACACATTAATATTAATGCAAGCTGGTAGCAAGCAATTATATTAAACGTAACAAACGTGACAAATTACAAACTCATTGTTCAAATGTCAAAAAATAGATTTATTTAAACCCTAAATAGACCAAGACCAAGGCAACTCCCGGTGGTAATATTAAAGAAAATATTGTTTAAATAATATTATTGAAACAATTTATTAATTTGTCAGAATTTAAGGAGAAACTATAAGGTTTTTTTGCGGCACTTTTGATCTGTTGAATAGCAAGCCTTGAATTGTTGACATTTGTCATTAAAAATTATACGATTTAAGAAAATAGTACAATACACGATCCAATAGCGTATAAAAATAATAAAAATTTATTATAAATCCAGTAAAAATTTTGCCAAGACAGTTTGCAAAGTTTGTGGTGTTTTTGGTTGATTTGAATTCCCTCCAGTAGAACCATTAGGTGTTTTCCATTTGTTCGCTTCATGCACCCGGTGCGTTAAGAGAATTTTTAAATTTTGCTGGGAAGATCGTCTCACACTTGATAAACTAGAACTAGAAAATATAACTGCTGTAGCTAACAGTGTTGCAAACAACCCAGTTTTTTCTATCTTAAGACGTTCACAGCAATTAAGGATCTCACAGTCCAGCTTTCATTGCATGCTGTATAAAGATTTTAGCCTACAAGCTTATAAACTGCAGCTGACGCAGGAATTGTAGCGGGTGATTATATACAACGCCAAACTTTTGTTTCTTGGGTGCTGAAATACAGGCAAAGAATTCTTTTTTTTTTTTGAAAAATCATCTTTAGTGACAAAACCCATTTCTATCTCAAAGGGTCAATTGACAGAACTGCCGCATCTGCGGTTCCAAAAATCTTCAAACAGTAGTCAAGAAACATCTTTATCCCCAACCAGTTGTTGTTGTTGTTGTTGTTGTTGTTGCGGTTTTTGTGTAGTATTTTTTTGAGAACGACATTGGTGCTCTAATTATAGTTGATGCGGAGTACTACCGTAAAGTTCTAACTGATTTTCTTTAGATTATGTTGGAATCAATTTCAGTGCTGCACGAGAAATTTCTTGGGCGCATTACTTTGCAAAACTCGGTCATAAATTGGAACTCCAGATTGTGCAATTTAAGTTGGCTAGACTTTTTCGTTGAGGCTACGTGAAAGAAAAAGTTTAAGCTAACAATTTCAGCACTGAAAGAAAAACAATATTTGAGCTGTTTTCGATAGATAGAGCGAATTGTGCGAAAATTTATTTAGCATACTTTCTTCAAAAGCATGACCTTTTGCAGACAGAACATTTAATGAATATTATTTTCCACAAGTAATCGCAGAATTTGTACTTTAAAGATTTAAAAAATACTTAAGAATAAATAAATATTTCTTTAATAATTAAAATGGGACTCTAAACTTATGTGCAACAAAATATGTTTTATAGAATAAAATTTTAAAGATATCGTCATTTAAAAAATTGGTTGTAAAACTAAATGATCTTTTAAATGTTAAGGCCAATAGTCATTTCAGATTGCCAATTATTTTAGGCCGACTTTGGGCTTGATTAATTAGCTTAACATAGCTTATCCTAGGTAGGATTAGATTTTGCGTTTTGAAATATACTTGTTTTAATTAGATTTTTAATTTCTTACAGAATGTGTTTTTTGAATTTGTTTGTAAAATATAGTAAATAAAAATAATAAAATTTTATATTTTTTATATTTACATTCTGGTTAAAACAAAGTAACTAACTATTATAAACACAAAATATTATAATATCGGTCATTATTACATTACAGTTTTGAACGTAACATAAATACCCTTCAGCTGCAGACATATGCAGCTCTTGATTTTCAAGCATGTAATATTAGCTCCACTAAAGGAAAATGAAGTTGAAGAAGTTCATCAGTTTGTGTGTGCACTTCTGTACACTAAAAAAATTGCTGGAAAATAATATATCAAAAATTACATAACAATAATTATAATAATAATATGGAGACTGCGACTTTGGAATTGTTTAATTATATCGGAAATAAATTAAATTCTTTTTAAATTGACAATGACGTATTATTACGTTGAAACTAGCTAGTCGCAAGAAATCAAATTTTTAATTGGAATTAAAGGAATTTAATTTATTTCCGATATATTAATTATAATGAAACAAATAAATAACTTATTCAAACTCAATCCTACAATAATTATATTAATAACGTTTCATTGATAATGACCAATGTATCACATCTTATTGATAATAACTTGACCTAAAGTATTGTTGACCATGTTTATTAACAATGAAACTAATCACAACGCTAAAAGCCTACAAGTAATTTTAAATAATAAATTTAATTTATAATAATTTTATTTGTAAACTTAGTTGCAAATAAAGTTATTATGCAAAGTGTGGGATGTTTAGTTTCGTTAAGATATAACTGCCATTAGTCACTTACATGAAAAATAGAAAGTTTAAGGTATGTAATTATGAATAGATTTGTCATGTCTAATTGTCAATTTAACACACAATTAGTGCACATCGGCCCTTTCTAATATTTCTACTATAATACAACAAACACCCAATAATATTAATTTCAACTATGAAATTAATTTGTTATGGCTGTTAGAAAGTTATCGAGAAATACATAAGATGCTTAAAAATATAAGATCAAACCATTGTTATATAATTGCAAGTATTTTATTGTTAATTAAACGTTGCAATTAATAATAGTCGGTATGCAGTGATTGTACCGCATTGCTTGCATCATCTGGTTTAAGGAAATAGTACGATTAGGTACAGTACAGGCATTTTTTGCATTACATAGGATTTAGCTTTGTCATGGGAATCGGAGCAGATAAGCATATACTTTTTTTCAAATTACCTATTAAAAAAGTTTTTAAATGACTTTTTAGCTACATTTATAGTATATTTTAACAAAGTACCTGAGACCACCTATTGAGTATGACTAAAAAGAATAACATACAAAAATAGTATTACTTCAAAGTTACGATGAACAGTATTTATATTTTATTAGCATGTGAGTCATTTAATATAACAAAATGTAAATAAAAATGACATCTTATATATTTAAAAAAATTTGGTGGTTTTGGAAAAGCGCGTTATCAGTCGAACACAAAAATGTGCACCGAGGGCACCCCAGTGCGCAAAGAGTGACACATCCGAAAACATCATATCAGTTTGGTACTGCACTGAACTGTACTGACATAACTTATGTGAACATAGCAACATGCCCTTTCTTGGACTTGATAAATCTGCCGCCAATGGCGTATTTCTTAGCTGCAATTTCCAATAAAACATAAGAAGGTTAATACATACTAAACCAAAACATATCCGAACATGGATGCCTAAAAAAATAATAGTTTATTTAATTAATAAAAAGACGTTTTGTGAATTGAAAATAATGTAATGCATTTGATCCAGCAAAAATCCGCTAGATTTGATTTAAAATAGCATACATTTTTAGACTTTCTAAGTTTTAATTTTATTTGAATAATGGGATTGATAATGGAACCAATTTTTTGATGAATTTTTGGTACATTAACCCAAAAAACGCTATTTAAGTAAATTAGTATAACATGCGTACTATTTTAAATAAATAATTTTTTATAATTGCATGTACAAATTCGTTTGAAATGCCGTATAATTGTAAATTGATTAACAAAGAATATTCATTTCATGTACATACATCTTCATCAGTTTAGAAACTAAAACTTTTATTTTTTCTAAAAATAATTAACGACTACTTTAGTTCGAGACAAAAAAATTAAATTTATTAAAGTTTTTTATTGTATTTTGTTTCATATCAATAAATTCATTATTTAATAACAATGTTATTGCATAAAAATGCGCAGATGCCAAATTGTGTTATAGTTTTGCAATTTTTTGAACCTTGACTGTCTTTGTTGATATAATGCAGTACCCAATTATTATTTGTAAGATATTTGTTCTTAGAACTTTTGCTTAGCCTGTTCTTGTTTCTTCCTAGATCTTACCACGGTTGCAACTAAAAGTTTTGTAATTTATTCTTAAATATTTTTTTAAATTTGTTGTTAATAAGTTTTGACAATGTGCATCATTAATGTTTGGAAACATGTCACATTGATAATCATTTTAAATATGCAAATAAAAAAAAATGTAACGTTTAAAATTCCTGCTGCACTACTCTTATAAATATAAAAACAAACACACTTGATTATTCAGCCGGCGTAGCTAATTTAACTATAAATTAAATTTACTTTTTAAATATTTAAATTTGTTACTCTAGTAGCTCTAAAAGCTTTCACAATTTTTTCAAAAATTACATGATCTTTTCACTTTTCATTTTAACTTTTGTATGATCATCGTTGTTAACATCAATCACCTTTAAACAACCCGCAAGACTTCTGGGGTGGTGTCAAATACCTATAAAACGCACAATAAAGAAAAACTAAGTATTAATGTCGTTGTAAGGGTCTCCATCAGTAGCTTGTAAAGTGTTTTGATTATAATTATAATTGTTGTAATTTTTTTAAATTAAGTTTTTTTTTATTAATTGCCTATAGTAACGTTTAAAAGCTTTTAAATACTTGCCAATGCTTTGCAAAAGTTTTCATAATAGCCACAATATTTTAAGATTTATCGGGCTAAAAACCTACAAACTAAAATTTGTAAAACAGTTTAACTAATAATAGATTTCAAAAATAATAAACATTTAATTTTTTTCAGATTTTTCAAAGTTTTTTTAAGATTAGCAGAAAGTTTAAAAAAAAAAGTTTTATAGTAGCTCTCAATGTTTTCTATAGTACGCAATATTCGTTGTTGGGTCGTTTTTACAGAATTTCAAAATGTCATTAATCTACAGAAATTGTTTTAAATTTTTAAGAAAATTGTTTTTTAAAGTTCTCTAACACAATGTAAATACTCTTAAATACTTCTTAAGTTTTTACGGCGCTTTTAATATCCTACAGGGTTGTAGCAACTCTTCAGTATTTTGATTATCCCCTATTTTATTTTTAACTACATTGTGGCTTGGCATTTAACTTAAAACATCCCTGTACTAATAAACACTCATTGCAAATCAAATTTTGATCATATAAGGTTTTAATAAATAAAGACTGGCCTCTTGGATCAGATTGTTTTCTTGCAACATTTTTTTTAATGGTTTTTGTACAAACTTGAATTCTACTAGTTTTTTTTAAGCCGTTTTACAGGTCTCTAAAAGTAGATGTGCGCACAATTGTGCAAAAATCTGTCTTGTTGAAGGGTTGTCACACGTCTTTGACCTTCACTATCTTGTCTACTATAAGAAAGTTATTATAAGGTCTCTAAGTATCGATTCCAAACTCTAGATACAACAAAAGGGTTTACATGAAGTTGTCTTCTAACATGACGATACTTTTTTTCAATTAATGTTACGGCTTTTGCAACTTCAAACGTTCAACACGCTTAAATGAGATCACCACAATAAGAATAGTTGACAAAATCGCAATGGATACTACGTTTGCTTACAATTGACCAAAAACGCACACGTGTGACAACTTCAGAAGCAGATTTGGCAATGTTCAAGCACAATAAAAAAAAGTTTTTGCGTTCATCGTTATACCGGAGACCAAGAAACAGACTACACACTCAATTTCTACTAGCAAACCAGCGCAAAATAAGGTGGTTTTCTTAGCCAACAAAATTATGGCCATAGTTTACCTTAAAAAAAAACAATCAAATATTACTGCTATATATTGAACCGTTTTGAAATGGCCAAAATCAATAAATTGTGCTTCAAATTGGTTCTACATTCACCATATTCTCCAGACTTAACCCCAAGCATCTATTTCTTCTTTCCGAATT
Organism: Tachinus rufipes; assembly: GCA_963932245.1. Lineage (NCBI taxonomy): Eukaryota > Metazoa > Arthropoda > Insecta > Coleoptera > Staphylinidae > Tachinus > Tachinus rufipes. The sequence continues at coordinate 82,217,424 of OZ010743.1, read as the reverse complement.
TGAAGAAATGACTCGGCGGAAAAAGTATTGGCTCTAATGAAGAGATCATCGATGCATAAAACGCCTATTTTAAAAGGTTGGAGACTTCGTATTTTTTCAAAGAAGTTAAAAAACTGAAAAAATGTTGAGACAAGTGTATAGAATTTTGACATTATTTATAACCTTTGCTTGTTTTTATTTATATTCCAATGCAAGTAAAATATAACCATTATTTAAACAATGTAAATCACGTACGCTTGTAACGACATAAATGTATGTAAAGATAGCTTTTTTGATATACAAAACAAACAATATCATGTATAATCATTTGTATATGATTGCCGCAAAGGATTAAAGTTGCCAATGAGCATTATTATCCAATAATGCACGTGGTGTATGTAATATTAACTTCAAAAAACATGTGAAACATAGTTAGATAAATTAATTTTTATGTATAACTAACGCGACGCACGCTAATCCTCCCAACCACCTTCCTTAAACAACGTATATAATAATGAACGAGCGGCCACGCCGGTTATGTCGTCAAATCATTTGACCGCATCGCTTCACTACGCAAAAGCATAGGATTGGTGGTCATACCGCAATCTCTACAATTACATCAATCACCTAATTAACACATCCGCAAGGTATACTCTAATACCAGTGTGTTTATAATTGCTTCTTACTAATGTAATGTGCCCTGCATACAACCTCATGGCCCAACTAACCTGTGTAAGCTTAAAAATCTTTTGCAGTTATTGTGCAACCCCGAGGCCTCAACTGCAAGTGCACAAGCATACCCCCAACAACTGCTACGTATATGACTTCAACTCCAAGGCTTCGTGCCAGTGTATGAATAACCATCTTTTACAGCCTAGTACAACCCCAATTCTGGCAGCGTACCTGGTATGATACAATTGTCAAATTATACAATGACCTCAATGCCAATCTACTTTGTTTTACACACCTCCAAGACTCTTCTCAGCCTATGTGTGAATAACCTCAGACAATTGTAAATTACCTCAATGACCTCTTGTCAATGTACTTTTTTACATCTCAAAGATCCACTTAACCCATTGGCGTTTTCGACTGTGTCACTCGTGAATATTTTTGTGTTCGGCTGACAACGCTCTTTTTCAGAACGCCATATTGTAGGATAGACGGATATGCACCGGCAAAGAGCAATATCCTCTTACGTCAAGTTTTGGGGCGCCCAGACCAACCTCAAATGTCATAGCCAAAAACGCCATATGTGTGAATAACCTTCAGGTTCTCAGATAATACGTACTAACATCATATACAGTACATTAATGATTATAAACAATGCTAACAATAACTACCTCTAACAAACATTTATTTTGAATTTTAAATTTAAAGGAAACGGCGTAATTCAATAGTATTTAAACATCTTGTATTTTGAAAACGGTTTACTTTATGTCATAACTTTCTTATGGTGGAATTCATGAAAGCTGATTAAAGTTAATCAGCGTTAAATGTGACAACATAACCTCAACATACGATAAACTGTCAAAATTGTTTTAATTAATTCAATATAAATACTTGATATTTACTTTGCGTTAGTATCAAATATTATTTTTCTTTTAGTTCTGGTAGTTACATATTGTGTAAAACTTGCTTTTGTGGTAGCATTACTATAAATAGTTTTGAGGTTGTCAAATTTAATCAACCGTTGATTTAACTGGCTTTCATGAATTCCAGCATTAGACTTTTATAATTGGTCTAAAGATTAAGTACACAAAGCTGTTATTTCACATCGTGGAACCCTTGAATATTGGCTATTTTGTACTTGCAGTAAAAATGCTTTTAGCACGACAATTTGCGAGTACGTACATAGTTAAATTTGTTAATGCAAACTTCTCTGCAATCATCCTTGGATGCAGCATAAAAACCAAAGGCAGTGGTGACAATCCATGTCTTAACAAGAGCGGTTTTAGGTTTGATTCATATTTGAACATAGCTGTAGATGTTTGGAATTTTGTTTTTATATTAACAATTTATTGAGCTTTTATAAATATTTCAAAAACAAGTCGCAAACCTATAAAATCTTAAATTATTGTAAATATAATGACGTCATATCAAGGAAAACTAGACCTCATTAAAAATAAAAACTTTTATTTTTTGAAATAAACAAAAAAAGTAGCTAAAAACCGGGTAATTTGCCCAATCCTGTATAATATAAATCCAAGTAGTAAATCACCCCCATAATCTTCAAACGATTTATTTATTACAACATATACGTCATCTAAGAATGTAATAATTGTATGGCAATAAGACAAGTGTATCATATATGTGTTCATTACCATCTAAATCGGTTAGTTTAACCATGTGAAACGATGTGTAAATTCTGAGGTCGTTGTAATGTTAAAAATGTAGACATGAAGGACACGAACCCCATTGAAAGGAATATGCTGGAGATATTTAAAACAAAGTACTTAAGTTAAAAAGTAATTATTTAAGAAACTGATGTTGATTTGTATGTTATAATAATTAATTATGTAAAAAACTCCAATATCTAATCTAGCTAACCAAATTTTCTAAGTAGTCTTTTCACAATAGTTTCTCTTAACAATGTTTCTTTCTATAAACAAATATTTTATTCATTTAAATTTATTCTCATTGATGTAGTTAGATTGAATTACTATTTGTATTTACGTTCAACACTGTCACCATTGTATTCCATCCACAATATAAATGTATGTTTTACATTTACAGGTCCACAACATGGGAAAGTTGTTGTCTGTTACATAGGAACATGGGCTGTATACAGACCAGGCCGTGGTTCATTTGCAATCGAACATATTGATCCAAACGTCTGCACTCATTTAGTGTACTCTTTCTCAGGACTTAATGTAACAAACGATGGTATTCGCTCGCTTGGTAAATAAATAAATTAGTCAGTACTTCAAACGAATTAAATTGTATTTTTAGATCCATGGCAAGATTTAACTGAAGATTATGGAAAAGGCGGATACGACAGACTGGTTAAATTAAAAGACCGATATCCTCATTTAAAAGTAACTCTGGCTATAGGTGGTTGGAATGAAGGGTCGCAAAACTATTCAGCATTAGCTGGAGATGCAGCAAGAAGAGGCAGATTTGTTGCAAATGCTGTAGAGTTTATAAGGTACTAAATTTGTAATTATTTTATAGAATAATTAAATTTAATTAAACTTTTAGGAAATATAATTTTGATGGCCTTGATTTGGATTGGGAATTCCCTGGAAAACGTGGTGGTACTCCTAATGATAAAAAAAACTTTTTGTTATTGACTAAAGTAAGTAAATTACAAATTTTAAATCAATTATAAATTTATTTAAATTTAGGAATTGAGATCAGTATTTAACAAATTTAATCTCCTCCTTACTGCTGCTTTTGGAGCTGGAAAAGATACAATAGATTTAGCCTATGATGTAGGTGGTCTATCTGTCTATTTGGATTTCATACATATGATGTGTTACGATTATCACGGAGCGTGGGATAGAAAAACTGGTGCTAATGCACCATTGAAAAGTGACGATGTTTATAATGTGGTAAGTTATTGATTATTTCCTTGTTTATGTATAATTTGTTCATTCGATTATGAAAAATAGCAAAGCGTTTATAATTGTTGTGATAATTATATTTGTGATTTAAAACAATTGAATATTTTGTGTTAAATTTAAATTATACGGAAAATTAGGAAGCATAGCGCGGTAAAAATTAAAAGTATAAATAAAGAACCGCAGTTGTATTTAGTCATGCTTCAAGGAGCAGCCAAGAGAATGGAAATGAAAGTCATTTATATTCATTCATACTTATAAAAGGAAATAAGATGTATGTCGGCTTTTGTATCATCAAGTTCCATGAACAATATGACTCATTCTATAGGAATTATAATTTAGTTCATCAAATAAACAAGAAGTAGATTAACATTTTAATGAATGATTTATGTTTTCTTTTAGCAATACACAATTGAATACATGTTGAAAATGGGAGCTCCACCACATAAACTGGTAATGGGTGTACCACTTTATGGTAGGACCTTCTTACTACCAGATGCAGATCTTGAATCTACAAAGTCACCTAAGTTAGGACAAGTAGCTGGAAATGTTGGATTCCAAGGCCCATATACTAGAGAAAATGGATTTATGGGTTACAATGAAGTAATAATTTAATAATAATACTTCTGCTTTTATTAATCATTTAATATTTTAGATATGCGTTGACTTAAAAAATGCATCATCTGGATATAAAAAATATTGGGACGATGAAACGCAAACGCCGTTTGCAGTTAATGGTGAAAAAGTAATTACATACGATGATGAGCGTTCTATTAATGAAAAGGTAAAGTATGCAATGGAAAAAGATTTGGCGGGTGCAATGGTGTGGTCTTTGGATACTGATGACTTCCAAGGAGATTGTACAGATGAATCCACCCTCGACGGATATACGAATTTCCCGTTGATGAGAAGCATTAACAAAGCTATAGTAGATTCACTAGAAGAAATACAAAGAAACAAAGAAAATGAGATTCCACATGGAGCAAATGATTTAAAAAGTGGCGCTAATAAAATGTGTGTTAGCATGTGGTTGGTTGGAGCATTATGTTTAGCTCGTTACTTTTAAGTGATAAAATTGTGATTTTGATCTGTAATTTGTATATTTAAATTACATAAGTTAATAATACTTAAAATGTTACTGTTATTATTATTTATCATGTTAAAACTCTACTTACATTATTTAAAAAGTTTATTGATAAATGATTCAGGAACAAATATTGAAAAAAAAATCGTTTCTGTTTATTTTGATTAATAAACAAATATAAATTCAATTTAAACAAATTGGCTTGGTCAAATATAGTAAGAAATATAAAGATTACCTAATATTTTTTAGAGCAATCTAGTCTAAACAAGACAAGTCTAGTTCTTTACTGTTAATTTTACTTAAGATATAAAGAATGAAATGCTAATGACAATATTTGATATTATTCGTACATTTTATAAATTACTTATGGTGCGCGGCAACCTAAAAGGAAAAACTTAACTTTAGGTAATTATCATATGCAAAAGACGCTAATTTTTTTAAATAAAGTATATTCATGGTAGGTAGGTAGATTTAACCTCTAATCAGAAGATTTTGGCAGATAAATAACTAATGTTGATTGCTTTTTAAAAGTGTAATCACTACTTTATTGATTGAAGTTAATTAATGCAGAGCAGTAAAACGCTTATGTAGCGGTAAAAATACAGAATACATTTCTAAATACTACCAAACAAATCATTTCGTAAATTCAACTTTTATATTTCTGCCTTATCTAAGCAATGAGAGAATGCTGCGGATACTGACGATTTGAATATTTTACTTGATGCAGATTTTAATTGTCGTATTAATTGACAACACTGGGCATGTAAATAAAACAAACAACATAACCTTAAAAAACATATTTTTACATATATATTTATTTTTGATCTGTAATTATAATAAAATTTATATATGTCATTATTAAATTTAAAATCACAGCTGCAATTAAACTGCTACCTGCGCATATTATTAACTTATCAAAAAACTTTACAAGTTTTGACGTATGTTTTTGACGTTTGAGTTATTTATGCTGTTTTTAAATTACCGTGCACGATCACGTAGTGGAACAAACAAAAAAGTTGTTCGTGCAAAAATTGTTCGAACAGCCAGAACACTTTAAAAACGCACCCATTATTAAATTTTTATACAGGGTGATTATAAATGTTTGGGTTTATGTAACCATCTAATGTAAGTTTGTGCCGCTCTAGTGAAAATGTGTAAATAAAGTTGTCTATCTTAGGGTTCAATAATAAAAATATTTTCATATGTTTACATGTTTATAATTATCAGTTGTAAACTCTCAAACACAATCCGAAATAGAATAGAGCCATTCCCCATTATAAAACCGCCCATTCATAATAGGATTCAATAATAAAAATATTCTCTTCGTTTGTTTACATTCTTATAACCTTGCTTGCTTGACAACTGTCAAAGTTGAACTATCAAAGTTGAATTGTCGAAACAAATAGTATAGTGGACAATTTTAAAAAGGCGGCATATTTAAAGTGATTACATAATCCCATTCATTTATAAACTCCCTGTAATTCTGCAAAAAGTGTTTATTAGTTTCAAAGTAGGCAACCTACAATACTCTGATGTATAAATCTGGCAGCATTATTTTTACCAGTGGCGAAACTAAGAAATAATATTTTAAGGTTTACTAAAAAAAAAAACATTAGTTAAGAAACATTTTTGCACTGTTTTGCTTTTAAATTAAATAGATTTTAAACATTATAACTGCAACAACATTTTGAGCCAAACAGAATAAACATCCTAGGAAAAGATAAAATAACTAAAAATTAAATTTATTTGTAATAACTTTACGGAATTCCTTTTATCAATAATTTTTAGTTAATTTTACAAGTTTTATATCAGTCAATTTATAGTTAAATTAAAATATATTAACATTTTAGCGTTGTAATTTTACTCACAAAATTAATTTATAAGCGTTTTTTTTTTTAATTAACAATTTATTCATTTGTTGTTCATAAGTGGTAGGTTTAAAAAAGAAATTTTGATAACAAGGAGAACGTGCCTCCAAATTTCCCAGAAAATAATTTGCAATATTAGAGTGCGTATGTCCTTAATCTGCTTAATTCTTATGATAAAATCAATAAACAAAATTTGAATCTTATTGGGTGCGTACAGAAAATTAAAAGCGCTCGCTCCTGATCGGTAGTGCTCGCGTCTGATTGATTTCATTTTGCAAAATTTCATAAATAAAATGTCACTTCGTTGCTGCCAATTTGCAAAGCAGAACCAATCAGAAGCGACCGCTCCTAATCAAGAGCAAACGTTTCCAATCAGGAGCAAGCGTTCCCATCTTCTTGTAAGCACCCAATGTATTTGTTATTGTATGAGCTGGTTTGCCTTAAGGTTCCCTATATTCCGAACCTTTAGTATCCACATTATTAGTTGTTTGTTGGTAGTTAATGCTTTTAGACTTATTATACAATCCATCCCCAGTTTACATTTTATTACTGATGATATACCAGACAGTTCTTTTGACTATCCCCGGATACTTTTTATTTTCACATCAAACGATTGCTGTATGCAATAACTTTTTATAAAATCTAATATCATATTTAGTGTATCTTTTTCATGTATCACATATGTGATTCATAGTCTATAAACCCCAAAATTGACAGTGTGTTTATTGATTTGTTGTCGGTATGCTGCTTGTCTCAACTCCGCCATCACAATTAGGCGCAGTAGCGGTAACAAGCAATGTTCCCATAGCTGCTGTAAGAGTTGTTCTCATTGCCCACGTTATCATCAAATATGCCAACACGAGCTCTTCAACTATTGTTTTGGTTGCAAAAAAAACTTAAATAGTCTTTGTAATCTTATTTTTCAGATGTTTCTTACAGACAATTTTTAAGCTAGAGTTTAGCCAATATTAGGCGAGAAGTGCTATTCTTCTGTTCTCAAATGTTTGGTGCATAAGTATATAAATGTCTACAATTTTACAAAAGCGGAGTAAGAAGTCTGGTAAATTTAGAAACAGAGGACGCCACAATTGCAAATTACGGATGACATTTGTCAATACCATCAGTCACTAAACCACATTAAAATTTTCACAGATCAATATTCTGGATTTAAGTGGGAGGGTAAAACCATTTTTCTGTTACCGTTACCTATTGTACACATCCAGCATAGCTCAATGCTATTTGCGCAAACTACCATTGTAAAGGCTCTATGGCATTCTAGTATCAGCCCTAATGTGATTTTAAGTTTTTTTTACAGCTAAAATTGCTGCTCTGTTCTCCGTTAGGATTTGCCAGATATTTCTCGCTAGTATGTGTTTCTAGTACATAGTAGGCATATCGAGACGTCTAGATCTTGAGAGTAAATTTCCGCTCCACAACCTTGAAGAGTTTTTGAGCTATTGGTGTAGACTTGAAAAAGTTTGTTATTATCCGCTCTTTGCTCTTGGTTTTTAAGTGTTTGTACACTGTAGCGTCTTTTAAATACAAAATTGAGTAGTCTGTTTGCGCTCCTAAAAAACTGTTAAAAAAACTCTACTAGTAGGAGAAAACCGTGTTTGCCAGCTTCCCTGCAGTGTACCAAAGTCCGGTCGTAATCAGGCGCAGTGCTGCTCATAATGATACTTCCTCAACATAGATGTCGAAAGTGTCAACATAGATGTCGAGAGGTGTCAGTCAGCCTTGTTTGTATACCGCCTGTTGCACCTAAGCATGTCATTTGTTGCAATTGATTTAATTGGTTTGCTGATGTTTTCTAATTGATTCTTGGCCACTAGACTAGTGTTCCATAGATAAACATAGGTCTCATGTTTTTTTTTTTTTTTTTTTTATTTATTTTTTTTTTTTTTTTAATTTAAATTTATTATAATATATTTACATTTGCATATTTACAACATTATTTATTTTCTTTCTCCTTTTTTTCTCCCCACTTGCTGCTTTGCACCGTTTCCATTTTGGTAGGCTGCAAAGCTTCGTATTCGGGGCACCATTTTCATTTTCTCTTTCCTTTTATCTTCTTTTGTGTATTATCATGTTTGTTTATTTATTTGTTTGTTTTGGTCTTGTTTTTATGTAGTGTTCTTTTATTTTTGTTTTAAATTCTTTATAAGTTTTCGTTTTTTTGATATTTTCAGGTAGTTCATTGTATGTGATTAGTCCATTGCTTAGTATTGTTTTTTTCGCTTTTTCTGTCCTTGTTGTGTGTACATGTATATTACTTCTTCTTCTCGTGTTATGTCCGTGAATTTCTTTGTTTAATATTATTTGTAGATTTGTTTTAATTTCTTTATTTTTAATTTTATATATTAGTTTGCATTTTTCTATTTTTATTTTTTCGTTAATGTTTGTTTCGTTGATTATTTTGTATACTTCTTCTGTTGGTGTTAGCTTTGGGAGTTTATGTATTATTTTAAGTATTTTGTTTTGTTGTCTTTGTATTTTTTGTATATTTGTTTTTGTTGTCTCACCCCATATATTTATTAAATAGTTAATTTTTGATAAATATAGTGAGTTGTATATACTTATTGCAGTTTCTTTTGTTATGCATTTTCTGGCTCTATAGACAGCTCCTATTGTTGCTGCACTTTCTTTTAATACTTTCTTTATTTGTGTATCCCATGTTAGTTTCTCTGTTATTATTATTCCCAAGTATTTTGTCTGTTTTGTTCTGGTAATTGGAATGTTATTTATTTCAATTTTTATGTCAATATCTTTTGTATTTTTTTGTCTTATTACCATATACGTCGTTTTTTCTTCATTTATTGTTTGTATGTTTTCGTCGTACCATTTAGTTAATTTCTTAACGTCTTCATTTATGTTTCTTTCTATTGCTTCTTTGTTTTTTCCGTGATATATAATACATGTGTCGTCAGCATATGTATATATTTCTCCAGTCAAGTTTGTCTCATATATATCATTTATGTATAATATATACAATATTGGTGCTAGTACTCCACCTTGTGGTAGCCCATATTCTGCTGTTGTTGATGTGCTAAGTATGTCGTTTATTCTTGTTCTTTGTGTTCTGTTTTTAATATATGTTTTTAGTAGTTTTAAGTTTGTGTTTCTTATTCCAAGAGTTTCCATTTTCTTGATCAATTTGTCTTTGTCGATGGTGTCAAAAGCTTTTCTCATGTCTATAAATATTGGTATCACATATTGTTTTTCATCCAGTTTTTGTGCTATGTGTTGTATTATGTCAGTTGTTATACCCATTGTGTTTGAGTTTTTTTGAAATGCATATTGTTTTTTGTTTATTACGTTATGTTTGTTTATGTGTGTCATTAATCTGTTATATATTGCTTTTTCTGTTATTTTGCTTAACACTGATATAAGCGATAGCGGTCTATAATTTTCTGATTTTGATTTTTCTCCTTTTTTGTGTATTGGTTTGATAATTTGTTTTTTAAGTATTTGTGGATATTCACCTATTTGTATCATTTTATTTATTAATTTTTTCAGTATTGGTGCTATTTCTTTTTTTATAGCTTTTATTACATCATGAGTTATTTGATCTTCTCCTGGGGCGCTTCTTGTTTTTAGTTGTATGATTATATTTTCTATCTCTTCTTCTGTTGTTTCGTCAAACATAGCTTCTTCTTCTATTCTTACGGTTGTTATTGTTTCCCTGCTATCATTTTTCTTAATTTTGTTTGCCAAGTTTTTTCCCACTGTTGCAAAGTAGTTGTTCAGTTCGTTCGCTATGTCAATTTTATTTGTTTTTTTTTGTCCGTGTGTTATAATTTCTGTTATTTCTTGTTTTGTTTTTTTCTTTGTTTTGTTTAGCATACTATTTATTTCCGACCATTGTTTAGCTTGATTTCCATTTGCATTTTTTATTTTGTTTTTGTAGTAATTTTCTTTTCTTTCCTTAATTTTATCCTCTACTTCCTTTTTCTTTTCTTTTAATATTTTTCTAATGACATCATTGTTTGGATTTTTGATGTATCTTTCTTGTGTTTTGTTTCTATCTTTTATCATTGTTATTATTTCCATATTTATCCACTCATTGTTTTCTTTTCTTTTTATTTCCGTTACTTTTGTATTTCTTTTTATTGTGTTTTGTAATATTGTTGTTAGAGTGTCAAAATCAGTTACTGTTTTATTATCTATGTTTTCAAATTCTTTCTTAATTTTATCGTAGTTTATTTTATTTTTTTGAACTTTTTCATATTTTGTTTCTTTACACATTATGTTCCATTCCGTAATTATCGCATTATGATCTGATAATGTTAGTTTCTTTACTTTTATTTTGCTGTTGTTATCTTTTATGTTTGTAATAACGTGATCTATAATTGTTCCAGGTTTATCTGCGTTATTTCTTGTTACTCCTTCTTCGTTTATTTTATTTAAAATATAGTGACCATTTTCTACAATTATATTTCTGTAGTTGTTAGTTATATTGTTATTGTCTCTTAAATTTATGTTCATGTCGCCTAGTATTATATTTTTAGTACTGGTTTTTGTTATTTTGTCTATAACTGTTAAAAAGTCATCGTATTTTGCTGTCTGCGGTTTATATATTGCTGTTAAATGTATATTGGTTTTATTAAGTTTTATTGTTAATATTTCCGTATTTTTTTCTGTTCGACTTTCTTGTACTGTTGTTGCTATTCCGTTTTTTATATATATTGCAATACCTCCACCTTTCATTGCTCTATTATTAAATATTGCTGTATAATTTGGAATTTGAAAGTATTTTTCTTCGTTTGTATATATCCATGTTTCATTTAATACTATGATATCTGCTTTGTATACTTTTGGTATTGTTAGTATTTCATCAAATTTATTTCTTATGCTTCTTGCGTTGTGTAGGTATATTTTTAGTTTGTCCATTTTAGTTATTGTTGTATATATATATATATAATTTTTTTTTTTTTTTTTAATGTTCTTCTTTGTTTATCAGTTCCTTGACATGTTCAATTCCATGTATCACTATTGGCTTGTCTTCTTCTGTTTTTCTTACGAGTATCCTTCCTTCTTTATACCAGACCCATTTGTAACCTTGCTTTTTTAGTTTTCTTGCTTCATAGAATATGCTGTTGTTTTCGTATGTAAGCTGTTCCGTAATGTATATATCTTTTTTTCCTTTTAATCCACATTCATCGGCTTTGATTGACCCTTTTTCTTTTTTCTTTTCCATTATTTTCTTTTTTTCTTCTACTGATTTGAATTTAACCAGTATTGGTGCATCCGGATTCTTGTTATTTATTCTATAAGCTTCAATAATGTTATTTTTTGGAATTTCAGTATTTATATTTGTGAATATTTTTGCCACTATTTCTTTTATGTCTTCTTTTTGATGTTGTTTCGGAATCCCTGCTATCACAATATTATTTTTTATTTTATCTTGTTCGTATTCGTTAACTTTTTCTTCCAGCTCCTTTATTTGTTTTTTCATTTCAATATTTTCCTTTTTTATATCTTTAATAGTTTTTTAGTTAGCTGTGTATAACCATAATACCATCTTTAGAGATAGTCTCCAAGTCTTGCCAACAGCCCATCTACATTGCCAGAACAACATATACATTTTTTTACAGTAATCCCAGAACTTCGTGGCCCATAGAATGTGAGAAACGTAATCGCAAATAAAGAATAATAAAACGGGCAAAAACATGAGTGCAACAGAGCAAACATAACTTTTGTGTATATTAAGTTGCCTATTATACCAACCAATCTATTGTGTTACAATACATCTCATGTTTAAGTGTAAGCTTGATGTAAAAAATCACACTTAAGGTATTTTATCTCGGTTGACAGCGTTAATGGAGTGTTTAGGAGTTGTGATAGTTTAGTTTTTTTTTGTGAGAATGATCAATTCCGTTTTTTTGGTTATCTGTAAAAGCCTAGACTTTGCATTAATTATCTATTTTTTTAGAGCCTCTTGCATTAGACTGCAAAGTATGTCCTCAAATTTGTCACTTAGCAAAATAGTTATAATATCATCTGCGTAGCCTATTGTTTATTACTTTATTCCATAATTGTGGTAATTGTTCCTCATTTTCCTGACCTTTGTGTCATTTACAGTGACTGTTATGTATCTTTTCTTCAACATGTGTTGTATCCATACACTGATTGTTAGATTAACACCATGTGTTAAGAGAGCCGTTTTTATTTTATAAAAGGTGGTTCTGTCAAATGCACCTTTGATGTCTATAAATAATCCTAGAGTGGACATCTTGTCCTGTAATAATCTTTCAATTTCATCTGTTACGCTGTTTACAGCCAATTTCGTAGTCCTTCCCTGAGTGTATGCATGTTGGTTTGAGTGTATTGAAGTAGTAGGGCAATATAAACATAATGTTTCAAAATGTAAGCACAAAGGGCCGCTGAGATAATCATCAATTTTTCTTAAATTGGTTTTTGTCCCTATTCTTCCTATAACGGGAAAAAAAATCTTATATTATATATTCTGGTAGGCTCTATGTTTGTTATTGTGTACAGTTATGTAGTTAGATACGTAGAATCAGCATAACAACATATCCCAACTAGATCTCAATACAGCGTGCATAAAAGGCCTAAAGGGTAATGACAGTGCGTACAAAAATCAATTTAAGTAGAATCTAACTTAGAGTTATCAAAGAAGAAGCTGATACGCATACGCATAGTGACAACGATCCAAGGCTCACAAGAACCAATCAAAAGATTTCTTTGACTAAATTGGCACTTTATCGACGGGTCTACCCATTTTATTTGGGAACAATTAGTGGCCAATACATTAACCACTTTAGTGTAGACTACAACAATTCCTCTAGCTAAACCAATAGTAAACATTGAAACATCTGATTGATCAAGCCATCAGAAAAAAGATCAACAGAAGGAAGTTCTGCATGACCCAAACAAATCAACAAAATACATAGAACAATAGAAAAATAACAAACAAAGACGTGGAAGTTGCAGGAGATTATAATCCACTTTCAAGAATAAAAATAATCATGGAAGTCCAACACCGGCAAGCCCTTATCGATAGTGGGGCCAGCAAAAATTTCACAAGAATATCACTGCCAAGATTCAAAGCCAACAAATTAACAGTTAACCAAGCAGATCCAACCGCCACTATACGCACTACTGGCAAAATCAAGACCACGATCAAGATTAGATAGTGCACTCAAGAAATCAAATTTTTGGTTGCTCCCTAACTAGGAAAAAAAGTCATATTAAGCCACACCTGGTTATTAGAAAATGACGTTAACATAGAATATACAAGGAAAAACCTACATTTTGGTCGCAATCGACCCATTATTCACGGAGGGCCCTACTCCTACTAATACACAATCGTATAAATAAACGGTATTCGTATAACGTCAACAAATAGAACAACATGGAAGAGCTGCTCGCAACGAGCATAATCAAAGAGAGCAAGAGTGATTATTACGCTTAAGTCGTTATAACAAAGAAGAAAGATAAAACCCCCCAATTTTTCAAATGCTCATGTCGCGAGTGTTGGCAGGACTTTTAAGAAAACTTGTGCTAGTGTATCTAGACGACTTTATTCGAACAATTATGACAAACATTTGGACCATACCCGACAGGTTCTCGAAAGGTTAACATCTCAAGTGCCAACCCGATGCACTATCAAAAAACCTTGGTCCAAAATTCGTAGGAAACGACATCAAAAATATTGAACCAGAAAAAATAACCCAAAAAAAACCAGGCCCAATTAAACCAAAAATACCAAAATAGAGGGAGACAAGACGTCGGCAGCCATATTGCGACAATACCCGACAACTTGCCACCAATCACAAAAACTTATGAGGCATAGAGAAATGCTGCTAGACCGAGAGAACACACCCGGCACACCCTAGGATATACCTAAGGTCAGCGACACTTCGAAAACGCTGTAAAAAAAAATGCCGGCACGCCAAAACTTAATGAAAGTCTCCGAAGTTTGTGAACAAAACCCACATAAGCAATGGGATAAACTAATATACCTTGCCGTGTTCAATAACAACAGACGCAATAACGCAGCAACGGAACAAAATCCAAGAAAATTATACATTCAGCAAACAATACAACATCCTGGAAAATGGGATAAGTCAACGGCAAGCCACTTACCGGCAACTCCGCTATCCACGCCAAGAAAACGTGACAAAAGTATACCAGCCCGGAGACATAGTAATGGTTCAAAGCAGAGCCCCAAGGTCTAGCCAACAAATGGTTAGGCCCGATGCAATTAATAACCCCGGCAGGCGGACATTGTTATTGGGTTAAAGACTCAATCTATCGACACCTAGCTTTGCGGACTTGGACGACATAAAACTTGATCCAGCAATTAAAAGCCTTTTCAACGTGTTAAAACAAGAGCAAACTTCCGTCGAAGAAAACAGTGAGGAATTGTTACAACCACCAGGCAGCGCTGTCTCCCCTCGGAGAGGACACTCTAACATAAGACTTTTAACGCTTGTATAGAAAAAACTTTAAATTTTTTAACAACTAACCCACGAGTGGGTGAAAACTCCAGTTCAAACTACTCGCCCGTAATCATGTTCTTTACTGACCTACCCGCACAGCCAAGTGTTTGTTGTTAACAAGGAATTAGATATCACCATCACCTTCTCATAGTAACTAACAAGAATTGCAAATATGATAACCATCTTAATAACACGCGGCCGAGCCTTGAGGAAGCAAGGTCGGATTGGGATATGAAGCCCGAATTTGGGTTTGCCGTTCCTCCCGGACAGATCGCGACAAAATTTAGAACTTGTCGGACCGCGAAGAGGGGAGATATTTCCGAAAAACTCAAAAACGGTTTATCGCACCGTAACATCAAATGTTTTTTTGAGGTTCGTTCTACTTTTATGTAAATAAGTTCACAATGATAAATAAAAACAAGAAAATGAACTCAGATACTCCTAAATAATATTTATTTATTTATTATACGTTTTTTATGGATGGGAGAAGAGGGGTGCTCGAAAACATCCTATACTCTTTATAACTTATAAAAATCTGGTTATCCTGGTCAATATATTGTAGTGCTAACAAATTCAGCAAAGATCTATTCTATATATTTTTGATTAAACTACTAACATTACTTTTACATAAAATAGTTAATCAATGTACTGGTAAAAAAAATAAATTGATTAACAAATTATATGTAGAGATAACAATGCAACTAAAGTTGCTGTTTTCGTTACAATATTGTAAACCAATATTGTTATTGCATTAGCAACACTAGATCAAATTTTATTTTTTCTTTTTATGTTCAAATATCAGTGTCATAAAATGCCAATTCAAACATAAACTAGGAAAAAATGTAAAGCTGCATGAAATAATGCTAGAAAATTAAAAAAAAAAACACTGCTTCTATTGAGACACCCTTTGCATTCATCAATAGTCGACAAAATACCAGAAATGATTTCAAATTTGTTCTTAAACTCTAAACTGAGTTGGAAAGCTTTACAGAATAATATTTAAGACATTTTTTTTATGAAAGTCATGCATACATACATACCTGTATATGTTGTAAAAATAACTAAGAAATAAACAAAACATACAACTAAATTAAGTCTATAGATTCAAACATCTTTTATTAATTTCACATAGTCAATATATAAGTATATTTCTTAAAGATAAATAATAATAAATATATATTGCGTATATTGCTTATAGAAAAAATATCACACAGGTCTTAAAATTAAATATTTGTACAAATTATTACCAAAACCGTTTCAATAAAATATTAACAATATAAACAAATGAATAGCTAATTAAGGCCAAGTTGTAACATATATAATACTGAATCTAAAGTACACTAAGATTTAGATGCCATTTTTAGTAAGTACGTACACATTTATACATTTAATCTCGTTGAATTCAGAATATATGTCTTATTTTTAAGTCAAGGGGTTGACAAATAGATATTTTAGATTCCATTGCACCAATCAAGGGGGTAATTGACGGCCGTATAATAAATTATTTAATTGCATTATTATATAATGCACTATAAAAAAAGATTAGGCTTGAAGCATTAAAATTGTGCGGATTAAATTTTCGCACTGAGACGTGTGCAATGGATATATTAGTTACATTTATAAATTAACAATAAATAAATAAGCTACCTAAATTTATAAAAGTAGAAAAAGTAAAATTGGTCACGTAGAATAAATTCGTTTATGCTCAAGTTACATTAGTTTGGTTGTTTGAATTCAGGTGTCCCATTTCCATAGTACCTTCGTATTTCTTGACGCCCGAGTGCTTGAAAAGCGGAGAAACAAATCTAGTCTGTAATAAATAAATGATAATTAAATATATTTTATGTATAGTAATGACATCTGTTAAGTGATTGAAGAGACATAAAATAGATAAATTATGCGTACTTGGTTGCATAAAAATGACAATTAAAAGTAAATAATCTATTATTTTATAATTATTTAATTATAGTGACAAACTATAATTAAATATTATTATATTTTATATGATATAAAATTGGCTTATGTAATTATTCTGCTAAACTATCTAGTCGATGTAATATAATTTTTCTGTTTAAACTAAGCACAACATAAACATTTGAATCTCTAAGAAAAAAGTTTATAATTTTTAGAAACATTAAGTTCAGTCAATATATGAATAGAAAAATACTAAAAAGTAAGAATCCTGCTTCTTCAGTCCTTATTTTAAATGTGTATGTGTTTGGATAATAGTTTATTATACAACAGGACTATTGTTATCAAGAATGACGTTTACAACACATTAATTTTAATAATTTCAGTATTAAAAATTTAACAAGAATAAATTTCCAGTAATATGAAATATATGAGATATTGTTTTGATTAACTATTTTTTGTATACTTTGTAAAAATAGGTGATGTTGGGTAAAATAGATACTCTAGTATGCTGTTTTGTGGTGTTATTTTTATTTTTGTAACAACATGTTTAAATGTAGTAATGTAAGTCATACTGTTTTTCATTATTTTTAATACTTTTTAAATTCTAATTTTATAATATCTGTCAATTGTATATCTTATGTCTATGTTTTCTGTATATTAACCTAACATAACCCAGAAGATGACAATTTAAAAATTATCGAAACATGTCGCTATAAAAATAAAAATAACACCACAAAACAGTATCTATTTTACCCAACATCACCTAAATATATGAGAATCCAAAATCTTCAATTGTTGTTTAAATTTTGAAATTAAGTAATAATTTCTTTGTTAAATTTTTTGACTAAACTTATTAAGAGTATTAATTACTTCATTACACTGTGAATTTAGTAAACTCTTTATTGTGCTATAAGTTATTTTTCTAAAATAACAATTGTTATAAATCTGCTCGTACTTGTGAATCCAGGGTACGTTAATAATTCAACCGCTTTACGACTTCTGCATTTTTAAACTAATATACATATTAATAGATTTTGTCAGTATTAAAAGTAAAAACTAGCAAATACCAAAATAAAGTATACTCATAAGTTCAGACAAAAATGTCAACAACAAAATTACAATTTAATAAACAATTAAAAATTTTAAATTCTCATATATTTCATGTCCCTAAAAGTTTCATCCTTTGCACGTTGCAAAAAACTGATTTTAAAAAGGAGTGCTCAAAAGTTTTATGACTCTTAAAATATCGCGCCCTTAATCCAATTTTAAAAATTTTAACGTTGCGGGTAGGTGACGTCCTGTTGACGCTTCATACACATAGAGCAACATAACCTCATATCAAAAAGAATCAACGACAAAATGTATAATGCATTCTATTTTTTAAAGGATTTTACGATCAGCGGTTTCCTAATAGACTAAAGTCTATTCCACAAAAACCACTGCCCTAGTACTACGTACACGAGAAACTGGTTTACTGCAAACATTTTTGCGAGATCGTTTAGTTTGCCAACATTTGAACTGCCTATGTGTAAAAATAAATTGATTGGTAGGAGTGACCCTTTTCCATAACCTCCCCGGTTATTCGGCTATATACCACTAGATTTTTATTTATAATGCCTTATAAAAATCATGATATGCATAAACAAAATAATTGACCTCAAGAAGTTTTCGTAACCGTGTTGAAGCAACTCCGACGACAACTCGATGGCAAGTTATGACAATTCGTGGATACGTGAAATGGGACTTCAACGTTCAACAACAAGGTAATTTAGAACAATTAATGTGAATTTTTGAAAATAAATCTTAAAATATATACATATATTCATATACAGGGTGAGTCGGGAGGAACGGACCAAACTCCAGAAGTGTATTCTACACGTGAAAATAATGTAAAAAAACTCAAATGTTGTTATCCAAACTTTATTTGTTTTCAAGTTATATGTTCGACGTTCTAAAACATTTTATAGCTTTTTTGTTCTGATATAATGTGTCAGTGTGACGGTAATTTAACGTTTATTTTGTTTGTACGATTAAAGTGTTACAAAATGAAACACACTTATTCAAATTTAGAATATGCAAATATGGTGTTTGTTTATGGTTTTTGTAATGGGAATGCTACAGCTGCTGTTGAAGAATATCGTCAACGGTTTCCACATCAGAGACATCCTAATAAAAATGTATTTATCAGAGTTTCGAACAAACTGTGCGAGACCGGAAAGCTTCCCAGTGTTAATATAATATCTGAATGAGCTACTCGACAAGATTTAGAAGAAGTAGAAGATGTTCTGGATGTAGTAGCAGAAGATGCAACGACCAGCTCACGAAGAATTAGTATTCAATTGGGTATTCCACAAACAAGAGTAATAAACACACTCCACGAGCAAGGATTACACCCTTACCATGTACGAGAGTACAGCACCTACAACCGGAAGATTATCCTAAACGTATGGAATTTTGTCGGTGGATAAATAATAATCCTCGTGTTGTATCGCGCATACTTTTTACAGATGAAGCAACATTCACCCTTGACGGCATTAATAATACTCACAACTGTCATGTATGATCAGACAAAAATCCCCACGCAACAGTCAAAAGTAATATTCAACATAAGTTTTCGGTAAACGTGTGGTAGATGGTTATTTAATTGGCCCTTTCATTTTGGAGAATCGCTTCACAGGAGCCAATTACTTAATTTTTTTACAAAATAAATTACACGGACTACTAGAAGATGTTCCTTTAAACATCAGAATGCAAATGTACTACCAGCACGATGGAGCTCCTGCACATTTTGCTCGTCAGGTCAAGCAACATTTGGACGAAAGGTTTCCAGGGCGTTGGATTCCTCGCGGTGGTCCTATTAGTTGGCTTCCAAGATCTCCAGACCTCACAGCATTAGATTCTTGTTTATGGGCTGGTTCAAAGATAAAGTGTACAAAGCAAAAGTGGACACTCGGGATGGACTAATTCTACGTATTAGAAATGCTGCAGCCGATCTTAAACAAAGACATGACTCCATCAGAAGAGCAACAGATGCCCTTCGTAGACGAAGCAGAAAATGTTTAGAGGTAAATGGCGGTATTTTTGAACATTTATTATAAGAACGATGATAACCAAAACGTTAATGTATGACATTTTTAATTACGCTGCAACTTGAAAACAAATAAAAATCGGATAACAACATTTAAGCTTTTTTAAACTATTTTAACGTGTAGAATACACTCCTGCAGTTTGGTCCATTCCTCCTGACTCACCCTATATGACTTTCTTTATTATTCAAGTTTTATTAATGCGTTTCAGCGTTTAATAACCCTTTAAAAATAAAATCATAAAACACGTTAACACCCACGTATATAAAATCGTGCCGACACAAGTAAAAATATTCAATTCAAGAACCTGCCGTAAAAATCATCATCTATTTCAACACATACATTTTCAATGTATTCAAGCAAAACATTAGGTTAGTGTCTAATGATAATGTGTGGTTATACTATTACAACTCTTGTTTTATAAGGGAGTAAAAACTGTAAAATATAATCTTTTCTAGTATGGTCTTTCATTAAGAATCACTTGCCCATAAAACAAATTTTCAATACATTATTAGTTAAATTGAAGATACATATATGTATACCGTGTGCCCATGTGGACCGCAAACTATGCCTGTAAACTTTTTTATTTCTCATTTCAAAAAGTTCTACCTTTCTGAAAAAAATGCCATCGTCGGAATATAGATAGAATATTCAATTTGATGGTCAATTTTCAGATATAATATATGTTGTTGCTTTAAAATTAGAATAACCATGTTTGTTTGTTGCGCAGTATACTTTTATCTACTCCTTTCTATAATGTGTCATATGTAGTGTCATTGTATAAATTGCAGCACTCGCCAAGGCTCGTGATATTAATACGTGGAAAATATACCCGTATACTTCGTAATACTGAAGGTTTGTAAGGTTCTCTGCTTTGAATTAAACATCACATTGCTAGAGACGAACAGACATAGCATGCGCTCATAAATAAGACAATTTTAAATTTACCTATTTTCTGACCATCCTGTATATTATATCTATATTCTGATTACAGCTAAAAACTTCTGAGTATGCAAATTCTTTACAAATAATGACTAAAAATATGAGAAATAAAAATGTTTACTGGTAAGATTGTCCATACGCAAACAGTATGTACATCAAACATTTCAACAATGTCAATTAAAATAAATATTACAAAAATAGCATAATAGTAAATTTCTGAACACATAAAAATGATAAAATTGCATACAATACTAAACTTAATTTGTTGCTTGAGCAAGTTGGTTATTTAAAAAAGCTAATAAATAATATCATGCCTTAAAACTGTGAAAAAGTGATTGTGAATATTCAACAATCATGTGCTCTTAGTGCGGCAATCATTGCTGACATTTAAATAAAAATGATAGAAATTACCTTTATACAAATTGTTTAGCTTAAATAATCGAATTAATTTTAAACCGATTCAGGTAAAATAAAACGCCAAAATTAGAAAAAAAACAATTTATTAATTTCATTTCCATCAATTCACGGCAATCTTTTGTATACGAGATCTCGTTGATTAGAAAATAATTTGCGATATAATATGCGACTCTGAAAGATTAAAAATGCAATGAATTATATAAATAAGTAATAATTTAAAATAGTCAACTAATCATGCCCTTATAGTTAAAATGGATGATAAATAAATGAATAATTTATAGCAATTATTGCATAATTTCCTATTTCGCGATTCTAATCAATGTTTTTAATAATAAAATAACCAACTAAAAGAAAAACCAAGCAGAGACATTACATAAAAGCGTATCAAATAATTGTGTACCTCACAAATAGAATAAATTATTTGTTTTGTTATATTATGAATGTGTGTGGAATGGGTTAGGTGATGGATTTTGATGGCAATTCCATGTAATCCCCACGTTCTTTTTTGAAATATTTGCCAAAGAGTACTGTCTGTAAAATATAATATGATCGATGAGGTATATGTATGAATGTGATGAAAAAAACACAAAGTACTTACAACTACGATGGCGACCAGGGCTCCTAACGATAGGCCAGCTAAAACATCACTCCAGTGATGTTTGTAATCAGAAACCCTGGTCATACCCGTGTATAATGCTAATAGTATTACTCCCATTTGGATACCGTGCTTGAAGAGTTTGTAGTCTATCATTTTCAGTCTGGCATGTATATAGATCTGAAAAAAAAACCTGCCGTAAAAATCATCATCTAATTCAACACATACATCTTCAATGTATTCAAGCAAAACATTAGGTTAGTGTCTAATGATAATGTGTGGTTATACTATTACAACTCTTGTTTTATAAGAGAGTAAAAACTGTAAAATATAATCTTTTCTAGTCTGGTCTTTCGTTAATATATCTGGAAAAAAAATATTAAAGTAATAATATAGATATAAGTAAACATAAAAATTGTTTTTTTAGATAAATATGACTCCTTATTATAATAAATTATGATAACAATATTATTAGAGTCTATTAGAGTAATTGGTAGGTTATTCAACATGAACATTTAATATGCAATTCTATGAACCATAAAACTACTATTTGCTTGCTATTACTTACCGCTAGATACAGCATGGTGTACATTGAAAAGGAGGAATGTCCTGATGGGAATGATAATCTGCAATAAAATGTAACGTTATTAGTAGGGCCGCCGTAGGTGGTTCTAGGAAATAATTATAAGGTTCCGTAAATATACATGTAGTCAAATACTGTACAATAATCACACAGCGCACCGTGATTTTCACGCAACTTTTGAAATAAAATTATCAGTCCTAATTACACTACTAGCTATGGTCTAGTTTAAATTAGTAGAGAGTATGACGTCGTATAAACAGGACGTCGTGACGTTTGCTAGTTGTCAACTATATATTTTTCTTAATCGTTTTAAAAATAATTTTTCACACTTTTGTAATTGATGTGATTAAAAATTCGATGTTAAAGATATTTCCAAAAAATCTATACATTGAGAAGCGATGCAAACATTTTTAAGGATTTAAATACACTTAAAATGTAGTAATAAAACTGCTGATCTGGTTGCTACAAAATTATTAACGGTTGTAAAACATTTGAGAATTAATTATCATATTATGTAATAAATCAGATTTAACGAGTCGTTAAAGTAACTGGGTTTTATGAATTCCAGCATAAGTCAAATATGATTATTTTTTATAATAATAATAATTAAATAATTAAGTATAATTCGATTGAATTTAACTTGAAACAAAATGCAATTATCTTAAAATCTAGCTTCTATAATAATATATAAATTTATTTCGAAAGAGTTCGATGATCATATAGTTTAATTAGTAATTTTCTCTTAAAATATTTAAAACCCATATTTTTGAATAGGAATCTAACATAAACAGAATATTAATTATACCTGCTATATCTAATACTCGATACTAGAATAAGCTTCATCTGGTTGATAATGTTCAATTCAATGTTCTGTAGTGTCCCAAAATCATATCGTTTACGTTAAATTTTTAATTTTGAAATTAATTATATTATAAATTAAATTCTTAAATTTAGCGGAATTTTACGTTGTTATGACATAATATAGTAACTTTTTTGTGAGGAAAGACACTGACTAAAAATCCCATCTTTCTCCTTCCTTTCTCCGAGGTTGTTAGCTTGGCGCCCCTTGCACTGCGGTCCTGTTGTACACCTCTGATGTTTTACTCCTTTAAAAACTGTCTTTTCGATGAGGTCCAGAATCTTTTGCTAAGGGACTATTTTTAGTTCTGCTTCGGTTAGGTTGTGTTTGCAAACAGTTTATAAGCTTCGCATTCACTCAGCTAGTGTATCGGAGGCTCATCTTCTTCCATACACCCGCAGCATAAGGAATCCAATCCTATTCCTATTCTATGCATCCGCTTATTAATACCACAGAATCCGGATTTCAATCCTGTGAGCCTGCAAAAACTGATTCAACTCACTGGTTGCTTTGTTACGCTTCAAATCTTCTGCGGATTATTTTTTTGGGATCCCAAAATCAAGTTCTGTTCCAGTAAACGTACCCCTTTTTTTTCTTTTTATCTCTCGATCCTTTGATATCCAGACAAACTGTACAGAGTATGGCCGCTGCTTCAAGACTGTTTATGCAAGCCATAACCAGTTGGGAAGTTTGCCTTTCTTAGTCTTTGACCTCATATATTCCAGCAACGGTGTCATTCTGGTCTTTAGTCACAAATGTGTACCAAATAGTTCCCTTGACTGTTATCCGGTATCTTTTGTTTGTCCTTCCGTTTTGCTGTGATATTATCACATCAAATATCTTTCTGATGCAATTACCCTTCAAAAAGTTGAACTTTATCATTATATTATATTTATCAAGTGTTTAGTCATGCATTACATTTGTTATGCTAGGCTTGTAGGTCCCAAGGTTTACAGTCTGTATGCTGCTGTCTCGCCTACCATAGCTGATGTGTGTGTCGTTCTTATTGTCCTCGTTATCGAAAAACATGCTAACCTCTAAACTTTATCTATTTTGTTGGCCATGCACTTGATAGTAGATTTTCCTCATACAAGCGCTCCTTATGTTATAATAAGTCTTACCACCACCGTATATTAGCCATCACAAAATCACAAAAAAATAATTTCCGATACTCAAAGATTACAAATGTTTTAATATTGTCTTGCTAAATTTTCTCAACATAGACTTGTTACAGTTTGAAAAAAAAACTCAAAATTACAACATTTAGTATGAATTGTTTCTGTAACTTCTTCCATGCCATCGTAATTAATTATGCTAGTATTGTCAGTGATGATTGTGCTAGGTGTAGATTCAGTCCCATCATTTTCTTTGAAGTATCGTTCTTGTTTAAAAAAAATCTTCAAGTTTTTTGACCGTTACGTCTTTTAAGACACGTGAGATTACAGCCAACATTTACTACAAACAAGGCAAAAGTTCGTCTTAAGCTGTGGTCTGTAAATTCTTTAGCATTATCTAAATTTAAAAATTTAGTTATCTATCTAGCAGAATTATTTTTGAAAAAAGTCACATATTTCCTATAAATATTTAAATAGCTATCTCCCTTCACAGTAAATTATCTAGCCTTGTTAGTAAGAAATATTCAATTTTTAAAACTTCACATACACCTTTATCAGCAAGTATTGCTTATCAGAAGCAAACTTCAAAAATCAATCCACCTGTTTTTTACTATAAATTCTCAAGTGCTTGGGTTTGATTGGGTAAATATTTCTCGATATTTACACCATTTTTAACATTACATGTTGCCTTCACCATTGAATATTGCACCCAAATGGTAGAAGCCTTCAGTTTACTCAACAATTCGGAAAAGTATGCTAATAGAACGTACTATTAGCATACTTCTCCGTGAACGATTTACATTATTCTCAATACATCAATTTAAAAAAAATTATTGTAAGCACATTCGTATACTTCTCTAAATTTATAGGATAGAAAATTTGAAACAATTTCTTTTGCTCGTTCTAACATTTCTAGTGGTGTATCAATTTCATTATCATTACCCATTTTCGACTTCTTTTGACACTTAAAACAATCTAAATATAATATTCAGAACACAATAATCAGAAAAATGAGTATGCTAATATTAGAAATATTTTATATTCCTAAACATATTGTCAACAAAAATTCAATTTCCACTCTATACAAATTACACTATCTAAAATAAATTATCGAGATAACAATATAAAACAAATTGTTAAGTTTGCGGTACACATATCAGATACCTATCAGTTTAAAAAATAGATAATGCAAACTGATAAGATACAAAGATATATATATAAATTTCATATCTGAACTTACAATAACTTTAGTTGCTAATAACAGGTACTTAACACAATTTTACATTTTCTTGTTTTTTGAACATCTTGTATTTTATATCAACATTCCGATTATTGATAGATACTTCTCAGAATAAGCAAAATTCTGGATAAAAAATGACATTTCGTCAAAAGTGAAAAATATAAAAGTTTATAAGAGTGGGATACCCCACCTGAAGACACACTGTGTATAGAAAATAAAATTTAAATTCTTACTTCCTGAAATATTTATTCGTTCGTATATTTAATAGTACGTCTAAACTAAATATTTAAAATTTAAATTTCGCGTTCTCTTTAACAGAAAATTATGATTACAGAAAAACAATAATAAATTGATGTGTAATGTACAAAGCATTTAGAATAGTCCTTCAACTAAAAGATAAACATCTAAGATGTGCAGTTGCCTTGTCCATTATAAACAAAGTTAGTAAACGTTTGTAGACTTGTTTTTATAAATAATAATAATAATTGAATGTGCGTACAAAGAAAAAAACAACACAGTCTACTATTTAAAGCACAACTTGAACGGGTACTAATACGAGTACTTAAGAAAAGTAATCAATTTTAAATTATAGATATATTTTATACAAAATGACTCAATAATTATCTCAATAAAAATGGCCTCCCAAATGCAATCTGGAGTAAACCGGTGATCTTGAAAGAAAACCAAATCTCAAACCAACCTGCCTGAAAACAACTTATCAGTACGAGGTAACCGCCATAAATTCCTAGCTTACTACATTTCTAAAAACTCCTGTTCTGACTAAAATATTGATAAAAAATTGCAAATGTTCACCATTTACTTAAAAAAAGTCTGATTCTTCAAATTGTAGACCAATGGCATTATTGTGTAATCTGTACAAAAAAAATATTTTTAAATTAAAATTGGTTCTTATGGGACAAAACGCCAACCAACTCAATATACAAAAGATAAGATTTTAGTCATCACTCTTTTTATATGTTGAACTACATACAATATTCTATGTCTTCATGTTTTTGGTTAAAGATTTAAAGTTATATTTAAGAACTAAAAAATTAATAAATAATTAATTAAAAATGTCACTTTTTAAAAATTAATTGCAGAGAAACGACTTGTCGCATCAAATTTCTACAAATTTGAGAACACAGATTGGACTTTCTTCTACAATTTTATTCAATTATATTCAGGCGTTTTCTTGCCGAGTTTGATGCTGTAAACCCTTATAATAGCGCAACTATTCTCCCCCCTTAAGCTCCATTGTATAGGTCTTGATCATAACACTACATATAGTGAAAACTGTTCGTTTTATCTCTGACCCCAAAACTTTAAATGCTGGTGTTCCTCGAGATTCTGCTCTTTCGCAAACTTAATTTTTTATTTACATAAATGAACTTTTTCAAAAAATTAAAAGTTCTATACTTTTGCAGATGCATGACCATATCAACAAATATGACAGAGCGTCTTAAAACTTCTAGGCTAGTATCTGTAACATCTAAAAACAAAGACCACAAAACAATATTTTAATCGGGTATTTCCAACTTGGTCAATAGCTCTAAAAAAACTCAACTTCTTACTGTTTCAAAATCAAAATCCAAGGTATCATCAGTACAAAATATTAAACTAAACAACAAATCCATATCCAAATCTTCTTCAATTTGTCTTCTAGAGGTTACAATCTCACATAATCTTCTATGAAACAACCAAGTTGTTGGTATAGTTTCAAAAGTATCTAAAAAACTAGAATTTCTTAATAGATGTAAACAGTTTTTTACTTTTGTTTAACTTTTGCATATATATAAAACTTATATTCGTCTTTGTATTAAATATTGTTCTCAAGTATGAATAGGAGCATCCAAAATCATTCCATCTTTCTTTTCTTTCTATTCAAAAATTCGGATAATTGTTGATCCAAAATTGACTAATAACTTAGATACTTTACAACATCGGCTTAATGTTGCAGACATATTTCCATCTAATCAAATATTTACTCGTAATACAAGGCTTGCTAGGAATTTTAACAAATATTCATAGACAGTTCAAAGATGTAGGACGGAATAAAAAACACATAAACTTCCATATTCAATATTTGCCAAAACTTATAAACCGCAAATATTTATGGTCAATGTTCACAGACTGCTTAAATCTAGTCTTCAATGTGATAGTTTCAGCAAGTGTGGTTTCACTCGTTGAAATTCAAATGTATTTTTATGTTGTTGTGACATACTAAGTAACTCCAAAACATCACATTTTAAAAGTTAAAAAAAAAACTGTAACCCCAAAAAGACAAATAGAAGAAAATTTAGATATAGATTTTTTAATTAGGACCAAATTAGTTCATTAATGTAAATCAAAAGTAGAGTGAGCAAGAGTAGAGCAGAACTTTGAAA
Organism: Tachinus rufipes; assembly: GCA_963932245.1. Taxonomy (NCBI): domain Eukaryota; kingdom Metazoa; phylum Arthropoda; class Insecta; order Coleoptera; family Staphylinidae; genus Tachinus; species Tachinus rufipes. Next base: position 82,189,333 of record OZ010743.1, on the reverse strand, counting down.
AATTTATAATTTTGCGGCCAGAGTTAATTAAAACCACCAATAAAATTATTACTATAGTTTTTGTTTTGTCAAGATAGCTATTAATAACACTTACAGATTTATAATCAAGGCTTATACAATAAAAATTGTATTGCATTTTTTTAATGTAATTTTTGTTTTTTATTTAAGACCTTAATTGACTTTTTATATTTTGCGTTTATAATTAACTCATTAAAACACTTATCGTAATAAAGTTCACTAACAAACGGGACACAATAATATATCTACGTTACTAGTTAATGAAAAAAATAATTGCATACACGGAAATAAAAAAATGTTGTAAATTATCCACAGCCAATTAGTTAATCGCCATGTCAAACGACTTGCTGACAATTGATTTACGAGGTATAATAACACCTCATTATCCAACATGCCCCGATATGTCACTATTAAAAACTAATTCATTACTTACCTCATTTCTTTCATTTTTCGTTCATCTGACAATACTTCAGGATTAGTGCATTTGAAATCGATAATATATTTGTGTAAATCGATGTCGAGCGACTCACAAGTCTTCGTACCATTAAATTTCGGCAAACATAACGTGTAGAAATGCGGCCGCAGTCTTCCAATAGTGTATTTGAGAACATCTGTTATCAGCTGAGAGCAGGCTGCCCCAAAACAAAAGATAATGAAAGCCATATATGCTTCCCAAATCCAAGCTGGAACTTCTATCCCCAATATAACCACCTTATTGTTCTGTTTGGTGTTTCTTCTCCGATATTCCAGAGACACCATCTGAAATATATAAAAATAACATATCATTAATAAATGTATTATAATATATAAAATTTTAGTAGTATATTTTGCTTATTTCAACATTACAACAATATTAATAAAAAATGTTTATTTTCTATTATCTTATCTGATCGTTTCCAATTAGACGATGTCTGATATTATAATCTAATAAAATTAAATAAATACCTATTTACATTATTTAATTAGGATTTATTTATATCAAGATTGTTATCTGTTTACCTAATTTCTTTAAAAATGTATAATATTAATCATCACTATTTTATGTTTACAGCACTGAAAGTGTTTTTTATGAAAACGTCATCCATCCACCATTATTTTGTTTTGTAAAAAATCTTTTAGTCAATGCTTAAACATTTCGGTAAATATAATTGATTGGTACTGCACATATAATGAGATTATTTGCAGCAGCATAGAACAACCTCATGCCACCCTAGCATAATACGATCATTTGTAATAGAACATCAAAAATGTAAGCATGCTACATAGAAATAGTTCGTGCCTGAAACGATATGACTTGCCTTAAACAAACATTATTTCTTGTTCATTTTTCTTACTCAATGTCTATGGAAAGAGTGCTAAAGAGCTCGTTATTTGTCATTTTTCCTTTTGCTTATAATTTTATTTGCTGCCAGCTGTCTCATAGACCACAAGCGACTACAGATGTGTAAAATAAAAAGGGAGAAGTAGATATAGCCAAAAAGCTTTATATAACTAGTTTGTACAACTTTTCCAAAACTTTAACAAAAACTCAAATATAGCCTTTAGTTAGCCTACAAAACAATAGTAACATGAACGCAAGCCAACTCCTGTGTTGTTTACGTCCAAGATAACCAAAAACAACTGCGAGAAAATATGCGTAATGTCCAGTATCAACCAAACAATCGAGTATGTATCATTAGAGCTAAAGACAAACTAGATTTAAATACTTCAAAAAGTTCAACATCAAGTTGATAACTATACCGATACAAGTCCAACCAACTTTTAAAAACCACCAAAATTAAGAAAATTCAACAATATTACACTTTAATTAATACTTGACTGTCTTCAAAAACATCATAAATCTTACATCAAATCAGAAAAATGGGCTTTGAATCACCGTTGTAACTATTATATTTTACAACGGGCTACACAATATCCATAAAACTTCTTATCAAGCCAATTAAAAAAAAAAAGACGTGTTACATACATGTCGCTACATCACAGCCAGGCCACCTTAGATTGAACACAAAGACCAAAATTTACCAAATTAATTAGGCAATTTGTTATCCGAAGCAACGTATGTTATCCAAAGCATAATATTACTTAAAAAAACTACTCACATTCTAAAGAAAGATCAGACGCACCTGCAGTATTTGATAGTCATATAAAATTACTATACAAGCAACTAGTGCTAGGTCGATTTCAAAAGCATAGACACCCATATAATTGTCAAAATTTTCTCAACAAAACAGACTAAACTGTAAATTCAGTCCAGAAAACAACAAAACTTAAGCAACTATTAAGTTAGCAGCAAATTAAAATACATGTTTATCATCTAGACTGATAAGAAGTATTTAAATAATTTAAAAAATTATTTAAATACTTCTTATTAATTATTTAATAATTTAAAAAAATATTTAATAATTCAATTTGAAGTGAAAACGTTAACCGAAGCCACTATGATGTGCCCACAATAATTATTGCATGTGAGTATGTTATAAGCAAAAATTTCTTGTCTAGACAACATTCAAGCAAATAAAAAGAGTTATTAAATTAAAGAAAATTTGTAAAAAAGTAAAGATGAAAGGAGTACTAGAATCGTAACAAAGCTAACTAATCAATTCATCTTGGCGTTTGCTAATGGTTCCAGTTGTCAACCTATCAGAAACAGTATTCCAAACAGTTATAAAAGCCAACTATTCCCTTTTACCATAGAATAAATCTGGCAAACAACAGTTAAACATTTGTGTTGCATGAAGGAAAGGATCTAACAATAAGGTTAGACTTTATACAAAATCATTGCATAAAAAAATATTTGATGTGACAATACCGCAGCAAATTTCAACAAATTTGCAGGAAATAATGATAGCAAATGATACAGTTACAGTGGCGTACATGGCAGAAGTAAATATTTAATTGGAAAAGTGAATTACTTAATTCTAGTTAAAATTGTATATATATATATATATTTCTTAAAGACTAAAGATGAAGCAACTGAAAATTAAAAATTTTAAAAATATGATTGAAAACCAAGAAAACAAATTAAGCCCTACGTACTGACAATAAAAGTGAGTTAATTTAGAATATAATATTTCTTAGATAATTTATCAAAAAATAATCCTTATACTCCGCAACAAAACGGAATGTTAGAAAGGATGAACCGCAGTATTATTGAGAAAGCCATATGTTTGTTATTTGATGCAGGTATAGAAAGGATTTCTGAGCAGAAGCAGTTAACACTGCAGTATATCTGAAGAATCGATCATCTACAGCGGTTCTAAATGCCTTATAAATTGTCAAAAGATAAAAAACCAAATATTAGAAACTTAATATTTGGAAACACTTTGTCCCTAAACAGAAAAAGTTGAAATGGTATAAGAAGTTGGTTATGATGAGCACTTAAAAGGGTACAGAGTCTACGATAATAAAAGAAACAAGATTACAACAAGCAGAGATGTTATAATTATAGAAAAAAAGTCCCTATTTTTTTAAAAATAAATTTTCAAGTCATTGATTTATCGGTTCCAGTCAAAAAAATTCTAAGAATGTCTCTCCAGGTACAGTACAGTGTCAAGTGTAGATAGCAAAAATAAAAATAAATGTATGTGTGCAAGCTCAATAAATCCATATATGGTTTGAAGCAATCAAGTCGTCAGTGGAACAAGAAATTGAGCAACGTACTAATTAAAGCGGGTCACAGGTTGATCCATGTATTTATTTCGATATCAATGTAATAGCAATAATCTTTGCCGCAGTATATGCCAATGATCTGATTATTTTCTCAAACAAAACCAGTTTAATAATGAATCTTGCTAAAAAGTTAATGCATAAATTTAACATGAAATATTTGAGCGAAGCAACTAGTTGTGTCTGTCTTCAAATTACTCAAGACATTGAAGACAGAAAAAAATACTTAAAATACTTAAATTAAGAGAAATATGTGCAGGAAATACTAACAAATCTTAAGTTGAATGACTGTAAGTCAGCAGTAAGTCCTACAGACATAACCAAAAATTAACAAAAAATATGTCTCCGTAGGTAAGTTTGATATTTCTAGCTCAAGAAACTAGACCCAACATTGCATTCGCTACAAACAATGTAAGTCGTTTCAATAACAACCCTGGAAAGGCTCACTAGACAGGTGCCAAGAAAAATTTTCAATACTTGAAAGGGAAAATGGGTGCTAGGCTGAAGTTTAACAAAGATATATACTTTCATAAAAAATAGCGCAGCAATAATTTAGGAAAGCCAAGCAGACTGTATCAGTATCAACACAGGAAGCATTTTAGTTAAAACAATTAGAAACTGAGATCTGGTCAAAAATCTACCCAGTTATAACTAAATGCGATAATAAATAATAGACATCATTTTATAAAAAGTAAAGTGACAGCAATAATTTTGGAATTCGTTTTAACAGAAGAAATGATTGCAGGCAGTCTAACCAAAAAAGTACCTTCAATCAAGAATAAAATGGGGATTCGATTGTTTTGATGTAGGAGGTGTTGAAATAATACATTATAATACTAACAACACTAAAACACACATGACAACCATGTACTATTCTGTATGTCCACCATCTTTGTAATTAGTTGAATAAATCCTCTCGTAATTCTAACAATTATGTGACGTATGTGTGTATAGTTTTCGATGCGCATTATAATTAACTAACCTTATTAAAGAACTATTATGACACATGTCAATTAAAGGCCAAATTCAAACAACAGAATATATATTTTTTATTATCTTTTTCTAATAAGAGTCGCTGTCTGTAGAGTTGGCAATTTAATTATGAAAACAATAAACATAACAACAATTTTTCCATATGTCTCATAAACAATACAACTTGTTAAAGCTGCAGTCTATATGTTCTAAAAAAACGTAATTTAATTTATGAGCACAATTTGACACATCTTTTCGAGAATAAGGACAGTTCTTGGATTATAAAATAATAAAACAATTTAATTGTTATCACATATTTACTAGTTTCGACTCGACAACAGATGTTGACTAAGTCGAGTTAATTAATTATTATTAATTAGATGTATGCATTGCATATATTTAACTTATCTATTCTGCCCATTTAATAATTTAGTATTATAAATTATTATTTAAATTCTTCCCATATTCCGGAAGGTATTAAACAAAAATTACAATATATTGGTTTAATATTGTCATAATCAAAATGTTTTATCGTATAAAAATCTTCTAAATTATTTTCTATTTGATCTGTTTCAAACATCATTATTTCTATATCGCATAATATATAAAATTTATTAAATACTGTTTACGTTTCTTGGCAGATAGGAAGTGAGCACTTAATCCACTTATAAACCACAATTTGTGGTTAATAATAATAACTAGAAACTACTGAATAAACAAATTGCATGACACCAATTAGATAATTGGAATTTTCTTTCTCGTTTATTTATCATTATTGTACGTTTGGAGTTTGCAGCAATTCGGATCATACATTTAATATTTTATTTTGCCAACAAATTCATAGTTTTATTATTAGATATTCTTACAATATTAATAAAAACATAATTCAGACCAAAACATGCAGTAATAAAAGAAAATAAGAAAAAAAAAATCATAGTATTTGTGGATAAAAAATACTTTTGATAATGTAGATTAAAATTAAATATTTAAAATTAAAAAATAGACTAAATCAAACCGCAATAATTTATTTTCTAATATAGCAATATTAGCAAGATAAAAAGAAGTTACAAATTCTATTAAATGTGCATAACAGTCTTAACAAATTACAACATAAAACTAAAAGCAAAATTATAAAATGTGATAAACAAGAAAAAAGCTAAAGTATAATGTTAAAATAAAAAAAAGTACAATAGAAGAGCAAATAGATTTTGCTACTTAGAAAGTTAAATTACAAAGAACAACACAAGCAAAATAGAAAAAAAACTAGAAAATTAGAAAAACTTTATAAAAACATAAGTGAAGGGTCTATCGCTGTATAAAAAACCATTACAACGACAAAAAAATAGAATAATAAAAAATATTCTTTGACATTTAAAAATTAAGCAAATAATAGGTCTGTTCCAACATACGATTTGAACAGTTTGCAAACCGTCCAAACTGTGCACACAAACAAATATTTGTCATCCTTATGATACACAGTAATTTGTTTGTGTACATAGTTTGAACGGTTTGCAAACTGTCCAAATTGTATGTTGGAACAGACCTAGTAATAGAAGCAGAACAAAAAGAAAAACTTGCAAAGAAAGAAGACCGAGATTTGAACTATATAAAACAGATAAGAGAATTTGTAGAAATAAACAGTTAATATGTTAATTTAAACAGCCAAAAAAATTAAAAAAACTTATTGACAAACACTTTATAACCGACCCAATTTTGTTGTAATATATAGTGCAATGATAGTAATATCTAACAACAATTACATACACACTCCTTGCCAAATAAAAATTTATAAAGATCATACGCTCAACAGAAGACAATCCACGCCTTTATTTACATAATTAACTGTGACGGTTTGTGTCAATGTCTGTACTACCATTAATTAATGACGGTATCTTACATACATTTGGGCAATGACAAATTTATCTCAGCATTAGATCTGACTAAAAGCATGATAAATTTCATCCGCTATCAGAAAAAAAAAATACAGATTTATCTCAATACTGCGGTTTCATTTCATTTACTAGGTGCATGGACTTCAATCACGCACTAGTGCGGTTTTACAACCGCAAGTGTGCGGTACAATAATTTCTCCTTTCTATAAGTTTAATAAATATATTATACCTTATTTATAGACATTTATCTGTGAAAGGATGTCCTATGATAAAAACATAAAATAAAGCAAAATTTTAAACTTGAATAACTGTAATAGTGCAAACATTTTAAACACCTATAAACAGTACAAAGATACATCCAAACAATGGCTGCGCTCAGAACCACTCATCAGTTGCCAGCGCTGAGTCATCAACCAGAGATAAGCGCTAATCCCTGCTGAAAGGTCTATTTTAGATGTTGTATGTAGATTTCTATGTAGAATTGTCCTCTGAAGACACTTTATATAAGATAAAAAAATATATAAAAAATTATAATTAAAACAACTTTACTCCAGTTCAAACTACCCGTTCTCAATCATGCTTTAATGTGCTCCACCCACCCGCTTAAGTCTACGTCATCAAGTGATTGTATATTGATATTACCTCCTCCTCTTCTGACATAAAAACTTCTAATACCAGAGAGAAATAACTTCCAATCTTTAGGTAATTCATTCCAGTTTAGTTTGCAAAAAATGGGTTTATTTCAAACCCCACAAATTCATGTAACCTAGTGCTAACATGTTGTAAAAGAAACATCATCAGTAATTGTCAAGTTATGATTTTTAAAGCAATTGATTTCAACTTGATTGCACCCACACTTGCTTAAAGTTTAATCAACAATAGAGTTTGAAACGTCAATGAGATTTAATAACTTACCATATTTGAAAACAAAACTGTATGACAAATAAAAAAAAGTAAATATCAGCAATGCAAAAATCCGGCCATAAAAAGTAAAAATATTAAAATTTTGCACCCACACTTGTTTAAAATTTAATCAACAATAGAGTTTGAAACGTCTGTGCTGTGTCTTTGCTTTAAAGTAGCAAATCCATTCATTAAAAGTCAACAATGTAAAAACCCGGCCTTAAAAAGTTAATCGGTACTAAAACCAACATTATCAAAATCTAATTATAAAATAATAAACATTTCAACAACCAAGCCATAGAAAACAAAAATATTACATTCCAAGTAAAGTACAAAAGTACTAAAATCCGTTCATTAAATGTTAACAATGCAAAAATCCGGCCATAAAATTGCAAACAGTACTAAAATCCGCCCATTAAATGTGAAACATACTGCCACAAAACTCAAGAATAATGCAAAAATAGCAAAATTCAACCATAAACAGCCAAACATATCAAATTTCTGTCAAAAATATCAAAATTTAGTTGTAATTCATTATTTAACAAAAATATCAAAATACCGTTTTAAAGTAGCAACATCCGTTTATTAAACAACAATGTAAAAATCCGGCTATAAAATAGCAAATCAGTAATAAAATCCGGCCAATAAATGTTAAAAATACTAAAACCCAGCCACAAAACTTAAAATTATTTAATAAACGCTAAAATCCGGCCTTAAAAAACCAAAAATATCAAATTCCTGTCAACAAATTTAAAATCTAATTATAAAGTAATAAAAATTTTAAAAACCCGGCCAGCAAATAAAAAATCTATTAAAATTCCAATTTTAAGTACCAAAATTCGCTGTTTAAGTATCATCAATGCAAAAATTCGGACATAAAATAGCAAAGAATTCTAAAATTCAAGTACAAAATATAAAATTATTAAAATCCGACCAATAATTTTAAGAAACGCGTAAAAGATATCAAAATCCGGCAATAAAACACACTAAAATACTCTCCAGTTTAAACTAATCGACGGTAATCATGAATTAAAGTGTCCCATCCACCCATCCAAGTGTTGGTCATCAAGAGATTGGTATCACCATTGGATCCTCTCACATAGACTTCTAACGCTCACAGACATCCAATCTCTTGATGCCACACATTTGAGCAAGTGAGTAGACACTTCAGTTTAGACTACTCAATAGTAATCATACATTAAAGTAGCCCACACACCCACCCACTCAAATGTTGGTCATCAAAGGTTGGTATCAACACCTCAAATTACAAAAATGATTAACTTTAAATCTCTTTATGACAAACACTTAATCAATAATAATCATAAATTGAAGTAACCCACCGACCCACCCTAGTGTTGATTATCAAGAGATTAATATTACCATCGCCTCCTCTCACATAGTGATTTTTAACGCTTGCAGAGATAAACAGATTCCAATCTATTCATCAAAAACAGTCAGATGGCTGGGTGGGGTTTCCAGTTTGAATTGCTTGTGCGTAATCAAGCTCTAGGGTGTACCACTCACCCAAATGTCAATCATCAAAGGATTGGATGTCATCATCGTATTTTTTGACACAGAGATTTTTAACGCTTGCAGAGAAGAGAATTTCAAATTTATCGCCCAAACAAAAGACCCAATTTGGTCCTTTTGACTATCCGGTATAACAACGATTGTAACGAGATATGTTAATCTCTATATGTATGTACTGTATATTATGTGTATTTCATGTGTCGATTCGGAATTGATAGGCTACTGCGTGCGCGATCAATCCGAAGAGACGTTGAGGCAGGTTTGTCTTAAGAAAGGAATATTCATTACTTTCACCGGGGTTACCGTGTGGTAGCGGCGCACCGCTAACTATTGCAATTTTTGCTTAGTCCTGCCACGTGTCATCGATACCATCAAGTTAATTTGAGACGGCACGTTAGCAGACTACATATATTGGTGTGAATAAAATATTGTGAAGGACTTTACGCTTTTTGTTAATTCGTAGGAGCCCTAAGAGTCTGTATCCTGCTCAGTGAATCCCGACCAATCCCTGTGCTAGTCGTGGAAACCTCATCTGCGAGGATTCGGTTAATAACGACGCCACCACGTTGTACAATATTTTGAAAACGGTGAGTTCCTGCAGACCTTGCAATAAAATTCAAAATTCGTCGGCTCGTGCGAAATAATAATAATAAATAAAATCAAAAAAATAAACTCAGATATTCCAAAACATTATTAATTTTTTTTTATGAAGTGTTCAAAATTTAAATATAAGATTAAAAAAAAACATCATACTCTTTTTTTTACTTATAAAATAAAAATCTAACCACCTTGCAAAAATCCCCAAAACTGTCTCAACTATTGTACATTCATAAATAAAGTATAAATATTCTTGTTCCCGGTCATAGTATAGAAGCCAACATCTATATTTTTGGTTTTGATATAAGAACTTACATTCTCTTAACAATTTAACTATAAATGTATGATTTTTTTACATTTTTAATGCCCTTTATTACTCAAGCGACGAGAGTCTATAAAGTAATAAACCTTTATGTATTGCAATAAAATGCACATGAAAAATAGTTCTGAGCCTTTTAAAACTCAAAAACATCAATAAATCACAAAATTTTTAGTGACGCATTGTTTCTCGCTTTTATTGCGTTGTTTGCTTAGCTTCTGCGAGCGTCGCTTAGCGTAGCTTGCCGTTACAACAAGCATTATTCGCCGCACTGCATTACTCCAACAATACCTAGAGTAATCAAGTAATATCAATAACAGTGATTTTTCAGTACTATTTTTGGCCAGGCTCATATTTAAAATACTTATCAAAATATAATAAAATAACACTTTTAAATTATTTTAAAAAGTATCACAATTTATCGTTTGATGATCGATGTATAATTTCGCAAACATTTTACCAATTACCTTTTATATACAGGGTGTCCGGAAAATACGTGTACAACGTTTGACGACAGACTCCTGACGTCAAAATAGGTCGATCTAAGCCGACTTAGTTATATCCAAAATTGTCTCGTTTAACCGGTAGAGGGCGTCAAAAATTTGTAAATATTAAAAAGAAATTACCTGTAACAATAATTTTTTAAGTGACCTTGTTGCTATGGCGTTTAATAATTTGACAATTATTGACAAATTGTCACCAGTCTATGAAATTTACTCAAGTATACGATCAACATTCTTGAATTACAAGTTCATTTTACCATTAAAAATGGAAAATTATACAAACTCTCAGAAAGTTGACATGCTCCTGGTATACGGGTTTTGTCAAGGAAATGGGCGTCAGAGTGTTAGGGTTTACATGGAGAGGTTTCCTAACCGTCGAATACCAAACCACCAAACATTTGCCAATATTGAGCGTCATCTTCGGGAAACGGGCAGTTTTGAGAAAAAGTTTGAAGGCAGGGGTCGTATGCGAACAACTCGAACTGTGGAAACAGAAGAGATGATTCTGGAAAGAGTTGAAGAAGAACCAAGTACCAGTACCCGTCTCTTAGAACGTGAGTTAAATGTTCCTAAAACGATTGTCAATGAGGTTTTAAGAGAACAGTTGTTACATCCTTACCACATACAAAAAGTCCAGGAACTTTTACCGACTGATCCCCCATGCGGCTTACATTTTGTCAATTTATTAGAAGCAAAAGAATCCTTGTTCCAAATTTTTGTAGAAAAATTATGTTTACTGACGAGGCATGCTTTACAAGATCTGGGGTAACCAATCTGCACAACGAACATATTTATTCCGATGAAAATCCACATGCCATTAAAGTTGCACATCATCAGCATCAATTTAAAATTAATATTTGGGCAGGTATTATTGATCACTACCTTATTGGTCCCATTGTTATTCCAGACAGGTTAGATGGAAATATTTATTTAAATTTTTTGCAAGACACATTACCAATTCTTCTGGAGAATTTGCCCCTTTTACTTCGGAGGGAAATGTGGTATATGCATGATGGTGCCCCGCCCCATTTTTCCGTTGCCGTTCGGCAATACTTACATCATCAATATCCCAACCGATGGATTGGAAGAAGCAATGATGCACCAGTAAAATGGCCACCACGTTCTCCTGAGTTAAATATGTGTGACTTCTTTTTGTGGGGCGCTATTAAAACAGAAGTTTACAAGACTCCGGTAAACACACGCGATGATTTATTGCAGCGGATTTTAAATGCAGGCAACCATTTTAACAATCCCGAAACATTAGATAGGGTCCAATATCATTTTTTAAAGAGTGTTAATAAGTGTATTCAGCAAGATGGCGGTCATTTTACACATTTGCTTAAGTAATGTTTTTGTTTTACTTAGTTTCTTACAATAGATACTTTCAACTTATTCTGACTTTTCGATGTGGTTTATTATTTCTACTTTTTGATTTATTAAACTTAGCGGATTCCCACTTTAAATTGCGAAATAATTTCATTTTTATCAAAAGTTTAATTAATTGTTTAATATGCATCTGGCACAACGAGGTAGACGTGTTGTACCAGTCTGTATGCAAATTCCTGAAATTTAGTAGACAGTTTTCAATATTTTTTGCAACACTATTGCCACACTTATACAATTCATAAGCTATATTAAACTGGTCCAACAAATTGGAAATAATATTGGCAAAATTATCAGATGGTCTTTTCAAAAATGATACATTTTTACAAGAATAATCTTTTGCCAACAAAAACAGTTCATTATCTTGTAACAACTTGCCATTTATTTTAAGCATTATACTAGCACAAGTTTCACATCCAGACTTTTTTATAATGTTATTTTAGTCCGATACATCTAAATAATTGGTTTCGTCGCACTGGCAGTTACCAGTGTCAATTATCATTTGAAGTCTGACGTTCACATTGTGTTGTATTGCAATTCGGCACTGGCGAACTGTAGGTGTTGGATTGTATCCACCTCTATTTCGCACAACAGAAAAGAAGTTTTCAAGAGGATCTTGATTTAGAAAGCTTGTAATTAAGTATTTAAATCCTTCATCTTTTGAATTTGCTCAAAGCATCAAAATAGATTTTATTAATTATTTAAATTACATTATTACCTTCCCAACATAAAATAGATTTTATTGTCCACGCAAATCCATCTACACAATAAATATTATTTCGTATCTTGTTTTCTTTATATACTCGAATGTGTTTAAAATAATTTAGTGCATTTTCTAAATTGTCTTCGGAGGTAGTTTGATGAATAGATAATGCACACTTGTTAGGATTTTGATCATTGAGTGTTCGGCTGTTTAATGAATCAAAAACATTGTTGATAGTTTCAACAAACTTTGCTGTGTTTATACCAGTTGTGCTCATTAATTTCTTTGTGTTGGTTGCCCATTTTATAGCAGCTGCAACAGTATGCGGAAATATTTGTGTTGCATACTTTACTCGCATTTTTTGAAAATCATTTGGATCTATATGAGTTTCAGTGATCTTTAACATTGTTCGAGTTGTAGTACTTTTTTGATCAATACGAAATGTTTCAAATATATCATTCCATGATATCTTTTCACCATTAACACCAAAAGATAAGTTGGGTTTCATTAAATTGTTTCTTAGACTTTTCATAAGATGTGGAGCACCAAAGACAGTATATATTGTCATATTTTCTATATTGATAGCTGGATTTTCTTTTGCAGCGCCTAACATTTTAAAAGCTCTTCTATTATTTGTTCCTTGGTCACATACAAATGCTTTAGGTTCAAATGACAGTCGCTTTAATGTTGTCGCAACATCAATAAGTATTTTATATATATACAGGGTGTCCGGAAAATACGTGTACAACGTTTGACGACAGACTCCTGACGTCAAAATAGGTCGATCTAAGCCGACTTAGTTATATCCAAAATTGTCTCGTTTAGCCGGTAGAGGGCGTCAAAAAAAACAAAAGTATAACAAAGTTGAAAGTATCTATTGTAAGAAACTAAGTAAAACAAAAACATTACTTAAGCAAATGTGTAAAATGACCGCCATCTTGCTGAATACACTTATTAACACTCTTTAAAAAATGATATTGGACCCTATCTAATGTCTCGGGATTGTTAAAATGGTTGCCTGCATTTAAAATCCGCTGCAATAAATCATCGCGTGTGTTTACCGGAGTCTTGTAAACTTCTGTTTTAATAGCGCCCCACAAAAAGAAGCCACACATATTTAACTCAGGAGAACGTGGTGGCCATTTTACTGGTGCATCATTGCTTCTTCCAATCCATCGGTTGGGATATTGATGATGTAAGTATTGCCGAACGGCAACGGAAAAATGGGGCGGGGCACCATCATGCATATACCACATTTCCCTCCGAAGTAAAAGGGGCAAATTCTCCAGAAGAATTGGTAATGTGTCTTGCAAAAAATTTAAATAAATATTTCCATCTAACCTGTCTGGAATAACAATGGGACCAATAAGGTAGTGATCAATAATACCTGCCCAAATATTAATTTTAAATTGATGCTGATGATGTGCAACTTTAATGGCATGTGGATTTTCATCGGAATAAATATGTTCGTTGTACAGATTGGTTACCCCAGATCTTGTAAAGCATGCCTCGTCAGTAAACATAATTTTTCTACAAAAATTTGGAACAAGGATTCTTTTGTTTCTAATAAATTGACAAAATGTAAGCCGCATGGGGGGATCAGTCGGTAAAAGTTCCTGGACTTTTTGTATGTGGTAAGGATGTAACAACTGTTCTCTTAAAACCTCATTGACAATCGTTTTAGAAACATTTAACTCACGTTCTAAGAGACGGGTACTGGTACTTGGTTCTTCTTCAACTCTTTCCAGAATCATCTCTTCTGTTTCCACAGTTCGAGTTGTTCGCATACGACCCCTGCCTTCAAACTTTTTCTCAAAACTGCCCGTTTCCCGAAGATGACGCTCAATATTGGCAAATGTTTGGTGGTTTGGTATTCGACGGTTAGGAAACCTCTCCATGTAAACCCTAACACTCTGACGCCCATTTCCTTGACAAAACCCGTATACCAGGAGCATGTCAACTTTCTGAGAGTTTGTATAATTTTCCATTTTTAATGGTAAAATGAACTTGTAATTCAAGAATGTTGATCGTATACTTGAGTAAATTTCATAGACTGGTGACAATTTGTCAATAATTGTCAAATTATTAAACGCCATAGCAACAAGGTCACTTAAAAAAATATTGTAACAGGTAATTTCTTTTTAATATTTACAAATTTTTGACGCCCTCTACCGGCTAAACGAGACAATTTTGGATATAACTAAGTCGGCTTAGATCGACCTATTTTGACGTCAGGAGTCTGTCGTCAAACGTTGTACACGTATTTTCCGGACACCCTGTATATATAAATTTGTACATTCCAGTGTACATTATCAATCATAATGTTGAATGAAAGTTGTACGTTTTAAACAATTAAACACATTGAAACACATAGTTTAAGAGCGAAAAGTTATGTACTATATACAATAAAAACCTAAATGTTTAGACATTAAAAACTATAATTAATAAATTTGTCATTATCATTTTATAGGTGCTATAAATCATTTTACTAGTGCTATAAAAACGATTAATTTTAAGAACTTTTTATATTAATATATCAATGTCACATCCTTATCCATAAAATTATATATAGTAATGAAAGAAACTAAAAATATTTCGTATGAAATATATGTAAATGTACATCTAAATCATATCCTATTTTGGTATCCCCATTACTATACTATTTTCGACTTTTTCTCATAGTGATTTACAACTTACTGCTAAATTCGGGAGCTCAGTTTAGTATTCTTAAATCCAGTAAGACGGATTTATGTGAACATGCACTCTCGGTAAACCCGCCCCTGTAATAATAATCCCAGAGAGATTTGTAGTTTATACTTGTTATTCCAACCAACAAAAAAAGAAATTTACGATTTTCTTCAGCGGCAAAGTAAAATCGGAATTTGAAGCACGACAACTATTTTTAAAGTAATACCAAATGTAATTTCTATTTATAAAACTACCATTCAGTCACGGATTCTTTTTATTTTTATTACGTGTTTACTGTTTGTATCGTGCAAAATTCAATGAAATCAAGGGGGAGCAATGTGAATTGCATTTTCAGTGGAATTTCAGATGAGTAATAGGGCGTTTTGTATCGATGGGGTAAACTTGCGACGCCGACGCCAAACAGTTTTATGTACAATGTCCCCGTTATTAATGTCGTCTGGAACTATTTGATATGTGTATATATGTATAAAGCTGTTAATACTATTTCTTCATAAATTTATAAAATAAAAAGTAGAACAGTACATAATATATAAATATCATTAATATTATCTAAATTGATGGGAGTATATAAAGTGATTTAATAGGCAACGTAATGGAATATTTGTTTAGCTAAATAATAAGATTCCAATATTTATTACAAAAATTTATAAAATAAAGTAAGTAAATATGTTTCGAATTACAACGACTAACATTCCTTGAAACTATAACAGACGCCTATGTCTGTGAATATTGGCATTAAATGTTGTGGACTGTAGTTTTCAGGGAATATTAAACTAAATACTCCAATGATACTGTTAAAAAACCTTGTAATTATAATTTATTTTTTAAATTCTCCAATTGCAATATTTAGAAATTACTTACGAATATAGTCATATTATAAATTGATTATAACTTGATATTATTGTAATAACAATTATATTATATTATCAAACCCGAGGTGTGACAATGCGCATTATTCTATCTATCTCTCTCTAAAGAGTGACGTCAAGTGGGTGATAAGCAGTGTTGCCAATGTGCGGGTAATTACCCGAAAAGCGGAAATCAAAAATATTTAATGTCCGTTCTTTTAGTTTTTTGTGTATGATTTGTGCACCCATACACAGAACAAGATGACATAATGAAGTTTTTGATAATTATAATTTGGTTACTTTTTTATTTTTAAAGCAAAGCATATATTTAATAATTCATTAACAACGCCAATAATACACTGATCTAAGAGCGATTTGAAAAAGCTTATCGGCAGAGATTTTTTTGCTATTTAAAATATTTAATATATATACATATATGTATATAATATATATACAATTATATTATTTTACATAAAAAACAAACATAATCAATTAATTAAATTGTCTTAAGAATTTAATCGAGTAATAATTAATTTTGATTATCTATGTCCCGATTATGTGTAACGAAACTATGCATATATTGTTTTTGCAATTATATTTTATTTGATAATGCTTTTGTTTGTGTATTAACAATAAATTTTATAAAATATGTTTTATTTTACAAATATATTATAGATAATTGCTTTTGATCTGCCAATAATACAATCCGAAACTTAAATAATCAAAATTTACTCGACTAAAATCTTATTTGATTTGATAAAAAGTTTAGCTGTTTATTATAATTTCATTAATAAAGTCAATAACTAAAAAAATATAAACTGTTACATATACAATTAATTAATAAACAAATAACAAAAATATCATCTTGGATAATCGAGGCAATTCTTTGAGTCAATTCTTGAGTAAAATACTGCCTATTATCATAAATTAGTTTTACTGAATATACAATACTATAGATATAATAAAAAATATATTAATTAACTTAAATTTAACAAATGTATTTTAAAATTAAATTAAAACATTTTGTGAGGTTATATTGTTGTTTGCGATACAATGCTATTATTTCTTACATGTCATAAAACAAAGATTTATGTTAATTGAATTTTATAACATTTGTAAGTACCTGCTGTTAAGTGGGTGCACGTGTTTGGTTTTTACTAAATCCTCTTCAAAGAGGCTTAAATTCCTGGAATTATGAATTAGCCCTTGTAATTAGCCATCTGTTGTGTCCCACCACTATCAGACATGAATTTACCTTTTTTGTATTTGTACAATTTACGAGCAGTTCCGTTTCTACACTTGTACTAGCTACACTTGTAACAAACTTGTAATCAGACTTGCAATACAATAAATGCTTTTTATGTGAAAGTTATTTTTATTTTAACGTTATATTAATGTTTGTGACATCAATAATTAGATGTAAAAGTTGTTAAGACAACAGTTAATTTACATCGCAAACGCAATCCACGGCCGTCTTCTGAACCAGGAAGAATATCAACTGCCGTACACACAAAACAATTGTAGTGAATGTTTTAATATGTGTTAATTTAAAATTGTGTTATTAATTATCTACATATTATACATAAAATATTACCTTGTTGAACAAATAATCACTGCACAAACACAGAATTGCTGAAAAATATCTTATAATGCCACAATTAAATCCAACAAGTATTTCCACCTATGTATAAAATAGTTTTTTGATAATCCACATTGGCGCCAATGGAGCCACTGTCGTGTGACGTCACTACTAATGCCCCGTATAATAAGTGTGTAAATTGCGCGTTGCCACAGTTTCTCACCCACATGACGTCATGCGCAAACTGGATCAAAATGCGTTCTCGAGACGGACACACCATTATACTCACACCACAATCAAACCACCATCTGCTTTAACCTATAAATTTATAATATGACATTTATTATGATTTTAATTATAGTGCGTTCCGTATATCAACCGAAGCGACCGGAATCCCGGTTATCCTGAAATAGGTTTATATACGGAACGCGGTTACCTGAAAAAGGTCGCAAGGGTTGCGACCGCAGTCACCATGAACAAACGTCGGTAAATTTCTATAAATCGTGGTTATTCATGGCGGTAAATTTGAAATGCAAATAAAAGTGAACAAAAGCTTCACATGTTACTCGTCTAGCGTCTAGTGTTTTGTGTGTCTAGTAGTTGGGACGTTGTGTGCATTATGAATTGAAAGATAATTAAACTTTTCATAAGCTTAAGAGCCTTAATGTTAGCTGCTGAGAGGTGTATAAAATAAAACAAATTTAATTAAATTAAAAGTTAGGTTATTCTGCCATATTATGAGTTGGATATTACGACAATAAATACAAAAAAAATATTACAATAAATTATTTTTGTAGAGTTTATTAGAATGCGGACATTGCCAAGTGATTTTGGGAAAACATGAGTATAACATAGCAAACATTATTATTGTGTGTAGTTGCCTGTTATACCGGCATACATACAATATAGGATTAAGCAATGAAATTAAAAATATATAACTAACGCTAATGACAAAGATTAAACCATAAATTATAATAAATAAATTCATGAGGTTTGAGTCCATAATATGTTAACATTTCAGTTTTGAATTTTGTCGTTATAACCGCTGTCGTTCCATAAGTCAACCAAGATTTTCAGCAACCGATCATAGCCGTAACCTAACCGCCGGTTACTTCGGTTGATATACGGAACGCACTCTTAATGTGGAAGCAGTACCAAACTGTTAGAAAAATTAATACAAGCGGAAACTTTAAATTTCACATTTTATCATACATTCACAACTACGAGCAGAACTGTAACAATTGTTATTTTAGAAAAATAACTTATAGTACAATAAAAAGTCTACTAAGTTTAATGTTCAATGGAGTATAACTCTTAAAGTTTAAGCAAATATTTCGACAAAAAAATTACAAATTAATTTCAAAATTTAATAAACAATTGAAGGTTTTAGATGTTTATATATTTTATTAGATTGGAAATTTCATTCTCAACACGTTGCAAAAAAACCGATTTTAAAAAAAGAGTTAAATTGCGTGAGTTCTGTTCGTAGTTTTATGACACTCATCAAACTGCCCCCTTAATGCCGATTCTATAAAGTGTAAAATAATATGCTGTAAAATAGCACATTCAAAAATAATAAAAATAAAATATAGTATCAAATCACTATTAAAAACAATAGCACAAACTGGCTGGTCTAAGATGTAAAAAATTCAGCTTTTGCTCTCTCTCTTTATTTCTCCATTTCTCCATTTTTGTTATTTTAATTCTTGCTTTTGTCTGTGTGTGTTTTAGAACTTTCATATTTTGACTGTTTTCTATAACTGCTTTGATTTAGTCTGTGTTATAGTGTCCTTCCGGATGTTTTTACTTTTGATTTTGTTAATTTTTTTTATACTCTCGGCAGTGTTAATATCCATTGTTAGTATCATTGCTGAAAGCGTTAAAATAAACATCGGCCAAAATATTCAAAATCTCGGTAATAATTTAATCATCTGACAATAGCCAGATACAGTTCGGCCAGAAATGTCTTCAGTCAGAAAAATCTTCCCGACGGGAAATCTCGAATTAATAGATGTAACGTATTCTAACCATGATTTATCTTTTCTGTAAGTTCTTCGCGCAAAAGATTTGTATTTGAAATAAGCTAATACGTTCAGTTGGAGAGTGATTGAGCCTACAAAAAAACATTTATTGAGTTTAGATGGTTTACAATCAAAATTCCACCAAAGAAAAAGCTCTCTGCTGCCAGTACAATAAAACCGGTAAACATTTTCGTCAATAGTGTCTTGAACACTGTTATCATAACCAAATACTTCGCAATTGATCAATCAAACAAAAGTGCAAACTGACATTTGGCAAAACATAAAATGAGGAAATGGTCAGTGAAAAAGAAAGATGTAGTTGAATGACTATTGCTTCTGATGCTGTGTCGATACAGAGTTCTTTACTGAAATCCGTATCATAAACTAATAAGGCCGCTCTATCCTCAAACAAACATTACGTTAAATAGTGTAACCACAATAATTAAGTAAACTTTCAACCTTAAAATACATTTTGTGTAAAAAAGAAAAAAATCGTAATGTACATTATATTCGCTCCAGTTAGTTAACGCCATCTTTAAAACAACAAAAACGTAATTTTAACTATTTGATTAATAGTGTTTTTTTTTGTTTGTTTTTGTATCTGAAAGAATAAAACTCCCATTATTTGATATCATTTCATCTGTCAGAGTAGGTAGTACAGACGTTTCCTCCACTTCCATCGACTCTGACAACATGTTAGAGGGCGGCAGCCTAAATTGACCTTTGACTAAGATTGAGTCTTAGCCTGTAGAACATTGCCTTAGAATAAATCGCCGCCTTAACTGGCTTCGGCCTGATGCAAGCCCCTATATTGAGTAGTTCTAGTTGATGTTCCACTCGTTCTGATCTTAGTCCAGATTAGACCGTAGTCAGTTTTAAATTTAAGCCTGATAAACCCGCAACCAATTTTAACCGTTTACATTAGAATCCTTATTAAGAAAAGTTTCTGCAATAGCAAAAAAAAAACATAAATAGTGTTTCAACAATTGCAGCAAACAATCTTAAAAAAAAAAAGATTGATAATTGAGATAATTGTTCTATATGTTTTTTACGCATCACAGTAAAATATTTTATTTGTTACTCTGATCTCAGCTACATTCTTTTTTCTTTTATTTTGAGACAATCTCGAGAATAAACGAGGTTCATCCCATTACAGTTTAAGCATAAAGATGAACTGGTGTATGAATCAGTGTCATAGTGTAAAGTTAACAGCTAACAGTCAAAAACGACAGTTCTCGTTTATATTCTGCAACAGCTGATATCATAAAATGACCCTCTAAAAAATATTTAAAAATTTATGCAGCAAAACTATCACCGCAATATTCTTTTTGCAAGAATTGAAAATAATCCTGTAAATAAAAAAAGGAGAAACCTCCTTAAGACTCTGGCCACTGTCCGGACATTTAACAATCAGTTACCATAACTTTCTATTTGAGCTTCCACCAACTTTATTAGCTCTCTCGTCCGGGCAAGATCATTTAGTTATGTTTAAAATCTTCCATAATAAACTGGCCAATTGCTAAAACTCTCTGCCCACCACGGAGCCACAGATATAACACTACATCAGAAACTAATGCAGTCGTCAGAGCTAATTGAGTGATGTAGGTTTCAAATAAAAGACTTCAGCAAACACTAAGTATACTATCGAGCAAGAAACCACAGTATAAACCTTCCATTTATCACCACATAAAAAATAACTCACCCTAAAGTTTATTATAAAAAACAATTGATTAATACTAAGCTAGGTTTAACCTCCCAAAATTAGGACCAAAGTAGTGTGTTAAGCATGAAATTAGCTCCACAACTATCAGAATCTCATTTCCAGCAACAAAACCAACCAAAATATTAAATAATAAATTGTTCAAAATACATAGACAAGCTTAAGAAGAAAAAAACCGGCAACATAAATCAAAATTTGTGTAACAAGAAACGATTACCAAACAACAAACTAGAAAAAAAGAAACACAAAAGCAAAAATATGACAACAAAAAATAATCAACCCAAAAATACATAAAAACATAATTCAAGTTGCATTTAAGTAATTACTTCTCAATCCATGTGATACATAAGAACGTCTAATCCATTCACATTTGCATAATCCAAGTTACGCAAATAAATACACAAAATCTAAAAAACAAAATGTAGAACAGTAATAAAAAAACTGGAAACTATAGTTGCTATATTTTTTTACAAAACAAAAACCAAAATCTCTTCTCAAACCATAAATCTGAAATAATACTAACATTATGAACACAAAAACATGCACAAAACAAATCAATATAAACTGACAGAAACCTTCTGTTAAATCTTATGAGCATATTCAAACAGCAAATTCTAAAACTTCTTATGAAAGAATAAGAAAATTACAATGGAAACTTTGGTCGATTATAGACATCATTCTGACAAACATTATTTGCAAAAGTCAACAGATACCCCAATAAAAAGTACAATTTACTGGTTCATATTAAATGTCCATAATGCTCTAAACAAGTCACTGTCATTCACTTTCACAAAATAACTTAGTAAAGTAAAACTTACGCGGATAACCTTGCAATGCTAGTTTGCGGCAAAAAAAAACAAGAAATTGCCACATCTAAATCTTGAAAGCAAATTAAGCTTTAATTTGGTAGAATCACATAAACACTTTACCAGTACCAGATCAAAGTAACAAAGACAATGAGGAAGTGACCAAGCAAGATAACCTAAAGTAGGTTATTAATAATAAAAATAATATTTAATTTTAAACTTCTATTTTTTGAAAAAAATATATAAAAAGTTTAAATGTATTTGATTTTGCTTTCGGGCAGCTCAAATAGATTGCAGTATCATCTGCATAAAAAGCTTTTAAAAATTGTCACCTCACTTCATCAATTAACACCTAGAAACCATATACGTAATTCTTCTGCCTAGTTGGTAATCTTTGGTATTGTCTGTCTTGTCGCTGAGATAGCTGCTGCTGTTGTTGACTGCATTGTTCCACTTGGCTTTGTATAAACAAATTCTGTACACTATGG
The DNA here is from genome assembly GCA_963932245.1 of Tachinus rufipes. Taxonomy (NCBI): domain Eukaryota; kingdom Metazoa; phylum Arthropoda; class Insecta; order Coleoptera; family Staphylinidae; genus Tachinus; species Tachinus rufipes. The sequence continues at coordinate 82,166,676 of OZ010743.1, read as the reverse complement.
TGACGTTCTAGACCCTTTTGATTGTTGCATACTTTATAGTTTTTTTAATGTAGATTGGACAATTAATCAAGTTGGCTGAGTGGGGTCCACTAAAGTATACACACATAGCTGCTTATTCTCTTGTTTTTCTTTTGTGTAAGGTGAGCTCTAACACACTTTAAGCAACGCATGTTTACAAACAACTTGTTATTGCATGGCCCCACTCTTGCCACCGCTGCCACCGACTTACAATCTTTGTATTAACATACCTGTCAAACTTGACGGTCATATGATAGATGTATCTCACTTTATCAGTCAGCTCTTTAACCGTAATTTTGTTTGTGATTGTTAAAATATAAACAAAAAAAATTGTTTCTTTCATTTTGGAACACTTTGAAATTTGGATTTAATATTTTTCAGAAAAATCAAAAATAATTTCTTCAGGTATGAGGTTTACCTGAAATCCTCACAATCCTCAAAGGCCTTTTTGTTTCATCTCCTGTTGCCATATTCCTTATAATATTTAATTTAGAGTCCAAATTATTCAAAAAGTCCAATTTTATTTAATTGATTTTTGACAAATTAATTTTCTTTAAACGTCAAAAACTTAATTTTTTCTTCTGATGGACACCGGACACCCTCAGATCCACAAACACTTCCACTTGCTCTGCGTACTTTGTTTGTACTCACTTTAAACTTTTGTTGTTTTAAATCTTTTAATTTTCTTTATAATAATAATTCAATTATATGACAAATGTCAGTCATAGCCTACTACACCTTTGTGCTAGGCAAATATGATACCCACTACACAAAAAAAAATTGCGTAATAATTTAACTAAAACTAGATATTAAAATTGAAATGTTATACCTACATTACCACAAATAAACAAAATTACTATTTTGAGGTTAGAAACATACCGTAATTCAAATAACCGGCAAAAAAACAGTTTGGTTCGAGTCAGTCGATTTTTAAAATAACGTAGAGTTTTGACCTTCAGATGTTGGTGCAACAGAAAAAGTCAATAAAAAAAACAGTCGGTTCAAACACGCCGTTTTAACAGACTGTTGTTGATGCAACCCACCATCACAGAATCATGCTCTTGTGGGATAAAGCCATTTTTAAAAATGTTATTTATTCAATTTGCAAGAAGTGATTCAAAAACTGTAAACGATAATTTGCGACGTCGCGTCGTTTCTGTTTCCTGATTTAATAATAAACTGCTATAAACTTCCATAATAAGAAATATTCTAGTTAAGTTCAGCTTGTGTAATTATGAATCACTTATTTTAAATTACAAATAACAGCAAATGTGTGCAATTATTCAATAAACAATTCTTTTATTAATATAATTAATATAACTTACTAGCAAAAGATTAATATATAAATAATAAATAAAAGTTATACTATAGATTATAAATAAATTATGTTAAATAATAAAATTAATATATACAATTTTATACGTACGGCAATTGCGTTGAGCCCAAATCCAAATATGTAGAGGTAGAAGCTTGGGACGGTGGATGGTTTGAAGGGATGTCGCAAACTCTCATCATCACAGTAAAATCCTCTTTGGTATGCAGAGCCGGTCAGGAACAGCACCAGGATAGGGATCCCAACTGAAATCGATTAAACATTCTTTTATATAAAATCGGTAGCGGATCGGATTCTTTGTCAGTGAAAAGACCGGCGACGATTATTAGAGATTTATTAGCTGTAAAGGGGCCCAAAAATGTTAACAATAGTTAAGCCCTAATACTGGCTAACGACCATTCCATGTAATTCCGTTCAAAATAAATAATATGAACTAAATTATTTCTCATTTGACATTGAATTAGTAACAATACCAATAATAGAATGTAATAATGATAACAACGATAATTTATCACAACTAATGGTTGCTAAAAATTAATAGTCAACAAAGTTTTATGACTGAAATGTGTCTCAACAATATTAACAATATGAAATATGATGGAAATAAAATTTAAAATACACATAAAAATTGCACAATTAGTTATGACTGAACGTTTTTATTATTAAAGTTGTATAATGTTATTTAAAATCTATATAAAGTTAATTTTGCAAAATAATTTTTTTTAGTGCTTTTCTTCACTAATGTTGCTGGTATAAATTCCGCTTCACATAAACATTAATTTAATCAATTAAACAAATATACATCCAACTCCATACATGTTTTACAAATGTTTTATTAACTCCCATTATTGACTGAACATTATAAATAGATTTAGTATAAATAACATTTAATGTTCATTGTAATAATAGCAAATTAATTATTTTATATCTATATGTGACCTCAGAGACTTAACATATCAGAACTTATTTGACCCAGTGATTGGGCGCCGCTTATAATAATAAATAAATTTATTCATCAGCAAGCGCTTCCTATAAATCAACTCATTATTAAACAGTACTTCCGGAATTTAATATTTTATCAACGAAATAATAAAATTAAAGTAATTATGATTACACTCTACGGATATTATATAATTATGAATGTGAGGCATTCACGGTTAACAGTAAACAAACTGGCATGATTAAAATTATTATGAACACTTGCTTAATTATTTTACAGTTATATAATTATTTTCATTTTTTTAGTAATTCGCTCTATAAATGTCAGGACTATTTAGAAATACTATCAACATTTAAAGAAAAGGTCGGTAAAAATTAAATCAGAACATAAAAGGGCATTCAGAGTGTAAAAAAGAATAAACAGGAAATGTAAATGAAAGATTAAATTTGGCTACCCAAATCAAAGGTTGGATTCCTTAAATATACCTAGTTCACATTAATGACAAGACATGTAATAATAATAATAAATTTACTTAACGGAAACATGCAAATCTACTGAGGAATGGTTTATAATTAGATAAAGAAGATTCCACTAACGCGAATATCCTGAGTATATTTAAGTAATAAAAATTCCATAATAAATTTTTTGATGATAATTAAGATATCTTAGAATAGGATGAAACATTTGTCAAGATGAATCATAATTTTATTTTGTGAGATAGTAACGCATGTTGTCACGAAATACAAAGTTTCCTGTGATAAAAATCAAATGATTCAACTACTATATATAGATCTCTTAATAAATTGATATCTAATAAAAATAAAACACTTTTTATGTAACAAATTTATAAATATGTAAAGGTCATTCATAAATAGACACAGCCATGACCTTCATTTCGCAAATAAAATCACAATAGGTTAGTTTTAAATCATACCTAATAATATAAAGCAGTTTTCAGGAAACTTAAACTAGTAAAATTTCAACATAAAACAATTTTACAAACTCAAATTGCATTATTAAAGTTTTTGCATAATTATATTAGGTAGCCAAACAAATTTATATATTATGTTGGCCTAAATGACCCCTTTAATTTTCAATACATGACACAAAGTATCTAAAATGACTCAATTAAACATGATTTATTAATATTAAATGTGTTATATAAGCCTAACAGACTTTTTTTAATTTGGTATTTAATGGATATCAAAGTACAGTTCCTTATAATTTCGGATAATAAAGCTGCTTAAAGAAGCCATAATATAAAATCAGGTAGACACCTTGACACCTCTTTGTTACTAACGTAAGTGTGAATATGGCTTAGTTGAATAGAATCAGTTATGCATGAAGTTATAGTAAGCCTAGATAAGAATTTCATTGTTGTATTTAAGCTTTTGACATGAGGTAATTCTCCAAATGTAATTTTCTAATTTATATATTATAAACTTCTTGGAATGCGTGTGTTAATATAACCATTGCAAACGTTATTACAAACACAAAATTATGCCACATATATAATCAAGATTTTGTAATGTAAATCGGCATTTTGTATTTTTTATTCAGTTAATTGTATTAATGCACAATCTATATTTAATTGGCTTACAGTATGTCATATAACCACAAATAATTAACAATAAAACTAATTAAAACCAACATATATGTAACAGCAATATATAAACCACAGACCGCAAAAGACAAAGATTTTTGAAAGTAATAGACAAAATATCAAAAACTATTCCAAAAATAGACAACATAATCATAAAATAATAAAAAAAAAATTAAAAAAAATTAAAATTAAAATTAAAAAAAAAACTAAGAAAATGGTCACTGTATTCTAAATAAATTATGCTCAAATCTTACGTATTCCCAGTCCTTTTATATGGTGTGGAAGCTTGGACCCTCAACGTGTATTGTGAGAGGAAATTAGAAGCCTTTGAGATGGGCCTACCGTAGGATGTTGAGAATATCATGGACAGAACATGCAACCATAAAAATATTTAAAAATTGCTACCACCAGAAACAAAATGAATTGCAAATTACAACACTACACAAAAAATGCAACAAGTGATAAAGCCGCGCTTCATTATAACCATGATGTCCCTAATGCAAATAAGCTACCCTTGTAGCCACTTAAAAAGAATTGCCTTCCAATTTAACTGACTAAGTTTGCAAAAAATATCTAGAACCGTTGACTGAAAAAATATTAAAATAAAGCGCAAAGCTAATACATTTGTACGTACTTGTGTATGCCGTTCCTATAGATGTATCTGTCCTCACACACTAGTTATCAACTATCCGCCATCTTCGAGTTTCATGACCAACACAAAAACCATCCCCAAAGTTTGGAAATAGTGGATAGTCAACAGCTAGACTGTAAGGACAGATACATCTATTGCACATGTATTAACCTTGCACCTCTTTCTAATATTGTTTCTCTTTAAAACGTTCAATTGTGCGGCTGTCACTACAAAAGTTAAAAAAATCATAGAACATAGTGCACAAGCAACTAAAACTGAGAAATGTTAAATACATTCTTAATTCTTGACGGGTTTTTTCCACTGGATCAAAGCATTTATAATTAGTCATCTATACCACAACGATATTTACGCACCAAAGTATTCTTTCGGTTTTGTTACACCAGAACTAGTCTACAACTGCTGACACTTAGTGAGTGTAAAATAGATAGCCACTAGAAAAAAAAAACCTAACAAAAAATGCTTGATCTTCAAAACAAACAACACCTGCACTACTTCTGGATCAGTTGCATGTCGTACATCATCTTAAGTCTGCGTACATGTAATAATAACTATGCCATCAAATTGACCTCAAGTAGTTATCCATATCGTGCTGGTAAGTAGATTGTCCGCAGTATCTAGCTACTGTTGTTTGCAACCAAAAAAAAACACCTCGAGCTATTTCAAATAAGTGGCTAACAGGTATACGTATACAATTATGTCGTATGCTCTTGATAGACAGCAATATTTGTCACATTCACTGTGAACATTTTAATAAATTAATAAAATTGTGAACTTGATAAAAAAAGACCAATGTTTATTTCGTCACAATAAATTGCTATTTTTAAGAAATATTAAAATTCAACTACTACATTTTTTAAATGTAATTTTAAAACCGTAATACATATTTATTTAAATACTTAACATATTAAAAAAAATATATATGATAAGCATGTATGTATGCATGTTTTAAAAATAAACTTAAATATACTTCAACTATTTACAGACTGTAATTTTGCATAGTTCTTGTCACGTTTACCTTTTGGAAACCAGCCAAATAAACTAAACTAATTCTCATTTTTATAAAGACATGGAATATAAATTAACTAAATGAGTATGCAAAAGAAACACAAAATTAAATCCAAATCAAGGTTATTTATGTTATGTTAAATTAAGATGTGCATACTAACACTAGGAAATTTTATGGATCATACGAGGTGTTTTAGTACCATAGTTTATTACCACTAACAATTTTTTTAATCTTATATTTTAATTATTTTTAATCTAACAAATGTGCAAAATGTGCAGCTGTAGAATAATAATTAGAGTTGTGATGTTATGGAAAAACCTACAATATTCTTATCGATTTAACCTCCATTTTACAAATGTAATTAAAATAAGATAAGATAATAAAAATACTTTATAATTGGAAAAAAACAAACGTGTTTTAGAATAAATTAAATTTAAACAATACAAACTATGGCAATAATTAAATAAAATGAGTAAAAAATGCGACCGAAGATATTTGAAACACTTGGAAATTATAGGGAATTAAAGTCAATTTACTGAAATTTGAGAATTATGGCCAATTAAAAGGGCCAACTTGCCGACCCTAACATTAAGTGAAATATATAGATGGTCTTGCCAAGATGTAGGCCCTTAATGGAACAGATGCCGACAAATTGGTCCCACACCTGAGCCAGATCAGATTGTTATCTCCATTCTGGTTTGTTTGTCCCTCGATAATAAAGGGCTGTTATAAATCACTGCGCATGTTAATTAAATTAATTATAATAAATTAAAGGGTATGGTTTATAACTCGTAAATTATAGATATTTCTTTTAATATGTTTAAGACTAGAATAATTATTTGATGCTGACTTTTAAAGTTATTTGTTATATTTAAGATGTAACTATTATTAAATATTGCACAATTAAAATGAATTTAACGTATATCAAAGGTTGATGACATTAAATTTGATATTATTTAAAATTATTATCATTATCATGTTCAGACAAAACGTGGCAATGTTAAAAAAATATGTTGATATAATTGTATGTATAATATATAAAAATTACAATTTATTACATTTTATGGATTTACATCATTAATTAAACAAAATACATTGACAAATAGTATCCATTCGAACATATTTATCAACCTGCATTTGGTGACATTTATCATCACCTCGGTGAGCAGCATGGTCCACAAGGACAAGGACATCCAAGTATTGTTGACATAATATTCCACTGGCACACAGCACTGGGACAGACATTTCGTAATTTCCGCACACTGGTAATTTTGATTTAAATAGACTCATTGTTCAAAAGAGAAAGCTGATTAGATTTAGCAATTACATAAAAACAACTAAATTATGTTAATTGTATACATTTGTACCGACGGTGTACCAGATTTGCAATTTCTTTTCATAAAAACTATGTTTTTGTAAACTATTAACAAAATAAAAAATTAGAAAAAAAAAAGTTAAGAAAAAAAAAATTGCAAACAAGGTGCATTAAATCAAACCAAACCTTTAGCATCTCAGGAAAGGTGTCCAATCACTTTATCAGCAAACTGAACAAATTTTGCATTCTTTTTGAGCGGGTTTCCCTAAGTTGTACCGTTATTGTTGAATTCAACATATTTACCCTTAAAAACGCAAACCAAAATAGTCTACTGAGTAATCAAAATAGTAATTCATGAGCGACCATCACACATTACCTAAACCATGGTAATAAAAATTACACAAACAAAACAGCAAAAGCATACTTGCTTTCTTACTTCTATAGATTGATCAAACACGTGGATATATTATAAATCCAGATGAATCTCATATGACGCAAATGTTTGGAAAGCAAAGAAAATCTGCTACATCTGCTAAGCAAGTGCAAGCTTACAATACGCACGTATAGCGTTCTTCGGTAAGCACAAGCTAACAAAAAAAAAACTCAAAAATGTCTTTTGGCAAAAGTTTCTGGGCTTCATTAAAGAGACTATATGAGAGTAACTATTAGAAAATCACAACCAGAAATGAACAATAATACCAAAAGCCCGCAATGCAAAAACTACTTCAAGAAATAAAAAAAACGCAAGTAAAAATTAAAACAAATGGCAGTCTTTATTTGACGTCCCAAAAATGTCCCATAATTGTACTTTGACTGCTGTATAGAAGTAAAATCTATTCTATCCAATCTTAAACATTTTCCCGGCCAAGTTTAATATTCAAATTTGTTATTGTAATTGAGCAACATAACATCAAACTACAAATTAATATTATATGCTTACGATGTTGCAATTTTGCATTGCCTATAATCTCTAGTCCTATAATTAACTAAACTGCAAATAAGACCACAAACGCCCTGTCTTCTATAGCCGTAACAGCCGATTCCTAAATGTAATGCAATCTTATTCAGCAACATGCTAAAACTGGATTTCAACTAAAAAATATTTTGAAAACTATCATGATAGTAATTTAATTTTTGTTGTTAAATATGTATTTAACAACGTTCTTAAGCTTTAAACCCCCAATATCACTTTGAATAAAAAAGTTTCAAAATGCCTTCTGTTTAGAGAGAAAAATAAACAGAAAGACTACAAGAAGCGACCAAGATAGCCTCAGAAACAATTAATGTTTTTAGTAAAGTCTTAGAAAAGATATTAGCAAAATCCGATAAATCTTAAATCATATCGCAATGACCATAAAGAACTTCGTTTAAGGCTGCAGTCTCAGTGCACCACCGACCGCCACCAACTAAAATTCAAACACGTTAAATCATATGGCGACGGTCCGACTGATTCACTAGTCTCGCCGGCATCTGTCATTTGGTAACCACCGTTTCATAATTTCAAATCGGTTAGTGGTAGCGCGGCAACAGTTAATCGTCATTTGAAACATACTGACTTGATATTTCACAAATCAAAACATAATCTGTCATTTTTGCTTTGATATTTGAAAAGTTTAAAAACAGTAACATGGAAACATGTCGGATGAACATTGATAAACTAATTACATTAGTAAAAGAAAAGCCCAAAATATAAATATAGCACTCTTCTACTGACATAGAAATGAGTGGAAAATTTAAATATTTGATGGTCACCAGTGGCTGCAGTGAGACCGTAGTACATTTTGGTGGTTAGTGGCAAATGGTGATAGTTGGTGGCGGTGGTGCAGTGAGACTGCAGCCTTATACACGGCTTCAACAGCGGCTATTAGACTTTAAAAAAAGTAAATTGAGAAATGTAAATGAAATAAGCGCAAAAACTTCTAAAAATTTTATTTTTAATGGTAAAAGATAAAAAAGTCGGTGTCATTAATGTACTAATCACTGTAAGTGCCTCCAGTTATTAATTTATCTTATAAAAAGAGTTTTAGTTAGAGCATGAGTTGAAGTCGCAGTGAGCTGAACTTGGGTAAGGCTGTAAGTGCTGGCGACATGTTGTAAGTGCCGTGTGAAAAACTCAGCGTAGTACGTGGTTCTTATAGCTTGTGATTTGCAAGCAAGAAACCTTCACCAGAACAAGCAACGTGCTCATGCAAGTATTCAAGCAAAACATTTACACCTCAACAGTAGAAACTATCGTTTATAAAAATTTATAAAATTGGTGAAACCCAGCAAAATACTTATTTGTTAAATAGGCGCAAACGCCGTAGAAAATATAACGTTTTCATATATTTTACCAAACGACTCTGGTAAAAATGTACAAGTATGCTAACTTTTAAGCAGATGTTTGCTATATCAAAATCTCCAATCAAATAAACATAAATTTAAATTCACAGAGGACAATCAAAATCTTATTCCGGCGCTATGAAAGTCACTACTTCCGCCATAAGAAAAATTCGAGTATCTATCTTCAGATTTAAACATGCAGCAATGCTTCAAATGTTTCCAAGAGAAGTACCCAAAAAAAACATGTTAACAACAGATTTTACGCCAAAATAGTTGATAAATACTTACAAAAGCTAAAACTCAAGTGTCCCCTGTTGACGCGTGTAAAAAATATGATCTGTTAAAAATCAAAGAATCTAACAGTAGAAGTATAAAAGATAAAAAAAAGCTAAACAAAACTTCAAAATGCACCGCAGACCACACAAAAAAAACAACAAAATATATGATAGAAGATTTAAAATAATCATCACAACTTCTAACCAGCTACATGGACTTACAACAGGTTACGTTTGTTCCTATCAAAGCACCATGTTTTATAGCAAGCAACTTTCTATCTACAATTTAGGCATTCCTTTGAGGCCGTAGAAAAAATGAAATAATCTTCTGCTTTTTCAAAATTGCAATAGACTGCTGATGCGGTAATGACTATAATCTATCTTGCTTGTAAAAGATTTTACCGTTCGATTGAGGTCAAATATATTGTAAGTGAGCAGTTATATAACTGTGAATGAATTTCGAAACTATCGAAAAACGACTTAAAAAACGCAACGAAATGGTTCGCAGAATCTCAAAAACGTAAGACGCACTGTTCGATTAAACAACCCATTCCATAAAGTCGGAAGACTTCATATACTTTGCAGAGCTTGTAAGTTAATGTAAAACAAATTGCTACAAGCATTAGCCTTAAAGTGAGTGGTTTTTCTATGTGAACAAAAACAAATGTTCTCAAAAAAATAAAACATTAATTTAGAGCCGCTTCCTGATTTAGAAAAACTACTAAGAATTCAATTTGTGCCCAAGATTAGCGCCAGGAAGGGTAAAAATCTACTGAAAATGTTAGACTATTTAAAAAAAACTTAAAGATAGTTCTACAAAGACCAAACGTATTCCCCACCAAGTTAGAAAACGCAGTTTCCACTAAGTAAGAAACTGTAGTTCCTCTCGACAAAAAAAAATGCAGTTACTTCTGAAATAAAAAAAATGTAGTACCTCTCGACAAAAAAATGCAGTTACTCCTGAGGAAGAAATTGTAGTTTCATACAAGATAGTAAATGTAGTTCCTATCCTATAGACTTGAAGAAGAAAATGCTGCACCACTTGCCAAAAAAAAATCATTCTCATGATTTGCGATTCAAAACTATGTATATGATTATTTTCAATATAAAACGTGTTAAGCTTTATGTATCTTTCAGTCTTTTAAAACATTTGTTATACACGCATTTTTAATAGCTAAAGAATATAAAAATAGAGTTAATTAATATCAGGGGATGTTAAAATGTTCTTATATTATTTTTGTTAACAAACAAAAACTGCGATAAAAATAACAATTTATTCGATTTATAAACATTTTAGTTTTCCATTTAAATACTTCAATTAGTCTCTAAAAAGAATTAAAATATACGCAAAAACCATTGACACTTTACTAAAAATATGAAAAATAAAAAGAATTCTAGGTGGATAATAGAAAACATTAAAAAATGTTTCAAAGACATCTAAAAATCTTAATGACCCTTAATATTTTAAATAAAAATTAATATTAATAGTTTTCAAAACTCTTAAAAACAATTTATAGTTTGATGCCAACAGATTATTACAAAACTAAAAAGATAATGCAAAGTTTTTTCTTAAAAAAATCTTAAGGGAGCTGCTAGATGTGACACAATAAGTAATACTGGACGAAACCACTAAAGAATCATAAAAAACCTTTCTTTTTAAATTTTCAAGAGTGTGATTTATTTCTCCACAATTTGTACATTTCTAAAGCCAAATCTAAGATTCTAAAATATCAATAATTGACCTCATAGGAAGACAAAAACAGATTTAGAAAAATATAAAAGTACAATAAAATTCCGCTTAAAAGTGAATATAGGTAAAGACACAATGACACAATCGATGAGATACTTTTTTACTCTATATATTTACTTTCAAGTGGAGCTTCAGTTTAAAGAAATATCTTTCGAGAATAAAAATCAAGCTAGAAAAATGCCTATTTTTTATTCTTCTCAAATGAAGCGTCAGATTTAAATATAAACTAGCCAATTATTAACAAATTAAAAAAAATCCTTAAAAGTGTTAATTTTTTAAATCCAATATTAAATTGTGGCAATAAAAAAACAGATTCAGTGTACGCCGGATATATAAACGGGTACAATAAATATCCATGGATGACCAACCCTCGTATCATTAACGCTCAAAAACTTGGCATCGGTTTTACGAGATATTTAATGCAATATTTAAATTATCATGGACATTAAGATTAGAAATACATCTATTTTTGGTATTTTATTACAATAATTTATGTCTAAACCAAAGATCACTTACATTTTTACTGTCCACACTACGATTATACATAAAATAAATAATTATTTATTTACAAATTGCTTTTTAATCAAACTCATAAATTCTTATTACCATTTACAATTGTTATTGAAACGAACTTAGATAATATTTATCTTGCAGTTTATCTTAAAAAGATTAACAAACAATAATTTTATTTTACTACTTTAATGTAGCAATGCCAAGGTTGCAAATTTAGAATTTGAAGTAGTTTTCAAGACTGTCCAATATTAGTTTTATTTTATTATTATTATTATTCATTTACTTCTAGACAAATACATAAATATAAGATGTCAGAATTTAAAAATAAAATTTGTGACAGAGCAACTATAATTGAATAAGCAAAAGCCACGTAACTTTATATTCTATGTGTAACGTATTTCATAGAATCTTAATAAATCAAAATTTTAATACATTTTATAATTTGTTAAGCTATTCATGTTATATTTTTAGATTGTGTTATTAAATAAAAAGTATTAAATTATAATTGCTTTTATTTGAATAGTCTATACAGAAAATTCAGATTACGTGACATTTTTTATTAATAATAAAAGAATGGGCGTTCAAATTATATTATTATTATTATTTATTTGAATGTGATATAAAAATGATTCAATTACATATTGACATAATTCAAGTAGAATCCCAACAATAACTTGTTTTATATATTTTTTTTAAATGCTCAAAGATACACATTGACATAGTCCCACAAATGGTGGTCTCCTATCTGAGCCAAACATACAAATCTCATTCATAAATAACTTTGAAATGCTACCGTCTTGATGATACATGTAACACCTATATGCACTAACAATTAGCATCTATTAAAAACATCTGCTAAATTTGCACAGTGTTAATGATAATAAATCACGAACAAACGTCAAATCAAGTTGCAAGTCGAATTCGCTCTATTCGTCATACAAACTAATGCAAAAGCAAAAACCTTATTTTGCACTGTAACAACACCTTGCTCTTGTTAGAAGTAACAAGTTCAATAAAAAATAAGCTGTGCCACAATTGAAAGACAAAAAAATAAGATTTGCTCTGCTACAAGATCAATTTGTTTATCAAACATAACCACAACGTGTGGTTTACTGTTTCCAAAAAAACTGAAACTATTTAATGACAAAATTAATTACCACAAATGGTGACTCATGATTAGTAAATATTGTCTTAACTCGACTATAGGATCACCTATTGTAATAATTATGTCTCCTAACTATCAGAGAATAGATTTTTGTCATATCAGCCTAAAAGACTACTCTTACCAAATAATTTAATTCTTTTTGTGCCGTCATTTGACTTAAATGTACAACAATACTCTCTAATGTTTGTATACAGCATACAGATGCATTAGAAAGATTCTTTAAAACTATGTTATATTCTGTACAAACTATGAATAATAATTTCCAATATTAAAGATATACAAGGTACGCATTTAATTTTAAAAGCCGTTTAGCGAAAGGCGCTAAACTAAATGATTTATTGTCAGTTATTTAGTAAACATGGCACATTGTGCTATTTATGTACTAAATTTATGAAATGTGAAAAGGTGAATGACATACTTTAAAGATTCCCCTCATTAATGGTTTACTGATATTCAATGCTAATGCTTTTTAATTGCAAAATTTTTTGGACTGTGTGTTATGGCATTTCAAACTTCATCACCGTTATCTGGTGTTTTAACAGTTTTTTCAAAACTTTTTAACCCGTAAGTTAATTGCATGAATATACGGTATCCGTCAATTACATGGAATAGTTATCAGATGGCACAATAACCTTTGCAAACTCACCATTTTTATAAAAAAAAAAACACAGATAGCAAGATGTTTAAGTATATATAAGTATATATGTTTAAGTGGCATCAGCCAAACGTTAAATAATTAATTAAATTTTCAAAACTTATCAATTCAGTGACCATGCTTGAGTAGTTACCTGTCGTAATTTATTGCTTTACATAAAAAAACGTTAATCTATGTAATTATGTATTATCATTCATTTTTTTTTGTTACCAAACGATATCGATAAGACAAATAACAAGTGCGATTATTACGTAAATATCATGTTCACTAATCATACATTGTTAATATAAAAAATATATAATTACTTAATTAATATAGAAAATATAGCTAATAAAATATAATGAATGTACACAACATAAAAACTCCTTTAAATTTCAACAAGTAAAACCACAGTTGTTAAAACTATTGAAGACAAGATTTAAGTAGCCTGTAAACATTTACGGATAATAGTCTCAACAAATAATCAATTTAACTTAATCAATATGTTAAAAAAATCACTCTTTCGGTCCTACATTTCTAAACTGAAAAAAAGTCCATATAAATATCTATAAAAACGCAAATATCTGCAGCATTACGGCAATGTTGTAAAGTATCTAAGTCATTAGTCAATTTAGCATCAATGGTTCAGATGTTAGAGTTACATAAGATGTTCAAAGTGCCCTACTTTCATTTCCAAACAGGCACGACATCTTAGTCAGACTCTTTCTAAAAAATTTAAAAAAAATCACTACACAAACAAAACCTCACGACACTGTATATGTAAAGAATACGGAAAAAAAGAGATTTTCCAAAAAGTTGTTACTTACTGCGTTCTAACATTCACTAACTCTCGCTCGGCATACAACGGGAGCTAACAGCTTGTCTTAATCGTGGCAAAATCTACTTCGGATCGTTTGTTATCGACTGCAGGAACTCTTCGGTAGGTTCGTCTGCAGGATTTAGAAATAGAAGTCTTCTTCCTTTTCCCATCCGGGATGGCCGGTTTTATAGAAAGATAACTCAAAGAGGATAAAACAAATGACGAGATTGGCTGGCGGAATCACGGGACAGAACTCGTTAGAAATACTACGAGTCATTCACAAAGCTGCAGTAAAAACATTGGAACAGCACAAAAAATACACCTCATCGGATAAATTTATGAAATTATGAAAGATAAACGTAGTATATTAGAGAATTAGAAGTGTACATCGATAGTCCATGCAATAATAACAGCTGTACGTCCTCGTTTGTTTCTTTCTCCGCTACAAATAAGTATCAAGAGTTTTCCTGTATACAAAATTCAGTCCAAAAAAACTTATCAACATTTTATTGACCGTGGGGTTCTGTGAAACAAAAACCATTTTTGATATACATCTAGCTGAATTAATATTTTGTAAAATTTGATTTCTTAATTTGTGTTTAACAATGCAGACATTGCGTTACTCTGAACACCTAAACTAAAACGGCCTCAGAAGCACAATTTGGCATAAGTTTAACAGTCCATAAACTAAGTCGGTGATTGAATAAAAAAACACCCACATCGCAAATAAACACCATGTTGGTATTTTATCCTTGCAAAACAATTGTTTAATATTTAAATTTTCCTTTTAATTTTAATCTCTTACGCTTTAGCATTAAAAAATCTGCATTCTTACTCTTACACTTTTGTAAAGTAAAGTTATTTGTTCTCTGTAATATTTTTATACTATTCAGCACAATAAGCACAGACCACCTAAGTAATTATTTTAAATCGTTTCAAGATAAGCATGAACATAACCATAATTGTATGATCTCAGTATGACATTATATGTCTCGAAAGAGAGTCAGGTATGCAAATTTGATTATACCATGGAGAACACAATCATGACTTTATGAATATTTATAAAAGTTTGTAAATTAATATAATATCTAAAAAGCAAACGATTTTAATGATTTTAGTTCGGATTCAATGTTAATAAATGATCAAAATAATTGTATTTATAGTATCAATTTATGGTTGAATTAAATTAATGTTAATCACAACCTAGTGTAGATGTATTATCTAACTAACTTTAAATTTAAATACAACTAAAACTTACTAGTAAGATGACTTAAATAATGATTTCAAAGTCGAGATCAAGATCAACCTAAAATAAACTAAACACAATTTTATTATATTTATCACAAACAAGCTATAAATAATTTAAATTTAAAACAAGATAATTTTATTAATATTACCTTATATGTACAAATTATATTAAGCTATGTGGAATAATAACACTATAAATTTCCAATTAGAAATAATAAACTTTTTAAAAAGTTGATTAAAAAATTAAAATAAATGTATTATTTTTATTACATATGATATAAAAGTCAAGGTCTAAACATAAATTTAAGGTGACGACACGGCGTTCTTGCCATCGTAGCGAAATGAGCTCAATTGTATATTTATAAACATTATTAATTTATTTAAGATAATTCTTGCTGATTTGGTGTATATAATCTTTATAATTATTAACTGCAAACCAAAATTATATTTAATATTAGATATAATAAGTAATTAAGAATAAAAATAAGCATAGTGTGGTTTGATCCTGAAATAAAATTTGTTTTGAATCACAACGTTCAAATATAAAACTGCGCATAAATTACTTTTTAAAATTGGATGTTGTATTTATTTATAACTGCGCCAAAAAAATAAATATACTGTTACCAAACAAACTATTTATAAAAAAGAAAGTTTTACAAAAATATGACTAAATTTTATTTACTATACAATAGATTTTATTTTCATATTTATTTTCTTGGAATTTGTTTTTGTAATAAATTTAATAATATAAATAAAAGTAACAGTGCACGTCATTCCTTTCATTCTTGGTTAATATTTCAATGTTAACAACCTAGTTTCACTAATTTTTAACTAAAGCAATGTTTAGGTGCTCACATATAGCATTCTAAAAAATATAGATAGATAGATAGCATTCGGTAAAGAATGCGATACTGCAAGCAATTTTTTATATTTTGTTCATAAACCACCACTACATTGGTTATTTAGGCTTAAAATTAGTTAGTTAGTTTAGATTTTTAGCATAGGAGCCTAAAAAGAGCAATAATACTTCATTGCAGATCAACTAATAGAACTGAAAAAGCGTTTGTTTTCCAATAGACGTACAAGATAACCGCCATAAATTCCCGGCCTAATCAAGAAATCGAGCTCTTATGAGAAAGATATGTTATTATGTTTCAATATAATCCCCCTTAACCTCACCACACTTATTAAATCGCTTAATTAGTAATTCTATTCCCTTGTAAAAATATTCTGAAAATTTGTCGTCAAAATGCTCCAATCAGCAGTTTTCACCTCTTCATCGTCAAGAAAAAATCCACCCCAAAAGTTTTTTTTTAAATGTTGAAAACAGGAAATAGTCGCTAGAAGCCAAGTCCAGGCTGTGGGGGTGATAATCAATTTTTTTAAAGCCGCATTCTCTTATAACAAGTTGAGCAACCTCAGCGATGTACACAGCTACGTTGTCGTGCAACAACCTGACTCCTTTTGTTAATTTTCCTTACCTCTTTACCCAAATATTTTCACTAAACCTATAAGAGACAAAGTAGCATAGTAAGCACCATTCAGCGTAGTACTTCTTTCTTTAAAATCAATCATCAAGATGCCCTCACAATCCCAAAAGATTGTGGCTATTCTCTTTTTGGTTGACGGGGATACCCTGGCTTATCTTGGTGATAGTTTACTTGCACGGCGCCATTTCATGGATTCCCTTTTAGACAGAGGATCATGATACAAGACAATAGTTTCATACTCACAAGCACAATCAACTCGATGTTACTTTTGAACAGCAGACAGAAGTTTTAAGGCCCATCTTGCACTCACTTTATTCATACCAAAATAGTCATAGGGTATTCAGCAAATCGTTGTATCTGAGAACCCTCACTTTTAGTCGGCAATCGCCTTAGACCAGTTCTTCAATAAAGGCAATCAACTCTTTTGTGATCACTTTAACTGGTCAACACCCGTATTTCTAATAATAATCCATTTTAATTCTTGCTACACTAGAACATATTTGCATTAATTATTTTTACTAAACACTTGCTGCATGGTAAACGTAGTTTTGCAAGTAATCTCAAGTCCAAGTGCAATATTAATGTTATTGTTACCGGCAAAAAGTTGGTAGATGTCGGTACAAGAAAACAGGACGTGAAGCGTTTCGTATTAAGGTTGTTTGTGTTGGTTTTTGTTTAAAACCCGCTGGAAAAGTTTCCAAGGTGCAACGAGTCATGTAGTTTTAAGCTGTAGTGCTAGACCCAAAGCAGGTTAGTCAAAGCAATAAAAATTAGTAGATCCCAGACTGTAGTGGAGAGGTTGTCCCAAATTGCTGGACAACATGCTTCTTTGTAATTCTGTTAAATGTCCTAAAGTGTTGTATCTCGGTCACTTCCATGCTGTTAGTGTAGCCGTAGTCGCTTACATTTATGTGGTTTCTCAAAGTCTTAATGGTAGACCAATGTTGCTTTAGCATTTTCCATGTTACCATGGTACCCGCACTAACTGTCTGCGTAGACGACCAATAATTTCGGTGACGGATAAGAGAGCTTCTTCGACAACTGAGATTAGTAGAGTAAAATAAAATAAAATAAAACAAGATTGCACAAAAAAGCAAAACTTCATAGATAAAAAAAATGTGCCCTAACTCGCATTCCAATTCTCCTAAATTTCTACATCTTTAAACCCAATTCCAAAACAAATTACTAACAATGACAGACCAGCCATTAAAAATTAAATCTTTTTTTTGACAAAATGTTAACGTCGCTTCCTTATCTCGATTGCTAAGATGCTGTGCTATTTGGAATTTGCAAGAATAAAATTTTAAATCGTTATGAAAGATTCTGTGAAGACTTCCCTTAGATATTCCTAGAGCAAGTGATTGCAGAGCTGTTACAACTTCTTGTAAACGCAGCTCTCACTCGTTTAATATTTGCAAGCGCACGAACCGTTCTTTCCAGATTTTTTAATGCTTTCCACAGAACCACCATACCCAGACAATACAACAGTATGCAAAACAAAAACCCCGTTGCTCTATGTGACTATTTTTTGCCGTTTTTATAATCAAATTAACTTTAAATTTTTATTAAACATATTTCATAACTTTAACTTTGCTTTTGTGTTTCCCTAAATATGATAAATGTATTTATAATAAAAAAATGTGCCTGTGGTATACTCAATTATAATATTGTCATAAGGAACAAGAGTTGGGAAAACTGAAAACAAATTGATTGATTTAAGAACAGTGTTGTATTAATAATAGTCCGGAAACAAAGTGTTAATTGCTATGAGGTCGACGTAATATTTATTTAAAAAGATTTGAGAGGGTTACGAAGACAGCAGCTGTAGCCACTGATCCATTGATTGATTGATATTTATAAAGATGGACGTGAAAACAGCTCTGTTTAAAGTGTGTATGAATTACTAATATTTTGATAGAAAAACTCGTGATAATGGGCTGTAGCCTAAAGTATAATTACATATTGTCCATAGGATCAAATTGCATTTTAAGATTACAAAATTGATGGTAGATTAAAATAATTTATTTAACCTTTTAAGCGTAGTTCAACCCCAAAGGAATGTTAAATCATTTAGTTGTGCACCTGAGACCACATACAAAAAGTTTGGTGTGCATGAATGAATAAGAACAATGAGCGGCTTCAATGGACGCAGTAAATTATTGCGGGACGGCTCTTTGAAGATTATAATGTGCATTAAATTATTACAATTTATCGATGTGCTCTAATTAATGATTGATGTTTTAATATAAATTCATTTGAAATTAGTACAATTTCTATGTTACAAAAATAAATACAATCAATAAATTACTTATTAATTTTAATAATATTTATGGACTGTTAAGAAAAATCTTATAAATTGATTCTAAACTGATAATATACCTACATTAATTTGATAAATATTGAAATTGGAATGAATATAAAAAATACCAAATCCATTTGACAGGAGTAAAATTGATTAAGTCATATTTATATTTATTTTCGGATTGCGTGTATCTACCAACCCATGATAAAAAGAATATCATTTTATAAAATCGATTATCTAAAAACCACACCTACAAGTACATTAATTCTTTTTTAAATAGATACTAAGAAGAACTAATTATCTTCATTAAAATAAAATAATTATTTGAATGAATATAAATGTAAAACTAACAAAAAATCAAAATAAATCCAAACTAATAGTAATGATTTTATTACTGACATTTTGTCCTCTTGTGGTCCCTGCATGGCTTTCTATTGTGCACCCCTAGTTATTAAATTAATGAAATAATAATGACTAGAAATTGCTAGTATTGTGTAAAAAAGTTCGGCAGACACTCAATAATGAATACAATATATTTAAAAAAAAGTTGTGGCTAAAGCAAGACCCGTATCGCCGTTTGTTAGCATATATCCAGTAGAATACAATAATCCCAATTCTTTGGCAAGATCAATGAAGAGTAATGCATATTTTAAAATATAACAAAAAATAACAGGTATTTTAAGTAATGCCAATGCAAGTTTGCATTATAGTTCCACCATTTACAAGATTATCAAGATTACAAGAAGATTTTGAGTATTAAAAACACATGCTTCTGCAATTATGCACAAATTATACATATAATAATAATAATACGGAGAAGCTGATTGTAAAAGATAAGAGGTTCCAAGACTTCATTGCACTAATGACTATATCATAAATTTTATTATTATAATAAATACATTTACATTTAATTTCTAATGATAATATAACTTGATAACATTTTGATAGTAAAATTTAATACATTTTTAAGATTTCAATAATAAACCAAATTGAATATTAATAAAGTTTTAGCCTATACAAAGTTCTCCTTAAAATTAATACCACAAGTCAAATATCACCAAACCACGTCATTTATTATATAAACGCTTTATATTATTTCCATTGTACTTATGTTTTTTTTAAATTTGATTTGTGTATTCAATTATTATTTAATATGTGTAATTTAATACAAGATTATACTCAGGTTGTTAAAATATTTACATTTTAATAATGCAACTGTTTTGTGATTATTTATTTTTATACAACTAAAATTTCGTTTTGTTTTTAAAATTATACAATAATAATTCGTATATGTACAGACCCACTACTGTTAACACATTGTTTCTGTATTGTTCTGTTCTATTCTGTATGGAATACCATATATAATCCTTATTGCAATTTTTTGTTGAATAAATAATTCATTTAAATGTGAACTACCTCCGCATATTGTGATACCAAATTTATGTAGTGACTGAAATGATGAATAGTAGCATTCAAACACATTGATGACTACAATTTACTAGTTAGATAATGTTAAATCATAATAGAAATCTGAGCCTTTGCTAAAGTCGTTGATCTTTCAATGATTGTATCAACAATTATCTTTAAACCATACTAACTATAAACAAATACGTTATATACAATACCATATCTAGAGAATTAAGATAATAATGATAAATTTGCAATCAATGATAAAAATAAATTATTATTTTAAGTTTTTATTTTTATACATGTTATCATAGTAACGGTTATTTAAAGATATGCTATTTATTACATTTGGTATAATTTATCATAATATGTCAGCATAAAACGCTTTTAATATCTGTGAAATGTGTACACAATGGGGAAGGAAATAAATAAGGAAGTCCTACCCCCAATTCGTAATAAAAAAAACGACTTGAAGATTATTGTGTATATATTGATTTACAGCTCCACTTCTGAAACGACCCCACCATTTAGAAAATATTTTATTAATGTAAAAATTCAATCGTTACCTGTTTTGAATCAACCTGCCAAGGTCAATTAATTTTAAATAATTAAATTTTGATTATATGTTGGAATAAATGTGTGATTTATTTTAAAATTTTCATAACTTGATAATTTGTTTTGATTGTATTATCTTAATTTTTAATGAGGTTTTGGGTGCCTTAGAAACGATACGCCCTCTGAAAGTAAATGAAAGCAGAAAAGGAAGTAACCTAATTAAGATTTGCATTAATAAATTTAAAACATATTTTGTTAATTAAAAAATTGGTTTCTATAGAAAATAAATAAATTTATTGTTAAATTAAAAATATATTAATGATGTCGATTATAATAATCAGTATATACAGTCCAATAATTCTCATTTCACAAATCTAAATTCTTATAAGAAATATATAAAAGTAAATCCACTGTTCTCTTCTTTCCTTTGGGGATCTGCTAATTTTTTAAGCTTTTCACAAGTCGTGCCTATTTAAATTCTTAACGTTTTTTACTACTTCTAATGAAAGGGGTCCCGACTCTAAGTGACTCAATTTTAATTAAACGCATATACCGTGTGTCACACCGGATGTAAGACATGAAAATATGCACTCCATTTAATTTATCCCCTAATGCAGATCACATGACAACAAATTTACATGTCTTAGCATTTATACTATATTTCCTGTATATGTACAAAGTAAATATTTCCAACATATTTTCATATAATGAAGATAATTTTTATCGCATTACAATAAAGGTATTCTAAGAGATAATTATAGCGCCATAATAATACAAGTTTTATCTCTTGCTCGAGTTCAAAATATTTACCCATTAAAGAACCTTCAAATTGTATATTTTAGACTAACGTTTTATAAGAATTTAATCGGACAGTGCCCCTGTTATCCCTCTAGAGACAACAAGAGTAAAGTTATTTGATTGTGTCTACGATTCTGACTCACTATAAGTCCAGCATGAGATAACCCGTCGACGGTGCGTTTTGAGTCGTCTGTTTGGTTTAAATTATAACATAATATATGAACAAATAAGACAAATAATAAGTAATACCGGGAAGCTATAAACACTTCCGCAATTGCACAACACCATATGCACTTGTATAATTTTCATTGATTTTCATTGACCGTGGTAAAATAAACTTAGTTCTGTTCTGGTAATAAAACAACAATGAAGACATTTTTTGTTTTATTTACTGTTTCGTTTTTATTGTACAGCAAAATCATTGTTCAATTCCGATGTTGTAACACCTATCAAAACTACATAATTAAAACTAAACTACAATGATAAAAAAGTTTCGGCTTGCAACGATATTCTCAGCACAATATAATTTAACAGGTGCAATAACCGTTATTATAATATTAGGACACCAAATTTAACAAATAATTTTAACCCCTCATACAATTTGAATCTTTCTCTCTGTTAAACAAGATATTGGTCGGTACGCAAGCCACAACAAACACAATATCTAATTGTGCAGGTTTGTTGTAAGTTTTACTGTCAATTGTTTTGATAATAAATATCAAAATGAGTAGCTGTTGGTCTATTTCTGGAATTACCAAGACGATATGATAAAGCTATCACATCAGGGAACTTTGATAGCAATGAAAAACTAAACACATTATTATATCTTTGTGGGGCCAAAGATGTGTTAATGTGCATACATAAAATGATCATTAATAAAGATATCGCGTTATCAGAATTATTAGTTGCACAAAACATTAACTGTGATTCAAAATGACGTCAGTTTCTGTTATCGTAACGTATGTTGCGCCATTAATTGACATGCCGCGTAAATATTATTAGGTTTATAATTATCCGCCGTTCTGTTTGAATTTGGCGCTTAATTAAAATTTGTCACAATATAATTCTTTAATGCGGTTAGTTAACTAAAATGCGCATAAAAAAATCATACACACATACGCCAGATTATGCTGTACGACTTTAGAAAGGTTGAAAAGCCGTTGAGCCATTTCGCGATCACAACGATATTTTCGGAAAAATAACCATTAGACAAAGAGCATGCCGAGAAAGATTTGTTTACATCAAAGATGGTGATAGCAGCTTAGAAGACCAAGCCCTTCTGTCGGCTGTGAAAGAAAACGAGTGTTTGCCACCAAGCCACTGGCTGAGAACTTCCAACATTGATCAGTCTATGACTGTTTGTCATCTCAGAAAACTCAAAAAAAGTCAAAAGTATTGACACAGCTGTTTTTCCATCGCTTCATTGGTCTACCAAGCAGCCGTGTTGTGTTTGTCTTCCTATAATCCTATAATCCTTCGTGCTTGATATATGTTCATTTCACTGTCTTCTTCTATTGCAGACCTACCTTACAATGTCCAGAATGTTGCACTTATACCGTACTTCAACGTTAGTTTTTCGATCCATAAGTGAGTGACCAGTGATAGCTCTAAGGGTACTCATCTCTATACTCCTTAGTCATCGTTTTGTTTCTGCGGTATATGGTTTTGCTTCTGCTAAGTAAAGAATGCGTCTCATGCATTGTAAATTCTTGATTTGGTTGCTGTTGTTATGTTTTTGGTCTTCCAAATCAAATTTCGCATTGCTTCTAATATTCTGAAAGGTTTGCTAACTTGATTCGTAATGCTGGCTTATAGGTCTCCGTATGCGTTTATCTAGAACGAGCTTAAACTATCTCCTTGCCGTCCCAGTTCTGATTTGGATCTTGATTTCCTCCCCATTCGTCGCTTTCAGTTTAGTTGTTGTATTGTCTCTATTATGTTAGGGTATATGCTTTTACTAATGAGTGTTCTTAGTATGTCTGAAAGATGTGCAAATTCTGTTATTAGTTCTATTTCTTATCTCCCAATATCTCTCATAGTTTTCACGTGACTTTGTAGTTTTGTATAAGAGATGAGCTTCTTTCTTCTTCTGTGCTAAGGCTTTGACTTCCTCTGTAAACCAGGGCTTGGATCTTCTTAAGTTTTTTGATGTCATGTTTATGGTTCTCCTCCCCTATGCCTCTGTGATAGCTTGGTTTACGTTCTCCTTTAATTTTCCCATGCTTGTTAAGATGAGTCGCTTTTTGCAATAGAGTCTTTAGAGCCAGCCTTTGTTGGTATAACATTCTTGTACTTTTAATTTTAAATGATTCTGTGTTATGTTTTTCTGTTTTAGCTTCTACTGAGTTAGTTCTGTACTGTGGTTTCCGTAATACAAACTTACCTCCAATCAGATTGTGACTTTTGCGGATGTCAGGGCTCGGATGTGTAAGACTTGCTTATGTTTTTGTTAGTGATAATATAATCGATAATTGAATGCAACAGATTTGAAAAAGTGCTTTTTATCAACAAACTGATATGCTATCGCAAATTTTCTTATATCAAGTTTGACATTTTATAGTGTCATCTCCAAGGTGGTGTACTTCTATAACTACAAAAAAAGATTTTGCTTGCTTTATTAAGCTTAACTTAATTTAAAACAACCATTTATGTAAAAAAAACATATCTAAATCGAGACTTTGATCTCCTCCTACGTCATCAAACAATTTTACTCCGCACCACTACCCGCACCTATATCATTTAGAGGCAAAACCAGGCAACTTTCTATATACGTTTTTCTACCAACCTTGGATTCCAACTGCAAAAATTAGTGATTTGCTACTTGAACACAGAAGCGTCATAAAATTTTTATCGAAAGAAGATAGTAGCGCAAAAAATATCCATAAGAAAATATTGGCCGTGGATGAAGAAAATTGCCCGTCCGATTTTCAAGTCACATATTGGTGTAAGCAGTTCAATAAGAACAAGGAATACATTCATGATAATCCAAATTCTACATAAAGATTTGGAAATAATCAAAGTGTCGGCAAGATGAATTCCCAAGCTGCTCCCAAACAAAAACTGTGTAGATGACAATTTTGCCAGAAGAACTTGGCTGCTTTATCCCAAGATGACACTTGGGTACGCCACTGAGCCCACAAAACTAAAATTCATTATTATTCATAAAAACTCTCCACCACCCAAGAAGACAAAGACTCAATTTTCTGCGCAAAAGTAACGCTAACAGTTTGATATGCCACAAAAGGCTACAATAATGGGTAATGTCTACAAAAACACTATTGAAAAGCGGTTATGCACTACAAAAGACCAAACAATTATGCTCAGAATACTCTGCTTGTGCACTAACACTTGAGAATGTGTCGCTTTTTATAAGATGACTTGAAAAACGCTGTAGAGTCGTATTTTGCAAAATTACCAAAAGCATTTGTTTTCGAAAGATACGATTTTTGTTATTACTGACAAGTTGAAAAATTGCTTAGTCTCTTAATCGTAAGAAAAAATTGTGACAAAAACTAATACACTGCTTTGAATTGTTATTGTTATCTTAAATGTGATATGCAAAATTTGTTTCGTTTTTACAAATTTATTACGACAAAACGTGAATCTTTGAATTAAGAGTTAAGTTAAAAATAAAAAAAAATATGAAGGCCTAAAAATGTGTTCCTCTAATTATTATATTCTATTTAAATGTTAACTGGAAATATTTCAATTTTCTATTAAGTCTTTATAGATGTACTACAGTCAGGTTATAACATACAGAAATTGGGCCACTTTACGATGCCAAGAGTAAACACATTGTTCCCTCTGTTTTCTTAGGTATCCACTAAACAAGAATATATGAGAATTATACACCTGGGATCTTTACCCCTATGGGAACATAAAGCTTGTATCAATGTCGGTTTATTGATTATAAGATTTATAGCTGTGTAAATTCACAATAAGTTTTATTTCAAAATTCCAATATATAAAACCACTTGTATGTAAAGATATTTATTATCATCCTTTCAAATGAAATGAAATAATTGTAATAAAATAAATTAACTTAGTATAAAATTTATTTAGAAAATAAAGAAAATACATTAAATATTATACAATAATTATGTTTTTATGTATTTGTTTTTAACTACTTTATAATCATTTTTATATTTGAAACGTGCATGCAATAGTTACGTAAGTTAATTCATAATAATTTATGATTTATTTCTTATTTTTAACTATAATTTGGAACGCATCTAATTTTTAAAACAAACTATTCAATTAGATGTCACAAAATATATTATAAAAAATACAACGGTTGTGTGGGTTATTGTCTCATACCGGTTTACATTCCGTAGTTTTAGGATGAACCCACGAATGTTATTCATTTTAAACCAAGACAAAAATTGTTGCAACATTTTAAGAACATAGAGTAAATATTGCATAAATATTTCCTTATTCGCATGCATAATGTGAATTTAATGAAGATGAGCAGTAATTTAAGGTAACTAATTAACCAGGAGTGTAACGATCATTTCATTTTAATTGCTGCCTGAAATTTAATTGTAAATTGTAAGTATATATAATTTATTTCAATAATGTATGCACTTTAATCAAGGTTCAGTAAGTAATCTAAGAATTTCATGCTTAATCTGCAGATTAACTAAGTAATAAACAATACTAAAATTTTACAGTATAATGAAAATGGCTAGATAATCTGCGGATTCAGTAGTTAATCTGCAGTTTATCGGACTTACGCACATTATCGGTAAAATCTACATATTTGTGTGTTTAAAATAAATTGATTAATCTACAGTCAGTCACAAAAGTCTACATACACCCCTCAAAATTTC
The DNA here is from genome assembly GCA_963932245.1 of Tachinus rufipes. Lineage (NCBI taxonomy): Eukaryota > Metazoa > Arthropoda > Insecta > Coleoptera > Staphylinidae > Tachinus > Tachinus rufipes. The sequence goes on along the minus strand of OZ010743.1, from coordinate 82,139,701 downwards.
GAAAAATTCTATATAGAAAAGCATTTGTTTATTAAAATAATTTATAGTACATTCTACAACCTCAGTACATGTAATTTTCAAGAAAATTTTGATTATTTGAAATCAGAAAATTAGAAAAATAAAATAATATTCAAATTTAATAGCTCACAAAAATCTACATACACTTAAAGATGATTTAAATTAATGTAGAAAAAAAGTGAAAAGCGCTAAACTTACACAATATTAATATTTTGTTAAACCTCCTTGTAAATCTATTACAGCTTGCAACCGCCGCGGCATAGACTGAATTCAATTTTCTGTTATAACAGAAGATATTTCAGACCAAGCGTGTCTTAACGCATTTTTTAAAGTTTTGCGATTTGTTATATTAACTTTTCTAATTTTTTGCTCTAGCTCATCCCAAATATGTTCAATAGGGTTGAGATCAGGCGACTGGGGAGGAGAATGAAACTGTTTTAGCGTTCTATAAAGCAAATATTTCTTAACAACAGGTGCCGTACGATTTGGATTGTTGTCCTGCTAAAAAATCCATCAATTTTTTAATCCCAAAAGATCAACGGAGGTCTACAAATTATCTTGCAAAATCTTTAAATATAATTTGTGGTCCATTATTCCTTCAATAAAAACTAGATTTCCAACTCCAGAAGCTGCCATAGCTCCCTAAACCATACCGAGCCTCCACAGTGTTTGACAGTTGCGCGTAAATTTTTTTGGATTGTTTTGTTTTCAAATAATCAAAACTTTCTTGAAAATTACATGTACTGAGGTTGAAAAATGTACTATAAAATATTTTAATAAACAAATGTTTTTCTAAACATTAGAACAAATGTCCATTAATACATGACACAAGTGATTAAATATTAATCTTGAAAAACGAAATAATCGTTGGGCTTGTGCATACGCGTCTTACAATGACGAAAACAAGTTACTTAGAAAATAAAAGTAACTTGCACATTACAGTTAGTACTACTAATACTGTAACATAGATTAATCCTTCATTCTCAGAAGTTATTAATCCTTCAGATAGTATAAATAGTCCACCCTCTTTTTTATAAATTTAGTTTAAACGTTGCAACAAGACCGAGTTGACTAAGTAAGTTAATTTATCTAATTTAGAATTATGTTTAAGTCTAAAGTAAAGCCATACTGATGAGAAATAAATTTCGAAACGCGTATATGGATGATTTTAGACCATTTTAATATTTACATTTTGTAATTTCAAGACTGTTCGACATTGTTGCAGGTTACATTTAGTAAACTTGAGACACTGTGTGTACATTTATACGAACATGTTTTACCTGTTCTAGTGTTGCATAGTCTAGATGTTAATTGATTTCCAATTCATTTTTCCCTTTATCTATAATTTATTTTCAAAATACTTCTTTTTTATTTAATTTTAATTTTATTATTATTATTATTTTTATTTTTTTAAATTTTAACCACATTTTTCAATTTTATTTTTTCAATGTTACAGTATTAGTAGTACTAACTGTAATGTGCAAGTTACTTTTATTTTCTAAGTAACTTGTTTTCGTCTTTGTAAGACGCGTATGCACAAGCCCAACGATTATTTCGTTTTTCAAGATTAATAAATGTTTTTCTATATAAAATTTAACAAATTTTTGAAGGTTTTTGAGGGGTGTATGTAGACTTTTGTGACTGACTGTATACTTCCTCCGGATTGTTTGAAATAATAATGATTATATTATAACTTTTCTTAATCGTAATTCATATCTAATACCTTTATTAATAAAAAAAAATTAGTGCCATTATTATGTGTAATATTTTGATTTTTAACCTTACCATGTAGATTTTTCAAATTATACAGGGTGTTTACGAAAAGAAGCCTGATTTACAAGAAGTTGAGACGCAGTAAACGGTGCTACAGGATAAAGATAAATCGTTAAAGGAGGAGGACGCTGCAGTTCAAGAGCTAATACTACAAAACGATTTCACAGAAGAAGTTTAACGCAAGAATTGAATAATTGCGAGCCGTATAACGCAAGATTTGTTAAGTAATAATTTATTGCAGAAAAAACAGAATTAATTAGAGTTGCGCATACTTCGATCAGTGATCATAGGCAACAAACATACAAGCTGCCGATAATTAAATATAAGAATTCAAGAAAGTACATCTAGATCCAAACATGTATGAAAAAGACAAATTTCAATATTTACTGCAAGCCACTTCCCAAGGCTCGAGAGCCAGAGAATACACAAAAACTACCAAAAAGCAAAAGATGGTTTCAAATCAAATTTCAAGACAACATGCTCGTAGAGGTATACTTGAGAGAATTATTGAAAATAGTTCTTAACAACGCATTGAACGGCAATGCTAAAATGCCACTATATGACAGAATAGAGACGGAACTGCCTGCTCAAGACACTCTTGGAGTCACCACGGACCGGTTTGCGGCCATTCTTTACCAATTAGTAAATTCCTGCCTACCGTAGAACATATTGAGAGTTTGGCAAAGATCCAGCAATTGTTCTTCCAGCAAGACACTCTTAAAAATCGATTGACTCGATTGATGAGCCTTCTCAAATCAAAGGTGGACACCAAAATACGGATATCGATGGCAGCTGAAAGTTTTAGACAAAGTTCCTCAGACTCAAATATCACAAACCAAAATTAAAAAAAAAATCAGCGACCGGATCCAACAATCATGCATTTATTAAACAGCGCGATAAGCTGTACATTTTGTGATAAAGCACATCGTAGTGAAGAATGTTTAAAAGCGCAAAAAAATTCTTTGATTAAAAAACGTAATCTAATGACTAATAAGAAAGCATGTTTTCGTTGTTTGAAGATCGGACATCAATCACAAAAGTGTCGCGAACAGGTTAGTTGTATGGTATGTAACAAACCACATTTTACATTGCTCTGTTCTGATAATCCAGTAAAGATTAACTGTTAGACTAGTAGTAAATGCAAATAAGTCGTCCGTCAAACTGGAAAAAAAAAACAAGTGAAGCGGCTCTCTGAAATTACACAAACACAAAAGTGTTTTTACAAACTTTACGTGTCAAAGTACTTAATAAATGTTCGGAATGTAAAGTGCGCGCAATAATTGACAGTGGATCTCAATGGTCGTATATTTTGAGAGACCTCGCTCGGGTTCCGTGTGTAAAGTACAGAATAAACTATTCATGCTAGCGCAGGACTGCACCATTCGTGTTACCAGATACAATTGGCCAATCCAGATGATAGTTAACAATGCAGATTTGAGGCTTTAAGTGACCAGATAATCTGTACCACTCTACCCCATATCACAAATAGCAATTGGATGAACAAATTGAAGGAAAGAAAGATAGAAATTGCTGACAAGTTACCTGGCCCAATATAAATCCTAATTTGGCTGACAAGTTGTTTACAGGTTATAACTTGGTATTCAAATCAACACTGGTTGCAGTACATACATTCTTCGGATGGACCGTGATGGAAAAGATTCCTTGTCACAATCTAATTAAAAGCATCACCATGACGGTCACTGCTTTGTTGGCCAAAAACAAATCGTTACTAAAAAGCACTTTAAAAACATCTTTAAAAAATTACAAAAAAATATTTTTTGACTGACAAGAAGAAGGTATTATTGAGAAGCATTATTTACCTCACAGGGCAGTAGTATAAAAAAAATCGACAACACAAAGATTCGACCGGTATTTGAGGCGTTCTCTCAAACATTGTCTTAAAAAAAATCCAAATCTTATAAAACTCTTACTTAGGATTCTTCTTCTTTAAACTTAAAAAGATTGGTGTTGTAGCCAACATAAGAAAAACCGTCTTGCAAATTGAGATACACAAAAAAGACAGAGATTTCTTGAGATTCTTGTGGATGACCAAAGACGGTCAGCTGAAAATATTTCGACATAAAAGAGTCGTCTTTGATGTGTGCAGTAGCCTTTCCTTCTAGGGGAGACCCTTACATTTACATCTCAACAAGATGACGTAAGCTTGTAAGCGGAAACCTTAAAATTTTATGCACAAATTATTCGTAAATTGCAAGTCTCTACGTTGAACGAGATAATTCATCAATCGTCTGAAGTGTTAAAGTTAGCCGCGTTTGATTTAAGAGGGTGTGAAAGTACGTAGAACAATTCACAAAAGACAAAGATAAAATCACCTTCTGGGCTTGTTGTGGAATAGAGCAACACATAATATGTTTATAAGTCATCGGAGAAAGTTATCTCTGCTACTAGAAAGAATCACAAAAAGGTACATACTGTCTGAGACTCAACAGATCGTTGATCCAATAGAATTCACCTGCCCTGCAACCCTAAGGCCTAAATTAATGTTATGAGAACAGTGGATAAAAAAGATTAAATGGGATGAGGAGATAGATGATACAACCCGAGATAATTTTCTAAAGTGGTACAAGAAATCAAGAAAATTGTCTGCACTAAACTTACCAAAATGGGTAAAGTCTACACGTTTTATGTGATGCTAGTGGTAAAGCGTACGCCACTGTAATAAGTTAAAAAATATTCCTAAGCTTACGGCAGGCTGACCAGATTTACTCTTTTTTAGAACAGTATACTCCTTTTAAAGCTCATATACTCTTTACTCTTTTTAATTAAAAAATATTCAAAAATATACTCTTTTTCAATGAGCTCTAAAATTACCGGTTTATATTAAATTTATTTATATAAACTGAACAAGTTTCTAGCTCTGTGCTACGTTAGCTTGCGTATGCGGCAGATATCTAACCAAACTGTTTCTAAATTCAACCATGCGACTGTTCGTTTAGTTAAAAAATATGTGTGTTTGTGAGAAAATATTATTTAGTTGGAGTTGATGATGAAGAAATTATTTTCACTAAAAATACTCTTATTATTATTAATCTTAGAATAAAAAATATAAAAATATATAAGGTGTTTCATTTGAAAAATAGTTTACTAAATTTTTATAAAAAAATGAATTAAAAATATTTTTATAAAATAGTTTTAAACCAAAAAACTTTTGTTTTTTTTTTAATTTTTTATGATTGAAGAATTATTTAGGTGTTCCGGTAATTTTGACTAACCGGTAATTTTGACTAACCGGTAATTTTGACTAACCGTGTATATATGTATGTTTGTGAGTTTTAAAAATAAATTCCATTTTTTATTGCTTATACTCTTTTTTTACTGACAAAAATCTGGTCACCCTAGCTTACGGATCAATCTGTGGAAACACATACCTAGTGCAAGCAGCCCGGCAGACCTGCTATCGAGGAGATGTAGTGTAAAACCCTCTTTCAATCACAATGGTGGAAAAGACCAAATTGAATAAAACAAAGCTCAGACTACTGGCCTAATAAGTATATGGACATCATTGAAAGAGAAATAAATAAATAAAAAAAAAGTGTTGTATCGTCAGTTGCCACGGATATTGAGGAACCATGGTACAGTCATATTTCCAATTATTTATCCCTTTTTAGACACATTGCTTAGTCATGTCGTTTCATACACAACGCCAAAGTATTAGACCACCAAGAAACATTTAGTGATTTTTCGCGAGATACTACTATGTTACTAGTGGTATGATGTGGTAAGAGTAGTGGAAGTAACATCATTTTTGATACAACTTCATTGCTCTAGTAACAAACATTGTCGCTAAAATGGCGTGGTTACATATATTAAAATTATAGACCAATCATTTTTTTTAACATCTCTGATTCTAAGAAATCTCAAACAAATAAAATAAATAATTTTAAATTAAACAACTTTGTTGACAAATTTTATTTTTTTTCTATAAAATTACGTTTTTATTTTTATATTCTCTATCTAATAATAAAATGTAATTAACAAATTATATTTTGTACCTACTAAACATCAGTTTAGAAATGTATATTGTAATTAAAGTAATTTAATGACATCCATCAAGTTTAAATATAACCTAAATCGTCTGTCAACGGCATACTATTAGGGCCGGTTGTACCAACCAAGTTCATCTCGAGTTCATTGCTTGAACGAGTTCAGCGTTAAATTTACGTTGTACCAACTTGATGAACTCGTTCATCTCAAGGTTATGTTGAACGGACGCCGTCGGTCAGTTAACTACAAATTTTGCAGTTAAACATAACCCCTATTTATTTGTTGACATTTACTAGATTTATTTTATGTTTCATGACGCTTGATTATTATTTTAATTGACTTTTAACGCGGGATATATGAAATTAAATTAACAAACTACATTTGCATTCAATTTGATCATGGTATTTTTGTCATCAATGATAATAAAGTAGTTTTTTCACTGAAGTTTAGTGATCTTTAATTTACAAAGTTTTAAATTAATTAAATTATATATTATAATATTAGATTTAACATTCTATGTTTTTGTATAATAGGATTAAATAAATTCAGTAAATTATTTTATTATTTTAATTTATTACAACTAATTTTGATATATTTATATTTAATTAATTTATTTAAAAAAAATAATAATAATATTTTTTTTGAATTTCCAGCATTTATAAAATTAATACAGCACCATTTTATTAACTTTAGAAAACTAAACATTTGTGCGTGACCCATAAATCTAGGGAATTCCCTAGATATAACTAGATTCCCTGCCATCAACTTGAGAAAAAAAAATAATAACCTAGTTTAGTTAACCGACGTATGGTACAACCCAAGCGCCGTTGAACCAAGGTCAAAGTTGACTCCCCAGTTAGTTGAACTGGCAGTTAACTACATATGGTGCAACCGGGCCTAAGCAGTAACCTACGTCAAAGCTAGGTAAGGCGTAGTATGTCGTGGTATGAAACAATGACGTTTTAACATACGTCATTGATTTCCCCTCCGTTACTTTATGCTCGCGAAAATGCAGTGGTATGTCTGTCAACACTAACCACCTTACTATAGTAAGCAATAGTATCTCGCAAAAAATCGCTAATTGAAAAAGTTGACAGCAAATAAAGTGACAAAAGTTGAAAAACGTCTGTAAAAAATTGTACAGCATGCGGACAAGTTAACAAACCTCCAATATTCGTTTTTTAAATTAGGGAAACTTTGTTAACATTTAGCTAATCATTTAAGAATGTTAGTTTGTAAAAACAACTTTTTCATTGTTGATTTGTTCGTTCATAAATCTCACTTACTGAGTGTTGAAAAACCTGTTCTATAATTTTATTTTTTAAATTTTGTGTAAAAATCTAGTGTGATAAAAATTATACAACTGTAAAGTTTAATCAAATATTTCGACAAAAAATTTACAATCTAATTTTAATATTTAATAAGCAATTGAAGATTTTGGATTCTACTATATTTCACACTGGAAATTTCACTCTCTACACAAACAATGAACAAAATAAAATTGCGCAAGTTGTATCTTCTCTTAATTTAAATTTATATTTTTTAAAATTTTTAACAATCTTATTATATTCTATCGCGTTTTAAATGCTTCATAATTTGAATCTAACTATTTTAAATAATGTTATTGTGACATATTCCCACATATAATATTTCAAAAATTAAAAAAAAAAAAACTAGTACGGTTTTCTAAAAAATCTGTCATAGAGGTATCTTTTGAAACATCTTTTCTTAATTTAAATTTATACTTTTTTAATTTTTAACAATCTTATTATGCCCTATAGAGCTTTTAAATGCCTCATAACAATGTTGCGTAGAGACAACGTAAATCACAAAACCTTGCTAGCCATTAATAACATTTCAGAATATTGAAATCACATTTGCCACATTTGCTACTGTAACAATGGTCACATTTCCAGCTTTATTTTATAGTATATGCTAATTATGTTTACTAACCTGTAAAATAGAAAAAGATAATCCACTTCATGTTGCTCTCCAAAAACCAACTGCTACATTGTCAGTGCTAGATATACTAGATATAGCACTAGTTTTAATTCTGGCATCAGTTAAATTTTGTACTCATAAAGATGCAAGATAACTTTTTAATATGCCCAAATGTTGTAAACCATATCACTACAATATTATATACACAAGCTGTTGCATACTTTACCGATTCAGTATCTCAATTTGCGCAATTTGTCTTCTGACAGTCAACTCATTTAGTGCACCTTGTAGTTGAAACAATTTCAAGAATTTGCAAACCGTCACTGCAATTCATTCACCACTGTTGTAATGTGTTTTAATAATAATGCTATCCCCACGTATAGCTTTCCATACTGACAACCCGAAAGAATGATACATGACAAAGTGTCAAAGTTGACATCCGCAAAATAAAAATATGAAATCACCCAGCCCGGAAGAATCTTAACAATAAGTTTATATGTATACGTATAAAAAATTTACATTAAAAAAAAAGTCAATAGACTTCATAGGTTATATAAAATATATAAAAAATTCTTGACTCCATAAAAAAAATTTTACCTTCTGCAATAATTTTTAATCTTATCTTATCAGAAAAACTTCGTTGATATTTCATGTTCATCATTATTTACATAAACTGCAAAAATCATTTGGCTACTGAATTTATACTCTATAAAATAAATATAAAATCATATTTTTGTTCACCACAAATGAATCACATAAAAGTAGTAATCAACACAAGCCGAGACCTAAATTTGTTTAAAATGATTAGAAACAATTCAACTTATTTCTTAAAAATGATAAACTTAACAACACCTGTGTAATTTCCCGAGACCTATAAGCCGCAAATTTTCAAGGTCAATGTCCACAGACTGTTTAAATCTCGTCTTCAATGTGATAGTTTCAGCGAGTAAAGTTTCACTCGTTAAAAATCAAAAGTATTTTTTGATGTGACATATTAAGAATTCCTAAATATAACATTTTGAAGTTTAAAAACTTATATATTTATAAAGGAACTGATTATGGCCTAACAGCCAAAACCGATATTAAAAAAAACATAATAAATACAGCACACTAAAGTATAAAATTTATTTGATTATAAACATAACCTCAAATAATAAATAAATTTAAAATTGACAATATTTACGATTAAGATAAATGTGTAAAAACTATCTTAGTCACTAATGCTCGTACTAATAGTCGGGGATTGATCCGAGATTCAGAATTAATTCTCGGATTGACCGAAAATGCGTCCAATAGTCGATATAATCCTAGATTCACAAATCCGAGATCGCAAATAAACCTCTCTCAAACAATCTTGCCTCTACCCAAGATTAATCCTGGATTGTTGACATTTTTTGTTGGTTAAGTGTTAATGTTGATGAACTGTGATTGTTACGTCTATTTTTAATAGTATAGATTGGTATAGATAACAGTTAAAAATGGAAGCAGCTGCAATTCGCGACGATTTTTTTGATTATGTCGAATATGTGTTTGAAGTGGAAAATGTAAGATTAGCCAAAAGGTATGTACATCAACTTATAATTTAAATAGAGTTCAAATTTATTTATATTTATCATAAAAATAAATTATATATTATACACAATATAATATTTATAATAATATAACCTATAATTTTATTAGGTACATTCGAGATGCTGAAAACCCGCTAGATTATTATGATGAATATGAGTTCTGGAAAAGATATCGTTTTCATAAAGCTATTGTCGTTCGGATATTGCTACCATTAGTAGCACAACGGCTAGAAAAAAGAAATAATCGTGGACTACCTTTAGCTCCAATTTAAAATTATTTAAAATATATAAAAATTCAAATATAGTTTTTTATTACGTCTAATTTCAACTTAAATATAATATTAAAATCGATGTATTTACTTTTGCTTTAAGTTCTTCCATAAAGTTTTCAACTGGGCACTATTTCTTGTGGTAACAACATCTGGTTGCCCATTGTATTCCGATGTCAATATTTCCCACTCTTGCTGTTTTCTTTGAAGTGTAGCATTATCTGTGCTTTTGTTTTCGATAATGACATGATCTTTGACTAGCACAGCCAATAGCATTTTTTCCTTTTCGGTATAATGGCAAATTTTCTTCTCCATGCTTTATATGTAACATAAATATGTTATCTTTTGTTATATATTTACAATAATTTAAATGAAATTTACATTTAAATATAAATAACAAAAAGAGTTATACTTACTTTTTAACCCTTTCGCTGCGGCAGACGTATTTTTTCACCGTGTTAACTTTTGTGTAAGCGCTTGCAGGACAAACACGCATAGACTAACCTCACCGCAGAAAGGGAAATACCCAAAATATTACAGCTGGACCAGTCAGTCCAACCTAACATATTTTTCTATCCCCGAAAATATTACCAAATCCAGATTCAATTTAACGATTCGTCGAAACTACCCGAAGCGGGGACTATTGGATGCAGCGAGAAAGATTGATCAATCCAGGATTCTATAATCCAGGATTAATCCGAGATTGAATCTCCGACTATTAGTACGGGCATAAGTGAATCATATAATTCAAACGATGCCAGACGAGTAAAATTGTAGACAGACGACGATATGTATTCGGCTGAAACTACAAAAATAATTTTATTGCATTCGACGTCAGTTAAAAGTTTTTTTATGTTTTTTATAGCTATATCTAAAAATAAAATCATTCTCACAAAATATAAAATAATAAAACAAATATATTCTCAGAAATTGCATACACAATATTTTCATAACTCCGATAACTAAAATTATCTGATTAAATATGTTATTGTAATGAGAACACCATAATTATGTTATTGCAATGTTCTACTAATGTACTCTAATGCATGTTTTGATGAATAATAATATATTATCAGATAATCAAATCAGCATTTCTGTACTATGAACTATAAATCTGATTTAACAAAGTTTCGAATATAACTTGACAAATAAAAGACATCTTGTATGTGTAATCGCGATTATCTCTCTCCGCTTCCACAGTTCTGGGCGTTGTTATCAAACTGTAATTCAGTATTGTAGTGGTATTGATTCGATTGTTTTGATTTAATTAAAAGATAAATTGTATTGTATTTTTAAATTGGCTATACAGCTAGCAGAAATATCTTGATAATAATAATTGCGACAAGAAAAAAAAAAGCAGTACCTTAGAACACGTGATGGCGTGTCAATGAATTAACGCATAAACAATGTTATTTTTAAATATTGTAAGTAAGTATTTATATTTGACTATTAATACATTAATTGATATAAACTTCAAGTTCAAGTAAAAATTTCAACAAAAAAATTTGAATTCAATTTCAAAACTAATAAACAATAAAAAGATTGAATTACCAAATATCTCATGTCAAAATTGCAAAAAAATGTTTTAGAAAGAGATAAACTGTGCAAGTTGTGCTTAACATATCTCTTAAGGTTTTGACAAAAGAATTAATTAATCATGTAAGATTTCATTTTGATTTTATTAAACTAAAAATATAAAATAGAAAAAAAAATGTACAAATAAATTTATAAAATCATTTTTAATGCATTCTTTTATAGAAATCGCCTTCATCTGTAGCATATATAAACAAATATAAACATGTTGTTGACATAGCTTCGAAAGTATCTAAAAAACTAACACTTCTTAATAGATGTAAACATTTTTATACTTCTGTTCAGCTTTTGCATATACATGGTGTTAGATAAACATGCGGCAAAAGTTCAAGGGGTTATTGCTTGGCCTATTCTAAGATTATTTTGTTCTAAAATAATTTCTGAAAAACCCCTTTGTTTAGAAAATACAGAGTAAACAAAATTTGCGACAACCATATTCAATATTTGTTGAAATCATTAATGTAAATAAAAAATATGGCGTACGTAAATGAGTATATCAAGTACAAAAAATGAATAAGTTTATCAAGTACAAAAAAAATGTTAACGATAACTTGGAACGGCTGTTTTATCTACTAATGTACAAGTAGATTTCATTTGAATACGTCTCGTTATTGATCATCACATGTATCGGTCGCAGTTGTTAAGATTGAGTGATGTTTGCTACATGCTACCTCAGTTTCTGGATGATGTACTATTGGCAACAATAATTGCAATGTGGTTTATGCACAATGATGCACCACCACATTTCACTTTGGTTGCTCGTGATTATTTAACAGTAACATACGAAGATCGCTGGACTGATCGAAGTGGGCCACACGCATGGCATGCTCGATCACCAGACTTAAACCCCCTAAATTATTTCTAATGGGGCTATATGAAGTCATTAGTTTACGCTACGCTCCAGAGTAAAATTTGACAACTTGCAAAATCGGATAATTGCTGAGTGTAACTAAATTAGAAACAACCCTGATGTGTTTGAAAGAGTTTGGCACTCAATGACGAGAAGTTTGAATGCTTGTATCCAAGCTGAAGAAAGTCATTTCAAACATTTATTGTAGATTCAGCAACTTTACATGTCCTTTTTGATAATAAATTTGTTGTAACTGTCGCAAATTTTTCAAAACAAAGCGGTTTTTCAGAAATCATCATAGGACAAAATATTCTTAGAATAGGCCAAGAAGTAACCCCTTGAATTTTGGCCGCATGTTTACTTAATATATATAAAACTTATATTCGTCTTTGTATTAAATATTGTTCGGATCATTGCAGTCCCAAAATTGACTAATGACTTAGATATTTTCAACTGCGGTGCAATGTTGCAGATCTTTGCTTTTCTATAGATAATTCCAAGGACATTGTTCTAACAAAATACTAAACATATTGCAATCTAATCAAATTATTAGTTCAGGGCTTGCTAAAAATTCAAACACTGAAAAAAGTTAATTTGAGAGTTTCGAAAGAATGCTAGACCAAACTGTTTACTTATCTAAAAAATAAGATTCGTGTTATAAAAGTCAAATTTTAATATACAATTTATAAAATTAAATAAACAGAAATTAATTAAAAAATGTATATCATCTAACTTTTATTTTAACCATCGTTTTTTTAGACAAACAAAAATACTTTTTTTTAACTCAAAATTAAATATTTTTACCACTTGTTACACTTATCCATTAATTCTATATATGATATTATATTTAAATTTTTTTTATTAGAATAAATTGTGTACAAAATTTACCTAATTTACAAATGTGTATTATGGAACTAGCACAAGACACACTGCAGAGAACATTGACTTTGATAATTATTCACATGACACAAATTGATAACAGTACATATAGCAACAAATTTTAAAACAATCAAAGATCACATGCATTCGAGACATAATAAATATAAAATTCTGATATGTTTGTGTCAATATTCAAGGTCATGCAGTCACTCAAAATATTTAGACTAGCAATTCATAGAATAGTTAAATATAAATTATATTGTATATGATTATCTATCGCAATTAAATTCTATCAAATTTTAGAATATTAAGACTTTTAATTATTATTATTTTATTGTAATTTGTAAAACTTTTTGTAAATTTCTTTAAAAATTTTATTGAAATATTATATTTTTATGTATCTTTTTGTTTGAAATTAAGTGTTTCATATTCTATTCTATTATTAATTGCCACATCCTGCACATATACATAACTGTGTATACATAATAAGTATTCATTTCAGATAACCTCAAACCACAAGATTTGACAAATTGGTCGGACAGCATAGACATCAATATACCGAGATATTTCCACCAGATTATTTTTTTATTGATTAACTCAGTTATAACTAGCCAAGCAAAACAAATGCCGTAACCTATCAATGGTGCGGATAAAATACAAAAAAGCATTTGACTCCATTCCTTATGCTTAGCTTCTTAGAGCCTAAAAACTATACAAAATTAATGACAGTATTATCAACCTCTTTACACATTTAATAAAAAAATGGAAAACCAAGCTATACTTAACATTTTATAAGGCAATAGTTTAAGCCCGCTTTAGTTCTGTCTTGCTCTAAATCCATTTAGCAACATGCTAAAAAATAGTACAAATAGCTACCAAATACAAAAACAACCCGTTTGCAGTATAAATCATTCATTTTATATAAATGGCCTTAAACTGTATAGTAAAAAAATATCTTGGAATTTGCCAAGCACTAAAATTAGATAACACCAAAGCTAAAAAATCGGCCATAAAAACGTATATTGGTTAAATACGTAAATTTTTGAAACTAATCTTAACTCAAAAAATATGATTAAGGGTATTAATACATGGGCTGTACCTACAATTACATACATATTTGGCGTACATAGTCCCCTACAATCGTACAAGCTGTAGATCGCCACAAACACAAACTTACTAAATTAATAAATAGAATACACCAACCATACGTATCATGACTATACAGTGTGTCAATAATCTACGTGTGTTCTAATGGTAACTGCGTTATTTTAAATGTTACAGAGTTAGTTAAATTAGCAACGTTGAGCAGAACTTCTAGAAAAACGTAATGCCATTTTTAAATTTGTCATAGGTCTTCAACTTTTTTAAATATTCCAAATAACTAAAAACGGTTGTTTTTTCAAACTTAAATAACTTTTTGTCTATTTACTCTAGAGCAATATTCTGAAGATATTTTTGTGTAGAATTCAAATAAATTACAAAGAAGTCATGGCATTTTTTATTTTTGAGATATAAACCAAATTGCCTTTTTTAAATGGCAACCTTAGTTGGCTATGAGTTCATTGAAAAGCTTACTTTTTCTGATTTCAAAAATGTATAATTTAATTAGTTTTTTCAGAACTTACAAAAACAAAAATTAATTAATAAAACAATTATTACTACATACTATAAGAGTGCCTTGGAATTAAAAACAAAATAATAATAATAATATAATTTTTCATTTATTCATATAGTTGTCAAATTTAATTGTTTACAGTTATTCAAAGAGAACGCATTTATTTAAACAACATTTAAATTTAAAACTATTGTGTTTATAAATATAATAATAAAGTTATCATTATCCCGGATAATATGGTTTATCCGACGAGAGAAAAAAATGATATTATGTTGTTTTGTTATTACAATTGTAATCGTCATACAAACGCAGCATCTGAATTAATGAAGATTCAGAGATACGTGTTTTGACATACAATACTTTTAAACCAACCGCATCTGTACGAGAGATTGACCTAGAGTGTAACGTATCCAAAAAAATATTAAAACAAAATAATTTTAAGCCATATCATTATCATATCGGAAACACTTTGTATCCAACAGATTTTGAAAGAAGATTAAATTATGTTTCATGGTTTATTGAAGAAAGTCAAAGACACGAACTGTTTTCAATCAATCAATCAATTCTATTGACTGACAAGGCAAAATTTACAAATAATAGATTATTCAACCAAAAAAATCATATTTACTGATCGAAAGAAAATCCACACTTAACAATTGAAACACGAGATCAACATGTATTCTCTATTAATGTCTGGTGTAGCATTCTTGGAACAAAAATATTGGGTCCGTATTTTTATAAAGAAAATCTGAATTCCGAACGCTATCAGTCATTTTTACAAAATAAATTAGAAGAATTACTGGATGATCTTCCATTGAACTTTATGAAAAATTTCAAGTATTTTCAACATGATGGCGCGCCTGCTCACAATGCACACATCGTATCAATTTATTTGTCAGAAAGATTTCCTAAATGGATAGGTAATGGAGGTTCAATGCATGGCTTCTTAGGTCTCCAAAACCTTACACCTATTGATTTTTTTTTGTGAGGAATTGTTAAGGATAAAGTTTACAAAGAAAAGCCACATAATATCGATAATCTGAAAACTAAAATCAGAAGAGATCTAACAGAAATTAGACAAAATACCTTATTAAAAGTACAAAATAATATATTAAATCGTTGTCAAGTATGTATTCAAGAAAACGGTGGTCATTCTGAAGCATTATTACAATAATAATTAATTTAACTTAAAGTATTTTTAATTATTATTTAGTTAGATTGTTAATAAAACTGATGTATATGTTATTGTTTCATTAAAATATGTTGATTATTTTAATTAATTCCAATAAACAAAACAAAAACGTGACATTGTTCTCAAACTCTAAATTTGGTTTTTTGTTGTCATCACAATTACAACCATAGTAACAAAATAACATATAATTTTCTTCTTCTGACAAATAAACCCATATTTTTATAACAATTAATATGAATTAATGAAAAATGATATTTTGATAATATATTTGATTTTTAATTCCAAGGCACTCTTATAATATGTCGTAATAATTGTTATTTATTCTTGTTTTTTGTAAATTCTGAAAAAAACTAATTAAATGAGATATAACAAACTATACATTTTTGAAATCAGAAAAATATAAGCTTTTCAATGAACTCATAGCCAACTAAGGTTGCCATTTAAAAGTAGGCAAGTTTAGTTTATAACTCAAAAATCAAAAATGCCATAACTTTTTTTATACTTGCTTTAGTTTTTGTAAAATATTGAAAAAAGTTGAAGATCTATGACAAATTTAAGAATGGCTTTTTCTGGAAATTCTGCCCAACTTTGCTAATTTCACCAACCAAATAACAAAGTTACCCATATAACACACGTAGATTATCGACACCTGTATATATACCAAAAGAACAGGGTGGGAGAGATCTCATTAATTTAGAAATATCACTGAATGCTCAGTGTAAAAGTATATTCTATTGGCACTACACATCGAATTTTTAATATAACCTTAATAAATAGCAAATAATAAAATTGAACCTTGTAATTATTTTTTACCTATTCCTTGAAACCAATATGCTATTCAAGATCAAGTTGTTCCAACTAAAGTATACAGAAAAAATTTTATAGACAAAAATATTCCAAACGACTTATGACAAAAGTGAGAAGCAACAACTGAACCCGTACAACACTTAACTTCTGAATGTTCAGTTTTTGCACCCATCGAATATTTAAACAGGCACAACAATGTAGCTTAAGTTATACACCGAGGACTTAGCAAATTCTAAAATAGTGCATGAGTGTATACTTACCTACAAATATATTCCCCAATGGTTGCAAAAATCAAAACAGACAAAAAATTACTGAGACACTGTTATTGTTACAGACACTGTGAAGCAACACAGAACAACCGGATATTTTAGTTTTTGATAATAAAAAAAAAAAAACAGTAATATAAATGACATCTCCATCCTTATTGATGAAAATATGAGAATAACCTATAAAAACAAAATTAAGACATTTTGTAATCTATTTCATAGAATATTAGCGCAAAAATGAATCCAATATGAAAGGCATTTTAAGTACCAACAAATGTGTGTTTGGTAATTTAATTTAAATATTGATTTTAGAGATACGTGTGATAAAGCAATATTAAATAATAAATTAATAGGTAAACATACTTTTGCAAAATGTTATTCTGCTTTATTTTGACAACAATCTTCAATTAACAGTCGCACAGCAGCATTTTGTCATTCAGTTTTTCATTCTTCATTGAATACATTTCATTTCTATTTATATATTATTATTTTAATAATAATTTTGAACTAGTCTGTCAAATCTGTAATTATTTAAAAAAAGGTTAACAATTGTTCGAGCAAGTTAAATAATATTAAAACGAAGTCGTATTCGTTCAGGTTGTATTTAAAAACGTTCATTTTATTTACTCGAACCATTGTTTGCGTCTTTTAAAAACGCACCAAATAAGTTACTATGATACTTTGTCATAATATAAATAATACAATCTGTCGCTTTGTCACAATCGAAAAATCAGCTCAGACAGGACTTCTAAAAAAATGAATGATAAAAAAATATTATATTCAAACATTTTTGGGATCCCTAACCTTGTTTTAATAAAATTCCTAATGCCTAACCTTGTATAATAAAAACAAAATGATGAATTTCAGATAATGTATTTAAAATTAATTGTGACAGTAACATTCCTAAATGAATACAATTTTTAGATTATTTGACATATTTAAGCTTTTTATTGCAATTATTACATGAAACAATGTCTGTATTAACAATTTATAAACTTTACAATAATTTTATTATCTCTCAAACTCCTTTCCCCGGTAAAATAAGAAAAACAAATTATGAAGTAAATGATATTCAAATAGCTACCATGTAACATAATTTATAAGAAATTAACTATAATTACATTTCACTTATACACCATTAACATAATTCAGAAAATGGACACGATGACATCTGTCAAATTGTCAAATGTTAGTCCCCTAAAATAAAAGCTTATTTATATATAACATAAATGACTCGATTTATTTTCTATAAATGATAACAATAGTGTGCAGTAATGGATCTTCTGTCAACCCCTATAATTTCTGGTAGTTGGTGCATTTATTTTACACACCATTGATTTTCCATAGATAATTATAGCAATAGGGTGCGGAATTTCAAAGCCATGAAATCAAAATTGGCTAAACAATAAAATTAGTTTATTTGTTTGTTTAATTATCCAATGTCACTACAGTAAACAGATCATTCAATGTTTGTAGATCAATTCATTCAACATTTATTATACAATAATTAATTATTCTTTTATTGGTTACATATTTCGATACATGAAAAATTTAGGCTTTTATAATGATTATTAAAGATCCACACAAAAACTATATCTAATGTATAGAAATATATTCGGGCACTGACCCTATAACAACCTAATTTAAAATTCTTATAAGAATAATTTTATTCTTATAAGAAACCTGATATTCAAAACATTAAATCAATATTTTAAAAATATGTATTTTTAACATGCCATTTGCGACGCATAAAATATGAATTTTCTAATCAATACATGTGTTGTTATTGCATTAACTGCACAATTTATTCAAAATTTTTGTTAATTAATTAACTAAATTGAATATTATGTTATTAAATATAATATTCAATTAATTTAATTCCGAATATTATCATGATTATATAAGTTGAATAGATAACAGTCACATGAGTGCAATCGATTTTTGATGAATGAAAATGTTAATATATTTGTATAAATTAATGTATGAAACATGTAATGATTGTTTAAATTGCATTGTTTTTATTTCAATGTTAACATTATTAAAAAAGTGAAATGTTATGTTGTATACCGACTGACCTATAATAACATAACCTTAAACATATGTACTTACAGCAGCATACTATGAGAAGATCGCATACTATCCGAAAGCAGCTGACTTTATTGTTTTGATCCATGTCGGTGGAATTATTCATAGTTCACGTGTTTGTCGTTATGGTTCGATTTAACTCACGTCATTTCTGTGTTAACTTATCTCTCGCACACACACAGCCTGTTGTAACACGCCGCCACTAACTGAGTAACCCCAGCCGAAACGCGTTTGTTTGGCTCGTGAGAACTGGGAAAGTGGTATGGGCAATGGGTAGGGATACGGATCTATATAAGCTTTGTATGTGTATTTATTACAGGTAATATATTAGCTCACTGCCTCAGTGGCGGTGTGTAAATGAATGAATGGTACGAGTTTTTCCATACTCCATCCGTACCTGTTTGTTTTTGCGTGGGCTAAGAGAGAATGCGCAAAATCTCCTAATATTGAATAATTCGCCATTGACTGTGTTGTCTGAAAATAGAACAACACGCGAGCATGACTTATGTCTACCTTCGCAATATGGAAATTAATTAGGTTTCTTACAATTATACAGTTTTTTTAATGTAATATTGATTCACTAATATGAGTAAAATAAATTAATTTTGTTATTAGTAATTAAGAAGTAAGTACACTGAGTACATATTTGTATTTGTATTATTATTAATACCCATTATTACAATCTATCACAATTAATATAAATGTAGTATACATATGAGATCAGCACGTTACATGCGATGAAAATCGGCATCGTAAATACTAAAATGAGTAATCTGAAAGACGCATTGGCCTGCAAGAATTAAAATAGGCAATACTAATTTATTTATTTTATATTAAAAAATATTTTTTAATTTACTTGCTTATTATTTGTTAAAATATCTTAGATACAGAATTTATAAACAAGTTTATAACAACCGTGGAATTATGAGAGGCATCATAATTTATAACGTACGTTTATTTCTTCGGAAATTTGGTTATATACATGTTTTAATGATAAAAACTAATGCAATTTTAATTGTTAACCTTCATATAAATTTTGATATTTCTACATCGACTTTAAAAATAAATAAATAAGCTATGTATTTGGCATTCAATTAATTATACCACGTTTTTTATCAAGTTTTGTCATATTTTATTTAAATTTTTTAAATAAAGGGTTTTTTTTAGAATCGGCGAACTTTAAATTAGCACTACTCTTATCTGTGACAGCTGATTTGACAGTTCTCGGTTAATTTGAGGTTAGTTTGGTTTGGCAATTTATCATGAATAAACTCACGCCGGAGCAACGTTTGTAAATTGTTCAAATTTATTTTGAAAAACATGGTTCAGTTCGAGAAACTCATCGAGAGTTACGTGCATTGTATGGTGCTTATAATCGTCTATCAGAGCGATTAATTCTAGAAACTGTGCATAGTTTTTACAATACGTTTAATATAAACGATAATAAGCATCCAGTACGACATCGTACAGTGCGCACACAAGAATTGATAGTGTGCTGCGTAGTGTTAATGATGATTCAAATGTGTCAATTTGACATCGTGCTCAACAATTAAACTTGTGTTTATCCACTTTATGGAAACTTTGCAAAAAGATCTTGGTTTACAAGCTTACAATATTAAACTTGGACAGGAATTGAAGCCAAACGATCATCGTTCGGCGCCTACATTTGGTAAATAGGCCGACACAATTTTATTTGAAAATTTTGTTCAGTGATGAAGCTTACTTTTGGTTAAATGGCTATGTCAACAAACAAAATTCGCATTTGGAGCGATAATAATTTCACGGGTACATTTTTCTGTGTTTTATTTCCGTTCAAAAATCTCAGCCTCTAAAAAAACACCTTTTAGTACACACAAACTTTGTTTATTTTATTAAACAATTTTTTTAAATATTTTACGTTTTTAATCCGACATTGTATAATGTCCTCTTCTTCTAGTTGATACTTTTTTGGCTTATAATAAGTAGCAAACTATATCAAATTTAAATACAAAATATAAAATATTTGTCAGAATTATCAATTTCTTTACGTTTACTACAATTATAATTTTATTATTGAAAACATTTTTAACATGATTTTTTTTGTATATTTTAGTGTACTTTGGTATATTAGAGCTATTTTGGAATTATATTGTTGATTTTTGGGGCTATTTATGATGCGTTTTGGTACATTATTGTTTTTTCTTAGATAATTTTGATTATTTGTTTTGTAGAGGATTTTTTTTTTATTATTAATTTCTTTGTTTAACTTTTTTCTGATAACTGTTTGGGCTTTTTGGAAGGTTTTGATTTTTTTTTTTCTAGGACGTTGTTAGAAATTTTGGCTTTCAGTAACAAACATTTTAGATTTTTTTGGTGTTTTGGAACTGTTTTGGGTCATTTTTGAGGTTTTGGTATTGGACTTGGTATTTTAATCAAATTCTGAATATTAGATAATCTTGCGGTTAGTATACTTTTTTGCCTGCCTCTATCAAAACCATCTTTTGCTAAATAATCTGTTGCGGTGTTTGATTGATTGGCGTAAATCGCAATATTTTTGAGGTTTTGGTATTGGACTTGGTATTTTAATCAAATTCTGAATATCAGATAATCTCGTGGTTAGTAAACTTTTTTGCCTGCCTCTACCAAAACCATCTTTTGCTAAAAAATCTGTTGCGGTGTTTGATTGATTGGCGTAAATCGCAATATTTTTGAGGTTTTGGTATTGGACTTGGTATTTTAATCAAATTCTGAATATCAGATAATCTCGCGGTTAGTAAACTTTTTTGCCTGCCTCTACCAAAACCATCTTTTGCAGAAAAATCTGTTGCGGTGTTTGATTGATTGGCGTAAATCGCAATTGTACATGTTATATCTTAAAATCTGACAGTAGTGACAAATTATATATATATTTAGAGATATTTTGTCGATATTTTGCTTTATGCTTTTTTGAGATATCTTTTTTACATTGTATGTATGCTTGTATTTGTCTTCTATGGGTGTTTTAGAATTTATTTATGTTATCTGGGATATATTAGTTACTTTTTAAAGAGTATTTTAGTATTTTGAACATGTTTTATGTTTTTTTTTTGCAATTTGTTTTATAGGTTTTGTTTTTGTGTTTTTCTAGAACTTTTTGCATTTATTCTATTACGTTTTTTAAATATAGAGCGTTCCGAAAAATAAATTTGTCTTAGAAGTTAACGTTATTGGTATTTTAGTCAACTTTTAATTTCAGACTTAAAGCATGCATTTTTGTATTACTATAGTTTTTTAGCTAATTTGAAAAGAAATTTAACTTTTTGGGACATTTAAATGCAATTATAGTGATTTTTGGTACATTTTGGGGTTTTTGAAATTTAAGAGTTTTTTAGAAATATTGAAAAATTAAAGTTGTCTTAATATTTTATTAGAATGTTATAAACATAGTGGAGCTTTCTTGTACATTTTGGAATACTCCCGTATGTTGGAGCTACTTTGGGATAAATTTTTGTTTTTTACTTGGAACTTTAGATTATTTGAAACAGTTTTGTTTTACATATATCTATGCATGTTTTTGTCTATTACTACAACAGTAATAGACAAAAACAAAGATTTTGGCTATCTGAGACATATTAGCTATTTTAATTTTAGTCGATAATTTGAACTTGTATTTTCTGATCATTTTTAAGGTCTTCTAGAATAATTAGCATTTAAATGTTATTTTAAATTTTTAAACAGATTTGGGCTTTCAATTACAAACATTTTAGATTTTTTGTTGGTATTTTTGAGTTTTGGTAAATCTTTACTGTTTTTAATGACATTTATGTTATATATTTGAGTTTTTTTTTAACTTTACCGGTAGTCAAATCTCAATGTCAGATTAAAAAAGCAAGTGCCATGAAAATGTGAACAAAACTTGATCAATTTAATTTGTTTATTTGCAACGTGTCGAGTATTAGACCTCTACATTTTCTCAAAACTTTGCTTAGAGATATTTTTTGGTTTTACTCCTACATCTTTCTTGCGTTTAATAACAGAGAATAACAATTTAATCTAAAAAAATTAATCTTTATTGATTTGATATTTTAGATCGTTTAAAATATTTAGAACGTTTTAAATTTTTTTTACATACTTTGTATGTATTAATAGATAATTAAGTTTTTTAGAAAAAAAAATGTATTATTGAAATGTTTGAGTTTTTCTTAAATTTATAGTTTTTTTAAGAATAGTTTTGTTTGTTTTTTTAACCTTTTAGATTTTTTTGAAATATAAGTGTACTTTGTTGACATGTTGACGTTCACTTGGACGTTTTGGAGTACTGCGGTATGTTGAAGTTATTTTGGGATATATTTTCAATTTCTAAGGGTATTTATGAGGTAATTAGTACATTTTTGTTGCTTCTTTGTACATTTTAAATTATTTGAAATATTTTTGTTTTACATTGTATGTTTCATTTGTTTTTTATAGGTGTATTGACAGTTTTTTTTTAGTTATCTGGAGTGGTAATTTTTGTCGATATTTTAAACATTTTGTTTTTATACTTCTTTAGCAATTTTCTTGATTCTTTAGTTTTTGCTAATATTTTTTAGAACGCTAGACGTTTTTAGAATATTCACTCATGGCTTTTATTGGCAAACTTTTTTAGGTTTCAGTAATTCTTTACTGCTTTACTTTAAATAAATATTATTTTTAAACCCCAATTTATTATCTTAAGTTGTTTTGTTGTTCTTGTTTTTTTTTGTACACTTTGGGGAGTTTTATAAAATGTTTTAATGCAATTTTGGTGATTATTTTGTTGGGCGTTTGTATTAGTTTGTCCGAGACAAGAGAACCCCGACATGTTCGGCGTTCTCTTGAGCATACCGGAGTACTCCAAAATATACAAGATTTATTTTGAAGTATATTTACGAATCTTAAGACTATTTATTAGGTGTTTTTATCAATAATTGTTGTTTTCTTGAACTTGAGTCCAAGAAAACAACCTTTAAATTTATTTACATTGTTTTTAAGCGTGTATATTTGTTTGTTATCGATATTTTGAATGTTTTGCTTTGTTTCAATTTTGTTGATTTTTTAGACGTTTTGCATGTTTTTAGAATAACTATAAACTGGCTCTTTGGTAAACATTTTAGAACCTGTTGATAGTTTTAGGCCTTTTGGCTCATTTTGACGAGGTTTTGGCAGTTTATATCTGGTTTTTTTTAGGACAATTGTTTTTAAAATATATAAAGAAGAGACGCAATGTCCTCTAATGAGACAGTTGTAAAGTAATAATTTCAAATATAGCCTAGTTAAATAGGTAAATATATACGAATATATGTAGCGCTCGTTACTATTTGTTCAATCGGACAACCCAATAAAAACATTAAAAAATTAAACTTATGAAAAAAATATTCTAAACTAAAAACATCCATATACGCGTTTTGAGGTTTTACCTCTCATCAGTATGGCTTTATTTATTTAAACTTAATTGATTTGTAACTTTCCTCGTCAACATCGTTCACCACCACAATTCAAAGTGAATATTTTAAAGGGTGTATTGAATTTATACTAACTGACTTAATGACTTTATTTAATGGCTTTGGTTAATAGCATTCTGAGGTTGAACAAATAACTAATTATTTTGAAAAATAAACTGTGACCGTTACAGTGGCAGACACAGTGGTTTGAAGGTTATAGCTAAACTCTGCCTGCAAGAAGGTGTACTATTACTGCTATTATAAAACATAGAACTAAGCAGCTTTATTAGACAATTTAATAACAGGGGTTTTGCATAGTTTGGTACGCAGATGATATAACAATCTTGATAAGTATAAAATTTAAAGAAATTGCAATTTAATGAAAAAAATCTTTATTATAAAGGTTCTTACGGTCAATCTTTAAAAACACAAAAGTAAAATTGATAACTAAATACCAAAACTTCCCATTAACGTTGTCAAGATATTTTACAAGCTTACATCTACCACATCTAAATATGAGATGCAAAAAGTATAAATGTCGTTCTGGTAAAGAAGACAAGCTGTTAGCAAAACATGATATTGTCTTTAAAGATAGTACTGTGGCTATACACAAATGTTATAAAATCTATGTTGGAGCATTAGTGTGTCAAAGTCAAAAACTAATATTACAAAATGTGATATTTCGGAATTATTTAATATGTCACAACAACAAAAAAATACCTTTAAATTTCAACGAGTGAAACCACTCTTGCTGAAAGTATCACATTGAAGACTAGGTTTAAGCAGTCTGCAAACATTTGTTTAAATGGTAATATGTGATGTATTTCTTTTGAACAGTGTTTATGGAAATATCTATAGAAAATGCAAAGGTCTGTAACTTTACTGCTGTGTTGAAAAGTATCTAAGTTTTTAGTCAATTTTGTGTCAGCAACAATTCAAACAACTTGTTTTTGAATAGAATTTAAAAGAGATAGTGTAGTTTTAAATGCTTCTCCCCGTACTTAGAAACAATATTCAATACAAGGACAAATATAAGTTTTATATACACTCAGATGCAAAAAAAAATGGGTTATTGGCTAATTTTTTTAATAAAAGATTTAGTGTTTTACAATCAAAAAGATCATCAAGATGTAGAAAAAAAAAACAACATATGGTACTTGTTAGTTTTTTTAATGAACATTAATAAACAAAAATAAAGTTTAAAGGTATAAGTTCTTCACTACCTATTGCTTATTCAACATTATGCATAATCCTCTATGGTAGTTACTGGGTTTACTTGTTTGTTTTTTATTAATTATCATTTTCAGGGCAGATTGGAGTGTTGATTATAGTTCTAAGTGCTGAAGATTGTGCAAAAACTGTTGCTCTTGTGGTAGATGAAAGAAGCCAGCGGTATGTGTCTAGATTTTGTCATGTTAGTTTTTCTACCATCCAAAAAACACTTCAGCAATTTAGGAAGACCGGTAAAAATACTTGAAGGCCGGGATCTGGCAGAAAACAAAAAACGACTGCTATCGATTACCGATTTATTGTTTGTACTACTTTACGGAATTGTCATGTGACTTCAGTGGAGACCAAAAACCAACTCCGTGATGTTTGTGATACAGCTGTGAGTGTGTGGACAGTTTGTCAAAGGTTGCAAAAAGTTGGCTTAAAATCTTGTAGACCAAAATTACTCCCACGTCACCAAGTACCTAGACTTTCTTGCAAACATTTGAATTGGACAATGGCACAATGAAGGACTGAACTGTTTACTGACGAGTCTAGATTCTGCTTACATTTGCCCGATAAAAGAGAACAAATATGGAGACAAACGGAAGAACAATTTGCGGGGTGCACTTTTAAAACTCGGCTTAGCCATAATTAAGGTTCCCTATTGGTATGGGCAAGAATATCAATGGATATTACTAAACTGATTGTCATTGATGAAGAATTGCTGACAGCACAGCGGTATATTGAAAAAGTTTTTGAAAATTACGTAGTCCTATTTGCTCCATTTATTGGCGATGGCTTTATTCTGATGCAAGATAACGCGAGACCGCATTCTGCGAGGTGCGTTATAAAATTCTTGGTTGCAGTTGGAATAAGAAAATTCAACTGGCCTGCATGTGCCTCAGATGGAAATTTTATAGAACATGCTTAGGACATGCTGGGCAAGCGTGTTAGAAGATGCATGGGCCGCCGTACGCAGGCAATAGTTGGCTTGAGGAAGCAATTGAAATCTTATTCAGTTAAAATTTTTATTATTAATCTCTGTTAAGTTTATTTTGCAGAAATGTATTTTTTATTGATATATATGATACTTATATGTTGTTTTTTTCTACATCCTGATTGTTTCTTAGATTGTAAAATATTACAAGTGAAGTGAAGTGAATTGATGTGTGTCTCAGTGAAATTATAAACTATAAAATACGAATACAAATAAATAGCTAAAAATAATTCAAAAATAGAAGGAGACTTCTGGAAGGTCCGATATCAATAAAGATAGCCAAAAGGAAGCGACGGATAACCGTTTAAAACAATATACATATAATAAGAACAATTTGTAGGTTATAATAATAAAAACAAAACAAAGTATCTAATCTTCCTAAAACATATTTTAAATATCGAAGGAATACAATAACAACGTCCTACTACCAAGCCACGCTAGCCAAACGGTACACACCGCTAAGACGTATTGCAGCAGTAATATCAACGCAGTATAGTATGGCGACCGGAATCCTCACAATATGGGATCACAAACTAGGCAGGCTATGTCACAAGAAAAAGCGTTTACGCTGGAAGAATTAGTTGAAACTATAAGTGATTTAAAAAACTCAATCGAATTTATGTCATCAAAATTCGATGAAACATTAAAAAAGAATAAAGAAATAAAAGAAGATATTAAACACGTAAAAAAAGAAAACCAACACTTGCAAAGTAAATTAAATATAATGGAAGTGAAATTAAATGATATTGAACAGGATAAAATTAAAAACAATGAAAATATAAAAGAAATCATTAAAAAAGTAACTAAAAGAATAGGAATTGAAATTCATAAGGATGATATAATAGACTGCTTCCGAAAATCAATTGATAAAAAATCAGGCAATATAATAGTAAAACTTAAAAATGAAGAGATAAAAAAACCAATAATAGACAAAAGAATAGAAATAAAATCGATAAAAATTGGAGAATGTGGATTAAAAGGAAATAAAGAAAATATTATCTATACAAACGAAGAGCTAACAAAGTATAATAACACTATACTATGAAGCTTAGCAATTGCAAAAGTCAAAGCAATATAAATACGCATGGGCAAAAAATGGAAAAATATTTGTGAGAAAATCTGACATAGATAAAATCACACAAATCCAATCCATGGAAGATATTCAAAAAATGATTAAATAATTTTATTATATAATATACAAAAAACAATTACAATAGCTAAAATAGTAAATAGCGTAATACATAACAGACTACTTAAACACATTGAACATCACAAAATGATACATGAAAGGCAATACGCGTTTCAAAAATACACTGGTACTGAATCTGCAGCTATAGATCTAATACACAACATTCAAAATAGTCTGGAACTACAAAAAGATTGTTTGGTAGTTTTCATCGATATGAAGAAAGCATTTGACACAATATCCAAAACAAAATTGACAGAAAAACTAGATCAAAGGAGTGAAAGGTAAAAAATTACAATTAATATCAACTTTCTTAAAAACGAGATATCAACAAACAAAAATTAACAACGTACTAAGTACACAAACGTTCAGTGATTTTGGGATACTACGCTGACGATACATGCCTAATACATAGCGTTTAAAAATAAATTAAAACTCCAAAAAGAAATGCAAAAAGATTTAGATCAAATAAATGACTGGTACTACAATAACTTACTTACCATTAATAAAAGTAAATCAAATTACATGTTAATTAACAAATTAACAATGTAAACATAAAAGAAGTAATGAATACAAAATATCTAAAACTAACAATAAACAACAACCTAAAATGTGATAATCACATACAACATCTTTGGCGCACTATATAAACTTACAAAAATAATAAATAAAAATACGAAAAAAAATTAATTTAATGCATTATTTAATTCACAAACAAATTATCTAATAAAATTACAGGCAAACACTACACAAGGAAACATAGAATAACTACAAAGACAGCAAAATAAAGCTATAAAAACTATATACCAACTGAAAAAATTAACGCATATTAAACACATACATAAAATATCTCAGCAACTAACAATAAAAAACAAAATTAAACAGCAAAATATAATCTTTATTCAAAAGATTTAACTTGGCAAAGTTAAAACAGAATTTAAAATAAAACGAAGAAAAGAAATACACACCTATAACACTAGAAATAAGAATGATTTTAACATAGAACTGAACAGAACAACTACAAAAAACCGAAGCTGCCAAAGGAATACAAAACTACAATAAAATTCCCAAAGAAATATTAAATATAGAAAACATACTACAATTTAAAACTAAACTAAAAGAATACCTAATGAGCAATCAAACATAAAAATAATTACATCATAACAAAAGAAGATACAACCAAAAATAAATAACTAAATAAATTGTAATTGAAATTAAAGAAATTTTCAATAACAGGCCCTTCGAATCGTTCTACAGATGGATGGCGGCACTGCTGGAATAACCATTTTATAATAAAATAAAATAAAATGTAAATAAAAAATAAATAATTAAAAAAAAAAACACTATAAATTTTATTAAAAAAATTACTCGGGTTTTTTGCACAAAATTATTCAATTTTCTGCATTTGAGTGTATATGCTAAAACTGAACAAAAGTAAAAATGATTACATCTATTAAGAAATCTTAATTTTCTAGATATTTTTAAAACTATGTCAACAACATGGTCGTTTCAGAAAAGATTATCAGTGATTGTACTACCTAGAAGACAAATTGAAGAATATTTAGATATGAATTCGTTGTTTAATTTAATATTTAGTAAGAAGTTCAGTTTTTTTAGAGTTAAAATTGACCATGTAGGGAGTATCTCATTCAGATATTATTTTGAGGCTACAGATTCAAATCTAGAAATTTTAAGACGTTTTGCTATATTTGTCAAAATGATCTTTAAAAAGTATGAAGTATGAAAAGTGCTATAATCTGCAAAACTATAAAAAGGATTTTTAGTTAATCAAAAATAAAATTGGCAAAAAAGCAGAATTTTGAGGAACACCGGCATTAACGATTTTAGAGTCAAATAAAATTAGAATGCGATACCTTATCAAATGCTTTGGAAATGTCTAAAGCTACTGCAACATTTTCTTTATGTTAGTCTAAAGTAGAACTACGTTTGTGACTAACACAAGTCAGAAAAACTGTTGTCGAACGTTTTGATCAAAATCCATATTGAGATAAAGTTATTTTGTTCTATAAACTAGAAATGTGAAAATTACTATATTTTTCAAAAAACTTTGACATATTGGACAATAATGCATTTGGTCTATAATTTGAAGAATCAGAGTTGTTGATCTTTTTAGAAATAGGTTAAACTTTTGCAATTTTTCAATATGGGAGCTAATTTGTTTGCAAATGTTTTAAGAATAATAGGTGGTATTTCATTTATACCTAATGTTTTTTTGATGTTTGATAATTTAAGAAGATATTTTTTGACAACTTGTTGCCTAAAATAAATTGAACCTATTATCTTTCTTTTGGATTAGTAACTTTGAACATTTTGTACTATAAATAGCATTTACGTTGAGGAAGTAGCAAAACATCAATTTTAGTTATAAACAAGTCTAAGATGACATTAATGTTAACATTAGAATGTCTCTATGCCATTTCTCTAGTAGCACGTAAACATAACATCAAGCTGTGGTAGCTAAAAAAAAAACAATCTAACCATACGATTGGAAATATTAATGATAATAAACTTGCTCAAAGAGTCAAACACCAAAACGTGTAGGTCTGAACTATAAACCATACTTTTCAAAAACTTTACCACTCTACTAAAAACAAACACGTACGCTCTGAAAGTACAATGGTTCAATACTTCAGGTTGTAGACAGTCAAGGGAAGTTTAAACCAAAAGATATCTGATTATTACCTATGTTTTTGTTTAAGAAATTAGTAAATACTAATAGGGGTCTTGACAAGGCATTGTCAACGTAGGAAACACATGCATACGTTGGGAATTAAAAATGACTCAATATGTAGTAGATGCAAAATTGATGACACGACCATCGGGCATGTATTATGCACAAGACTTCTCATACGCAATAAAGTCCATGTTGAGGAAGAGCTAGTTTGACATGGCTAGCTTTAAAAAAACTTTCAAGCAGTGTTCATTAATAGTTTTTTTAGATTAATATGCCAAAAACTAACTAACTAACCTTTCAAACAATGTCTTGGCACACATCAACTATATAAGTCGATTATGCGTCAAGGCAACGGAGTAAGGAGTGAATAACCTCACTCCTTACTCCGTTGGTAACTCACTAGAAAAACTACAAAAAGCTCATTGAAGCCTAAGTGCAGTAGTTTCATCCTTCACTTACTGCAGAAATCAAAATCCAACTCATTATAGTAGTAGTAAATATATTTACTTTATATTTATATACAGACAAATAATTTTGCATGCTAAATAATTGTTATTTTGAGTATAAAAACGGCTATCAACAAAAATTTTTTTGCTCAAGTAATTTATTACATTTTATTGTAAAATACAGTGTGTTCCCAAGTAGAATATATATATTTTTGTTTAGTTTATAACTGTACTGGAAATGTAAATATAATATACAAAGTGTTCAAAAAAATAAGAAAACTCAAAATTGTGTAAGCATCAATTATTACAGACAAAAGTAAAAATGATCTGAATGTCATTGTAATTTGAGATATAAAGTATGTATATTATATTGTATCTGAAAATCAATATTTGATTTTAGTTTTTTTATTATAAAAAAATATCTGGCAAAAAATTTGATAAGATGTAAAAAATTGCTTAGACATGGATTATTTACAGAACAACAACTAGTCAATATTATAAAAAATATTTATGTAGACTCTAAAACAACAAAAAAATTCACGTTTAGAGTAAATAAATTTGTTGTTAAAAAATTATTTTAATTTTGTTGTCAATAACTAGCACTCCCAGTATATACAGACATAACAACTTTGTCATTAAATAAAACACAAAATAATTGAGATATCGGGCTGAAATTTATTATTACATGTTAGATTTAAGGGCTCGGTTTAAGGAGTGTCATAAAACTACAAGCAATTTAACTTTTTTTTAATTGGTTTTTTGCAACCTCTAAAAAATTCTAGTTTAATAAAATAAATAAAAATCTAAAATCTTCAACTGTCTATTAAATTTTGAAATTAAATTGTAATTTTTTTGTCAAAATATTTGCTAAAAAACTTTAAATAAGCACAGAGACTTTAAAGGCGCCAAAATAAACTTTTTTGCACAACAATAGCAGAAATAATACTCAAAATTAAATTAAAAACTAAATTTAGTTATGGCTTCAGAATATACATCTTTTCAAATAACATAAAAAAATATACGGTCAAATGACAATGGATCAACTTAAGATTCTTGAGCGCCGAGAAAATTAATTTTAATCAATAAGGTTTCTTAGTAGCTAGTTAAGAAATGTTTTCAATAAACAAAAAACCTAATAATTAAATAAAGATTCTATATATTTTAGTAAACTACTAAAAAACATTCAAAAGAATTTTATTTATTTTATTATTATATTAAATTTATCAATGATTGTTTTCACCAAAATAAACAAAATTACAAAACAGTTTGTGATCATTGCTATAAAAATACAACTGACAAAAGATTCTCTACATTTTATAAATAACAAAAGCTTCTATAAAGCAATAACAAAATAATTAAGTTAATTAAATTTAAAAAAATAAAGTTAATACCTTTGTAAACTAGTATGCACTTAACTATATCTACTATCTTAAATTCTTTTGTTGTATTTGCATTTTTTGTGTTTGTAGAAACAAATATGAAATTTTTATTATCAAATTTTTTAATTTCATATTTTAGTTATTTTTGAATGAATCAATAGTAGTAGTAATAGAACAATACTTGTGTTACGCGTCACTAGCAATGTCAAAAGGTTTAATTTTGATATGTGCTAAATCTTAACGCGTGCAGAATTTTATCAACTTTGTGACGTCAGGTGTTGTTATTACACGTTTTTAAAATTGTTTGTTTTGAAATATGTTATATTATAACGCATGCGGTAATTTATCACGTTTGTGAAATCATGTTTACACAGCGGTTGTAAACGTAGTATTAAAATTGACTAAAACCCAATTGGTTGTGTTATCGTCATAGTTTTGACAGATAACTTTAATTTAATTAAATAAAATGGCTCATTTTGGCTTATATTTTAATAAAACAAATAGAGTTTTAAACATTTGCCATTCCTTTCTCCTTTATGAATAGTTTATGCAGATCTATTAGTTGTATTTCTTTGGCAGTTTTAAATTTGAAAGTTTTTTCTCCAGTGATATTCTTGTATATCTATCTGGTATTGCTTCTTTGTTTTCTTTTGTTGCTAGGTATATTCTGACTATCTCAAAAGTTGCGTTATTTGTCAACCTTAAGATAATGTATCTACCATTTAACATTTGCTTTGTTATTTTTGTTATTCTGCTTTCTTTCAACATTATTTTTTTTTTTAATGTTTTTTTTCTATTTTTTGTATGCATAATGTCCTTATTATTTTTATTTTTTTGTTCTCTCGTCTTTTTTCTTTCTTTTCTATGGTTTTTTTTGTGTGTTTGTTTTTATTTTTTTGTTTTTCTATATTCTTCTATTTTATCAAACACCTCAATTTTCTTTCATAGTACTTTTGTTGCAAAGTTTCTTCTCCGTTTATTTTCATCTATTATGCATTTTTTAATAGTTTGCTTTTCAGTATATTTTTTAGTTCTTTTCTGTCTTTCTCCACGCACGTTTTCAGTTATTGGGAATGTTGTCATCTATATTTTTTTGTTTTTCTTTTCTTTTCTCCTTTCATCTAGCATTTGTAAAAAATTTTCTCGTTTTCTGTTACTTTCTCTACTCTGCATATTATGAGTCCTATGTTTATTCTTTTTTCTCTTATTATCTGTATTGCTTCTTTTTTGTTCATCTGGACTATAGCAGTTTGTTTTTCTTTATGGATATTATCGTATTTCCTTCTGTGTTCACTTTGTACATAATTTCTTACAATGTCTTTCTCTGTTAGTTTTGGAATAATATCCTTGATACTTGTACGTTGTTGGCATTTCTTACATTGTAACTCTTCATTTTATTTCTTATTTTGTCCATTTTTTTCTCGATCTATTTCCTTTTGTTATTACTTATTAGTAATAGCTTTTTTATTTTTCTTATTTCCATGTAATTTCTTTATCTGTAGTTTTGCCTGCCTCAAGTCTGCATATGTCACGCCCTGATTGCTTACTATTATAGCTCTTGTTTCTGTTTTTGGTCTCTGATACCTAATCCTGTGTTAGCACGCACATATTTATTTTTATATAAGTTCTGTCATCTGTCATCTGTCATCTGTCATCTGTCATCTGTCATCTGTCATCTGTCATCTGTCATCTGTCATCTGTCATCTGTCATCTGTCATCTGTCATCTGTCATCTGTCATCTGTCATCTGTCATCTGTCATCTGTCATCTGTCATCTGTCATCTGTCATCTGTCATCTGTCATCTGTCATCTGTCATCTGTCATCTGTCATCTGTCATCTGTCATCTGTCATCTGTCATCTGTCATCTGTCATCTGTCATCTGTCATCTGTCATCTGTCATCTGTCATCTGTCATCTGTCATCTGTCATCTGTCATCTGTCATCTGTCATCTGTCATCTGTCATCTGTCATCTGTCATCTGTCATCTGTCATCTGTCATCTGTCATCTGTCATCTGTCATCTGTCATCTGTCATCTGTCATCTGTCATCTGTCATCTGTCATCTGTCATCTGTCATCTGTCATCTGTCATCTGTCATCTGTCATCTGTCATCTGTCATCTGTCATCTGTCATCTGTCATCTGTCATCTGTCATCTGTCATCTGTCATCTGTCATCTGTCATCTGTCATCTGTCATCTGTCATCTGTCATCTGTCATCTGTCATCTGTCATCTGTCATCTGTCATCTGTCATCTGTCATCTGTCATCTGTCATCTGTCATCTGTCATCTGTCATCTGTCATCTGTCATCTGTCATCTGTCATCTGTCATCTGTCATCTGTCATCTGTCATCTGTCATCTGTCATCTGTCATCTGTCATCTGTCATCTGTCATCTGTCATCTGTCATCTGTCATCTGTCATCTGTCATCTGTCATCTGTCATCTGTCATCTGTCATCTGTCATCTGTCATCTGTCATCTGTCATCTGTCATCTGTCATCTGTCATCTGTCATCTGTCATCTGTCATCTGTCATCTGTCATCTGTCATCTGTCATCTGTCATCTGTCATCTGTCATCTGTCATCTGTCATCTGTCATCTGTCATCTGTCATCTGTCATCTGTCATCTGTCATCTGTCATCTGTCATCTGTCATCTGTCATCTGTCATCTGTCATCTGTCATCTGTCATCTGTCATCTGTCATCTGTCATCTGTCATCTGTCATCTGTCATCTGTCATCTGTCATCTGTCATCTGTCATCTGTCATCTGTCATCTGTCATCTGTCATCTGTCATCTGTCATCTGTCATCTGTCATCTGTCATCTGTCATCTGTCATCTGTCATCTGTCATCTGTCATCTGTCATCTGTCATCTGTCATCTGTCATCTGTCATCTGTCATCTGTCATCTGTCATCTGTCATCTGTCATCTGTCATCTGTCATCTGTCATCTGTCATCTGTCATCTGTCATCTGTCATCTGTCATCTGTCATCTGTCATCTGTCATCTGTCATCTGTCATCTGTCATCTGTCATCTGTCATCTGTCATCTGTCATCTGTCATCTGTCATCTGTCATCTGTCATCTGTCATCTGTCATCTGTCATCTGTCATCTGTCATCTGTCATCTGTCATCTGTCATCTGTCATCTGTCATCTGTCATCTGTCATCTGTCATCTGTCATCTGTCATCTGTCATCTGTCATCTGTCATCTGTCATCTGTCATCTGTCATCTGTCATCTGTCATCTGTCATCTGTCATCTGTCATCTGTCATCTGTCATCTGTCATCTGTCATCTGTCATCTGTCATCTGTCATCTGTCATCTGTCATCTGTCATCTGTCATCTGTCATCTGTCATCTGTCATCTGTCATCTGTCATCTGTCATCTGTCATCTGTCATCTGTCATCTGTCATCTGTCATCTGTCATCTGTCATCTGTCATCTGTCATCTGTCATCTGTCATCTGTCATCTGTCATCTGTCATCTGTCATCTGTCATCTGTCATCTGTCATCTGTCATCTGTCATCTGTCATCTGTCATCTGTCATCTGTCATCTGTCATCTGTCATCTGTCATCTGTCATCTGTCATCTGTCATCTGTCATCTGTCATCTGTCATCTGTCATCTGTCATCTGTCATCTGTCATCTGTCATCTGTCATCTGTCATCTGTCATCTGTCATCTGTCATCTGTCATCTGTCATCTGTCATCTGTCATCTGTCATCTGTCATCTGTCATCTGTCATCTGTCATCTGTCATCTGTCATCTGTCATCTGTCATCTGTCATCTGTCATCTGTCATCTGTCATCTGTCATCTGTCATCTGTCATCTGTCATCTGTCATCTGTCATCTGTCATCTGTCATCTGTCATCTGTCATCTGTCATCTGTCATCTGTCATCTGTCATCTGTCATCTGTCATCTGTCATCTGTCATCTGTCATCTGTCATCTGTCATCTGTCATCTGTCATCTGTCATCTGTCATCTGTCATCTGTCATCTGTCATCTGTCATCTGTCATCTGTCATCTGTCATCTGTCATCTGTCATCTGTCATCTGTCATCTGTCATCTGTCATCTGTCATCTGTCATCTGTCATCTGTCATCTGTCATCTGTCATCTGTCATCTGTCATCTGTCATCTGTCATCTGTCATCTGTCATCTGTCATCTGTCATCTGTCATCTGTCATCTGTCATCTGTCATCTGTCATCTGTCATCTGTCATCTGTCATCTGTCATCTGTCATCTGTCATCTGTCATCTGTCATCTGTCATCTGTCATCTGTCATCTGTCATCTGTCATCTGTCATCTGTCATCTGTCATCTGTCATCTGTCATCTGTCATCTGTCATCTGTCATCTGTCATCTGTCATCTGTCATCTGTCATCTGTCATCTGTCATCTGTCATCTGTCATCTGTCATCTGTCATCTGTCATCTGTCATCTGTCATCTGTCATCTGTCATCTGTCATCTGTCATCTGTCATCTGTCATCTGTCATCTGTCATCTGTCATCTGTCATCTGTCATCTGTCATCTGTCATCTGTCATCGGTCATCGGTCATCGGTCATCTGTCATCTGTCATCTGTCATCTGTCATCTGTCATCTGTCATCTGTCATCTGTCATCTGTCATCTGTCATCTGTCATCTGTCATCTGTCATCTGTCATCTGTCATCTGTCATCTGTCATCTGTCATCTGTCATCTGTCATCTGTCATCTGTCATCTGTCATCTGTCATCTGTCATCTGTCATCTGTCATCTGTCATCTGTCATCTGTCATCTGTCATCTGTCATCTGTCATCTGTCATCTGTCATCTGTCATCTGTCATCTGTCATCTGTCATCTGTCATCTGTCATCTGTCATCTGTCATCTGTCATCTGTCATCTGTCATCTGTCATCTGTCATCTGTCATCTGTCATCTGTCATCTGTCATCTGTCATCTGTCATCTGTCATCTGTCATCTGTCATCT
The DNA here is from genome assembly GCA_963932245.1 of Tachinus rufipes. Taxonomy (NCBI): domain Eukaryota; kingdom Metazoa; phylum Arthropoda; class Insecta; order Coleoptera; family Staphylinidae; genus Tachinus; species Tachinus rufipes. Next base: position 82,102,551 of record OZ010743.1, on the reverse strand, counting down.
GTCATCTGTCATCTGTCATCTGTCATCTGTCATCTGTCATCTGTCATCTGTCATCTGTCATCTGTCATCTGTCATCTGTCATCTGTCATCTGTCATCTGTCATCTGTCATCTGTCATCTGTCATCTGTCATCTGTCATCTGTCATCTGTCATCTGTCATCTGTCATCTGTCATCTGTCATCTGTCATCTGTCATCTGTCATCTGTCATCTGTCATCTGTCATCTGTCATCTGTCATCTGTCATCTGTCATCTGTCATCTGTCATCTGTCATCTGTCATCTGTCATCTGTCATCTGTCATCTGTCATCTGTCATCTGTCATCTGTCATCTGTCATCTGTCATCTGTCATCTGTCATCTGTCATCTGTCATCTGTCATCTGTCATCTGTCATCTGTCATCTGTCATCTGTCATCTGTCATCTGTCATCTGTCATCTGTCATCTGTCATCTGTCATCTGTCATCTGTCATCTGTCATCTGTCATCTGTCATCTGTCATCTGTCATCTGTCATCTGTCATCTGTCATCTGTCATCTGTCATCTGTCATCTGTCATCTGTCATCTGTCATCTGTCATCTGTCATCTGTCATCTGTCATCTGTCATCTGTCATCTGTCATCTGTCATCTGTCATCTGTCATCTGTCATCTGTCATCTGTCATCTGTCATCTGTCATCTGTCATCTGTCATCTGTCATCTGTCATCTGTCATCTGTCATCTGTCATCTGTCATCTGTCATCTGTCATCTGTCATCTGTCATCTGTCATCTGTCATCTGTCATCTGTCATCTGTCATCTGTCATCTGTCATCTGTCATCTGTCATCTGTCATCTGTCATCTGTCATCTGTCATCTGTCATCTGTCATCTGTCATCTGTCATCTGTCATCTGTCATCTGTCATCTGTCATCTGTCATCTGTCATCTGTCATCTGTCATCTGTCATCTGTCATCTGTCATCTGTCATCTGTCATCTGTCATCTGTCATCTGTCATCTGTCATCTGTCATCTGTCATCTGTCATCTGTCATCTGTCATCTGTCATCTGTCATCTGTCATCTGTCATCTGTCATCTGTCATCTGTCATCTGTCATCTGTCATCTGTCATCTGTCATCTGTCATCTGTCATCTGTCATCTGTCATCTGTCATCTGTCATCTGTCATCTGTCATCTGTCATCTGTCATCTGTCATCTGTCATCTGTCATCTGTCATCTGTCATCTGTCATCTGTCATCTGTCATCTGTCATCTGTCATCTGTCATCTGTCATCTGTCATCTGTCATCTGTCATCTGTCATCTGTCATCTGTCATCTGTCATCTGTCATCTGTCATCTGTCATCTGTCATCTGTCATCTGTCATCTGTCATCTGTCATCTGTCATCTGTCATCTGTCATCTGTCATCTGTCATCTGTCATCTGTCATCTGTCATCTGTCATCTGTCATCTGTCATCTGTCATCTGTCATCTGTCATCTGTCATCTGTCATCTGTCATCTGTCATCTGTCATCTGTCATCTGTCATCTGTCATCTGTCATCTGTCATCTGTCATCTGTCATCTGTCATCTGTCATCTGTCATCTGTCATCTGTCATCTGTCATCTGTCATCTGTCATCTGTCATCTGTCATCTGTCATCTGTCATCTGTCATCTGTCATCTGTCATCTGTCATCTGTCATCTGTCATCTGTCATCTGTCATCTGTCATCTGTCATCTGTCATCTGTCATCTGTCATCTGTCATCTGTCATCTGTCATCTGTCATCTGTCATCTGTCATCTGTCATCTGTCATCTGTCATCTGTCATCTGTCATCTGTCATCTGTCATCTGTCATCTGTCATCTGTCATCTGTCATCTGTCATCTGTCATCTGTCATCTGTCATCTGTCATCTGTCATCTGTCATCTGTCATCTGTCATCTGTCATCTGTCATCTGTCATCTGTCATCTGTCATCTGTCATCTGTCATCTGTCATCTGTCATCTGTCATCTGTCATCTGTCATCTGTCATCTGTCATCTGTCATCTGTCATCTGTCATCTGTCATCAGTCTTCAGTCTTCAGTCTTCAGTCTTCAGTCTTCAGTCTTCAGTCTTCAGTCTTCAGTCTTCAGTCTTCAGTCTTCAGTCTTCAGTCTTCAGTCTTCAGTCTTCAGTCTTCAGTCTTCAGTCTTCAGTCTTCAGTCTTCAGTCTTCAGTCATCAGTCATCAGTCATCAGTCTTCAGTCGTCAGTCTTCAGTCTTCAGTCATCAGTCATCAGTCATCAGTCATCAGTCTTCTGTGGATTTTGATACTTTTTGACAAGGTTTTCATATTTTTAACTTTTTTGGCCTTATTCTAGTATTTTTTACATAAATCATAATTTGTGTAACCGGATTGTATAACTTTTAATATTTAATTGTCAGATTTTAGTTCTGTTTAACATTTTATAGTCGGATTTTTACATTGTTAACTATTAATAAACGGATTTACTACTTTAAAGCAAAATTATACTTTTGTTATTTTGGTTGTATGTATGTATTAAGCAAAAAGTTGTAAAAAAGATTTTCAGATTTTTTACTTTTTATGGCCGGATTTTAATATTTTTTTCATATTATAACCGAATTTTTGCATAGCATTTTTTAAATTTGTTAAATAATTTTTCTGTCAAATATGATATGTTATAAATATAGAGAAAGTTTATTTTGTTAATAAAAACAAAAACGCCAATAGGACTTATTGCTGATGAAGATTGATGATTAAAAATTAATTATTAAAATATAATATTTAATATAATAGTTTTTGTTTTTATTAACAAAATAAACTTCCTCTATATTTATTAAATTGATGGACGAGAAGAATACTATCAGAATGATATGTTATGTAAAACTTTGCCTGTCAAATATGACTTTTTTGTAAGATATCACCGCCGTATTTTGAAATCTAATCTAAAAATAATTAAAAACTTGCTAGCATAAAATTCAAAAAAACTCAACAGTAAGCTTAAAATTCCCACTATAAACTGAGAGAGAAGAGCGCTTTTGCACCGGCCGCATCAGAAGCTAGTTACGAAATTACAGATGGTTCAAACACTGTTGTCGATTAAAGTATAAGCAAATGTGGGTGCAATCAAGATGAAATGAATTATTTTAAAAAGTTTAACTTGACAATTACTGATGATCTTTTCAGATTATAATAGATAGCACATAGTTGGAGCATATATGGTATTTAGAGGACGGACTAACAGATTAGCAGTAGATTAGACACGTTGATGGCCAGATTTATTTACAATTTTAAAAATCGGGTTTAAAGATTTAAAAGCTAAACTTACAATTTAGAGGTTGTATTAACAATTTGGCAGTTAAATTTAACACTTTGAAGACCAGATTCATAATTTGTATGCCCGTTTAATAATTTGGCAGTTAAATTTAACATTTTAAAGACCGGATTTACACTTTTAAACGACGTATTTATTATTTGAAGGCCTGGTTTACACTTTTAAACCCGGATTTACAAATTTAAAAGCTGGATTTATAATTTAAAAACCAAATTATTAGTTTGACAGTAAAATTTAACGTTTTCAAGACCGGATTTTCAGTTTTTAAAGCCGGATTTAAAATTTAGCAGTAAAATTTTACACTTCATACATTAAAAACGGTTTTTTACACTTTTGAAAACCAAATTTACTGTTTAAAAGGCTGAATTTGTAATTTAAAAGCCGAATTAACAATGTAGCAGTGAACTAAATACATTGGTAGCAAGATTTAAATTTGTAAAAGACGCAATTACTTTTTTAAAAGCCGGATCTACAATTAACAAGCCGGATTTACAGTTTGAAATACCTGATTTACATTTAAAAAAATCGGATTTATCATTTAAAAGCCGAATTATTTAATTCGTTGGTAAAAGATTTTTAATTTTACAAGTTGGATTAAGTCATAAGTTAACGTTTTTTTTATATTTTCTTTATTAAAACCATTTTTTATTTAGTTAAATTGCCAGTTTTGAAAGCGTTTTTACAATATTTGCTGCCGCTAATGTCGCGCGTCTGCTCCGAAATAGGCAGAGAATTTAATAAAAATAATTTTTGTAATTGTAATTATTAGGACTATAAAAGTATGTTTGATCAGCCTGCCTAAACTGTTAAAATGTACGATGTTTCTAATACTCCACCTTAGAAATGCATGTGGGGTATCTTTTTCACTTTCTGTTTTTGATTTACATTACATTATACATTATACATATAAGTTTTTTATATACAAGGTTGAGTAAATGTATGAGAACATCTAATTTCTGACTGCATATTTAGTTTATTTCAAAAATAACATTAACAAACGTTTTTGTGTATTTTCTAATATAAATAGTGACGTATTTTGATTTTGATTTTGATTTTTAGAAAGAAATTTTTTTAACATTTACAATGATATCAAGTTTTATATGTCTGCGACTTGCGGTTTTTGAAATATATTAAAATAATAAAACAAAATTATAGAAGAGTGAATTGTATATATTTTAGGATAAATTTAGTTAAATTATTATACATATTTGTACATAGACACTTTTCTTACTTATCATTACCTGCTTTTGACTAAAACGGTTTACAAACCGTCCAAATCGTGTGTTGGAACCAGAGACGTTAATGTAGATTCATAAAATGATATGTTTATTTGCAAACAAGTTGTGTATACCCACATTAGACAAAAGTTAATAAAAAATAAGAATATAAAATGTTTATTAATTAAATAAATATATTATAAAATGTTAAAATTAAAACATTGATACAGCCTACAAAATAAATTAAGATATGCGTAATTAAAATTAACATTGTTTGTTCTTATTTAATGATTCATGTAATATTAATATATAAACAGGAGTTAGTGTTAGTAAGTAAATATTATCATTGGTTTTGTATTAACTATTTATTTAACATCAATACTTTCGTGTTTGTGCAACATAATATTATATGAATATTTACTTAACATTTGCTGTTGTAGTAGTGAATATTCTATATTAATTATATACAAACATTTACGTAGATACATTATCCATTTTTAAAGGTGATAATTAGATCTTTTTAAGGACTTTATTTAAGAATATCTTTTTTAGCATATTTGCAAAAGCTTTGGCAGCACAACTACTAACTAAATAATCCCAAAATAAATAAAGTTGTTGAAAGTGAATAAAAAGTGGTTATAATTAATATTTACATACATTTTAAGAAGACTATTGACAAACAAAACTGTTACTGTAGGATACTGGGCAAGTGATGCAATTTATACAAGTGCAAAATGAGCTTTACTTGCGAGTTACACACTATGCCTTTTCTACGAATACAATACATACTTATATCGTATACAGTTTATTAATGCCCGTATTCATAAACATTTTTGTAACGATTTATTATCAAACGGATCATTATAATTTAATGAACATTAAAAATATAACAATATTCACAAATAAATTGTTTTTAGTTAAACTATTTGGTAACTTTTTAGTTATTTTTGTTTTAGTTATTAATATGTTAACCTATATTATATATGTATAACTTCATATACTGCAAATTATTACAGATAATTAGACATTTTCAAATCAAACAGATGTGTTGATGTAATTATTTGTTACGCTTTACTAGCCCAAAAATAAGGCTTTAAATTTAATGAATAGTTTAATGAACGTCATTACTAATGAGTATTTATGAACATATATCATAGCATATCTGTTAAAATTTGTTTGGAACTGTCACAGCAATGTGATAAAACGCATACAATTTGCCAGATGTGTCAAATTTTATTCAAACTTGCCAAAAACGTTACATCTGTCACAAAGTTACTAAAACTGTCAACTTGCAATGTTTAATGTATATAAATTTAAGTATATATTTTTGATTACTTTTTCTAAATTATCATCCGCTCTCAGATCTGATTAAGAAGCAGTTTTAAGTGCAGAATAAATCAATACAGATCAAGCTATCACAATATCATTGCGTTTTATACTTGCCGCTAGGTTAGGAGCAGTAATTATTGTTAGTAAGTAGTTAAGAGTAAGTTTTATAAAAGATAAAGTATAAAGATCCCCAGGCAAAAAGTTTGGGTCTTCAAAATCTATTTGGTCTTATAATTATAAGTATACTGTGTGTAAAACAACATCTGAATACTTATAGTAATATTAATTATAGCTTGAATTATTATCATAGTTATTTTTTAAAATTTAAACTACAATTATAAAGGTTAGTGAATGAGTCGGAAACATGCGGTTCTAGATTCGCATGCAGTTTTTAGACATATAATTGAGGCTCTGTTTACAAACGTTTGTTTTTAAAAATACTTAACAACAATTAACATTGCAAAATTTGTTGCATTTTCAGAAATGTGCTCAGAAAAAGTTTATTCCAAATAAAGCTAGAATAACCGCGGAAAAATGTCAATTATTAGGAGTAATTAAAACTCTGTACCAAAAACGAACCGCAATACAAACATATATTAAAGTAGTACATGCGGAATTAACAAATCAGCTTCACCCACTCAAGTTTGATATTTTTAATGATAGGGTAAGATAATAAAAAATCCTATGCCACAATTACAGTTTAAGCCACAAATGGTGAATTTATCCCAAACAAAATTTACGGAAAAGGAACTCAAGATACTATCAAAAAGTCCAAACTACGCTCTGCCAATTAATACTCATAACTCTAAAGAAACCATGATAGCCGAGTCAGATGCAGCTCTCCAACAGAAAGAAGACAAAACTATAAAAAAAATTAAAAAGCCATGTATGTTACAAATATCTCATGAAAATGACAATAAATAAAATAAATAAAATTAATTAAAGCAAAGATTGCAAATGAAAACTTAACCGTAACAAAACAAATGTGATGGTAATCCTTGAGAAAAAAAAGTATAAAGAAAAATCAATAAATTTTTCAACTCCAAAAAATTAAAAGTATTTAAAAAAGACCCTACAAGTACTTTTCAACAAGCATTAAAACAATTTCTAAATGAAGCAGATAGCCTCTTCAAGACTAAATATGAAAAACTCAAATTAATTCAAATCTAGTTGCCCCCGAGTTATACGGTTTGGTCAAAACACATAAAAAGAATTTACCCATTAGACCTGTAGTATCGTACATTAATTGTCCAATTAGAGAAGTTAAATTAAATTATTTTTTTCTTAATTTTACTCAGTTTCAGGCATCTTATAGCGTAAAGAATTTAGCAGAACTAGCTCAACTGTTTAAAGACAAAAACATACCAAACGGTTGCAAACTAGTCTCTTTTGACGTTTGCAGTATGTTTTCTAATATACCTCCACAAGAATGGCTGAATATTATAAGAAATAAACTGGGCAAATCCGCTATAGATGTCACTACACAAATAGAGTTAGAAGATGCTTTTAAAATGTGTATTAATCAAAATTATTTTCAATTTAACAAAGTATATTACAAACAAAACGCTGGACTGCTAATAGGATTACCTCTTAGCCCCCTTCTAGCCAACATTTTTTTCATTTGGAGAAAAAAATACTATTATCTTGGCTGGCTTAATTACTCATTTAATTTTGGTTTAGTTATGTAGATGATATCTTAGCTTGCTTCAAAGGCACACAAAGACAACTCTCTAATTTCTTACAGTTTGTAAACAGCAACCATTGCAAGACTCAATTTACAGTAGAATCAAAATTAATTATGCAATTAACTTTTTAGATCTTACACTAACTAAAAAAAATAATAAACTTAAATTTAATTTTTTTAGGAAACATCATTTACAGACGGCACAATTCCCAGCAAGTCAAACCATTTTTATAATCATAAGATGGCGGCGTACAATTCAATATCCATGTCACAAAAAGACCAAGATATATTATGCAAACAAATTGCACTCAACAATAGTTGTTCCATCATTACCATAGAGAAGTTAATAACTAAGAAAATAATAAAAGAAATTTTCAAAAAAGTATATCTTCAAATTAAGAAAACAGTACATTCAAGATTCACTTGTCTTACATATTTTGGCACAGTCACCAAATCCGTATCAAATGTGCTTTTTAAACTTAACATGAAAATTGCTTATAAGTTAACGTCAAAATTATCAAACATTTTATTTAACTTCTTCTTTTTCTTTCCATGCCTTATCCGTTGCGAATATTGGCGATCATCATGGCTATCTTCACTTTATCCACGGCTCTTCGGAACAGTTGTATTGAGGTCACTCCATACCACTGGCGCAGATTTTTATTTAACGCAAAGAAAAAAATAGAAACTAATTTAGAAAACCAAGAGTATATAAATTAACATGTAAAAATTACACAAGCGTATACATAGGACAAACATTTTATTACCCAATACAAAGAACATAAAAGATGATATCCAATCACGTTCAGGAACAACATACTTTTCAAAACTGGAGCACGTAAAATACAACATAATTACAAAAAGAACTTAAATTAAATTTATTAGAAACATTGGAAATTTTTAAACCAAAAGGTAATGCCGAACTTCTTTTAAATGACCAAATAGATTTAATACATTTTTCAATATTTGAAGCCATTAGTTAATATTTCTTTTTTAGATAATCACGTTTTTTTTTTTATTTGGTTTGTAATATAATCCTTTCACCATTAGTACCGCGTACTCATTACTGTAATTTTTAAAAGTCATTTTTCTTAATCAATCATTTAACTTTGTAGTTTATATAATTATATATAATGTTGTTGTTTATTCTTTATCCCAGGATATGAAAACAAAGAAGAAAAAATTGGCAGCACTGTCCCATCAAGTCCAGGTGATGAAAGGTCAGATGGTCTCTATGGCGGCCACTATCGTAAGCCACTATTATAAGCCACTATCGTAAGCTTCAATCAGAAGATTCTTTGTTTCAGGTTCTTGCCGATTTTGTGTCGACACTGAAAAGCAGCGGATCCCCCTTCATCACCAAAGTCAAAACACTAAAGATGGAGGCAATGGTCCTAGGGGCCCCTACCCGTGGGAACAAACGCCGCCATAATTCCTCCCCCTTCAATGATAGATCGGATTTTGATAAGCTAGGCCACGCCCCCAATGAGCAGAATCCGGACCAAACACCAACGGACGTTTTGACAGCGGTGCGTGTACCCGATGCCCCGCTCCAACTTTCAATAAAGAAGATGGTTTTATCAAAGTTGGAAAAAAAAAAAGAAGGCTTCCAAACGGAGCAGGATCACGGGTGAGCCTTTTCCTCTTTTAATAAGGCCTACAGCTACTCCCCAGCAGCCATCAGCCACTGGTAATGAGCCATCAGCGGCTTTTCTTGCCGGCCCTTCAGACCACAAGGCAAAAGGGTCTTTTGCTCTCAAGCGCGTCGCCCCCGCCTAAAAGAAGACCTTCTTCGCCGAGGTAAAATTCCGGCCAATAGCCGCGGACTTCAATCACAACGACGGCAAAAGCCTTATGGTTAGTGACGACGTCCATCCCTCCGCTGACATCTCCGCGATTAATAATTCTTCTAAGTTTTGTCCGCCGGCTTTTGTATTGACTGACAAAAGCAAATACCCGGCTACCTCTAAATGATAAGATAAGATAAGATAAGATAAACTTTATTTGCATAAACATAGTAAAATAATGTGGTACAAAAACGTCAGGTACAAGTTGTAAGTTAATATTAAAAGAAAACATTTTTACATGCACACTTATGAACATTAACAAAACAATTTAAAAACTTAAATTAAAATAATCATTAACATGATATAATTCATTATTTAATAATATTTTTTTTAGAGATAACTTAAATTCTTTAGCTGGTAATTTTTGGATTGTATAGGGTAAAATATTATACATTTTGACTGACATATAATGAATCGAATTTAATGTTTTTGTTAGTCTGCAGTATGGCAAGCAGATGTTTTTACTTGATTTGGTACAATAATTATGCAATTCATTTTGAAACTTGTAATTTCCAGCATCTATACCTTCTCTCACATGCACCAAACATGCCAATACATATAAACTTGCAACAGTCATAAAACCCAGTTTTTTAAAATGAGACCTACACGTATCTCTGAAACCAAGACCCGCAACTGCACGAACAGCTTTCTTCTGCAAAACAAAGATTCGATTAGCGTGATGAGAACTACCCCACAGCAGCACTCCATACTCAATTAAAGATTGAATAAATGCAAAATAAGCCATTCGTGTAACTGTTAAATCCGTATTCTCAGCTATTTTTTTTATTAAATAGATATTACTGCTTAACTTTGTGGACAACAATTCCACATGCTGTTGCCAAGATAATTTATTGTCTAAGTGAATACCCAAAAATTTTATTGATTTATTAACACCTTCATTTGCATTAAGTAATGAAAAAAGCATATGTTCTGTTTTTGCTTCATTTAACTTTAAATTATTTGCATGAAACCATTGTTTTGCTTCTTCTAAAGGACTCAACCCATCCACCACAGAAGCTGCTACACTTTGAATGAGAGTTGTGTCATCGGCATAAAGATATGTCCTTGCCAGTGTTACATTACATTCAAGATCATTTATGTACAACAGAAACAGCAGAGGACCTAAAATAGACCCCTGCGGCACACCGTAGTACATTTTTTTTCTATCCGAAAAAGTACCACTAGCAAAGACAATTTGTTCTCTGCCAGTTAAGTAGCTGTTAACAATATTTAATGCTACACCTCTTACGCCATAGAATTCGAGTTTGTGCAACAACTTCTCTGGGTTGACTGAGTCGAATGCCTTGCTTAGATCTAAGAAAAAAGCAAACATTGCACTTTTGCATTCAAAGGCCTGTTCGATGTCAAGAACAAGTTGTTTTACAGCTTTTATTGTAGATCTAGAAGGAATATATCCAAACTGTGCCCGACAAATAAATTTTTCTAAAAAAGAGAACAAACGCTTTTTTAATAACATTTCAAATACTTTTGAAAAAATTGGTGTTATTGATATAGGCCGATAATTTTCACATTGGTTTATATTCCCTTTTTTAAATATTGGTATGACTTTTGATAATTTTAGTTCAGAAGGAAAAATTCCTTCTTCAAAACAAGCATTTATAACATTTTCCAAAGGTTCTACAATAACATTTGACACATATTTAAGTACTTTAGAATTTAGATTATACAGATCTATACAATTAGAATTTTTTAACAATCCTATCACAGATTTGATTTCCATTGTCGAAACTGGTTCAAGAAAACAGGAAGCGCTTGTATCACTTGTGTAATTGTTTAATAAAAATTGATAGCTGTTATCATTATGATTAAAACTAGACAAAACATGTTCAACTGAATTAACAAAAAAAGTTTGATGTTCGTTAGCAGATATAGTTGATGAGATTTTATTTACTTGTTTTTTATTAGTGCTTTTATTAATTATTTCCCAAACTTGTTTTGGTTTGTCTAATGATTCCATTATCAATTTACTGTTAAAATCAATTTTTGTTTTTTTGACTTCGTTTTTATATTTGCTTTTTTCTTTTTTTATTAATACACTCAGTTCAGTTGAATTTGTTTGTTTCCTAATGGCGTATAGTAAATTAAGATAATTTTTTTGATTCCTTAGTTCTGATGTATACCAAACTTGTTTCTTATTATTGTTGATATTTATAATTTCATCTGGAATACAATGATTAAAAATATTTAAAAAAGTTTTAAAAAAACTTGTAAATTTGTCCTGTGAATATGAACATTTATAAACAAAAGACCAATCAACTTCAGATAGCGCAACATAAAATTGATCTAGATGTTTTAAAGACAATAACTTTCCTTTATACTGCGTATACGTTTTTGTATTGTTAACATCTATTGCTGTATTAATTATTAAGCCAAAATGATCTGAAAGATTGGGTTCAATAACTGTTGTTTCATATGGTACGTCCATATTAATTAAGAAATTGTCTATACATGTTGCTGAGATAGGTGTTTTCCTAGTTACTTCAAAATTAGTGATTTCAAAATTGCAACTTTGTACCAAATCAATAAACATTTTTTGATGTTCATTGGTTTTGATAAGATCTACATTAAAGTCACCACCAATTATAATATTTTCATATTTCTTGTCTAGATAACACAGAACATTTTCAAGTTTAACATAAAATTCATTAAAATCAGATAGAGGTGTACGATAGACAGATACAATAACAATATTTAAAAATGGCAAATAAACTGCGCTCACTTCACATATACCTTCAACGGATAAATTAACGACACATTCTATTGATTCGCACTTAAAATCATTTCTGACTAGGATGAGAGAGCCTCCATGTATAGTGGATTTTCTGCAATAACAACTACCCACTTTAAAATTGTTGATTGTTATAAGATCAATTTCCGCACTTTTTAACCAATGTTCGCTAATTGTTACAGCACATATTTGCTTATTTTGTTCCAAAAATATTTCTAAATCATAATGATTATTTCTTAAGGATTGTAAATTAATATGAAACAACTGTAAGGTATTATTTGTTTTATTTAAAACTGTGTTGTTCTGTTCTAAGTTTTTTGAGTTTTTACGTTTGTAAGCCATTGTAAAAAACGCTCAACGCATGTACCGACAGGCCATATATTAGGATTACTTAAAGATTCTATTTCTTCTAAAGGAACTGTTACTTTAAACGACGAGTATAGTTCAGGATGTTTTGACATCATCAAATGGTTTAAGGATAACCGAGTTGTTATTCTTTCATCACGCAATACTCAAGAGGGTATTCGTATGACGCCAGCCACCTCTGATGATTACAGAAAAGCAACTGCTTATCTCAAATTGGCGGCTTCCACACTTGGAGAAATGCTTAGAAATTGTCATTCGGCACGTCGCTGAATGTTATACCAAGACGCAAGACGTGAGTCAGGCTTTTGTCGATCTGGGGTTCTCCCCTTCTAACGTGCATTGCATGAGAAGCGAGCACGTAAAGCTTAAGTTGGTTTTGGTGCAGCTTCCTAAAGGCGCCATATCTTCTGAAATTATGGGGTTGAAAGAACTCTATGGTCTTAAGGTTTCTGTTAAACTTAAAAAACGTGGTGGTAGCATTCCTCAATGCCACAAATGCCAACGTTTAGGCCACACGGCTAATTGTTGTTTCTCTAAGACGCCAGTCTGTCGCATCTGTTCCCAGCCCCATCAATTGATGGTCTGCCCCAAAGACACACCTTCAAAGTTTGCTCTTTGCTACCTCAGCCCGAGTAACCGAATTGAAACGGCAAATATTGAATCTGTCTTATCTAACCCTCTCCCCACAATCATTGCTGGGGATTTCAACTGTACACCCGGCGTGGAATAGTTTACAGACAAACTTTAAAGGTCGAACGTTGTTCGACTTTGTAGAGCAAAGAGGGTTACAAGTAGTGGGTCTAGAGGAACCCACGTTCTATCATAGCGCAGGGCATTAAGGGGACGTTCTTGATGTGGCTGTATTCAAGAACGTAAACCTTGATTACACCATCCGAGTAGTCAACGATATGAGTTCCGACCATCATTCGGTCTTGCTAGAGCTCTTCGGAAGGGGGTTACCTGGGAAGGAAGGAAAATTTGTCATCCGTACGGATTGGCTTCTTTTCTCACAATCCCTGAAAGAGAGTATCAGACGCATGACTCCAGTGAGAACAGCCGGGAACATCAATAACTTTTTACGCGCCAGACCAACGGGTTCGAAAAAAGTCTCTAAAACCCATCAAGTTTGCGTTGATAATTTTCTTGGACTATCTCGGGACGTAAAAGATTTAATCCGCAGACTAAATGCCGCCAAGCACCTTTGGCAGCGGCACCGCAACCCCTTAGGTCGCCTGACATTAAACTCTCTTCATGGTGAGGTGAGAAAAGCCATAAGGTCACACAAAGAATTGTGCTAGAAAAATTCCTTAAAATCCTTCACGGAAGACGATCGATCATCCAATGTAGAGGGTTTCCAAGTCCTTAAGGAACAGGCCGGTCCTCATTCCAGCCATTCACGGCAAAAATGGGGTACAATACTTTAGATTCGGAGCACGTCGATTAACTTAAAACATCAATTAATTTATTATTTAATAAACTAAAAATCTATTTAATGCTAAAACAGAAAAAATATCAAAATTGCATTCTTTACATAAGAAACCACTAAACATAACTTAAAACATTAATGTATTGATTAAAATGTACCAAAAATGTATAAAAAAAACAAATATATGTACGGCTCTCTTAAGGTTCTCTCAACACTGCCTACTCATGGGTTAGTATGTAGATAAAGGTGCAATTTGGCGGATAAAATTTTACATAACTTTAGCCGACTTTATATATTTTTATAAAAGCCATTATTTTAGTGATGGCATGTTTACATGGAAAAATAGTCAATATTAAACATTTTAATTTTGTTAGAAAATATGGGTTCAATTTTAATTCAACTGTTATTTTTACAAAATTAATAAACTCCAAACATTTGTTTTATTCAAGTATTAAATAAATATAATATAAAACTTATTTATAAATTACCTTATATCAATCAACGTAATATATTATCTGTCTTAAGAATAACATATGTTATAAAAAAATAATTTTCGTTTACGTTTTAAAACGCTTCATCCTCTAAATTCAAATACTGCAACGGTTATGAATGAAACTAATTTTAACTGACGACAATTAACCTATTAGAATAGTAATTTACATTCTGTTATATTAATCTACCATGCACTATAAACAAGCAAACAATAACTCTAAACCAAGCAAACAAGCCTGTTTATATATCAATGCAATTATCCGCTCGATTCCTGCACAACTCTAAACACTTTTCATTTGTTTTATGCCGGGGACCCAAATAAAAATAAAATTCAATAGGAGACACATGTTCTGTATATTTATTTTTTCACGTTTCAAGTAGAGCGCCCGTTTTATGTGTTTTTCTAGTTAGCGAGAAGGACATCGAGGGCTGAGAACTTAACTGAAAGGCAGTTAAGTGAATTTAAGTGCTCGTTAAAGTTAAAACATGATCAAGTGGCAGTAATAATTTTTTTTGTATCATATTTGCTTGTGATTTGCATTCAAGTACGATTACTAATTATATTGTAAATGCAGATGTAAGCACAAAGACAAAATAAAGTGTTGACAGACGAACGCGAGACGCATGTACTCGTATATATTTAAAATAATGTGACTTTTTATTTGCAATAAATTTTTGCATACCAATCTTATGGATGCATGCATACAAATCAAGTTTTTTTATAGTAAGCCATAAAACGCAACTATAAACATTGATTGTTATGGCTCATGATGTTATTTGTTCTTTTATTAATAATCTAAATGTCAACTTTTAATGATATTCTTCTCAACGTTTTTTTATCATAATATATGTTTTTTGCAATAAAATTTAAAAGTTTAACCTAAATAATTTTTTAGAGCATTTTTAGAATAAATAGTTAAAAAATATTGATTAAGTTTTAAACTTTTTTGATTATAAGGATTTTGCATATATACTGCAACCAATACATTACCTAATCTGTGTCACATAAAATTCTATTTCAATAAATGTAGGAAGTCAATAACGAAGACTTATTACTGGTTTAATAGCTCTTGGATATAGTACAATGCAAACGTTATATTTATAGTAATTTAATTATAATCAATTAAAATTGCTTATACTTAAATGTTCTATTTATCGAAATGAGTAATATTTTAGTGTGGTGGTACCATTTCATTAGAATTCTAAACAACTTTTATAAGTAACTTTATAAAATTTATTAAAACATTTTAGAAATGAAAAATGCAAAGGCAATAAAAACTACTATTCTATTTTTTCTAAAATATAACCTAAAGACATATAATATTTTCTGTTATTAATTTTAAATAGTAGTTAAAATATTTTATAAACTAAACTTCAAATAAAACATATTTTCTCACAAATATACAGATTTATTTT
Organism: Tachinus rufipes; assembly: GCA_963932245.1. Lineage (NCBI taxonomy): Eukaryota > Metazoa > Arthropoda > Insecta > Coleoptera > Staphylinidae > Tachinus > Tachinus rufipes. The sequence continues at coordinate 82,086,728 of OZ010743.1, read as the reverse complement.
AACCAATCTAATAAAAAAACTAATATCAAATAACAAAACAATCGTTAAATCATTAAAAATTGTGAAAATATACAAAATATTCTATTTAAAAAATTCAAGTTTCCATAATTATTTAGGTAATTTTGACTAACCTGTATATTTATTCTGATTTGAAAACATTATAATTGATTCAAAACAATGTTAAAACTGCTCATTTTAATGAAGTTACAGTTAGTTATTTATTAATATTTAAAGAAACCTTCTATATTAAAAACGTTTTGATGCTAATCGTTTTTATCTCTTAAACCTTTTAGCATTTTGTTAGAATAAAATGTATATTTATTTAAGTAAATATGATAAAAGAATAATATTGGGGGAGTGATCAATTTTTTTTTTATTATTAAATTAGCCAACATTTATTATTTAATAACTTATTTTTATTTATTTAAGTAATACATATACATATTTAAAATCAAAACATTCTGTACTTGTGTAACTATACACGGTAGTGGTATTACAAAATAATGTATGTCAATTTATTAATGAGCATATGGATCTTAATTATGTAAGTATATTAATTACAAATGCATTTAAGAGGAGGAGTGTTGTATTAAATTGTTAAAAGTATATTATGCCACACAATATTTTATATCAAATTACATACGCTGTAGCTTTAATTATAAGATAAATAATTGATTAACAGACTTTTAAATATGTAGATATTGTTTCTTAACAGGAGGTTGAAGTCCTTTTATAAAGGACAATTTAAGCCCTAATTTATTAAAACAATGTATAGTATCACTTTTCAAACTTCTTACATTCATTGCAAATAAAGAGAGCTGTGCAACAAGGTTCTGTACTTAAGCAAAAAAGGCAAAAAACTTCAGGTATTTTTTTTAATTTTAAATAGAAAACTAAATAACTTTTTAATTTAGTTGGTTTTAACTATCATCTTGAACATTTATTGGCTGACCAACAGAGTGTTTGTGCCTACATCCACAAACAACAAGCATATTCTAGACGACATATAAAATTCAAAGCATTAGTTATAATAGCATACATCTTAAACTAAATTTTACCAAAAAGACTATTTTTGTAATAAGCATATATATATACATCTTGTACATCTTTGCTGTTCTACTCTTTTAGCAGCTTTGTCTCTTCAATAAAGTCTAGAATCTTTAGCCAATAGGTTGTTTTTAACATATCAGCGGTTGGGTTATGTTTGCCAAAGATAGCAATGCGTTGCTGTTTGAATGCTTTGCATTTAATCAGTAAGTGTATTGGAGTCTTGTCTTCTTCCATACATCCGCGGCATAGAAAGTTTTTTTTCTATTTTCATTTTATACAAATGCTTGTTGAGTCTACAGTGTCCGGTTATTAGTCCTGTGAGCTTTTGCAGTCTGATGCAACTTATTTGTGTTAACACTGTTTTAATATTATGCGATGGTCCTGTTAGGAATATTCTTGAATGTGTCAATCCATTACAGCCGTTCCACAAGTTGTTGTGTTTCGCTTCAAGTTTGCTGCAGATTATATCTTTACCGGTCTTTAAGCGGGCTCTGGTCCAGTAAATGTCTCCTTTGCTTTTTGTTTTGCAAGATTTGCCATAAGATTTCCTTTTGTCTCTTGGTTTTTTGGTATTCATACCAGGCAAACTTTGCAGGTTGGCCACTGCTTCCAGACTGTATACGCAGATCATAACCAATTTGAATTTTACTACTGGCAATTGCAGGGCCTGCAATGTCGCTTGACTGTTTGACATGATAGTTATCAGTCTGTCCGGTTTTAGTCTCTTCTTGATCATGACCTTGGCGCACCACTCAATAGCAGCCACCCTTGCTTGGAAAATTGAGGAATGTTTGCTCAGAGGTAGCAAAACTTGCTTTCCTTGGTGTTTGTTCTTGTAGATTCCAGCAACGGACCCATTTGGTTTTTAGACCCATCTGTGTACCAAATAGTACTTTTGACTGTTCTCAGGTATCTATATTTTATTTATTTGTTTTGATGTGGTATTGTTACATCAAATTTCTTACTGATGCAGTGGCCCTTTATGAAATTCGACCTCATTATTAAAGTTTTTTCTTCATGCAACACATTTGTTATGTTAGGTCTGTGGGTCTCAAGGTTTACATTGTGTTTGTTTTTCTGCAGCTTGTACGCTGCTTGTCTAGCTTTTACCATTATCATCAAATAAAGTGGCGGTAACAATAGTAGTACTTTTATAGCTGCCGTGGGCGTTGTTCTCATTGCCCACGTTATCAGCAGACATTCTAGCTTCTAAACTTTGTCTAGTTTTTTGGATGTACACTTGAGAGTGGTTTTTTTCCCCCATACAATCGTTCCGTATGTGATAATGGGTCTTACCACTACCGTGTTGATGGTTATCTGGTCATAATAGGTGTTAATCCCCATGTACGTCCGATCATCATTTTGGTTGCAAAAAACGCTCAAACGGCTTTTGCTGTTATATTTGTCAGATGTGTGTTGAAGTTTAGCCTAGTGTCAAGTGTTAATTCGAGGTATTTCAGCTCCTTTGACATTTTTTTTTTAATTAATATTTCTACATTATAATTTAAGTATTATTGATAATATTGATTAATATAATATTTTAATTATTATTTATTAAAATTATTATATTATATTTATTTTTATATTTTTATATTTTTATATTTTTATATTTTTATATTTTTATATTTTTATATTTTTATATTTTTATATTTTTATATTTTTATATTTTTATATTTTTATATTTTTATATTTTTATATTTTTATATTTTTATATTTTTATATTTTTATATTTTTATATTTTTATATTTTTATATTTTTATATTTTTATATTTTTATATTTTTATATTTTATTATTTTTTTGTTTACATTTATTAATAAATTTAACCAGCTAAATCCGGCCAAATCCGATAATTATCAAGATCCGGCCAAAACCAAATCTTTCAAATATTGGCCGGATCCGCCGGATACTGGATCTAGATACGGTTCTGGCGGCATCACTACTTAAAACCCTTCTTTTCTGCACCACCTTTCTACGATATTTAGTGCACTCTGTACTATGTTGGACACGGTTGCTCTAAACTTTCCGTATGCAAAGATAGTAAGATTGTCTGCGTAGCCTAAAGCAAAAATGCCCATGTCGTTTAGTATCTGTAGTAAGTCATCCACAGTAGAAGTAAAAGTACGCCCCCATGTGAGCACTCTCCAACAACTTTGGCGCCTACAGTTTTTCCATATAGTGTTATAGTTACAGTCCAATTCATAAGCATTGAGTTGACCTATTGTTGATCGAAAGGATTTATTGCTTGTCCCTTCATTGCATTTGCTATGGATTTGAAAGCAGTACTGTCAAATGCTTTCTCTATATCCAGAAAAGCACTTAAAGCAATTTCTTTGCATTGTATAGTGTTTTTGCATTTGCTGACTAACTGGTGTATAGCTAGCTCGCAGGATTTACCCGTTTGGTAAGCATATTGATGTTAATGCAGTGGTCGGGCTTTAAGTGCCTGTCAACTATTTTTTCTAATAGTTTTTGCATAACAGATGCCAAGCTGATTGGTTTGTAGGACATTAAAGCATATGTGGATTTTTTCGGTTTTAGTATAAATACCACTTTTATCGCTTCCCAGCTATTTGGTATTTGTGAAAGTGCTAAACTTGCTATGAAAATCTTGCATTAAAGCTTTTTCAGCACTGCGTACCTTTTCTGTAGCATGATGAGATAGATTCCATCGACTCTTAGCTACTTAAATAGTTCGAATGTTTTTTTGTCTGTCTTTTTGTTTGACAGTTTTAGGTTTTTTAGGTTTAGGAATTCCGTCAGCACAGAACCCAAAAAGTGAGTCTGCAGCAACTTCTGCAGAGTGCCTTTGATCGACTCTGTGTGTTTTTTGTTTTTGGTCTGCAAGAAACCAATGTTTTCAGTTTGGTTTTTGTTTAGGGTTTTTTAAAGGTGTGAGCATGTGGGACCGTTTTAAAGTTTTTTACAATACCTCCTCTACAATTTTGTTTTGTTTTGTTTTATGGCTTTATTATATGCCGTGAGACTAGTTCTATATGAGGCTTAGTTACCGTTTTTCTTGGTTTTGTTGAACAGTCTTTTAGTAACCGTCTTTGCCCTGTCCAGCTTTTTGTTCTACTAACTAATCTTGTTAAAGGTGTGCTTGACAGTGCTATGACAACTTCCTTCAAAAGCGGTTTTGATGAAGTTGACAAATATGTTTTTCTCCAAATGACATTAAAAGCGGCCTTTTAATGACACTTGGCAGGCTTAGAAGTTGTACTTTTAATGCCTAGGCAGAAAAAGTCCACTTTTACTGCCTAGGCAGAAAAAGTCCACTTTTACTGCCTAGGCAGAAAAAGTAGGCAGAAAAAGTTTGTTGCTAAGCAACCTTCCAAGTAATAATTTAAATCAAACTGGTTATTAAAATTGACAATGACATTAAGAAATAATAAATAATTGATAATGAAACGCAATTTAAATATGAAAAAGTCGATTTTGCGTGGAATTGGAACAAATTTGAAGAAAAAATTATATGTTTCACACGGCAGAAAAGTAGATTTAATGCCTTGGCTGGTTTCATAGCCTCGCTACGCTCGGCTATGAAACACCAGCCGCGGCATTAAATCTTGTGCTTTTATGCCTAGTAAAACAAATAACTATTGTCATTGTTTCCAGCTTTTGTGATGTTTTTGCTGTCTTTGGACAGATTTTGATTTAGCTAACTAGTATCTTGTTGTATAGATCCCAGTTAGTTTTTTTCGGGTTTTTGTATTCCAAAAGGAGCGTTTCTTCAGATTTGATACTGAATCGGATGTATACATGATCAGACAATAAAAGTTTGTCTGACACGTACCACTTTTTTATCACTTTACTTGCTTTATAATTAGCTAATGTTAGGTCAATAACCTCGCTACGCAACGCATGGCACGTTAGCTTTGTTTATGATATTTAACTTAAATTCTACTATTACTTCTAGGAGTTTCTCACCTCATATGTTTGTGTTCTTGCTCCCCCAGGCTACGTGGTGAGCGTTGGCATTGCATCTAAGGATTAGCGGTGTTTTGTCTTTGCTGCTCGTCAGCTGCAGTAGTTTTGCAGATAGTAGAGATCCTTGCTAATCGTAGAGAAAGTATTTAGATTTGAAAATAATCTCTTTTTTGGTTCTTTTTCTTACTACCACTACCTTGGCTGTTACTAGGTCTATGAACATGTATCCCATAAAGACATTAAATTAAGTACATGCTTTGCTAAGATGCATGTACAAGACTTGCATATGGGTTGTGCTGCTAGCAGCCACCTTCCCGGTATGCTTAACCCCTTTATCTTTCTCTAAAGTTCTTGGATAAGTGCGATGTCAATATCGTGTTTGGCAATATACGTACTGAGGACCGCGGCAACTGCTCTGCAGTGATGTAAATTAATTTTTGGCGATCGGCGGTGGGTTTTTATTTACGGCTTTTTTTGATGGTCTTTGTTTTTTTTTCCGGTTTATCTCCTTCCTCTTTAGAGAGAACCAGAACTCAAAGTAAAATTTTAGAGAAATTTAGAAAGAGTTTCCCCTCCTAAGTTTGCCACCTTTTCTTAAGCTCTCTTATCCATAAGTAGGATATGTTGGGTTTCTTTAAAATCTGGTTTAGAATTGTTCACTTGCCAAGTCTCGGTGTTTAAGATATTCTGCACCGCTAACCTTTTTAGAAAAGTAGCTGGTTCCAATTGTGGTCCTGGCACTTATGTCATCACCCTTTTTGGTTCTGGTAAGTCTTTCAGATCCATGAACTGAAGTTTTTACCTTCCAATAAGGTGTTCTTTACTGATGTGTTAAAGTGCCATTGTTTAGTTAGCCTGTCCATACATACAATCTTCAGAAATCTCCCTTTAAAGGAACATTCCTGAAAACAAGGTGATACCTGTTTATTTTTTATTTTGTCTATTCTGCCCAAAATAGTCAATTTCATTGTCTCTGCCTTGTTTACGTTGAGGTAACATTTAAGAAACTCTTTCGGAATTATTGCTAGTTCAATGCTTGTAAGAGTGTCCTTGAAAGTCTTTTTTTCTGCAATTTTGGCGTGCTACTACTTGATAAGTTTGGTTTTGCGTCTTTCATGTTCCCGAAGTGTTTTGTGCAAGTAGTGTAGAGTTTTGCTTTGTGTTCTTGTTTTATTACCGGATGCCTTAGTTAGCTCAGTTGCCTGAGCCCCCTGTGCATTTCTTTGTATTTGGAGCTTACGGCTGGCTGCCCCCGAAAGTCTAGACTTTGCGGCTTCAACCATGCTTTTGCTAGCCAAGCTTGGGTTTTCCAAAAAATCTCTAATTGTTTTTGTTGTGACGTTCTCATTTGTTATTGGTTTGCTCCCCCTAGAACCCGAGGAGCAGACTAGCGTTTTGCAAGCGGAACTTTTCTGGCGTATCTTAACTTCTTTTAACATATCCATAATAATTAATTTATCTCACGTTCTTTCATTTTCAACGACCATGTTGTTGACATAGCTTGAAAAGTATCAATAAAACTAGGATTTCTTAATACGTGTAAAAAGTTTTTTAATTCTGCATATATATAAAACTTATATTTGTTCTTGTATTGAATATTGTTTTCAAGTATGAGTAAGAGCATCAAAAACTACACTATTTTTTCTAAATTCTCATCAAAAACAAGCTATTAGGATCATTGCCAATCTAAAATTGACAAATGACTTAGATACTTTACTACATATGCGCAATGCTGTATCTTTGCATTTTCTGTATTATAATAATTTTAACAAATATTCACTGACAGTTCAGAGATATAAGACCAAAACAAAGATTTCTTAGAACAACGGTTCTTGGAACCGACAACGTGTGGTTCCAACAGAGCAGCGCTACGGCATTCGATGTGTGGCACACATATTGCATGCTACAATAGACAATCTGCACAAGCGATTTGAGGGCATGGTTACCTTGCGCAGCGGCAACGTGAACTGGCTACCAAGATCGTGCAGGTCTATGCAAATTAAACACAAATAATTGATGCTCTCAAAGTCAACATATTAAACGTGATTCAGTAAATTCAGCCAGATTTATGCAACAAAATGGTTTTAAAAAGTAGAAACTATCAAAACCAACACCTTTAGTAGATCTTGTAAGTTAAAGTAAAAACAAGCATTTTTTAAAAATACTTATAAAAGGAAATGTTTGACAATTACGTGCACAAGCAAGCTAACTAAAGAACGAATTCTTAGCCATTGGCAAAAAAATAAAAAAATATGACAAATCCAAGAAAAGCAATTACATGAGTATCAAAGTAACAAAGGCACTTTATTAAACTTGTTAGTGGTGAAAAACAAAGACTGCATAGCGATCTTGCAAACAATAAACTCTAAACAAGGCTTCAAAAGTACTTAAGAATTCCTACTTATGGACAACGATTCTTGAAAAAAGTAAAGACCATGGCGCAAACTGCATTTGGGTTTCTTGACAATAACTCTCTATAAAAATTACGTAAAAAAAATTAAAGATAAAGATTCATATCTAGTTGTCGAAAAAACTTAACGATAAGTGCAATGTTAAATTGTGCAGGCAATCTCTGCGGCTCTTGGTGTTTACCTTTTTAAACACAACATTTATATTGTTTTTGTTCAGGAATTCTAGACCCACAAAGACAAAATTAAAAAATTATTATTTTAGAAAAATTCCAGCTATCTATCCCTCATGCGGTAGGAGGTATCATAGCAAATCACGTATTAAATTTAAGGCTATGATAGAATCTATTGACAGCAATACCAAAATAAAAATTAAAAAAAAAAATAGATTCAGGTACTTTTTGTACGACCAATAATGACATACGTCACTTATTAAGATCTAGCAGGTTATGAGCAGCATGATAAAGCACCGTTAATAATTAGGCACAATGCAAACTCCAACCATACAGCTTAGGACAAAAATACATAATGAGACACTTTTTGAATTTATAATAGTACTTTAGCATAATGAACCAAAAGTCATTCGCCCATGTCGTAACAAAGTTATTGACTAACAAATTGGAAAACTAGTAAAGTAATAAAAAGTAGTACTTGTCAGACAAAAACAATCCTTCGTTGTTTAATCACGCATACATCCAGTTTAGTATCAAATCTGAAGAACTTTTTCTGGTAAACAAAAGCTAACAATAACTAACTGGAATTTAAATAAATGATAAATTCTAGTTAGTTTTAAATCCTAATTAACTTCCAACAAGGTCACTTAGTAGTTAACATAGTAAGAGCACACTAGAAGGTGTTCAACACGCCTAAAAAGATTCAGTATAATATAGCTTATTTTTTTCCATATTTATGATAGTTTTAATAAGTTTATGTTATACAGGATAAAGAAATCTATTTTGATTATTTGCGTTATTATTATTATTATGATTATTATTAATCAAACATATGAAATAGCATAACACATTGCAGTAAAAAGTAGAAAAATAATAATAAATTTAATTTTTAATTAATTGATATTTTTAAAAGAAGAAAGTTAATAAAAAAATAATAAATTCACTGTTTTCAAATAAAATCAAGAATTATAATTTTTAAAATGTTTAACAATAATAAATATTAATAGTAGTAATATTTTCCATGTACCGGTTACAGTACAAAATGTAAAATAACATTTATTCATAGATTTATCTTATCTGGACAAGAAACTTTTATTGATAAATGAAAAATATAGAACAATAAAAATTAGAACAAGCAAATATAGCCCATTATTCTTATTGTATTTCTGCACTGCAGGATGATATTGCAGTAGCAGTATTTTTTTGTTTGCTATTGTAGACCGATCGACAATGGGAGTTGTGCCAGTTGGAGAACTTTTCAGTCGATTTTGTTACTTAGTGGGTTATACTAAAAATTATGTGTTACAGGATTTTCTAGGACGTGATGTGAACTATATTGATTACATTTACCAACAAAAAACATGATTAAAATAAAAAATATATTAAACTTGAATTAGTTTTTTATATCTATTAAAGTGTTGTTCAGTAACTCCTAACAAAGCAGTTACACTCACACTGTTTGATGTGGGTAATTGATAGCTTTATACAAACAAATTAAATCAACATTAGTTAGTCGTTTTGCTGACAAGGTCTTGTTATTTCCAACAACCGCTTATGAGGTGATGAATAGCGTATCAACGGATTTTAAATCAGATTTGTTAACTTAAATTTGTATACAATGTTATATTGTATCAAACTAGTTGTTACAGCGCAAAAATACAGCCTCTGGAAATGTTTTGGTCAAAAAGTACAAAAAACTCATTTTTAACCATTACTCAGATTTATCTCTTTAGTTTTGCAGATAGTAGAGATCCTTGCTAATCGTAGAGAAAGTATTTAGATTTGAAAATAATCTCTTTTTTGGTTCTTTTTCTTACTACCACTACCTTGGCTGTTACTAGGTCTATGAACATGTATCCCATAAAGACATTAAATTAAGTACATGCTTTGCTAAGATGCATGTACAAGACTTGCATATGGGTTGTGCTGCTAGCAGCCACCTTCCCGGTATGCTTAACCCCTTTATCTTTCTCTAAAGTTCTTGGATAAGTGCGATGTCAATATCGTGTTTGGCAATATACGTACTGAGGACCGCGGCAACTGCTCTGCAGTGATGTAAATTAATTTTTGGCGATCGGCGGTGGGTTTTTATTTACGGCTTTTTTTGATGGTCTTTGTTTTTTTTTCCGGTTTATCTCCTTCCTCTTTAGAGAGAACCAGAACTCAAAGTAAAATTTTAGAGAAATTTAGAAAGAGTTTCCCCTCCTAAGTTTGCCACCTTTTCTTAAGCTCTCTTATCCATAAGTAGGATATGTTGGGTTTCTTTAAAATCTGGTTTAGAATTGTTCACTTGCCAAGTCTCGGTGTTTAAGATATTCTGCACCGCTAACCTTTTTAGAAAAGTAGCTGGTTCCAATTGTGGTCCTGGCACTTATGTCATCACCCTTTTTGGTTCTGGTAAGTCTTTCAGATCCATGAACTGAAGTTTTTACCTTCCAATAAGGTGTTCTTTACTGATGTGTTAAAGTGCCATTGTTTAGTTAGCCTGTCCATACATACAATCTTCAGAAATCTCCCTTTAAAGGAACATTCCTGAAAACAAGGTGATACCTGTTTATTTTTTATTTTGTCTATTCTGCCCAAAATAGTCAATTTCATTGTCTCTGCCTTGTTTACGTTGAGGTAACATTTAAGAAACTCTTTCGGAATTATTGCTAGTTCAATGCTTGTAAGAGTGTCCTTGAAAGTCTTTTTTTCTGCAATTTTGGCGTGCTACTACTTGATAAGTTTGGTTTTGCGTCTTTCATGTTCCCGAAGTGTTTTGTGCAAGTAGTGTAGAGTTTTGCTTTGTGTTCTTGTTTTATTACCGGATGCCTTAGTTAGCTCAGTTGCCTGAGCCCCCTGTGCATTTCTTTGTATTTGGAGCTTACGGCTGGCTGCCCCCGAAAGTCTAGACTTTGCGGCTTCAACCATGCTTTTGCTAGCCAAGCTTGGGTTTTCCAAAAAATCTCTAATTGTTTTTGTTGTGACGTTCTCATTTGTTATTGGTTTGCTCCCCCTAGAACCCGAGGAGCAGACTAGCGTTTTGCAAGCGGAACTTTTCTGGCGTATCTTAACTTCTTTTAACATATCCATAATAATTAATTTATCTCACGTTCTTTCATTTTCAACGACCATGTTGTTGACATAGCTTGAAAAGTATCAATAAAACTAGGATTTCTTAATACGTGTAAAAAGTTTTTTAATTCTGCATATATATAAAACTTATATTTGTTCTTGTATTGAATATTGTTTTCAAGTATGAGTAAGAGCATCAAAAACTACACTATTTTTTCTAAATTCTCATCAAAAACAAGCTATTAGGATCATTGCCAATCTAAAATTGACAAATGACTTAGATACTTTACTACATATGCGCAATGCTGTATCTTTGCATTTTCTGTATTATAATAATTTTAACAAATATTCACTGACAGTTCAGAGATATAAGACCAAAACAAAGATTTCTTAGAACAACGGTTCTTGGAACCGACAACGTGTGGTTCCAACAGAGCAGCGCTACGGCATTCGATGTGTGGCACACATATTGCATGCTACAATAGACAATCTGCACAAGCGATTTGAGGGCATGGTTACCTTGCGCAGCGGCAACGTGAACTGGCTACCAAGATCGTGCAGGTCTATGCAAATTAAACACAAATAATTGATGCTCTCAAAGTCAACATATTAAACGTGATTCAGTAAATTCAGCCAGATTTATGCAACAAAATGGTTTTAAAAAGTAGAAACTATCAAAACCAACACCTTTAGTAGATCTTGTAAGTTAAAGTAAAAACAAGCATTTTTTAAAAATACTTATAAAAGGAAATGTTTGACAATTACGTGCACAAGCAAGCTAACTAAAGAACGAATTCTTAGCCATTGGCAAAAAAATAAAAAAATATGACAAATCCAAGAAAAGTAATTACATGAGTATCAAAGTAACAAAGGCACTTTATTAAACTTGTTAGTGGTGAAAAACAAAGACTGCATAGCGATCTTGCAAACAATAAACTCTAAACAAGGCTTCAAAAGTACTTAAGAATTCCTACTTATGGACAACGATTCTTGAAAAAAGTAAAGACCATGGCGCAAACTGCATTTGGGTTTCTTGACAATAACTCTCTATAAAAATTACGTAAAAAAAATTAAAGATAAAGATTCATATCTAGTTGTCGAAAAAACTTAACGATAAGTGCAATGTTAAATTGTGCAGGCAATCTCTGCGGCTCTTGGTGTTTACCTTTTTAAACACAACATTTATATTGTTTTTGTTCAGGAATTCTAGACCCACAAAGACAAAATTAAAAAATTATTATTTTAGAAAAATTCCAGCTATCTATCCCTCATGCGGTAGGAGGTATCATAGCAAATCACGTATTAAATTTAAGGCTATGATAGAATCTATTGACAGCAATACCAAAATAAAAATTAAAAAAAAAAATAGATTCAGGTACTTTTTGTACGACCAATAATGACATACGTCACTTATTAAGATCTAGCAGGTTATGAGCAGCATGATAAAGCACCGTTAATAATTAGGCACAATGCAAACTCCAACCATACAGCTTAGGACAAAAATACATAATGAGACACTTTTTGAATTTATAATAGTACTTTAGCATAATGAACCAAAAGTCATTCGCCCATGTCGTAACAAAGTTATTGACTAACAAATTGGAAAACTAGTAAAGTAATAAAAAGTAGTACTTGTCAGACAAAAACAATCCTTCGTTGTTTAATCACGCATACATCCAGTTTAGTATCAAATCTGAAGAACTTTTTCTGGTAAACAAAAGCTAACAATAACTAACTGGAATTTAAATAAATGATAAATTCTAGTTAGTTTTAAATCCTAATTAACTTCCAACAAGGTCACTTAGTAGTTAACATAGTAAGAGCACACTAGAAGGTGTTCAACACGCCTAAAAAGATTCAGTATAATATAGCTTATTTTTTTCCATATTTATGATAGTTTTAATAAGTTTATGTTATACAGGATAAAGAAATCTATTTTGATTATTTGCGTTATTATTATTATTATGATTATTATTAATCAAACATATGAAATAGCATAACACATTGCAGTAAAAAGTAGAAAAATAATAATAAATTTAATTTTTAATTAATTGATATTTTTAAAAGAAGAAAGTTAATAAAAAAATAATAAATTCACTGTTTTCAAATAAAATCAAGAATTATAATTTTTAAAATGTTTAACAATAATAAATATTAATAGTAGTAATATTTTCCATGTACCGGTTACAGTACAAAATGTAAAATAACATTTATTCATAGATTTATCTTATCTGGACAAGAAACTTTTATTGATAAATGAAAAATATAGAACAATAAAAATTAGAACAAGCAAATATAGCCCATTATTCTTATTGTATTTCTGCACTGCAGGATGATATTGCAGTAGCAGTATTTTTTTGTTTGCTATTGTAGACCGATCGACAATGGGAGTTGTGCCAGTTGGAGAACTTTTCAGTCGATTTTGTTACTTAGTGGGTTATACTAAAAATTATGTGTTACAGGATTTTCTAGGACGTGATGTGAACTATATTGATTACATTTACCAACAAAAAACATGATTAAAATAAAAAATATATTAAACTTGAATTAGTTTTTTATATCTATTAAAGTGTTGTTCAGTAACTCCTAACAAAGCAGTTACACTCACACTGTTTGATGTGGGTAATTGATAGCTTTATACAAACAAATTAAATCAACATTAGTTAGTCGTTTTGCTGACAAGGTCTTGTTATTTCCAACAACCGCTTATGAGGTGATGAATAGCGTATCAACGGATTTTAAATCAGATTTGTTAACTTAAATTTGTATACAATGTTATATTGTATCAAACTAGTTGTTACAGCGCAAAAATACAGCCTCTGGAAATGTTTTGGTCAAAAAGTACAAAAAACTCATTTTTAACCATTACTCAGATTTATCTCTCCTTAATAAATTATTATTAATATAAAAAAAATACTTCTCACTCATCTTAATTCTTTAAGTTTATTTAACTTCAACTATAAATAAAAAAAACTGAAACTTTACAAACTAAATGCAAGGTTTGATTAGAAATAAATATTATATTTTTAAATACTAAAAAAGATATGACGTATAAAGGATAACTGGTCAAATATACATAAGAAAACACAAAAGTGTTTTTTTAAGTTATAAAATTTTTCTGTAGCATAGGATTTGCAAATATTTAAAAAAACATATGTGCTACCTTTTCATAACGTTGTAATTAATAATCTTTTTAAAATGTTTTGGAATTTTATTCTAAATTTTTATAAAACTATCGTATGCATATTAATAAATAGATTTGCTTGCTAATTTATATAAAAGATTATCAGTTTCAAACTTGCGCCTTACTTCTTTTGAAAAACTTTTAATTACAAATTGACCAGTCTTAGTGCAAAAAGTTTTTATTGTTTTTCAGCAATTGTTGTCAGATAAATTGAAAGTTTTTAAGATAAAAATTAAATTAAATTCACTTGACATGCTTTTTACGCACGGAGCCATCGGAAAAATGACAGATAACAAATACATCTGTCAATCAGTCATATAAAAACAGAGTTAAGCACTCGCACAAAGTTTTCATTTTTCACATTGTATAAATTGCACTAGTCGCCATGGCTTCTGTGCAACGTTCATACTAGTGGAAAGATTATTTAAACATATAAAAAAGATTTCTTTTAATACTGTCTAGTTTTGCAAGTAGTTTTTAATTATTATATAAGATTGAAATTATTGATTATGTTTATGAAATAATAAAACAATTTACAATGTTATTCATCACAAATTATTTGTGATAATAATATAATTGATGGTTGTGATCTCTACTACGTAATAATTCATGTTCATACAATAATAAAACAATTTACTATGTTTTTTATCACAAATTATTTGTGATGTAAATTCATAAACATTCATAAACATGAATTATTACGTAGTAGAGGTCACGACTTAATTATAGTTTAGTTTTAAGTCATATTCTTGTGTCAATTATACAATGCTTTTTAAATTATCCGCTAGATTTAGGAGATCTAGATTTGGCATTTGAAGCCAGGTTTCTGGTTTTCTGTGAACAGGCCCAGTTTTTGAAGAGTAATGTCTTTGCATAAAACAAGCTGCCAGAATAAGTATAAAATGAAAAAAACTGAACTTATATAATAAATATAATAGACAAACAAACAACAACAAAAAATAACGTTTACGAAAAAAAAAGAAATACCCTAGTTCCAGTTGAAAGTGGTTGCGACATGGTACGTTCTGCTTGACTGTTGTCAAGCAACTGACATTTTTTTTATAAAGGTAGTGATGGGTTGACCTCAGCAAATGGCTTGGACGCATGGTAATACTTTCAGGTTTTTTTCTTTGCGTAAATTTTCTTGTTATAATGTACTTGTCCATCTATTTTAGATTTGACACTTTAGCTGGTTATTGCTTTGTGAATTTTTACGAAGCAACTGCGGCACGCATGTTGCTCTTTTTCTTTATAGCCCTATACTTTTGTTTGTTTTTTTTGCCTTTTTGTGATTTTTTTATTCAGAAATGACATCCAGCTCTGCATTTTTTTGATTTCTTTAATCCGTATGCTATTTATTCTAACTATTTGGTTTATCTTCAGATGCGTTATTATTTTTTGTTTACTTCTTTTTTATTGTATTTCTATTTTTTTATAAAAATCCTGTTCCATTAGTCGTATTTTGTTGGCAGTTTTAAATTTGTAAGGTACTTCTACTAATATTTTTGTATCTTTATCTTGAATTAACTATTTGTGTCTTTTTGTTGCCAAGTATATTTTGACTATCTCAAAAGTTGAGTTATTTGTCAACCTTAAGATATTTACCTTGTTATTTTTGTTACTCTGTTTTCCTTCAGCAATTTCTTTTACTTTTTTTTTATTTCTGCAATTTTGTTTAGTGTTGTAGTCTTGATACATGTTTTTTTTTTTAATTTCTTAGTAAGCATAACTGTTTTTTTTTTTTTCTTTTTAATGTTTTTTTCCTGTTTTTTGTTTTTTTTTTGCCTCTCTTGTTATTTTCCTTTCTCTTCAATAGTTTTTATTTTGTGGGTTTGTTTTTACCTGACAGAATGTACATCTTTTCTCATTCTTAATTTTTTAAATTTTTTGAAAAAAAAAAATGTGCCCCGTTCTCTTGTTCATTCTCCTTTTTTTTAATAAACTGTTTCTGCCATATTTTTTTTCTCTTGCTTTTAACTTTGCTTTGTTTTTACTGGTTTTTTCTTTTACTAGTTTTTTTTGTTTTTTCTTTTCTTTTACCATAATATCCGCGGAAGGTTTTGCCGCAATAATTTTTACTGCCTTATGTGACACCGTTTTGTAAACCATCCTGATCCTTAACAAGCTTGCTCTTGTAGCTCCTTTTGTTTTATTTCTGTCTTTATGGCTTTTCTTTATGTTTCTGCGGCGTATAACAATTTGCATATTGTTGCTTTTTTTTTTAACCTTTGTTGTTTGCATTGCCATTGCTTTTTATAACACGCTGTTCTGTATGTCTAAAGCAATTATTACACAGTGTTGTCTTTTCTTCAGCAATTTGATGTTTGTTTATTTTGCTTTCACGTTTTCTACAGCTCACAAGGTTGTTTTTTTCTTGGTAAACCCGTATTGTTTTTTTTTTCATTTCTTTACTTTCTTCTATTTATTGTTTTATTTTCCGTACAATGATATTGTCTTTCATTTCAGTGTTGATTAAACATATTTGCCTGTATGACGCTGCTTTTCTACCTTCTTTTTCTTTTAAATTAGTGCTAGGGTAGCTTCTTTCTAACATCTTAGAAAAGTTTTTTCTTTCAGATAATTCCACTTTGTTTCCGTCTAGAGCTGCTTTAACAATATCTAGCTGTTATTTTGTTCAAGTCTGATGCTTTGTAGATGTGGGCAATTTTTTTATAATTGCTTTTATCTTCTTCACTGCTATAACTGTTTCTACTATTTTTTTTCTGGTTCTTTCTTAGAAAACCATTTCTCAATTATGACATTTTCTCTTCCGTCTTATTTGTTTTTTCTTCCAATTTGTTTATCACTATTTTGTCCAGTTTTCTCCAACAATTTTGTCTATAGATTATATTATTTTTTTCCAGCATCTTTTTTCTGCTATCCTTGATTGCCGTTTCCAAGATGTTCCTGCAGCATTTTAGTTCCTCTGTGTTTTTTTACTTAACTTACCTTTTTGTATTCTTGCTATTTCCTACGTTGGTATGGTAATGTCAATATGTAATTTTGAGCTTCCTGTTACAAACATTGGTTTGTTTTTTTTGTTGCAAATCTCAGTGATTTTGCATTAAAATCCTTTCCTACTATACTTTTTTTGCTTTTTTGTTTTTTATAAACTGATTTATAATTTTTGTATCCACTCCCGATAGTATCCAGTCTGCAGTTTGTGCTAATATAACAGCTGTATACTATCATATTTTCTACTTTAACTCACACTATTCCTTCTTTTGGTGTTCCTTATCTATTACCTTGTCCTTACATTTTTTTCTAGCTAAAATAACCGCATCTGTTCTTTTGTCTCTTATCTACTTACTATTTAGTTTGTTTTTATTTGGTATCACTAGGTCTATTTTTTCTCTCTCCGCTGTTGCTGTCAGTATATGGTGATCCTCTTTTTCCCTCTATGTTTGTTTGTGTAAATTACACATTTTGGTTTATTATCTGCTCCATGTGTTGTTTCCAGTTATTAGGGTAGTTGTTCTCTATATTTTTTTTGTTTTTTTTTTGTAGCCAGACATTTTCTCTCCCCCGATTTGTGTCTTATTGTTTTGCATTCTATGCAGTATTTTTTGTCTTGCATTTGCCAATTTGGTGTCTCTTATTTTTACATTTTATGCATAGCAATAACCTTTTTTTTTCTTTTGCATTCTGCCGCTACATGTCTTTTCATCCAGCATTTGTAACATTTTTTTTTGTTTGCTGTTACTTTTTCTACTCTGCAGTCTTATGTTTATTCTTTCTTCTCCTGTTATCTGTTCCGCTACTTTTTTGTTGATTTTGACTATAGCAGTTTGTTTTCTTTATACCTTTTCTTTATAGATATTATTGTACTACTTTAGAAGACAATTATGAACAAAGTGAACACAGAACTGTGATCATTTGTTCATATCTGTTTCCAACTTTTTTTTCCTGTTAGTCTCCGGGTTAATATCATTTCATTTCTTATTTTTTTCTTTCTCGGTTTTATGTCCTTTTATTATTAGTAACAACTCTTTTTTCTTTATTTTTTAAATCTTTTTAAATGTAGATTTTTTTATCTGTATGTTTTCTTATCTCAACAAGTGTGGATATGTCACGCTTTCTTTGCTCAATATTATATCTCTCTTCATTTGTCTCCGATACCTGTACCTAGCAAGCACAGATTTATTTTTGTATCTTTTTCTTGCTATCTGTATACTTTTTGTCTTGGAGTTATTTTGGTGGGTATTGCTTTCAATAAGAAACCAAAAAATTATCTGCATTAAAAAGCTGTCTGTTTTTGTGTAAAATTGGTATAAGACTAGATCAAAACCAGTTGGTAGAATATAGTCTGCATGGACTGAAGAATGTATACAGTAACATCATCAAGCTGAAAGGCGTCTTAGAATATCAATATTTGTGAAGGTTGACTTTTTAGACGGATGGTTATACGTCATCGGTTTCAAACAGCAGGGTCCATTATTGTAGACTGAACAAGAGTTTTTAATTGTTACGTGTTGATGGCAATAATTTACAAAAGAAGTTTTTTTGTTTTTTTTTTATACCGACCAAATTAAAGGCATCTATTAACTGCAGCTTGTATAGTGTCAAAAGCGGCAAGGCTGAGGTCACTAATAGAATAAAATTGTAGTTTTGTTTGTAGGTAAACGATGACCGTAGATGGGATTGCTGGTATAGAGAAGAATAACAAAACTTGCAGTTTGTTGAAAGAAGCCACAGATCATTACTACTTGGAGCTATGCTTTGAGGTTCAATATGTATTGATAGAATAGAATAGAACTTTTTGTGTTTATCCCAAACTCTGAATGCTTTTTTATGACTATACTAAATAACATCTTTGAGCAGGATAATGCAAGGTCGCACACTGCTAACATTAGCAAAAGGTACTTAGAGCAAGCATAGCTTCAAACATTGTCTTGGACTCTACGATCAACAGACTTATAGATCAATGTTTGCATTTTATAAACAAAATTTTATAAATCGTTATTTTGTTTTAACTTTTACAAAGAAACATTATCATATATAACAACCATAAAACTTCAATAGTTTAGACGACAGGTTTGCACAGCTATCTATTAGTCGAGAACCGTAAATAGATAGCTATTTACATTGTTGCTTATGATAATTTCTTTCAACATCTAACAAAAACCAAGATTTCAAAGTGATAATATTATTAATAGATAGTTGAATTTTTAGAAGTTGATAGAGTAAAAGTACTTACGTACTTGCTTAACTTCAAAGGTGCACATTGAATTAATTATAGATTACTATTATTATTAATTTCAAATAGAGATTGTTTGTAATTATTATTTTTGTTTGTTTAATTTTCTATGTTACAATTAACCTTTTTTTAGTTTTGCAGCTAGACTTTTGATTTTGCATTCTTTTCTCACAATCTTATTCTTGATAGAGCCACATCTTAGCTTTCATTTGATTCAATTCTTATTCTTACATCTTTAATATAACTAAATACTTAATTTCAAATTGCATAAACAAATATACATAGTATGGCCGCATTGTTAACATTACATATGTTTATTATTAACAAAATATGTTGATAATAAATAAACAAATGTATTTTGTTATATTTATTTTTAGTAAGTATTTATAATAATTATAACATATAAATAGATAAGTAATTTTATTATGAATTATATACAAAAACTCAATTTTAGACTGCTAACGTATGCAACACTACATACTCAAATGCTGGAAACGTATACTAAGTTGCATACAGTATTTGTTCACCAAACTCTTAAAAAATATAAATTAGCATCATTGAATTAAACTGTTGTTTTTTTTTTAATTAATTATATAAAACAAATAAATTATTATTAAAATATTATATAAAGTTAATAACATAATAAAATTGTATTAAGAGACTGCAATTTTATAAAGTTATTATATTGAGAATTATATTTTTTATTCAGTTTTATTATATAAATAACATTTTTTTTCTTTTAAAATTAATACAATACTACAATAATAATACAATAAACTAATTATTATTTTAACAATAATGCAATTCTATAATTTAAAGAATCAGACTTCTTTTTTGTATGATAAAGCAAATTTTTAGTTAGAATGGGAGCTAATTTATTTTCAAATCTAATAAGATATTTAGAATAGTGGAATTTGATGCAAATTAACTTCAACAATATCTGCTTTTTTTTGGATTAGTAACTAAATTGCTATAATTATTTTGTAGAAGAAGTACTAAAAACTTTAAACTACCTTGCAATGAATTTATTGTTTTATAGAAATATAGAAACAATAGAAATTTTATAAATGACTATTACCCAAACTAAAAGTTACTTGCATTTTTTAGTATTTAGTAATAAAAACTGCAAATTAAATCTTTTCTAAGAATAAAGCAATTAAATAAATAAATTAAACCAATTATTTTACCACTAGCCGGCATTGTAGGTACAACAATAGGAAGATTTATATCTGCTTATTCTTTGAATTGTAACTAAATTGTTTTAATCATTTCGAGAAGAATTATTGAAGATTTTGAATTACCTTGAATAGAAACTTCATTCTTATGGACAGCTGAAAAATTTAACTAATTTTAAAATATTATCTTTAAGAATTATTTAATATGTCAAAACAACAATACTTTTCAATTTTAACGTAAGTTATCACACTTCTTAAAACGACATTCAAGAAAAGACATTAACCTTGAATAGTTTATCAGATTATAATACTTGATTAAATTTTTTCTTAATATATTAAAATTCTTAGCAAGCCATCATTATGCTGGTGTGTAGTTAGGTTATTAGTCAATTTTAGATTGGCAATGATTTAAATGACTTGTTTTTAAAGAGAATTTAGAAGAGATAGTGTAGTTTTAATAATATTCTGAATCCACTTAAGTAAAATAATTATATATGTACTTCCAAACCAATATTTTGCTATATATCATTTTAAAAACATGTTATTTATACTTGTCAAAAAAATCTTTTAGTCTTTTTCTAAGTATAGCTACATAGATTTTACAGGTGTGTTTAATAAAGTTACATCTTTCAATGTCCTTGTTTTTATCCCTTTTCTTAATACACTGGCAAGCAAAAAATAGAGGTCACTTTAAAATTATAAATTAGTTTTGGAATGTTTTATTTTAACTTTAGGTTAGCAAATTGTAAACAATTGTACTGTATTTTGCACATTAAATTAAGAATTTAATGTTGAATCGTAAAGCATATTTATTGTTTTTATTGCGTATTTTAGAAATATCAGAAATTTACAGTACAGACAAAAGTTTGATTTTTTGTTCCTTGGGCTAATATGAAACAAAAAATATGAAAAAAACAACACTAACAACGAGTAACACTGATTCTTGCATTAATAACTTTTTGAAGTCGACGAAGAACACTTGAATTAAATTAAGGATCACATTTTGGTCAATATTATTCTATTTCTGCAATAGCAACTGTCTTAGCTCCTACGCAGTTCTTGGAACAGGTGTATGCTTTTAGATACCTCCTCTCAACTCATCTCAGACATGTTCTATAGAATATATGTCCAAGTTGAGAGCTAGCCAATCAAACCGCAAAATTCTCACTTTATCCAGATAATCTCTGACAACTCTGGCTACGTGAGATTAAGCATTATTTTGCATGAAAATGCCGCGCTCGCCCATAATTGTCATGAAAGGCATAACACGATCTTTGAGAACCTCCATAATGTATCTGTGAGCTGTCAGGGAATAATTCTCTATAAAGATCAACTTTGTGCAAGGCTTCGGTAAAAATTCCTGCTCAAACCATAACCGACCTACCGTCAAATGGAAGTCGCTCATTAATACAAACTGAAGCGTATTTTTCTCCGCGTCTTCTTCATACTTTCTGACGTCCGTCTGATCCATTGAGGCAAAAACGCAACTCATCTAAAAACAGTACCCTGCTCCAGTCCGTTGATTTCGGGCAAAAGTCAATCTTGCAACACAATGTCGGCGTTGTAAAGGAGGATCTTTCTACAAGACAATTTAGCAGTCCAAAGCCTTCTAACGGTTCATTTACTAACATTTACATTTCTAACTTTATGAAGTTGATTTTGTTAATAAACTCAAAATCTGTTCTGTTCCGCAAAACTTGTGGACTTCAAAAAACGGTCATCTCTGTTTGTGGTAAATTTTTTTTTGCTTGGATTTTGATTTTCTGGTTATCAGGTCAGTGAAAAAGTAAGGCTGACAAATTTTTTGAACAGCACAAATGCTTTTACCAACAATTCTAGCAGTTTTACGTTTTCCTCGCCTATCTTCAATCGACACTATAATTCTTGTCACAACAATATGGCCTAAAAGCATTATGACCTGTTAAGTACAGTACACCGTGTGAATGACAAGTTTCGCAGAGAAAAATCAACACTAAATAAAAAAACCACAACAAAATGTAGGTTTTTAATTAGAGCAAAATGGATACTGTTTAATAAAAGTCTGTAACACGGTGATAATAACTGACAGATAGATAACATTTGTCAGGAAATTAACTATTAAACGCCTACTTTGGTTTACAATTTGTAAACATAAAACAGCAAACTTAAAGTTAAAACAAAAAATTCTAAAAATAAGTAATAATTTTAAAGCTTTTTGAGTTTGTTTGTTAAAGATTTTAATTCTTTTTTGATATTATTAGTTAATTCTTGTTGGTGTATATGTTTGTTTATTATTATAGTCAAACTACCA
Source organism: Tachinus rufipes (assembly GCA_963932245.1). Classification (NCBI taxonomy): domain Eukaryota; kingdom Metazoa; phylum Arthropoda; class Insecta; order Coleoptera; family Staphylinidae; genus Tachinus; species Tachinus rufipes. The sequence continues at coordinate 82,064,266 of OZ010743.1, read as the reverse complement.
TTATACCGCTTTGTAAAATATTTAATCATCTACCCAATTCCAATATTTTGGCTAATTTCCATTTTTTATTGGTTTCCGGTTTAATTTAGTTTCAAATATTTTTCTGTGTCTATATTAATTTATTAAATTCTATTAATTAAGACTTTATTCATAACACTTTTAAACAAAATTAAAAAAAAAAAAACAAATTGGAATTTCTAGAATTATTTTAGACAATTTAAAATTAATTAGCTAAAAATTAAAATAATATAATCAAAAACTTTATTTATTAATTAATTAATACCATTATCTGCAAATAATATTTGTTTTACAATAAAATAACAAGTACATTTTTATCAATCTTGTTTTGTTTTATTGTATGTAAACAATTATAAAACAATAATTAATAATTCACATAATAAACAAACCTACATTATTTTATTATTATTTTAAAAATTTCACATACATCACAAAAACTAGTACTTGTAATAGTACTACACGCAACAATTGGCTAGTGTTGCTTAGTGCAGTAATCCGAAGATACTGATAGTTATTTTCTGAAATAAAAGATCAAAAAGATTAACGACCCGCCGCCGTTTAAAATATATGATTATTTTATTTAATTAAATTCTATGTACTCGTAATGTTTAGATTCAAAATTAGCGGGTCTAATAAGGAAAGCAAGATAGATCATCTCGCTCATCTAATCAGAACATTTTTAATTCAGTTTATCTAAGTTGGCTGTATGTATTTGTTGCGGCGTAAAAGGAAGGTAGTTCCCCGCTTTGCTGAGTTATATCCTGTCACATGTGCGAACGTGCTGATGTCAAATTCAGTCTGTCCAGTGAGTCCATTCTCTGTTGTTGATAAAAGATTTACAAAAGCATAAGCATAACTCTGATACTTGGATCATGGCTTGTTACATGCCTACTAATGGTTGTCGACATTACACAAACCATGTTAAAATTAAGGTAAATATATTATTTATAGAATTATAATTTATATGTTCATCTTTCATCATTAAAGCAAAGCTAAACAAATGTTTCTAGCCACACCTCAGTGGCGGTTTCAAGAGGGAGTAATGGAGTAATTACCCCTCTAAGAATTTTTTGCTTATCAATTTTTAATGTTAAAAATGATCGATATTCTATATTTCAAACAAATATCATAACTGGTAAATTTTTCCAACGCGTTAAATCATTAGAAAAGGTCCTTTTCTATGTTGTTTGTTTGTTGTACTTGCGAAGTAAAATATATATTTATCTTTTTTTTTAATTATCCCCTCTAGATTAGTTGGCTGGAAACGTCCTTGCCACACCTATTCTCCATGCTATTCACAATTGATTGCTGACTCATGCTATTATGCATTTTATTTATTCTATCAGATATATATTTAAGTAAGATAGAGGTTAGGGTAATAATCATACTTTTATACATATCTGAACTAATTTTTACTACATACAATGTGTATTTAAGCAATGTTTTATTTAATGTTGTTTAAAGTTTGTCACAGACGACATATCTTTTATTTGTTGATCATTTTTATAATGTTTTAGCATCTGCAAATCTTCAGAGGACAGTACATGATTTTATTATTTTGTATAGTTCAATATGTGTAAAATATTATAGAGCTGTTGACATAAAATAAATACATTATACACTTAACTTCAATCTATTCCAATAAACAAATATGAATCATTTGGTTATGATTATGATTATTTAGATAACAATAGATATAATACACTACATACAGTTATAGGACTTTACATCAGTACTTTTGCGAGTTGAACTGCGTATCATTTTTTTGCTTGGTTCATTCAGTTTGCTAATTAAAAATTAAAACAGTTAGATACTAACGCTAAACACAAGTTCTATTGGTTAAAAAGATTGATGGTTTTGATTATTTAGTAGTATAATATCGTAATGCTTTTAGCATTGAGTTTATGTTGATACAATAAAAATAAAATGTAGCTGTAGCATATCAGCCTAAAAATATCATACCAATGGTATTGTTTTTATAAAAAAATGTTTCATTTTATTTCTAATTGACATACCTATTTAAAGAAAATGCAACTTTGTCAAACTTGTTTATTTTATTGTGTAATTATAGTATATTCCAACAAACTGTCTAGACGGTTCACAAATCTTTAAAACCATACAAACACAACACATTACATAAAAGATTCCTTAAATATTATTATTTTTTGTGTGTGCATCAGAAATCCAATGCATTACGTTGAAGCACTTGCCAAATTACATATGTAATTTTGGGCAATTTTTCAGGAGACTTAAAACTGATTAACAGAAAATCTCAAGAAAATTAAAGAAGTATACAGGGTCTTTATGGGTAATAGAACAAAAATTTGGAACAACAGAAAATAGTTTTTTTTTTTTAATATTAGAAGCTAAATTATTCGTATATTTAATAATACATTCTTCTTCTTCTTGGCGTGCTTCATTCGCTCCGGATATTAGCGATCATCATCATCACGATCTTCTCCTTGTCCACTACTAATGTGCTCTTTCCATGAGATATTCAGGATACGACGATATGTCTATAGTTTGAAGGCTTCCAGTTTTTTCTCTGTATTCTTTGATAGGGTCCAGGATTTGACGCTGTACATTAATGTTGAAAAAACGTAGCAGCGCAACATTTTGATCTTAATTTGCATGCTCAAGTATGTATGGGCTGTTAAAAACTTTTCTCATCTGGATAAATGTCGTTCTTGCTTTTTGTATCCTGCATTTGATTTCTACTAAATGATCCCAGAGTTTATTCACGCATGTGCCTAGATATGTGTATTTGTCCACTTGGTCTATGGTTTTGTTGTTCAGAAGTATCGTCCGCTGTGATGGATTATCTTTACTGACAAGCATATATTTGATTGTTTTGAGATTGAGATCGATTACGTACTTTTTGCTGATTAATTTGATCTTATGCATTATCAGCTGAAGTCCGTGAGCTGTACTCACCAATATAACAAAGTTTTTAAATATTTCTTTCGAGTATATGTCAAACAAGGTTGGCAAAAGCACACAACCCAGCCTCACATCTTTGCAAATTTGGATATTTCCCGTGCTTTGGTCTTCAATTCGTACTTCTGCCGTAGAGGTTTGGTATTATACGGATCTTAAGCAATTCTTTGTGTTTTACTCGATTAAACGCTTTGCTGAAATCTATAAAACACAAGTGTACCTTGCAGTTAACGTCTCTGCATCTCTAGATTAATACATTAAGCGCAAATAGTGCCTCTCTAGTACCCAACGCATTCCTGAAACCAAATTACGTTTCTTCAATGTGGTCTTTGCATTATCTGTATATACATCGGTGCATAATAAACTAATATTATTATTTATAAATAAATTAGTATTATGAAAACAAATTTGTACTATTTAATTAGATATACCAATATTTTTAATTGTATTAATATTGATATTGTTTTCTTTTAGTCACCATGCTGCAAAAAGGAATATGGTTGTAAGATCTGCCATAATGAAGAGGAAGATCATGATTTACATTCGGCATTCATTGAAGAATTAATTTGCAGGCGATGCAATCGAATTCAGAAAGTTGGCCAGTCTTGCAAATATTGCTTAGTACAATTTGGAGAGGTACATTAGTTTCAAAGTTAATGTAATTAATTAACTAATATTTTATAATTTTTTTTAGTATTCTTGTATTGATTGTAAAATTTTTGATACATTTAAAAACCAATATCATTGCAATGAGTGTGGAATATGCAGAGTGGGACCCAAAGTGTCATTTTTCCATTGCATGAAATGCAACTTATGCTTAAATAATGTACTTAAGCACAATCATAAGGTATTGTTTCAAAAAAACTATTTTATGGGAGTAAGTGGTACTAATAATTTTTAATTACTCAAATATTTTGTTTAAAAAGATTCTTTTCAATTTTTACACTCGTAAACTTTAATCCGTATTTATAACCGATATTAAAATCAATATTAACTATTTTTTTTTGGGCACCATCTAGCCGCACGCAGTAGAACTTTATTCAAACAATAATATTTCTTAAATTTTATGTGCATTTTCTTGTGGTTTGTGTTCAAATTCTCATGAATTGATCTACCTATTTACTACTACTATAAATTACTGTTTTGCAGTGCGTGGAAAATGTTAGCAGAGATAATTGTACTGTTTGCATGGAAGATCTGCATTCATCAAGAATTTGCTTAAAATTGCTTACTTGCGGACATTTCTTACATCAAAAATGCTATGAAGAGTTATCATTAACAAACAAGGGTTTTTGTCCAATATGCAGATCTGCTTTGGCTTTGAAACACTGCTAGGTGGAAGTTTTTCTGTATAATCTTTACCGTTAAAACCACAATTATCAAAAAAATAAAATTACTTATTTTGATAGTGTTACCAACTATTAATAATTAATATTTAAAATATTGCAATGATTATAAGACATTATTACGTTAATTTTTATCTGTATTATAATAATAAATTTTAAAAAAATTGTATTACCCGTATCAATATTTATTAAACACCTGTACCACCACTTACAGTCAACTTGTGCAAAGTGACATAATTTGTAAATAGATACAAATATAAACAAAAATTATACAAAATTATTAATAAAATGGTTGATTAGGCGCTACGAAGTTTACAGCATTCATTACTCTGTTTATTGGTGCGTTTAGTACTAAATTACTGTTTGACCTAAAACAAGTAAATGTTGGTAGATTTCTAGCTGCTTGTCTTGGTACATGGAAGATTAAACTACTTAATAGTATCGGACAATTCACGTCTCCGTAAACAAGCTTAGGGAGCAGAGATATATCAGCGCTTCTACGACGATTTCAAGAGAGTCGAAATTAACGGTTGAATAATCTACGAGTTGGTTAGTGGCCATCTTTTCGGTAACACATATACTTCAAATAGCGTCTTTGAACATTTTCCAGAGCGTAGGAATAAGTTGCGTAGTATGGAGACTACACAGTACTACAATATTCTAGTTTACTTCTTACAAAAGCAAAATAGAGTACGTACAAAGATTAGAGAATGGTTTTGCTAACCTAATAATAAATACTAGCAATTTTAATGCAGCCTTGACAATGATGTCTATAACTACTAAAGGTTAATTGACCACCAAACAGCATACCGAGATCTTTACAAGTTGTAATCTTTGATAAAGGTTGGTTGTCAATAGTATAACCAAAAATTGTATTTATTTTTGTCATTGTGTAGCATTTTGATATATTTAGTTGCAATACTTTGTTTGACAGCACATAAATAACATTTGAATGTTAGATTGAAGTGATGTGCAATCAGTAATACAGTAGGCATTGATTTTTTAAGGATTTTCAAATATCATTTATAAAAATTAATGGCCCCAAGTTGACAAGACACTTGAAGAACATTACTATGCGCTGGATAGTTAGTGGATTTGAAGTTTAAAACCTCAATATATTGCAATCGGTCATTAAAATTTGACTGTAATAGATTAAAAAAATTGTTATTGCATCCAACAACACGTAGTTTATCTATTATAATCCTGTGATCTAGCGTGTCAAAGGTTTTACTGAAATCAGTGTATATTACATCCACTTGTTGCACATTAAGCGCTGTGGAAACAAACTCTGTGAAACATAGCAAGTTTGTTGCAATAGACCTCTTCTTCACTAAACCGTGCTGGTTATCTAATATTTAACTTTTTACACCAAAATAATGCTATTATTTGTTAAAAAAACTTTTGCAAAATTGTTAATTAAAGCAATTGGCAAAACTGGGTTGATACAAGGAATTTTTAATAAATTTGGAAATGTTGAAGTTTTTAATATTAAGTTAATATTATCAGGACTTGTGTAATTTGCGTTTAGAATTTTGCACAACTTTATCGGATGATATAGCTTTAATTTTAAATACAATAGTATTAATAACAAAATTAGAATGCTTTGGTATATTTGAAGTTTTATAAACATTACTAAAAAATAGCAAAACAATAATATTATTAAACTGTTTTTCAAGCAATTAATGTATGACCAAAATTGATTTGGATCACTTTTAAATTTTGCCTTAGCTGTAGTACTAAACATTTTTGTTTTTTGTTTCTGCTACAAGGTTGGAATACTTTTGTCAATAATAATTAGATTTATGTTGATTATATAACTTGTGATAACGCTTTTTCTTACTAAATAATTTGTTTAAATCTGTGCTAAACCACCGAGAATATCTAAACAACAACTTACGTGGAGTTGACTTTGGAACATGTTTGTCTACTATGTTTGATATTATTTGATAAACTTGATCACAGCATACGTTGACATCTGTTTCAGCATACACTAGTGACCAATCAGTATCAAGAAAAGCAGTGTACAAGTTGGATAAATTAGTTTTTTTGAAACAGTATTTGTATAGTCCGGGAGCTGGTAATAAAAAAATGCAATAGTTTAGGAAAGGCTGATATTTTGAGATCGGACTGTTTATTGGTCATAGAACGCCTCTGCAAAGTCAGCACCCCAGGTGTCGGGACACCTGGCGATGGCACGCTAAGAAAGGTGTAATTTTAACACCTTTCTTAGCGTACCCAAAAATTGTTTTGGAAAAGCTGAAAATTTATTGGCAGATAGTCGATGCATTACAAAACTTTAATCAAGCAGTCAGACAGTAATAACCAAACGCACGGCGTCAGCACAGTTGCGTACATGCTACAAGAACTAACTTAATGCAAATGATTAGAAAAAGCTGAAGTTTGGAAATGTGTCAAATCACGTAATTAAATTCATAAAACAAACAGTCAGACATAGTTTTTATAAGAACCCAATCAGTCAGCACCCAATTGAAGTCGTGATAAGGCGCACGTCAAGAAATTAAAAAAAAAACAAATACGTCACGGCATCAGTTTAATAGAATCACTCGTTCCGTTCCTACGTGCCACGTAGAGAAAATATGGAAAATTTGTGTGCTATTTGTGTATTTTGTATGAGAGGAGACAATATATTGAAGTTTATCACAAGTACTCTTACAAGATGCAAATCAATTTTAAAAATTTGTCAAAATAATAGTTTATCCTTCAATAATGTAGTTTTACCGTTACATTCTAATAATGAGATATAAGGTTATCATGTAACATGCTATAGAAAATATACAGCTCTGGGGAAGAAATTCAGAGAAACCTTGCTTGATACAACCATCTCCGAAACGAGGTAAGTCAATATTAATTTAAACTATTAACGAAATAATTTTAATATATTTGAAATTTATATATATATATATATATATATATATATATGAATTTAATATTAATTCTATTTTAGCACAAGTGCTAGTTCTTTGCCAACTGAGACAAATATAAAATCAAGCAAGCCATCATGTTCTCAAACAAGGTACAAAAAATATATTATAGTTTGATAGCAAAGTGCTTTTGTTGATAGCAATTATTAATATATACAAATAATTGTTTTTCAGTAATAATAAATACCGTCATGCTGATCCAGAGCAAACTACTTCTGAAAGTAATTTACTCTCTTCGGAAAAATTAAACAAAAATACTTGTAACGTTGAAGATGTAAGAGATGTAGAAACATGCATTATCTGTGATAAAGCACGAAAGAAACATAATGGAGGTCGGCAATCACTGCATACATCAGGAAATAATAGTATCGCAGCTAGGATTGTAAAATGTGCCACTAAAGCTAATAATTTGAGATTGCTACAAAAAATTGATGATTTTTCATCTTCCAATTGTATGATCGCATATCACAGAATATGCTTAACTGATTTTGAACGCCAGTGTAAGTGCAGCTACGCTAAGGAACGTACAGAATATTACAAAGCGCGGGTTTGTCATAAATTAGCTTATGAAGAAGTATGTAATTACGTTGACGAATTTGTCATTAAAAACAAATTAACCGTTCATCTTACGCTGCTACGGACGATCTACGTCAATTGTTTAAATCGTGAGTACAAATATGTCTTTGACGCCTCACCAAAAAAGTTTCATTGCCCATTGCCATTATCTTGAAAATAAATTATCGGAAACATTTTCCAATAAAATAAGAGTTATTTTACATAAAAAACAAAAAATAATTGTACCGTTCAGTCATAATTTTTCTACAGAGGATTTGGACCAACTTGATGATGATTCTGATATTATTACTTCTGAGGGCTGAATACTACAAATCAAACGCAGAAAATTGCCAGACAATGTCACGGTTAAAAATCTAACGGACGGGGAGTGCATAACACCAAAAAATCTTACTGACTTTTATGCAACATTGTTAAGCTGTACTGACTCACGGCGACAAACTAGTATTAAGCGGCAGCGATTAATATCATCATTCGCACAAGACGCGATTTATGCAGTTTCCAGCGGACGTATAAAAACTGGAAAGCACGTAACACTTGCAATAGCTTTGAAAAGCTTGACAAGTCGCAGAAATGTCGTTAATATTATTAACAGGTTTGGTCATTGCTGTAGTTACACTACTACTGAAGAACTTGTAACGGAAGCAACTTATGTTGCTAGTTCTAGATCGCAAATTTGCCCCGACGATATAGTTACAAAACCAAACCTTCATACGGGATTAGCTTTTGATAATTTTGATCGATTTGTCGATACTATAACTGGCAAAGACACTTTACATGATACTGTGGGAATTATATTTCAAGACATTACTGATAATATTACTGAAGAAGAAGATACTGTAGAACAACTTGGTAAAGAATCTGTTAAAAAAAACGGAGGCAAACCTTAGATAGTATCAACCCTAACCTAGAGCCCTATTCTAAGAAAATAAAAATGCAGGAGCTCTTACAACGATTGCCTTTAGATGAACATCACACGCCACACAGTTTAAAAACACAACAGAGAGTAAATCTTGCGTTCATGTTTACTCACGCACTCGGAATTTCTGACACCCCGATGTAGGTGGAATTTAATAGTTTGATTTATCTGGACGATTCAATAAAGCAAAGAATATCATACCTGACAACAATTAATTTATCTCCGACCAATAATGCTGTCGTGCAGGAAACAATGATTCAATGTCTCAAAGTTGGTGAAGAGTGTGGGGAGACATATATACAAGTCAGCTATGATTTGGCTATTGCTAAAATTGCTTTGCAAATACAGTCAACAGAAAGTCCCCGACTTAATAATTTGTTTATTTATTTTGGTTTGTTTCACGTTATGATGGCTTATTTTAAAGCTATTGGAAAAGTTATCGATAATTGCGGATTGACTAATATAATGATTGTCGCTGAATTATTAGCTAGTGGTTTGGTCAATAGATTCATCACGGGTAAACATTTTAACCGGTGCAAACAACTTCATTCTATAATAAGTTTGGCAATATCTATTCTACACTTCAAACGTTTCTTGAGAGAGACTGATCTTAAAATTACTGAAGATATTATAAAATATCTTAAATATTTTGGCAAAAATTGCACAAGCACTCCAGTTATAGATTACGCGCCGCTTTTAGAGATCATTGAAAAATACGAGAAATACCGTGAACAAACTATTAATGGCAAGCATGGCAAGACACCCCAGTATTTTATGATCTATGCAAAACTTGTTGAAAACTATTTATTGTTTAATGCAAGTATTCGAATTGCTAACTTCGAACTGTTCAAACATATGTTGCCCAAAATATCAAATTTATTTTGTCCTTTAAATCAACCCAATTACGCACGATGGCTTGTTAAGTATCATGACAGTTTGTGTAAAATTGATGACACTCATCTTGGACTGAGAAACTCATTTAAACGTGGTTCTTTTGGAGTAAAACGGACTGATAAACCTTTTTCAAGACAGTCGATAGACTTGACGCTGAAACAAACAATAAACGCAGATGCGGCATATAAATTGACGGGTATACTTCATTTAACGAATTCGATTGCGGCTCGTCAACGTTAGTGTAAAAGCCACAGCATACGATCTTCGATAATTTCAACCATCTTACAGGAATAGTATTTTGTATAACAAGAGTGGATAGTATGCCCATATTGCACGAAGACGAATTTGGAGCACGACTCTGCAGGCGGAGTGCTCCAAACGTCTAAGTGCGATATGGGCATTCCACTCGAGTTGTACAGCTTACTTTTTCTACGACTAATAAAAATATAAAAATTATTTTAAAACTATTCAATTAATCATTTAACATTATTTTATATTGAAATAAATTCAGGTTATGTTTGACATCTGACGTTTCGCATAATTATCAAATTCAGAGTTGGGATTCCGATAGCTGTCAACCGGCCGCCGATTCGAAAAATATTTGCTTTTTATTGGTGGCGTTCACACATCATTCTATTATAGTAGTAACCAATCACATCGTATTTATGCGTAGGCGTCTACAAACTGTAAACGCGGGAATTTTGAATTTGAGCAAAACTTAATGTAAAAAAGAACAAAACAATAATTAAAATATAAATATTAATTAAAAATTAACTCTATAAATAATTACTCCATATTAACACAGCTTCTTTGTTATTATAAATATGATGATTTTAAAATAATTATGTGTGATATATTTGATGTTTATTTTAACCTACAAATTAAATGTTTGGTAGATAGATAATTTAAAATGGTCGATAAAAATTTAACTTGCACAAAAAAGATAAATGCTAATAATCATAAATAGACATAACTTATTTCAAACGCTGGATAAATATAGTTTTAAAAATAAGAAACGCTTGATAAAATTTATAAACGTTTGAAAAAAAAAATAATTGTTCGATAAAAAGTAAAAGTTCAATAAAAAGTGCAAATGCTTAAAATTAAAAATATGAATCGTTTAATAAAACTAGTAAATGCTAGGTCTAAAATAATAGATTCTTGCTATAAAATGATGAATAAAACAAAAACAGTATAAATATACTGGATGAACGATTAAAAAATATAAAATCATATTTTCTAACTAATAAATGCCTAGAACATATCGGTAACAGTAATAATAATTATAATAAATATATTAAAGAATAAACTATGTTAAACTAAGCAATAATAAGAATGCTATGCTATATACAGCATTGATAAAGTAATTGGTGTTTCTAAGGCTTCTAGTGCAAATTTATCTAGCTGCTATTTTTCTACTATATTATTAAAATAATAACTTGCCATTTAAATAACAAACATTTGAACTCTTAGATTTCATGTTGTATTTAAGCTACAAAATGTATATCAATTTGTACGATACATTATTTCGATTAAAAATTGTTGTTGCAGATTATTAAATGCTTATTAAAATTAAATTTTAGTTAAAAATGTTTGCCTGCAAAAAAGAAACTAATAGTGAATGGTTCATAAATGATTTTAAATGCTAAGTAACTGTTAATGCGTTTTAAAAATAAGGAACGCTTGATAAAATTTATAAACATTTGATACATATTATACTTTATATGTTTCATAGAAAGAGTAAATGTTCAATAAAAAATGCAAAAACTAAATGAAAACATGAAACGTATAAAAAATCAGTAAAATGTTGATAAAAATCATAGGTTCTTGCTACAAAATAAATATATTTAATAAACTATTAAAAAAAATCATATTTTTCTCACTAATAAAAACCTAGAATATAATAACAATATTTATAATAAATATATTAAAGAATGTACTATGTTAAACTAAACAATAAGAATAACCACAAGATTGCTATGAACGGTAGACAGCATCGATGAATATATTGGTGTTTCTTTGAAACTGCTTTGGCTTCTATTACAAATTTATGAAGCTTTTCCTCTCTTTACTCTGCAAAACCGACTCAAATTTATCTGGCAGATATTTTTCCAACATGCTAATATTATTACATTAACAAGCGTTAATTGCGTTTGAAATATGTAGTTTGTCGAGCATCACAAAATTTTAATTTTTCCAAATTGGGCTTCATTAAAATTGTAATATTATACAATAAGAACAAACCTTTTCTAATTATCTTAATTTTTCTCTTAATAAATTATAAACCTAAATAAATAGTAATAAAAAATAAACTATAGATTACATATTAATAATAAATATATTCAAATAAGCAAAATATACAATTAATATAAAATATTTATGTATTACAAACACAATTCACATTTAACACTAGCATTACATTTAACATAATAGATACAACACAACATCCACAACACTTATAGCCGTATTCTGAACATTTTTTACAGCGATGTTAATTAACATTTTGAACGTTGCTAGGTAATATTTAAAAAACTCAATACCTGATTGGTTAAAAAGTAATTTTTACAGCGATGTTAGCTAACATCGATGTTAAAATATGTTCAGAATAGACCCATTAAATTGATACACAACACAAAAGTCACTTTGACAAGTAGATAACCTAAAAATAATTAATGTCATCAAAAAGTAAATCACGATTTAGATGAATTGACGACTAAATTTTTGCAAGCATCTCTCTCGCACTTCCTAAATCGTCGTATATATTCTTACACATTGGTTTAACATTTTTTGTCGCTTTTTTCTCTGAATTTAAGCTTATTTGAACAAACTTGCTAAAATTTTAGCATCGTTCTATCGGAATCGCACCTCAGAACTTCCTATAGTTTTGGTTAAATTATGCTGTTAAAATATTTTATTAAAAATGTTTTTAAGCTTTATTGTATAATAACAGTTAATAAATAAGACGTTCTTAATCTATTTTTGACATTTTACAAATAAAATAACCAATTGTATTTAGCGACGTAATCAAATAAACATTGTGTTTTGTATTTTTTTTTTCTATGGTTGGTACGGCATATCATATCCACACTAGAGTGGATATATGATACATATCCATTCAGTTAGGCGTGAAAAAAAAGTGACAATATATAGAAGGGAGTAGAAAAACAGGTTTAACAAAGAATCAAGACATTAAAATAAAAAAGAGTACAGCACAACTAAATAAATTTTTTGAAGGAATTGATCAAAATTTGAATTCTTTTGATGAAAATATAGACAAGCAAAAATTTTTCAACATTTCCAATGGTCATGCTGCAAACAGTTCTATAGCGGAATTTTTATTAAATATTGAAGCAAATAGTAACGAATTACGTGAAAAATTTATATCCGAATGCAAAGAAGACCCCAACCGATTTAAGAAGCCAATCAAAAGAACCAGAATTGCAACGTTTGCAAATGTTTTGAAGAAAAAAAAATTACTGTACACAGCAAAGTACAAGAAATACGTCTGCAACGTGATCTTTTTGGTCAACTTCTTGCAGTTTCTTTAGAGCAAAAAATAGATATTGAGAAAGTTCTTTTCCGTTAACTCCCGTGCCGTTGTCTTTGTGTCATTTGGACGGAACAATATGCAAAACCAACAAATCCGTTTTGTTGAAATGCTTAGAACTTGAATTGAAAGATCCCGTACTTCCATCTCACAAAGATGTAATTTTGATAGACGGATTTGTTTATTTGCATTTAATGAAAGATGTACCGCAAACGTTTGGCCATATCTCGAAGCAAATTTTGAAAAATATAGTTAAAAACAATAGCAAAAGTATCGCTCTCATTTTTTATCAATATTGTTCTCCTTCGATAAATGACAATGAACACTCTCTCCGTGACACTTATGAAAAATGTAATTATCATATTAGTGGAGAAGAGCAGAGTCGACCTGCGGATTTTGCAAAAGAACTCCGGAACATCAACTTTAAAAAAGCTATAGTTAACTTTCTAATATCTCATTGGGAAAGAAATGAAATATTGCCGTTTTTGGAGAACAAAACTATTTACATTAATTACGATTATTGCTACAAATTTGAAGCTATTGATGAAGTAGTAACAAAAACAATAGATGACACTTTCTCGTGCTTACCCTATGAAGAAGCAGATACAAAGATCATTTATCATATTTGCAATATCGAATATGAAGCAAATATTTTAGTAAGATATTCAGACACTGACATACTTGTTATTCTACTGGCAAATATGATAAATTTGAAAAGTACTTTAAAGATTTGGATGGACGTTGGCGTTGGAAATAATCAAAGAACTATCAATGTTAGTCAACTGTACGAGAAATTAAGAGAATCAATGTGTACTGTTCTCCCTGCGTTTCATGCATTTACTGGTTGCGATTACAATCCCGCATTTTTTAGGAAAGGAAAAAAAACCATATACGCTATTAAAATCGTCCAATGAATTTCAGGAAACTTTCCCAGTTTTGAGCCGAATAAGTGATGACAATTTCAATAAAGTCTTTGGAAAAATCGAAGAATTTGTTTGTCATTTATATGGTTTAAAAGTCAGAAGTGTAGATGAAGCTCGGTTTATACTCTTCAACGTTCACGTTCAAAGACACCAACTATGTCTTTCAAATTACTACCAGTAACGTTGACGGTTTAAATTTACCACCATGTAAAACTGAGTTGAAAAAACAATTACAACGTGCTGTATACATATCAAAAATCTGGAGCAACGCACATAAAAAACAGCCAACTCAACTGTCTGCAGTAGAAAACGGTTGGCTAGAAATCAATTGGCAATATGACTACGGTTGGTATGAAGGAAGTCAACTGCCCAACTTTATCAGTGACGTTCTAATTCAATCAAATATTACTAATACGGGTAATTTTTTGTACAAACAACTATTGATTACAGTTAAATATTTTACACATAAACATATCATTTGACTGACTAAATATTGAATATTTTTTTATGTACAGAAAACAAATTGAGTGCAACAGACGATGTGACGGAAAAAGCAAATGAAACAGAAGGAACCTCAGACGGCTTGGATAACGATTGCGACGAAGAAAACGACAAAATTAATAGCGATGATGATATAGAACCCTAAATAAAACATAAACAAATACTAAGTGTTTTTTGATTGGTCAAAAACCTTTAATTACGACAAGCAGCGTGCGCGCCTTATCACGACTTCAATTGGGTGCTGATTGATTGGCTTCTGATAAAAACTATGTCGGACTGTTTGTTTTATAAATTTAATTACGTAATTTGACATATTTCTAACTTTCAGCTTTTTCTAATCATTTGCATTAAGTTAGTTCTTGTAGCATATACGCAATTGTGCTGACGCCGTGCGTTTGGTTATTACTGTCTGACTGCTTGATTAAGGTTTTGTAATACATCGACTATCTGCCGATGAATTTTCAGCTTTTCCAAAACAATTTTTGGGTACGCTAAGTAAGGTGTTAAAATTACACCTTTCTTAGCGTGCCATCGCCAGGTGTCCCGACACCTGGGGTGCTGACTTTGCAGAGGCGTTCTATGACCAATAAACAGTCCAATCTCAAAATATCAGCCTTTTCTAACTTTTTTGTTACCAGCTCCCGGACTAGTATCTCTGTGTGGATAAAACTGCAAAAACGAGAGCTGGATGGTGTACATCGTTAATGTTCACACAGTGAATAAAGAAAGTACACGCTTTGAGTGTTCTGCACAGACTGAAATATATTTCCGTGTCAACTTAGTACAACAGTCTTTACAGGATATTTTTTTTTCAAATTTGATATTACTATTTCAACACTCCCACTATATCTAATATAAAAAATTCTTAACTAAACCTAAATTGGTAACATGCTCATTATGCTTTAGCGGGCACAAACTCTTTGTCAATATATCTGCAGTCATCTCTGCTGTAGGTAAATAAGATATACTAACATATTTGTTTGTGACAGCCTCTCGCACAAAATGATATCTTACATCAATATGTTTGGTCCTCTTATGGTGCACAGGATTTACTAACAACTTTTGCGCACTTTGGCTATCATTGAAATTTCTTATGCTACATATGAAACCCAACAGTTCAAATAACAGGTTTCTTACATAAACTGCTTCTTTTGAAGTTTTCGACATGGCGATTTGTTCCGCCTCTTGATAACGCTACATTTACACTCTAAAGCTGTATTAGTTTTACACATATACTTTACATAGTTCTCAAACAATTTCGGTTTGGGTTTTCTGGTTAATTTTCTTGTTGCTTTTGTGTTATCTTTGCTTTCTCACTGAAATGTTTCTGCATTTTTTTTAATTTGTTTTTTTGAAGTATTATGGTGGTCTGCTGCGTTAGCTCCCACTGAATCTGAGACTCTGACTAGCACGGTATCAGTTTCTTTTTTCATTACAATTACACTATCATCAGTTTCTTCTTCCATTACAATTACATCCTTACTGATGATTACCTTATTCTTTGTTTTGCTTTACAGTTTGTATCTTTTTGTGTGTTCACTGTAGCCTAAGAGAATCATTCTTTTGGATTTCTTATCCCATTTAGTTTTTTTTTCACTTTTGGTACGTGCACCATAGCTTGGCTCTCAAAAACTCTTATGTGTCCTACATCAGGTTTCTTGTTGTTCTATACTTCAAATGGTGTTTTATCCCTGAACAAATTGTTATGTTTCTTAGATATGCTGCAGTATCCACAGCTTCTGCCTAAAACTTCTTTTTTAAGATTTGCATCAAAAAGCAAACATCTTACTTTTTCCACCATAGTTCTGTTGATCCTCTCCGCTAAGTCATTTTGTTCTGGGGTGTATGGAGCTGTTCTTGGATTATACCATGATCATATTGCAGAATTTTGATTTTTCTCTCTTGTTGTTTTTCCATTTTATTCTTAAATTTCTTGAAGTATTTGAGAACTTCTTCATTGGATTTTAGAAAATAAACGAATACCATCTTACTGTAATCATCCTGAAAGGTAAGAAAATATCTAGATCCTCCAATAATTTGTTTTCCATTGGCCCACACAAGTCTGTGTAAATGACGTCCAATATGGCTTCTGACCTGGAGCCTTGCTTATTAAACAGTAATCTTGCTTTCACAGCAAACTACACAGTTTTTGCTGCCACGATTTGCATCTTTTTTAAACTGAATTCCTACTACTGCACCATTTCTCATCTTGTTTAGATCTAATGAATTTATGTGCCCAAGTCTCCTATGTTATGTGTTGCTTGACACCTTATTTGCAGTAGTAAGCAGGCACTTATTTGATTTAGCAAAATTTATTCTATATACATTATGTACAAGTTCAGCTGAACCAACTAGTAGACCATTTTTGTTATAAATGCTGCACAAATTCTCTGTGAATTTGACAAAAAAATTATTTTTAATTAGTTGACTGACAGATAAAAGATTTGTTGTTAGGCTAGAAACACAAAGTACATTTTTTATAACTACACTATGTCTGTCATTCTTTACCACTGTTGTTAATTCAATGTCTCCCACACATGTAACTGCCAGTTTTCTTTCATTTGCCACTGTAATTTTTTGATCACTTGAGTTGTACGACTTGTTGTTCATAAATTGTTTACTTGTGGTAAGATGAAAACTATCTCCTGAATTGATGTACCAATCGTTCTTTTTAAATTGTCCTGTTAAGAAAGTAGCACTAAATGCATTCACTTCTCTGCCACTTGAACCACTTTATGCTTGCCATAATTTTTCTTAGTACATTGACTTTTAAAATGGCTGATCTGGTTACATTGGTAGCATCTTATTTTCTTCTTGTTGCCACTAGATGTTGTCTTTGGAGTAACACTGTTACCAACCTATTATTTCTTCTTGTTACTAAAACGCGTAGCAGCGAACGCGTTTCCTTTCCCAACGCCATCTGTCTTCATATCTAGCAACTTGGACTTAATGGCAACCGTGCTGATGTTGATGCCTAAATGCTCAACCGCAATTTTGGTCTTTAATATAAACGTATAAAGATGAATCCATAGATAAGATCAACTTAGCTCTTGCCTTTTCGTCGCCTGCTGCCGCCTCATCCTTGAGACACTTCTCTAACCCTTCCAATATTAAAAAAATTTCCACCGCAAAAGTTCAATCACTATGATTAAAGGAAAAAATCTTTCAGGTAGACCCGCCAGTAGGAACGTCCCTATCCATACGTCCGGTACCTTTTAGTTTCTGTCCCGTCTCCACCATTTGGTTTACATATTTCGTCATCGAATCGCAATCCTTTAAACGAATAGAGATTAACATGCGTAGCAAACTTACTCTTCGTGTGAACCCTAAATCATCAAATCACTATGCTTTTGTCGTCTTTTGGTCTTTAATATAAACGTATAAAGATGAATCCATAGATAAGATCAACTTAGCTCTTGCCTTTTCGTCGCCTGCTGCCGCCTCATCCTTGAGACACTTCTCTAACCCTTCCAATATTAAAAAAATTTCCACCGCAAAAGTTCAATCACTATAATTCTCCCTTCCTTTCAACTTTGGAATACTTAACAAATAATTTCCAGCCATTCTTGTGCACTCACAACAATTTTTTTTTAAAAACACGTATGTTCTGGGCTTATAACCTGTTAATGTTTACACAGTGAATAAAGAAAGTACACGCTTTGAGTGTTCTTTGATTACAAATAGAGAATAACAACAAGAAGATAAACATTTAATATCAAAGAATGTTAAGACAAGATTAAGTTTTTTATTGTTGGTATTTAGAGCAGTATTATGTTGCAAAAGATTGTTATAATTTAAGAAATTAAAAAAAAAATGCTTAATTGATTAGAATGATGACTAGAGAATGATTGTTGAAGAATACAAATAGTAATGTCGTCTATAATAACCAAAGTACTCTTCAATAAATTCATAAAATGTTTCATGTAGAGTTGTTGGTAGGGTGCTATGTAACAAACAATTATTAAGAGAGTAAGCTTGTATTTACGAAAATGAATGGTTGCTGCAGAAAAATCTATTTCAACAATTTGACAGTATGCATTAGTATTTGGAATGCATTGTGCAGTAGCATCATCAACAGCAATTAAAACACCAACAGTTTTACACCGTGACCGATCAACTCTAAGCAATTGGAAATAGTTCACTACTGAGTGTTTCATTGTTTAACCAAGTTCACTTATTGCTATAATAAGTGCATACGTGCATTAAAGAAAGTTTGTGGTTTTGTGTTTAATCCTTGTGCGTTTTGATAGTAAAAGCTCTAAGAGAGTTATCATTCAACAGTAAAAGTGAGCTACTAATTTATTCTATAAGGACGATGTTAGTTTTTTTTTTGTACAAGTATTATAGGAGTACGTATTATGCTTAAGAAATTCTTGGCAGCGCCGGTACAATAGATTTACATCAAATGTATTTTTTGTTTCATGACATTTTACAATAACCTTTTCGTATGTTTTGCAGCTCAGATTTTCAGATGAAATGTTATTTGGGTCTGATAAATTTGTTAGAGCAGCTGTAATACAAAACATGTTTTAAAATCATTTTAGATTTTATTATTTTAAATTTTTAAACATATAAAACATGCTAATAACAATGCAAAGTAAGTTAAGAATAAAAATGTATTTGTGATAAACAATTAATATCTTTTAAACGGACCTACCAACTTAAATCAAATTTTAGGTCAACATTATTATTATTATTTTACTATTTTATTTATTTAAAAATAAAAACTTAGAAATTCCTAAACAAAATAAACATATAACTTTTCTACGAGAACAAAAATCCGCAGCAATTTAAAAATAAAAATTTAACTTGTTTTTCAAAAATGTGTTAACTGTTGATATTTAATGTTTAAGTTTAATACAAATATTCTAAATAAAATATTGTATTTTTACAATGTATCTCAAAAGACTGTGTAATGCTAACTAGGACACTAGAGATATATACCACTTTATTGTCAGCTATTAAATCGAAGCCGTGGCATGCATAATCAAAATTTAATTATAGCACCATCAAGCAATACTAAAAATTCAATTAAAATCCATTTGACAATCGGATTAATAAAGAATTAAGGAATCCTACATTCCGATCATAGGTCACGCTGTGTCCATATGCGCTAGTTTTGAAGATGGGGTTGCTAGATCACCCCTCAAAAGTGATAGAGAAATCCGGCATAATAAACAGTATCTGTAAATAAACGAGCGGGTGTATGTACTAAAAAGCTTACTGCATAGAAAGAACTTTTAATCCTACATGGTTTATACGCCACTCCTGCTTTGAACTATTTGCTCACAGCTTCGCGCCTTGCATGAACTAGGCAGTAATAGATCCTTTGTTTAAAAAATATTATAACAAAATTAATTTATAAACTATTCAAACAATATTTATTTACAAAAAGTTAATAAATTATTTTTATTATTATTAAACTAATAATAAAATTGATTACAAATTCAAATTCATTTCAAATGCACAATTTAGTAGTTTAGTAAAACAATTTATATAGAAGATTAAATTCTAGTAGAAAACAAACCACAAATATGTGTTGATGTTTTATTAAGAGGTGATTAATTTGTTTTTTGAATAAAAGACTTCTTATTTTGATATAGACTAGAAACATATGTATTAATTGTAAATTAGTACATTACGTAAATAATGGCTTAGCAACCATTTTCTCAATTTTTTAATAATACTTCATAAAAAATACGGCCCTATTGCGGAAGTACTTGTAGCAGCTTTGATGTTTGCTTTGAGACTTTTCTGGATTATTAGCATAGACTTTGCATTGAGATTACTCTAAACAAAAGACCCCAAACGAGCCAAATCGCATAATCTTGATAATTTTAGGTTTTTTATAACTTTTAAAATAAGAACTTGGACTGCAATAATGTGAATGTTTCAACACTTGTATGGCACATGACACTATCTTGTTGGAAAAAAAAGGTTTTTTCATATAGAGAATATGAATAGACAACAAATTTAGACAATGTAACTTTATAAAGCATTTCAGCTTTGTTTTCAAAGAAATACAGTACCTTGATATCACTCGACCAAAATCCGGCAAACTGTCACAAGTCCCAAATATATAAAGATTTCCTGAATAATACATGGAATTTCGGAGCTTTATCTAGTTTTAATTATAGCAAAAACTATTATTAACATAATACATTTCAAGCATTAGTATACGTTATATATACAATAAATTCTACTAGGTTAGAGATAACAACCGTGTAATTAAAAGTTGAAAAAGTTTGACAGAAAAAATAATAAAACATGTTTTATAGAAGACGCAGGTACGTTTATATTACATAAAATTGAATGATTTAATTTATTACTCTGCTGTATCATACAAACGCGTTTGAGTAAAAAATTCGATTCGCTAATAATTGAATTTGTTTATCTGTGATGATCACTTGTGTTAAAACCAACCAACACATTGGAAATTTACCTTTTGATCGAATTTGTACTAGTGGAATTTTATGACAAAACGTTTATTGCGGCCGTAATTCTACCGGACGCAAACGTAATCAGATGGAGTGTCGAACTGTTAATAATTTGGATGAGTGCATGCAATCCGTGACGTGATTGTAAATTGTTGAACTCGTTCGGTGGGCTCGACACGTGTCACGGGATTGACATTGCCAATGCAAATAGCACAGCATCGCTTAGAGCCAGCACAAAGGGAGATATTCAGGGATATTAGAGCCGCGGGCCGCAGCCAGATATATATTACATTTCAGTAATCCTTTGTTCCCAAGCCGCCACTGCTACCGCCTCCCACTCCATCCACAGCAAATCTCAATACCCAATATATGTATTCAAACAGTGCCATCCTAACATCTCAACATCCTCCTGAACTTTCCTCGCAAACAACGTATAATATATGTTGGGGCGGGGGTGTATACAGCGAATATTATGTGCGAGTAGGATGGGGCATAATCATTTGATTTATGGCAGTATTTATACACTTGTTATGAAACCGAGCGGATTAAATTAACTTTTCCTTTGTGTTGTAACTCTATATGCGGTCTGGGCTTCGTTGATCCGTGCCATTTGCCCTCCTGTTCACTGTATATCCGCAGCTATTATCCTATTATTAATC
The DNA here is from genome assembly GCA_963932245.1 of Tachinus rufipes. Taxonomy (NCBI): domain Eukaryota; kingdom Metazoa; phylum Arthropoda; class Insecta; order Coleoptera; family Staphylinidae; genus Tachinus; species Tachinus rufipes. The sequence continues at coordinate 82,042,570 of OZ010743.1, read as the reverse complement.
TTCAACAACCCTCGACCACCCTACGCCTGCCATTATCACGTTCATTTGTCACTAATTTAATATACATATTATTGTCGATACCCCCAATAAATTATCCAACTGTAAACAAACAGATAAATTAATTTAATTTCAAACAAATATTTTAATCAATATTGAATTTATACAAACAGTAATGCAAATGCAATTATTGTAATAATGGACTCGGCCGTTTTCCAGTTATTATGTAAATCAGGTGCTTAGAAAAATGTAAAAAAATTGTAAAAAATAGAAGATACTACAATAATCAAACAGAAAATAAAACAAACAAAATTAGGTTTATGTGTTTGTTAAATGCTATGAAGAAACTAAATCCTGAATAAGAGACTAAAGAATTAAAAAAAGATGAACAAGTTAAACGGTAGATTAAAATTTCCTTTCACTTAAAATTAAAAAAATACTGTTAATTTAGCTATTGGGTTATATATAGGGTTTTCCAATAAGAGGTTTAATTTTGAAATATATTTAAAAAACGGTTATTTTTTAAAAGAAATCAATAAATGTTTATTTCATTGTAAAAAGGAAGGTGCCATTAACATTTAAAAACGATATCAGTTAAATGGCCGCCACGGTTACGGTTGCAGTATCACATTCTTTTCATAAAATTTTCCATGACCAATTCGCACATTTGCAGCTCGATAACTTCACGAATTTCATCTTTAAGGTCTTGAATCAATTGTGGAGCATTGGCATAGACCTTATCTTTCACGTGGCCTCAAAGAAAAAAGTCTAAAGGTGTTAAATAAGATTAAAAAGATCTCGGTAGCCAATTGTGATCACCTCTTTGAGAAATAACACGGTCAGGAAACTTCTCTTGCAAAATTTCGATTGTTTTGTTGCTTGTGTGGCACGTAGCGCCGTCTTGCTAAAAATAAACATCATCCACATCAATATCTTCCAATTCCGGCCATAAAAAATTAATAATCATAGCTTGGTAGCGCCATCCATTCACCGTAACAGTTGCACCAGCCTCATTTTTTAAAAAGTAGGGTCCAATCACACCGCCAGCTCAAAAACCGCACCAAACAGTGACACGTTGAGGATGCAAAGACTTTTCAACAATTATTCTTGGATTTTTTGAGCCCCAAATGCAACAATTCTGCTTATTAACGTAGCCTCGATGTAAAAATGGGCCTCATCACTGAAGATGATTTTTCGATGAAATTTCGGATCATTTTGATGCATTTGAAGGACCCAATCGGCAAAGATACGACGTTTATAGCGATCGACCGGCTTGAGTTCTTGTGTTAACTGAACTTTAAAAACTTTAAAACTTAAGTCTTTATGCAAAATACGGTGTAATGTTGTTTGTGGAACGTCTAATTCCAAAGATCGACGATGAATCGACAAACTTAGGTTTTCTTCAACACTACGGGCTACATCAACAATATTCTCATGTGTTCTTCAGCTATGCACACGGTTTTGATTCTTTACATCACAAACCTGTTCCAACAGCTCAAATTTTTTTACCAGGTTTACTATTGCCGGCCGAGAAGGTGCTTTACGACGTCCAAAAAGTGCTTTAGTTTTGCAAACTGTGACTGAAAAATTTTCATTTTTGTAGTGAATTTTAATAATTTCAATGCTTTGTTAAAGTGTGTATTGTTCCATTTTTAATAAAGGCGTAGTTTTTACTTGTCAAATATCAGAAGGTAATAGCTTCAAAATTGACAGCTGTCCAAATAGCCTGCTATTCAAAATGAAACTTCTTATTGGAAAACCTTTTATTATACAAATCAGTTATATAAGTCATTTTGGCTATTAATGTATAGACACTATTTTGTTGTTAAAGTTGTTATCGTATCCGCAACATAACGTATGCTATGCAAACGCGACAACAACTTGATAAATTTAATATGTATAGATACTATTTTGTTGTTAAAAATGTTGTCGTATTTGCAATATAACGTGTGTTAACAGCTTTAATAACATATACTAGAAAGTATGCACAAAATTAATAAAAACAATAAAAAAACGTTCTATACCTTGGTATTCAAAATAATATAAATCCAAACAAATAAAATTGGGTTTCATACTATTAACCTTATCAACGCCAAATTTTTTTTTAATTTTAAAAGGCAAAACAAAGCAAGATAATTACTTTTTGTAAATTTGTTTGTAACTAAAGCTAAAAATTATGACAATGTAAAGTGAAGTGAATAAATCCAAAAATAGTTTACTGCAGAGTAGAGTCAATTTTAGTACTTCCAGCATGGGAGCCAAGCTTCTAACCTACTCTACTGTTTATAATTTTAATTTAATTTTTTTAAATAAATACATATTTCTATCATGTTTTAAATAGTTATAATAACAAAATTGATTTAGTGCTAAAATGTTACTAAATAAATATTTAATCTAATTGATAAATGTTTTTTTAAGTAATCTTTAAGTAGCAAACCCAAAATTGGTGCAGTTAGTAGAATTAGCAAACGACATTGACACACATTGTAAAACTGGTCTATATCAATAGTTTATTAGTGGATAATTCTAAAAATAGGTTAAAGTTAACATCTTTCTTCTTTTAACAACACTATTAGAAAAAAAAAAACATCACTCAAATTCAGAAAAATTAAGATAAATAAGAGTAAGTAACTAAAGTATAAATCATTGCTAATATCTTACGGTAAACATACAAATTAGGGAAACCGAAGACAAATATCATATATTGCTTAAATCCTACTAACATTAAATTAAGAATATATTAATTACGATTATTTTAGTACTTTAAAAACTTTTGCATATTTACTTATATTTCTTTTTTTTTTAATTTGATTAGATCTAAACAAAGCATTTTGGTTTGGTCTATACACTACATTGATACAATTTTTTAGATGACTTTTTAAGTTTTTTACTTGAATCAGTAGATATTTCTACAATTAGTAAAAATTATATCTTTACCATTAGTTATCTTATAAGATTGCGCTGCCTCTCTTGTTGCAGTTTTATTTGTTTGTTCAATTTAATATTAGACATCGGTTATACTCCAATAGTTTTAAGTACTAACAGGGTTCAGGTCTACCCACCATTTTTCGCAGCCTATAGGGCCTAAATCTAACTTCTACTAACTATTCTAATTAAAGGAAGGTACATGAGCCGTAAGGTCTCGAACTTCCACTTGGCATTCATTATTGGGCGGTTTTTAGTCGGTAGGCAATTCAACCTGAGGAAATGAATCCGACACTTGCCAGTCTTATAGAAGATTTTACCGCCTAGCCCAAAAAAAAAAAACAGTTTTAAAATGGCAAGTCTTTGTTTTGTTCATAAAAGTGGCGACTTGTCAAATATAAATAACTATTGTCCTATTTATATTCTATCAAACTTATTAGAGATTTTTGAAAGGTATTTATAAAAATTTATTTTAGCATAAGTTGGTAATATATCAGCTTCTTGAATTAACGTATAATTTGGCTGTTGATATATACAGACTTTTTAAAAACCTTTGATAGAATTAATTACAAGAAAGTAAAAAGTTCTGGGTTTTAATAAAAACTTAATTACAATGTTGCTATTGTATCTTGATGAGAAGAGATTGTGTCTCTCAAAATTCATATTTTTCCAATTTATTTCACCAAAAGTGATATATATCGAAAAGTGTCCGTTTTTTTGAAATACTAGTAATGGCTTAAGTGTGAACGTTTAAGTGTCAGTTTTTTATACATAAACAGAGACTGCTTAAGACAATAAATACTAACTTTGGAGTTGTGTCAGTTTTATAAATGTTGGTTTTTAGCACCGGCAGGATCAAACCAAAAAATACTAATACAGGGTGATTATAAATGTTTGGGATTATGTAACCATCTAATGTACGTTTGTGCTGCTCTAGTGAAATGCGTAAATAAAGTTGCCTATCTTAGGATTCAATAATAAAAACATTTTTATATGTTTACATTGTTAACATGTTTATAATTATCAGTTGTAAACAAACAAACCGCTCATTCCTGAAGGAAAATTCAATAATAAAAATATTCTTTTCATTTGTAAACATTCTTATAATCTTGCTTGTTGTTGTTGTTTTACGCAGTGGCAGCTCTGTTATGACGTGAAGTTGCACTGTCTCACTTGGCACGTACGTTTGCTTACATTGTTGCCAGTTACCGCCTGTAAAGTGTAAAAAAGTTTTGAATTCAAATTGAATTTTAATTGACCCTAAAACAGTCGTCAGGTAGGACATATACATGTATATATGCTTATACATATATACATATGGATGTGGACGACCGCAGAAGGGAAAGGTATACATAGGAAAAAAAAAATTAACTCTTCTCGAGCCGGAGTCCCAGCGACTCTGTCACAACACAGGGGGAAGGCCTTGGTCGGAATATGTTAGTGATTATTGATGATTGAAGGGCGAGTTAAAGAAAGTTAATGAACGTTAAATACAGAATTAAAAAATTATAGACGGAGTTTTATAGTTTTAATGTAATGCAAAAGCAAAGAATAGACATTAGCGTTATTTGAGGATATTAGTAGGCCGGCATTGGTAGGAAGTTTGATACCTCATAAATCAAATTATTAACTAGAGCGGTAGATTGAGCATTTATTTGGTCACATCCCAATAGAATGTGGTCTAGTGTTCCCACTTCACTACATACACAAAGTGGGTTGTCAATGATGTTTTTCCTGAAAAGGTGCCAAGGAGACAGACAGTGACCGGATCTTAATCTGCTAAGCAAACTGGGGTTTAGGTTGATTTTACTGTTAACTTTATCATAGTAATTCTTTCCTTTTGTTTGGGAGATGGACGAGAACTGATCTTGCCACGTATTTTTTGCCTAGTTTTTAGAGCTTTCAAAAAAGTCAGTGTAATTGATAAATATATCATTACACCGACTTTGGTGACCCCTGTTTGCCAATGAATCAGTACGTTCATTTCCGACAATGCCCATGTGGTTGGGTACCCAGCATAGTTCTACTATGGACTTAATTTTGCAAAGGTTACCCAGAACCATTTTAATATTGGATGCCTAGCAGTTGCTCTTGATGTTATGCGCTTGAGTGCTATAGCATCGAAGGAACTTCTGGAATTCGTAACAATAGGGATTTTCTTCCATTTTTTATCCAAACTTATGTTTAGCGCTCTATAGATAGCGTATAGTTCTGCAGTAAATACAGAAGATTGGTCAGGAAGTTTGCCACATTCTTCTATCTTAAGTTGGGAAATATGTACCCCGTAGGATACCGACAGGGGAAGGTTAGTTTTCTGTATAGATTTCAATATATTGTGGCCAATATTCGTTACTGAAATTTCAAAAAGCCTGATTACCTCCCCCGCAAGAGGTAAATTGGTGATGAATCTTGAAGGATTTAGCAGAGATAATAGATTCCTGAGGAGTATAAAAAAATTTGGAAAAAGTATTTTTGTTAATGACTCCAGAGAATTGGGTAACTTTATTATATGCTGAAACAAGAAGCGGCTGTCCTTTAGATGTTCAGAACGGTAGTGGCTTCCAAAGCCATACCACTGCCCCTGGCAACCAGTTTTAAAACATACTTTTTGGCAAGAAAGTTCTTACGGATGGATAGAGGCATTATGCCCGATTCAACCTCCATGACATTAATTGAGGTTGAGTTCATGTAACCTAAGCTTATTCTAATTGCTCTATTTTAGATTTTATCCAAGACTGCAAGAGCAGACCGGCTACAAAAGGAGAAAAAATGTGAGGCAAAATCTAACTAAGACCGTATAAAGACTTTGTAAAAGATCAGAAAAATTTTAGGTTCACTACCCCAATATGTTCCCGAGACACAATCCCTTGTGCACACGACTTTTGTAGATGCTTAAAGTGTAAATTCCAGGATAGCTTTTCGTCGAAGATGACTTCCAGAAATTTGTAAGGGGCCACGCGAGTTATGGGAGTTCCATTGATTATAGGGACATAATCAACTGGGATCACATTTCGAGTGCGCGCTGAGAAGAACATACATTTACACTTTTCTAGAGATAAATCAAGATTTTGTTTAGAAAATAGGGCTGTGGTTTCCATTAAACATCTATCCATGTTTCTTAAAATACTGTCAGTCTAAAACAGCCAGAGTGGTATATAGCTAGGTTGTCCGCATAAGAGATGATATTAACTGACGGAGTTGTCGAGCTGGTTAATTTGATTAAGTATATATTAAAAAGTATAGGCTCAACACAAAGATGTTCTAAGGTTGTTTTTGGCTCTAGAAATATAGTTTTTTAAGGCCGCACAGGTTAATAATTATATTGATAAACGCGGGCGGGAGGTTTAATCAAGATCGGTAAAGACATCATTAATTTCCGTAACTATGGAAAAGTGAATGCTACCGCACGTATCTTGGAAAGTAGTTGAATTGCATCTGAACGCAATGTTGGGGATGCAATAACCAAGTCAATAACATTTTTATAGATGTTAGTTGGAGCACCATCATTCAAGATTACCAACCCCAACTGGTCGATAGCAGCTTCTAGTTCTAAGTCATTGCGGTTATGATTGTGGTGACCCCAAGCCGGGTGGTGAGCATTAAAATCACCTATTAAGATAAAAGGATGGGGCATGGAGTTGAGGATGTCCAGCCATTGCTTCCTATTAATAGATCGATTGGGTGGGCAATAACCCGACAAAAAGGAGATACTAGCAATAGACGAGATTACAAATTGTACATGAGGGGAGACGTTAAAGGACGGTATTTTAGATTTTGTTCTGAGGGAGTAATGGAAAAAGAAAGGGACTCTACCATACCCATCATCTCTGTTATTGTGAAAGGAGCAAAAGCAAGGAATAGATAGGTGTTTATTATTGCAAAGTCAAGTTTCACTAAGAAAAATAGCATTAATTTGGTGTTCTTGAACCATATAATTTTGCTTGCTTGACAGCTGTCAAAGTTGAACTGTCAAAACAAATAATATAGTGGACAATTTAAAAAAAACGGCGTATTTAAAGTGATTACATAATCCCATTTATTTATAGAGACCTTGTAGTAGAGATGGCTACATCTAATGACTATTAAATCAAATTAAAATTTGAAATACATAAAACTGAAAAACACTTACATCACTTGTCACATTAAGATATAATTTTTATGCTAGTTAGACATTTCATTTTTTGTAGTTGTTTTTTTTTTTACTTATTTAACGTTGGTCTATTTCTGATGCCAAGACTAATCACCGACGCCAGAGGTTAAGACTACCACATCTGGGAATTTTGCCGCAAATTTAGAAATTCCAACCTAAATTATTGGGTTCTTTATCGTGCACGCAACATCAAGGCAGTACACGGGACTTACTAAAGTTTCTCTTTTTATCCATAAGAAGGCGTACTCATCACAACACATTTTTTCTTAACCAGAAAAACTGACCCTACAGATAGAGGACTTGAGGTTTCAACCCAAGACCCCTGGTATAGCAGTCGAGTACGCTAACCACTACACCACCCGGGCGGCAAAATAGTTGTTTTTAAAAACTATGATGACAATAACTTTACATTACTATTCATTAAAAAGTTTTTTTTTTAAATTTTATATATATTTTTTTTTTAATTTAGAATAATTGTTGTTTTAGATGAAAACCAAAGTTTTAACTTACCATCAGCTTTTTACCAATTAGTTACTTTTGAAATACCGAAGAAGGAAACACATTTCAGATGCCACCAGAAAAAACAATTTCTTTTTAATAGTGAGACATTTTATTTCTTAAGCCTTCTCTCAGATGCCAATCAAACTTCAAACTTTAAATTGCCATCAAAAAATCATCAATTGTCATCATTATCATCAGATTTATTACCATCAGATTTAGTCAGTTCAAACAAGTACTTTTCAATTAGTAACGACAACTTGAAAAATGCAAGTTACGATCAATCGTTGTCTTTTAAAGAAGTATCAGAATAACACAAAGTTGTAGCAGTTTTCTAACAACTTAAATTTAGAAAACATACTGCAATCCAAAATTAATCTAAAAAACACTTAAACATTGAAATATAAAACTACAACAGAACAAAAAAAAGATACAGAAACATTTTTCAATACCAGGCCTCTCAAATCTTTCTACAGATGGATGGCGGCACTGCTGAATTAACTAATTTATAATATAATAAAATAATTTGTAAATATGTAAAAAACAACAGTAACAAAAAGAAAGAGAAAAGCCAAATCAAAAACTTAGAGAAAACGGCAGTTAAGATATGCAGAAACTCCGAAAAAATGTATCCAATTTATTTTTTTAAATTTACGGATATCTTATGGTTTTGGATGTAATAAACTATTGTTATTAATTGGTGGTGCAAAGTAGTTGTAGCTCCATCATATTGCTTCGACCAAAAAAACCAAATATTATCAATAAAACTTCAACTGGCAACCAAATTGCAAAGTCTAAAAAGGTAGACAATCAAGTATAGTTTAATAAAAAACAAAGATTTAAAATCAATTACTTAAACCCAATTCAACTCCAAAGATGACAAACTAAATACAGACAATTGTTTCGGTTTTCACAAATCCTCATCAGTGCATCTTGGTGGTACGGCATCGCTTGATGGTGAAGAATGAATTCAAATAATTGATTTTTGTGCTCTTAAACACAAGTTAGATAATAATTGGTGGTGCAAAGTTGTTGTAGCTTCATCATGATGCTTCAACCAAAGAAACCGAATATCATCGATAAAACTTCAGTATCAGAACTGGCAACCAAACTGCAATGTCTCAAAAGGTAGACAATCAAATATAGTTTAATAAAATACAAAGATTTAAAATCAATTACTCAAACCCAATCCAACTTCAAAGCGGCTAACCAAATACAGACAATTGTTGCTTGATGGTGAAGAATAAATTCAAATAATTGATTTATGAGTTTTTAAAACAAGTTAGATAATAATTGGTGGTGCAAAGTAGTTGTAGCTCTATTATGTTGCTATAATAGCCGATAAAGCTGCAACCGTTTCTGCTGCCACGGCTAACACTGTTGACAAAGTACAAGTCAAAGCATGAGCTGCATATACAGCAATTAAAAAACTATCCTACCAAAAAGTAAATTGTTATAAAAAAAAACAATAAAAAATGACGATGTACCTAACCTAACCTAACCTATTAAAGCTTCTTCTTTTTTAAGTTTATTTTTGGCACTTGATACACTATATACTATTTGTATACAAAATATTTACAAATAAATGTTCAAATGATCAAAACTGGCCCCCTAGATTGTGATTTAACATTATTAGATTTATTTTTTTAGAGTTATTTAAAATCAAAGATCTATGTGAACAAACCCACAACCACACGTGCATTACAGAAGAAAATTAAACGCTGCATCAACAAAATTCAGCCACATTTATGCAGAATGGTCATGGAAAATTTTGACAAAAGAGTGCTTATGTGCCAGCAAAGCCGTGGAGGCCATTGCCCGATGTGTTATTCCATAAATAACCCTATCATATGTACTTTATGATTCAATAAAAAATAACAATCTAATGACTAAAAACTGTGTTTTCTACTTAATTTAAATCTTGCGTTAATTTTGGGAAACTTTTTATATGATACTACACATCACTTACTAATATTTAAAAACAGTTTGTTATTTAAACATTATGCGTATAGTTTATTAAGATCATCTTTCATTGTCACACAATTTTTAAGATTATTGATTTTAGAATATATCTTCAGAATATCTGCAAACATTAACACTAAGTTTTAAAAGATTTCACAAATATTATTTAAGAATATGTTGACCAAGATTGCATTCTTCTAACCTAATGTTTAACTAATTATCTTGAATCTGTATTTTAGATATTTAGCATATTGTTTTCTATAAGTTAAAAATAAATTTATTAATAACTGCAGAAATCTTAAGAATCCAATCTTATTAAGCTTGTATAATAATTTTATGCTGATTTTTATCAAATGCTTGTGACCTATAATTTAAAGTTTGCAGTATGAATTAAATGAGATAAAACTCTGTAAATTTTGCACAAACAAAACTATGTTAGGCCAATGTTATAAAGGTTTTTAGAAAAAAATTTCTTATAGTTTTCTATTCTGATTTTATGACCAAATTTAAAAATAAATGTTAACTTAGACGTTTTCTACCAAGCTGGAAAGGCAGCACGCTTTAAGCATAAGTTATATAAATAGGATAGAGGCAATCTCATTTTTTGTACAGTCTTTTATAAGTACCGGTGTTTTGTCTGGCCCACATGACAAATTACCTGTAGCAATTGCAGATTTAATGTCATTTTTGGTATCAAAATGAATATGAAAGTTACTGAAAACTTTTTGATAATAATTTTGCAATACATCTGATCTGGTGTATACGCTTTCAAAATAATTAGTAAACTTATTAATAATATCTAATGAAAAAAAAAGTGATACGTCACAAACAAACATTGTCGCTGGGATTGATGTAGTTTATTTAAAATAATGATATAACAGATGCTTACGCGTCAATTTTCTATATTCATTTTTAGAATTGATTAAAATGGTTTAGCTCTTTTGTAAACCAGATAAAAATTTATGAATTATTTTTATAACAATAGGAACACAAACATCAAATGTTACATATAAAAATTTATAAAAATATATTTACATAAAGAATCAATATTATCAAATAATTTTATAAAGGACCAATCCGTCTGACATATCATACAAGTTTTATAGTTTACGTTAGTTTGAAAATTACAAAAATTGCGGAAAGGAAGGTGCATCTCTAATTTAAAAGATGGATGATATATACAGGGTGTTAAATAAACATGCGGCAAACATTTAAGGGGTTATTCTTTGGATACAGGGTAAACAAAATTTGCGACAACTATATTCGATATTTGTTGAAATCATGAATGTAAATAAAAGTATGGAGTACGCCAATGAGTATATTAAGTACAAAAAATTAATGAATTTATTAAAGACAAAAAATTGTTAACAATAACTTGAAACGGTTGTTTTATCTACTAATGTACAAGTAGATTTCATTTGAATACGTCTCATCACTGATCATCACATGTATCGGTGGCAGTTGTTTAAATTGAGTGACGTTTGGCTGTTTTGCGTGTCTTTAATAGTTAGTAAATTCCTCTACCATAAATCACTATACATACGAGCTTGCTGATGGCAATTTATTACAAGCGTGATTATTTAACAGCAACATATAGAGACTTCTGGATTGGTCGAGGTGAGCTACACGCATAACTTGCTTGAACTCAAACTTAAACTTCCTGGATTATTTTTATGGGGCTATCTGAAGTCATTAGTTTACGCTATTTCAGAGTAGAACTTGGACGACTTGCAAAATCAAATAATTGCTGAGTGTAACTCAATTAGAAACAACCCTGTTGTGTTTGAAAAAGTTTGGCACTTAATGACGAGAAGATTGAATGTTTGTATCCAAGATAGAGGAATTATTTCAAACATTTATTGCAGATTTAGCAACTTTACATATATTTTTTGATAATACAATGTTGTAACTGTCGCAAATTTTGTTTACCCTGTATCTTTGAAACAAAGAAGTTTTTCAAAAATCATCATACGACAAAATATTTTTAAAATAAGCCAAATAATAACCCTTTTTTTGCCGGATGTTTACCTAACACCCTGTATATATACATATAAACAGATTTTAATATTTTAATACAGAATTTAATCTACCTGCTAATAGAACTTCATCAAGTAGTAATAAATTTTTATTTAAAAATTGTAGATACAAGGCTGAATTTAGTCGATTTGGTAGAATGTGCGGATCAATTACATTATTATTTAATAACTCAGCCCAAATGTTAATTGACTATCGTTTTTGATAAGATTTTTGGCGTATTAATTGAAGGTTTTCATTTATCCATTGATGCAGACTATCAGTATTTATAATGCCTGTTTCAGTAAACGTGAACTCATTATTCCACAAAATCTTTTCAATAAAATGTGGATCATTGTTAACGCTATGCAATAACAAAAATTGACCCAAAGCTCCCTATCCCCGTCATGCAAAATATGTTGTGACCTAAATGGATGCAAATCATTTCTCCTCAATAATCTGTAAATAGTGTTTATTTTTTAATATGAGTTTGAGACGACACAAACGTTTGTAATTGGTTCCAAATCCTTTTGCTTGATTTTTGCGAGAATTTAAGTTACTTGTTTTGTTATACCCTTTTTATAGTTTTTGTATTGAAGTGCCGACAATTTTTAAACCTTTCCGCATAAGTCCTAGCCGCAGCAGTACCATTGTCATTACATCCCTCTAACACTTTCAATTTTCATTTTAAACCCACAAACCCAAAATACTTGACATGTTATGTTACACAACTAATTGTCATATATGACAGTTATGTCACTAGATTTAACAAAATAAATAAATAAAATATTGTGTTTTGAATAGTTTTTGTAGAAAAAGTTATTATTTACATTTTTATCAATAACTCTAAGACAAGGGATAAATGGAAAAGTTTTTATTTTTAATTTTTAATTTGTTTTAGCCTTTTGAGTCAAATCCCAAAAGCACGGGCGTCAATTTTAAGACACTCTGTATATATGGCCATGTATGAGTCAAGTGTACAAAATAATTTTTTTTTGCTTAAACTAATGAAAATGCTTTCTTTTACATAAATTCTGATCATGTAAATATTATTCTTTAAACAATTTTGAAGGAAAAAGTTTTTTACAATTTTTTTCTAAAAATGCAATCCTAAAAATCGTTTGTAACGATCAAAAATCGGAAAAAAATCTATTTTCAAACTTTGATTGTTTATTATTTGGAAATATATAGTTAACTAAAAAATTCACATAATCAAGATTCATGTAAAGAAAGGCATTTTCAATGGTTTGAGCAAAACAAAATTATTCCGTACACTTGACTCATACATGGAAATATATATATGGTCATGTCTGAGTCAAGTCTACGGAACAAAAATTTGATTTTGCTCAGACCACTAAAAATGCTGTTTTCTACATGAATCCTGATCTTGTAATTTTTTTAAATTTTTTTTCATAAATTATTTTTGAGTAATAAGCAATAAAAATTTGAGAAAATTGATTATTTTGCATTTTTTTACATTTTTTGATCGTTTGAAACTTGCATTTTTAGGAAAAAACTGTAATGAACTTTTTTAAAAATTGTTTAAAGAATCATTCTTTGCAGTCAAAATTTTTTTTCTTAAATTTTAAAAATTTGCAGAACTTTAAAAATTTATCTTAAAAAAAAATTACGGTTATTTTTTTTTAATATAAATAAAAACGTGCTTTTATATGTGTAAAAGATACTCTAAAAATATCAAGAAGTGCGGTGTGCTACGTTCCAAAATATCTTACAATGTATCCACAGAAGTACTTTAAAATAACGAAAAAAAGCTTACATTTTTTTGTAAGATATTACAGTAGAAATTTTATTTAATTTAATTTTTTTGACTTTAATTTTTTTGGATTAATTTATTTAAATCGTTTTAGGTTTTTTATTGTTTTTTTAATTTTTTAATTTTTTAATATATTTATTATTTATAAAACTTTTGTATGGATTTTTTGCACATACTAGGCACGTATTATGGTTTGTAACAGACAATAAACATTTTCTACATTATTCATTTGACATCTTTAATTTTTTGCATTTTTTCAGTAATCTAGACATAGAAACTATGATTTTTCTTCAACTGCATCAAGTGCTTATTTTCACTAATATGAACGTTACACTCAAGGCTTGACAAGTAATGTGATTTAACCATGCTTGTTGCAAATCCGCATTTTTAATTAAAAAAAATTTAAATAAATTTTTTTTATTATATAATATTCTAATAATAATTTATTTCATACGGATGAGATTAAGACTAATTCATAAATCAACATTGTCATTGCTGCAGTACAAATTTCATATACAAAAACAATACTTAATCCAAATATAAAATCATTTTATATTAAATTTTCTCAAAGGAAAAATGATTATTTTGTCCTCTTTGTCTTGCACGCTCCACAGTTTGTAAACCTCGCGGCTCCTCGCCTTCTTCTCTCCTCCCCTTCCCATCGCCTTCCCGTTTTTATTTTAAGGTCGGTAAACGAGCGAACGCAATCATTAAGGGGATTTCGACAAGACAATGGAATATTCAAGGGGAAAATTATACCTCGATTGCCGTACATCTGTGAAGATTTCACCCTCGCAAACTTATCCGCTCCCTCGTTTCTCCCTTTTGCCGGTGCCACTTCCTACTGCCACTTCACACTTGACACTGCTGGAAAGTTAACTAATAATTTATAACAAAGTATTGAACATTTTATTTGTACACATAAATTTTATAATAAATTATTTATATTTTTTTATATATTATTAAATATTTTATAAAGATTGTGATATTAATTGATTGATCAATAGCAATATCACAAGTTAACATCGATTTGTTAATAAAGTAAAATTTTATAAAACAAACAAAATCAAAAATAGGATGGAATATTTTTAGAGCTTTGTAAATTCATGTTTGCATGCAACTGAATTTTACAAACATGTAATAATCACAATGGCGTGCAAACAACATTCAATAATTCTCTCAATATGCTATAAATTGTGAATACCGTATTTTCAATAATACTCTTCAATTCCATGCAAATTTATTAAATGCGTGTATAATATCAATTATAAAACGTTGCAAATACAATTTGCTGCTGTTGGGGTTTTTATTTTGTATGTTCAATAACCAGCATTCAATTAATAGCAACGTGAAATTTCCCGTTACTGAAACTAGTTTTTACAAGCTTTCTAAACCTTAATTGTAACTAAGATTCAAAAATCAATTTATATCTGATTTATATGACCAATTTTAACAAATTATTTATCACATTGCAATTAAAAATAAAATGTTTATTATTATATTATTAAAACACAATACAATATTCATAATTTATTATATATGTTAACAATGATTTAAAATTATAAATGTAATAGTTAACAAATTAAAATAAATTATTATAAAACAGTTTCTGTGCTATTGAAAAATATTTAATGTATAAATCAATAAAGTTTACAAAATAAATAATGCATTGAAATATTTATGTCTTGAAACATCACACACCGTTCAATAAACCTGTCAATAACTTTGATGATTATCTAGAGTATATACATTTTATATTTACTTCAACTTTACTGTAAAAATTGAGTAAAAAAGTGAACCGCTTAGAGAGCGCTGAAATTCCAGTAATGTTATTATTCGTGGGGAGTGATTTGTCAGTAAATCATGGAGTCACAATCTAAGCGAGTGGGATTATTGGATTTAGGGTGCGCTACGGCGGGCTGCAAGAGAGAAGACTGTTTGTAGGGTTGATGTGCAGAAACCCAACTGATAGAGCCCCGCCCGCCCTTGTCTTTGCCGGCAATGTGCTGGCCCGTTGCCAAGGGTGATGTGCAGTCAAATGGCGGATTCACCGGGCGGGGTCTGTACAAAGTACCTCATACCATGCTGAACCTGTTCGACGAGAAACGCGTTCTGCAAAGTTTTAGTAGGTGTATCTGTATGATGTATTGTTATGTGTGGAAATGTCTGTTTTTGGTAAATCAGTGGTAGGTGGTTATATGAATACCAACAGATGAGTGCTTGTTTAAATGATTATTCTGTATATAATACCTACTAACAAAATTGAATCATTCGTAAAATTATTGAATATGCTTTGATAAAAATGTTAATTCTAACCAATTTATATTTATCTGTAACTTTTATTTTTTGTTAGACAATTTACTTTTGTGTGATTATTTTAAAGTTTATGAAGTTATTAAGATGAAATTAAATAAATGTTTGCCATTGCTTCACAATTTATTCGAAATTTTCAAAGAAATTCTTATATATATATATATTTATATAAATTATAAAACTAATATTTAATAGTAACAAATTAAAACTACAATTTATTTTTTCTATTAAGAGGCGCTTTGTTTATAACAGCGCTATTGGGTATTGTAATAGAGTTAATTAAGAAACAAGACTTATAATATGCAACGCGTTTTGTGATGCTGAATTTATTATTATTTTATTTTGCTTGGTAAAAATATAATATAAAAATAAATTTATTAGAACTTTAAATAGTCTTATTTAATTGTAAGTTATGACAAGTAAAGTGATACTAATTAATTTATAATGTTGTCAGAACAAATATAATGTACAAAAAAGAAAAAAAAATAATACAAAAACTCATTTTAACTTTTAACATTTTTACCAAACTTGTTTTTGAAAAACTGCTTTTGGCTTTATTTTCTAAACTTGAATGCGATTGATATAAATCTGTAAAATTTTAATATTAAATCTGTAAAATTTTAATATTGTTTTTTTAATTTAATTTATTAATTAAGCAGTATTCTTACTATTTTTTTTTTAACAAACATTAATCTTTTTGTGCGGTTTTATAATAAGTATATTTTATAAGCCAGCATTTAAGTTTTAAAACAAAGCCACAAAAACATAAAGTTAATACCTAATTAACTAATAGACAAATTAGTTTAATTGCTATTTAATTATGATTTTAGTATTATAACGCCAATTGTCATTTAAGAAACTAACTGGAGATTTGAAAATAATTTTAGTTGTGTTTTTGCGATTGTACTTATACAATACCATAACAAAAGTTGCCTTATAATCTTAATATTTTATTTATAATTGCAATCATATTTTTTTGCAAATAGCTAAACATTTGTTCTGAATTTATTTGAACATGTTCTTAAAACTTTAAAATGTCACTTCAAAATTATTAAATAGCGTTTACAAATTTCAACTAAATTTATAAGCATTATTTTAAATTTATTTATCTAGAAAGAATTTTATAAATGTACAGTTATGTTTTCCTACAGCATAAAAAAATGAATTTTTCAAAGTTTGCTTAATTTTGTTTCCACATTTATAATAATAATAAATTAATAACTTTATACGCTGATCAATTATATGTTTGATGGACGTCTTTTAATTATATTAAGAGATAATTAGTATTTTAATTTTGTATAAAATACGCCAACTTGTATTTTTGTTATTCAAAAAACAATTATATAACAAACGTTTGGGACCGTATCAAAGCCCCTTTCATCATTGCTACAATAATTAAAAAAAAAAACAAGAAAATAAAACACATGAGTTACGATAAAAAATGAATAAAGACAAATAAAATGTTTATAATTTAAAATTCTTATCTTAAACGGTGGTTTTAAAGTCGTCTGACATAAAACTTTGAAGTTAAAACACTTTTTTTTTAATAAAATTATATTAAATAATTTTTAATTGGCCGCCAATGAATGTATAATATGTCGTAGTAGTATTGTATAGTAATTTTTTTAAATAACTGACGCGCAAAACATATAACACTGATTATTAAACATTTATTTTTAGTCATCTCAAATTCAAGCTAGTTTGAATTTTTGTTAAGAATAAAAATATAAATTTTTTATTTGTTGCCCATATTTCATTCGTTTAAATTTATTTCATTTTTATGTGTTTTATGTAAAGATATTATAATATGTATATTAGACTGATTCTTAAAAAAAAATTGTGCAATTTTTGTGTGTGCACCCTCAGAAAGTAATCTTTATGCAAAAAAAGTATGCCATGCCAAAATTCAGCTCTTAAATCATAGCTTCAAGATTTAAGTCAGATGCATACCCTAATATTGAACATAAAATTAGACTCATAAACAAAAATTATTAGAATTTAAGGATTAGGTCTATAATTTTTTTTTATTTAGGATACGTACGTATTTTTTTCATTTTGTCAAATTTGTAACATTCTAATAATGTTTTTTTAAGTAAGGTAATAGTTTTAATTTTAAAACTTCAAAGGCAGTGCGACTCGTGTTCTTTTGATTCTTAAGTGCTGAAAAAAAAAATCTACAAAAAAAGTTTTAAGAACCAGTTATTTGTATATACAGGATTTGCAAAAAATAATAAAGTTTTTCAAATATTTCTGGGTATAATTTTAGTGATAATTGCCAGCGTTTTGCAATTGTCATATTCATAAAATTTGACGTTTTTCACCTATAATTCAGTTGACAGTTCAATTTTAAACTGCACGGTTTTGTTTCAACAAAATTTAACGAAAGTAATAATTGTGTGAAAAATGGAAATTTTGAATAGTACTTCCAAGTGATAATTTTTTATGATTTTCGATACGGTTTAACATGTGGAAAAACCGAGGAAAAACTTAGTTTGTTGTTTGGGGATGAAGCACCATCCAAAACTCTGGTTTACAAATGGTTCGCAGAATTCAAGCGTGGAAGACCATCTTTGCAAAGATCGTCTATGCCATTCTGTCGCAAAAAATATTGATGCTGTGCGTGAAATGATTTTGTCAGATCGGCATGTGTGACTGTAATTCTTCTTCTATTCTTCTACATTGTGGTGATTTAAATAACATTTTAAACAAGTTTGAAAGAAAGTTAGACCGTATATGTTGTGTTCTGTAGGATATGCTAAATTGTGACATTAACGTAAATATATTATTTTATACTATAAGTGGTTAATTTGTTAAATAAGTTAGTATTTAGTTATATAACCTAAAAATATGCACACATCCTCGGAGTAAGTGAGATGCGATGGAGAGGGTCTGGCGAATGTCAAGTCGAGGGATACACAATTTATTATCAAAACACAATTTTGCTTTTCATTAAACTTCTAATATACTTGAAAATACGTCTGGTCTGTGGTCGACTAGTGTTAGGCGTTGGCTTTAACTCGGAGAGTCCGCGGTTCGAATCCAGCCGTTCTGGCAAATTTATATTTTTATTATTTGTATTCTTAATTTTTTTAGAAAATAATTTAATTAGTTAATAATATTATTTGTTTATTAATTTTGTTTTTTTTTGTATTTTAATAGCTGTTTAATTTTCCTTTGTTTAACATATGTATATTCCTTTCCGTGGCCCTTCATGTACGTTACTAAATTAGTCACCTAGATAGGTCCCTAGGTGTGAAGCATGTGTCCCTGTAAACTTTATTTTAAATTCTTACACTTATATTTGTATTTGTAATTATGGAATGTAAATGCTGTAACACGACTGTCTCTGAAGCAAATGCTATCAAATGCTTTGTCTGTCAAAGCATTTATAGCAATTTATGCGTTAGCATATCAGCTAATGAATCCAAAGTTCTTCAATCAAAACAAAAAAAATTGAATGGACTTGCGTTGCGTGCTGACATCTGATGTGGCTGAAAAAAATGGAATGCTTTTCAATCTTATTTTAAACTTGGAAATACAAATTAACGAGCTTAAATCTTCTAAATCGAAGAAAGGTATGGATTCTGAAGTTTTAATTAATAAAATATTGGAAGAAATTAATGAGCAGGCGAAGCGCGAAAAGAATATAATTATCTCAAATATTCCTGAAAACGCATCGATTGATGATAATGTCGAAGTAAATAAAACTTTAAACGCAATAGACAGTAACCAAACAATAATGTCTACTAAGCCAAAGATGTTTCGGCTTGGTAAGCCGCGCTCCGACAACTCGTCTCGTCCCATTAAACTTATATTAAATACAACTGTAGATGCACACTTTGTTTTAAAAAATGCAAATAAATTGAAAAACTGTCCTCAGTTTTCAAAAATATATATCATCAGAGACCTAACTCCAAGGCAGAATGATAAAAAGAAAAGAATTATAAACGAATTTAAAACCAAGAATGACAATGGTGAAAATGTATATCTTCGTTATGATAACAGAATTTCGAAAATAATAAATACCAACAACACGCAAGTATCCAGCAGTCAATAACATTAAATTGTTATTACCAAAATGTAACTGAACACTAAAACGATTCAATTTTATAACAACTTACTTGCAACTGATGAATTAGATATTATAATGCTGTCTGAAACGTGTATAAATGAATCTGTCAATGATTATGAACTGTTTACTACAAATTTTAGCGTTTTTTGGAATGATAAATCTCACGGCAGTTGTGTTTTAATTGCAGTCAACTCAAGTTTTTCTGCAAAAGAAATACGTATTTGTGATCAAGAGTTTGATGACCATAATATTAATCTTGTTTGTATTAGCTTACGTTGCGGAGCTTTTGTATGTTATGTTATTGTTTTGTATATACCACCACAATCTCTAATAATAACATATGAAGTGTTAGTAAACAAGTTAGAACCGCATGGAGTGTTAAATGGAAAATTAATTATTACTGGTGATTTCAATATATCGTCATATCCATCAGGTTATTGTTCGAAATCTAATGTCATCTCAAACTATAATTACTTTAATAGATCTGTGCAGTTCAATGACATCAGAAACGTGAATAATAGATTACTTGATTTGTTTATTTGTTCTCATAGTATTAAGTGTACAGTCAGTCATACCACACATCCGTTAGTACGGGAAGACGCACATCATCCTGGTCTTGAAATAACTTGCACTTACTTTGATAACGTACCTATGAAATCTCTAATATCTAATGCTGTAGTTTATAATTATAAAAAAGCTGACTACCCCAGACTTTACAAATTGATTCAGTCGGCAAACTGGAACTCTGTGCTTAAATGTAGCGATCCCAACTTAGCATGTGAAGAATTTTATAAAATTATTAACAATTTGATTAACTTAACAGTACCTCTAAAAAAACACAAAATAATGAAATTTCCTTTTTGGTATAATCGTAATACTCATTTTAATATTAGACGTAATAAACACTATAGGAAGCTGTATCTTAGAAGTGCAACAAGATACAATAAAAAAAAATTTGCTGAGTATCGAAGTATTGTCACAAAAAAAAATAAACGCTGACTTTAAAGCATATATTAGAGATGTAGAGTGTAAAGTAACTAGTGATCCTAAAAAAATGTAAGGATTTATTAACGAAAGAAAAAATAATCCTAAAATATCTGCTAGCATGACGTACCACAACTACATAATGTTAATGATATAACTAATGCTTTTGCCACTCATTTTTCATCTGTTTATTCCGTAAAAGACAGTATTTACGCATTAAATTTTCAAGATATTTACCAAAATCCACTATTAACAATTAATAATTTTAACGAATCTGATTTAATTAATGCAGCAAAGTCTATAAAAGCGAATTTTACTATGGGTCCTGATAATATTCCTGCGTTATTAGTAAAAGACTGTTGCCAGATATTATCAAAACCATTGCTACATACGAGGCTACATATATATAATTTAATTCTGAACCAATCAATATTTCCTATTTGTTGGAAATTTTCGAAGATTGTTCCTGTGTTTAAGAACTTAAAACGCAATGACGTTAAGAATCATCGGCCAATAACGTTAATATCTAATTTTGCTAAACTGTTTGAAGTAATGCTGTATAAACCTTTATATCGTCACTTTATAAAATCTAATCAGCATGGCTTTGTGAAAGGAAAATCTACAGTTATTAATTTATGTAGTTTTACAGATGTTGTCTCAAGGGCCTTAGATGAGAAATATCAAGTTGATGTCATTTACACAAATTTTTCTAAGGCTTTTGACCAAGTTCAACACAACATTCTTATTAAAAAATTGCATTCATTTGGTCTAAGTGATGGCTTAATAAGTTTGTTGGCATCTTATGTTAACAACCGGGTCAATTTTGTTGATCTAAACGGAATAAATTCACGCACATTTATACCTACTATTGGGGTTCCTCAGGGCTCAAATTTAGGTCCTTTGCTCTTTTTAATGTTTGTTAACGATATTTCAGAGGCTGTTAATTCAGAATGTTTTATTTATGCTGACAATTTAAAAATGTTTAAAAAAATACGAACCATAGATGACTGCACGCTTTTACAAAACGATTTAAATGCACTACAACTTTGGGCATCAAATAACAATCTCAATTTAAATACAGCTAAATGTAAAGGGATGCAATATAGTAGAAAGCAGACTAATATAACATATATGTGTATTCAAGAAATGGTTTACCGCTTGAAAATATTAATTTAATTAAGGATTTAGGTGTTTACTTTGACCCAAAACTAACATTTAAGCAGCATTTGTTTTATAGCATTCTTTGGTTGTATTAACGATTAATACAACCAAAGAATGCTATAAAACATTAGTCTTTGTTTTACGTAATACCAAACCATTTACTGAAACTGCGCCGTTATTAAATTTTTATAAATCATTTATAAGAAGCAAGCTGGAATACTGTTCTATAGTCTGGCATCCAACAGCTGCACTGTACATTAATGAAATAGAAAAAGTACAAAGAAAATTTCTAAAATCTTTGTACTTCAGAACACATAGCATATACCCAAATCGTGGCATCTTAAATAGTCTTTTTCAAAACGAGTTCAACTTACCAGCTATGAATTGAAGACGTATTATTGCGCAAATATTGTTTGTTTACAAATTAATAAATGGCCACATCAATGATGAATATTTGTTATCCAAACTTAATTTTATTGTGCCCAGAACAAACAGAAGATCAAAAACTATTATATTATACTGAATTATGTAAGTAGATTTTTTTTGTCAATTTTGTTATATTTTTTTAATAATTTTTGTTGTTTTTGTTTTTGCAAACTATATGCAGCATATATAGTTTATGGTTAACTTCTTTCTTTCTATTGTTATTTTTGTTATTAAAGCAATGTGCATTATTTTTTTATTTGCTTAATATATAAAAATTTACTTATGTTTATTAGAATATTTTTGTTTTGATAAGTTATAATTATTATATGTAGTTATAATCATGACTAGATATTGTGTTATAAATGATTAATTAGTATTTATGTTTGTATATGTACATAAGTACAACATATTGTATTAGTTTTATATTTAATATTATCCTGTAACTAGTTTTTTGTAACTGTTGGATAATAAATGTTATTATTATTATTATTATTATTATTATTATTATTATTATTATTATTATTATTATTATTATTATTATTATTATTATTATTATTATTATTATTATTATTATTATTATTATTATTATTATTATTATTATTATTATTATTATTATTATTATTATTATTATTATTATTATTATTATTATTATTATTATTATTATTATTATTATTATTATTATTATTATTATTATTATTATTATTATTATTATTATTATTATTATTATTATTATTATTATTATTATTATTATTATTATTATTATTATTATTATTATTATTATTATTATTATTATTATTATTATTATTATTATTATTATTATTATTATTATTATTATTATTATTATTATTATTATTATTATTATTATTATTATTATTATTATTATTATTATTATTATTATTATTATTATTATTATTATTATTATTATTATTATTATTATTATTATTATTATTATTATTATTATTATTATTATTATTATTATTATTATTATTATTATTATTATTATTATTATTATTATTATTATTATTATTATTATTATTATTATTATTATTATTATTATTATTATTATTATTATTATTATTATTATTATTATTATTATTATTATTATTATTATTATTATTATTATTATTATTATTATTATTATTATTATTATTATTATTATTATTATTATTATTATTATTATTATTATTATTATTATTATTATTATTATTATTATTATTATTATTATTATTATTATTATTATTATTATTATTATTATTATTATTATTATTATTATTATTATTATTATTATTATTATTATTATTATTATTATTATTATTATTATTATTATTATTATTATTATTATTATTATTATTATTATTATTATTATTATTATTATTATTATTATTATTATTATTATTATTATTATTATTATTATTATTATTATTATTATTATTATTATTATTATTATTATTATTATTATTATTATTATTATTATTATTATTATTATTATTATTATTATTATTATTATTATTATTATTATTATTATTATTATTATTATTATTATTATTATTATTATTATTATTATTATTATTATTATTATTATTATTATTATTATTATTATTATTATTATTATTATTATTATTATTATTATTATTATTATTATTATTATTATTATTATTATTATTATTATTATTATTATTATTATTATTATTATTATTATTATTATTATTATTATTATTATTATTATTATTATTATTATTATTATTATTATTATTATTATTATTATTATTATTATTATTATTATTATTATTATTATTATTATTATTATTATTATTATTATTATTATTATTATTATTATTATTATTATTATTATTATTATTATTATTATTATTATTATTATTATTATTATTATTATTATTATTATTATTATTATTATTATTATTATTATTATTATTATTATTATTATTATTATTATTATTATTATTATTATTATTATTATTATTATTATTATTATTATTATTATTATTATTATTATTATTATTATTATTATTATTATTATTATTATTATTATTATTATTATTATTATTATTATTATTATTATTATTATTATTATTATTATTATTATTATTATTATTATTTTAGGTTTCCTCAGCTTAGCTGGTAAGTAACGCGTACCTCGGCTGTTTATTGCAAAAGGTAAGCGTTTTTGTTGTTGTGTTAAATGTAGTCTACTATTTAACATTATTTAATTTTTAAGAGTCGTCATTCAGAACCTTGCGTACAATTCCACAGGTATCTATTATAACAGAACGCTGCATTTTCTTATAAATATAGTCGGATACTTCTATAAGTTTCAAGTTCTCAAAGAGGGCTTTTGGTATTTCTCCAGTTGATCCAATTACAATGGGAATCACAATTACCTTATCCTGGTGCCACATCAATCGTATTTCATTTGATAGAGGTAAGTACTTATCTAGTTTTTCTTTATTTTTAGCCTGGAGGTTTGCGGCATTGGGTATGGAGATATCAATTAGGTAAGTATATTTCTTTGTTTTGTCAGTTAGAACTATATCTGGCCTATTGTGCGGCATTGTTTTGTCTGTTATTATTTCCCGATTCCAGTAGATTTTAAAAAGTTCATTTTCAGTGACATTTGCGGGGTTGTATTTGTAGTAGGGGTCTTTTTCAACTTCGGGATCAATCTGCTTACATAGTTGTTGGTGCAATATTTTTGCGACATTATCATGTCTTCTCGTGTATTCCGTTGCGGCTAGTGATGGACATGCGCCGGTGATGTGATCTACAGTTTCAGGTTTTCCGGAACACATTCTGCATTTATCGTTTTCGATTCTATTATCATGTATTATGTGTTTCTGATAATATTTGGTCGCAATTACTTGGTCTTGAATACCAAGCATAAATCCTTCCGTTTCAGAAAAGATATACCCTTCTTTTAGCCAGCTGTTGGTAGCCTCTTTATCTATATTATTATTATTATTATTATTATTATTATTATTATTATTATTATTATTATTATTATTATTATTATTATTATTATTATTATTATTATTATTATTATTATTATTATTATTATTATTATTATTATTATTATTATTATTATTATTATTATTATTATTATTATTATTATTATTATTATTATTATTATTATTATTATTATTATTATTATTATTATTATTATTATTATTATTATTATTATTATTATTATTATTATTATTATTATTATTATTATTATTATTATTATTATTATTATTATTATTATTATTATTATTATTATTATTATTATTATTATTATTATTATTATTATTATTATTATTATTATTATTATTATTATTATTATTATTATTATTATTATTATTATTATTATTATTATTATTATTATTATTATTATTATTATTATTATTATTATTATTATTATTATTATTATTATTATTATTATTATTATTATTATTATTATTATTATTATTATTATTATTATTATTATTATTATTATTATTATTATTATTATTATTATTATTATTATTATTATTATTATTATTATTATTATTATTATTATTATTATTATTATTATTATTATTATTATTATTATTATTATTATTATTATTATTATTATTATTATTATTATTATTATTATTATTATTATTATTATTATTATTATTATTATTATTATTATTATTATTATTATTATTATTATTATTATTATTATTATTATTATTATTATTATTATTATTATTATTATTATTATTATTATTATTATTATTATTATTATTATTATTATTATTATTATTATTATTATTATTATTATTATTATTATTATTATTATTATTATTATTATTATTATTATTATTATTATTATTATTATTATTATTATTATTATTATTATTATTATTATTATTATTATTATTATTATTATTATTATTATTATTATTATGTGACCTATAGTGAGATAGAGGCATCTATAGACATTGCCTCAAAACAAATACATACGATACAGTCAGGAAGCTTTGCAGTCGTTGAATCCCACAGAATTTGAAAGAAGAACAAAAACAAGCACGTGTTAAGTGGTGGAAGGAAATGCTAAAAAAATTAGAAGGAGGTCTTTTAAATTTGGTATATAACATCGTAACAGGTGACAAATCTTGGAAATATTCATATGAGCCTAAAACTAAACAGCAATTGACTGTGTGGGTGTTTCTAAATGAACCTAAACCCACAAAAATGTTGCGTTCACGAAGCGTTTAAAAAAAATGATTTCTTGTTTCTTCGGAAAAACGGGTCATGTTGCAACTGTTGCATTAGAGGATCGAAGAACAGTTAATACTGTCAATTTGTTTGCCAGAAGTTATCACTGAAATCAAAAGGAACAACATAAACTGGCAAATCATTGTTCACACAGCACGACAAACTATAGAGCGATTTATTGCTCAATGACTTTTTCCTATTTCGACATATCAAAAATAAAATGCATGGCAAGCGTTTTTCATTGCCTGAAGAGGCCGTTGAAGCATTTAAATCACTTGTTTTGGATTTACCTTGCTAAGACTGGCAAAATTGTTTAGAAAATTGGTTTCATCGGATGCAAAAGTGTACAGATTTTAAAGGAGAATATTTTGAGAAGCAATAAAGCAATTTACATAACGTAATTTGTGTTTTGTTTTACATTTTCTGCAAACTTTGGCATTGTCCCTCGTATTAGTGATTACTGGTTTCTTAACCTGATTACTCTGAACAAAATAATCCTAAAAGTTACGTCAACAAACATCAATTTTTATAGACGTTTGTTACTTTTTATGTAAGTTTAATGCTAAAAATAATTTAAAAGTTAATTAATATTCACCACCTAATAAAGTTCCTATTAGTTATTAGGAAAATAAATTATTTAATAGCTACATAAATGATTTTTTGATTTTTATGATAAATTATTTGACAAATACTTATTTTTTTTTCTTTATTTACAACGTCGATTAAAGTCATTAGCTCTTATTTTAATTTAATAATAATAACCTCATGTAATAAACCTAAGGAGACAAAACAACACAATAAAATGGTTAAATAAATAAATAAATAAATACTAAACCTATTATCACAATTGCTAAAACTAAATTTAAAATAATATCACAGAACCTACTATCACAACTGACAACAAAGTTGTAAAAGACTTTGATGCCAGTACTTATATATTAACCTAACGTAATATCACAGATGACACCGAAGCTGTAAGATGCTTTGATGCCAGACCCTAAAAACTAATTAAATCTAATATCACAACCTAACCTATTATCACAGATGCCGTCAAAGATGAAAATAGATTTGATTTCAGACGACAAATACCTATTATTGTTTTGTTTAACATTTAACATAAAAGTTATAAAATTTATAAAATTTATATTACAATGTAAATAATTATAAATAAAACTAAAAATAAAGCAGTTTTTGTTAATACTGCTGAGTCAACAACAGATCTTCTATCATGTTCTTTGGCATCGGCAGCATCATTATTTACATTACCTGTGGCATTGTCATTCACACTATCTATTATAACTACACCTGCACATAAACATCTATGTAACAAAAATACTAATAAGTAAATACAAAGCTATTAGCAATAATAGAGTTAATTTAATTAACATTGATTAATAATTAATTAAAAAAAAAGAATATGAAAGATTAAAAAAAATAGAAAAAAAAATAAAGATAAAAAAAAAACATATGCAGGAGTATTAGCAAAAAAGAAAGGGTTGTCAATTAAAAATTTAAAACTAGTTGTAAAGTAAACGAGTAAAAAGTTAAAGCTGTTTAAATTTTTTATTTTCTACCACCAGCAAAAATAATTTAAAAAAAAGTTTATTTACAACTTTGGTAATATTTTTTTTTTATTTTTCTAGTTGTTAATGTACTTAAATTATTGTTTCACGGCTTTAATAGTACAGGAAAATAAAACATTTACTGTTTATCAACTTTTTTTTCAATTTTGGTAAATTAATTTTTATGCTTTAGTTACCCTGCCTGTGTTTAATAAAGAAATTCAAAAATAGAATTTTTTTCAGTTTCAAATAACAAAAGTAAATTACTATATTTTATTTTTACAAAACCGTAAAAAAATATTTCTAAAACATTATCTTATAATGCCCGTATGACACTGATCTATAATTCTTTATTGAATTATATATATAAAAATATTTAAATCTTAAAAAGTATGTAAAATGCACAAATAATCATCAATCTTATTGTAGATTGAAATTTTAAGAATATTTTTAGTTTTTTTTTAGAATTAACACAAAAAATGTACGAATTAACAGTTTTTAAAAAATAGTTAGGTTATATTATAAATGCTATTACTCACATGTTATATGTTAATTATAAAGAAAACCTAAAAATATTCTTAAAATTTCAATCTACAATAAGATTAATGATGTTTTGTGCATTTTACAAACTTTTTAAGATATAAATATTTTTATATATACATGGTGTCCGGAAAATACGTGTACAACGTTTGACGACAGACTCCTGATGTCAAAATAGGTCGATCTAAGCCGACTTAGTTATATCCAAAATTGTCTCGTTTAGCCGGTAGAGGGCGTCAAAAATTTGTAAATATTAAAAAGAAATTACCTGTAACAATAATTTTTTAAGTGACCTTGTTGCTATGGCGTTTAATAATTTGACAATTATTGACAAATTGTCACCAGTCTATGAAATTTACTCAAGTATACGATCAACATTCTTGAATTACAAGTTCATTTTACCATTAAAAATGGAAAATTATACAAACTCTCAGAAAGTTGACATGCTCCTGGTATACGGGTTTTGTCAAGGAAATGGGCGTCAGAGTGTTAGGGTTTACATGGAGAGGTTTCCTAACCGAGAAAAAGTTTGAAGGCAGGGGTCGTATGCAAACAACTCGAACTGTAGAAACAGAAGAGATGATTCTGGAAAGAGTTGAAGAAGAACCAAGTACCAGTACCCGTCTCTTAGAACGTGAGTTAAATGTTCCTAAAACGATTGTCAATGAGGTTTTAAGAGAACAGTTGTTACATCCTTACCACATACAAAAAGTCCAGGAACTTTTACCGACTGATCCCCCCATGCGGATTACATTTTGTCAATTTATTAGAAACAAAAGAATCCTTGTTCCAAATTTTTGTAGAAAATTTATGTTTACTGACGAGGCATGCTTTACAAGATCTGGGGTAACCAATCTGCACAACGAACATATTTATTCCGATGAAAATCCACATGCCATTAAAGTTGCACATCATCAGCATCAATTTAAAATTAATATTTGGGCAGGTATTATTGATCACTACCTTATTGGTCCCATTGTTATTCCAGACAGGTTAGATGGAAATATTTATTTAAATTTTTTGCAAGACACATTACCAATTCTTCTGGAGAATTTGCCCCTTTTACTTCGGAGGGAAATGTGGTATATGCATGATGGTGCCCCGCCCCATTTTTCCGTTGCCGTTCGGCAATACTTACATCATCAATATCCCAACCGATGGATTGGAAGAGGCAATGATGCACCAATAAAATGGCCACCACGTTCTCCTGAGTTAAATATGTGTGACTTCTTTTTGTGGGGCGCTATTAAAACAGAAGTTTACAAGACTCCGGTAAACACACGCGATGATTTATTGCAGCGGATTTTAAATGCAGGCAACCATTTTAATAATCCCGAGACATTAGATAGGGTCCAATATCATTTTTTAAAGAGTGTTAATAAGTGTATTCAGCAAGATAGCGGTCATTTTACACATTTGCTTAAGTAATGTTTTTGTTTTACTTAGTTTCTTACAATAGATACTTTCAACTTTGTTATACTTTTGTTTTTTTTGACGCCCTCTACCGGCTAAACGAGACAATTTTGGATATAACTAAGTCGGCTTAGATCGACCTATTTTGACGTCAGGAGTCTGTCGTCAAACGTTGTACACGTATTTTCCGGACACCGTGTATAATTCAAGATATAATTATTGACAGTGTAATACGGGCATTACTTACGTATGAAAATAATCAATAAATGGTTGTCGTGCACCAGCATATTTGCTTCTTCTACAATTTTATTATGAATGTTATTTTCTAGCTGGTTATCTTCAAATAGTATTTTATTTTTTAACTACTGCAATGTTATGTAGCACCCCAGTTGCAACAATGATATCAAACGCAAGTTGACATTTATTTCTGATTCTCTTAATAATTGTTTTTGTTTTAATTTGAGATAAATTGAAAAATTGCTCTACTTGTGTTATAGGATTATTAATTGAAAACATAAGATATGAACAAAGTGGATATCAGCTATCTCTTAACAACACACTGAACCCCATTTCATTGTTTTCTAACATCTGAAGTTTTTGAAAATATGGCTTGATCTTGGATAACTAACAACAATATTCCTTATTTTATAATTTGCCTTGCTAATTGATTGTACTTTTAATTAAAAAAAAAGCTTTTTAATTACAAAATATTTTTGCATTGTTACCACCTAAAAATTATTAAAAAAAACAACGTTGTGATTATGTGTTTTTTGATAATATTGCAACAAAACTGGCAAAAAGTTATTTTGAATAAATTCTCAAAAAAAGGGTTTGTTATGCAATGAGATGTTTAAAATTTTCTTAACTTGTAGTGGCATTATTGGCATTTTGCATATGCATACGCTTTTGTGTGTGTGCGCAATAATGACACTGTTGAGTTGTAACAGTATTTTTGAATAAGTTTATATCTATTTAATTTGACAGTAGTGACAAATTTTACAGTAACCTTGCATTATTCTATTTTGATCAAATGTATAGGTTTAGATAACGCATTTTCAACATAGATCGTAATTTAAGGACCAAAGACAAAAAATGTTAAAAGTCTTGATCACAAATCTGTAAGTCTTATCAATAGTTTTCTTGACAATAGAAAATTATAGTAAAAATTGATGGATTTAACTCTGAAACCCCAAAATAAATGCTGGTGTTCTTCAAGGCAAATACTTTTGCCAATTTTTTTGATTTACATAACTGAACTGTTTATAGTTTTGCAGTTTGCACCTTTAATACTTTATACTTTCCAAAAACCATATCGACAAATATAGCAGAGCGTCTTGAAATTTCTAGGTTAGAATCTGCAGCATCTATAAACAAAAACTCAATTTTTTACTGTTTCAAAATCAAAGTTTGAGGTATTATCAATACCAAATATTAAACTATACAACAAATCTATATCTAAATCTTTTTCAATTTGTTTTTAGGGATTACAATCTCACATAATCTTTTCTGAAACGACCATGATGTTAACATAGCTTCAAAAGTATTTAATGAACTAGAATTTTTTAATAGATGTAAACAGTTTTTTATTTTTGTTCAGCTTTTGATTATATATAAAACTTATATTTGTCTTTGTATTAAATATTGTTTTCAAGTATGAGAACGAGCATACAAAACTACACTATCTCTTTTAAATTTTATTCAAAAACGAGCTATTCTGATTATTGCCGATCCAGAATTAACCGTAGATACTTTACTTACAACACCGGCGAAATCTTGCAGATGTAATAATGCAAATAAACTTTCAAGTATAGTATTTTTCAAGACTTATACGCCACAAATATTCAAGGTCAATGTTCACAAGCTGCTTAAACTTTGTTTTTAATTTGATAGTTTTAGAAAATGTAATTTTATGTTGAAATTTATAAGTTCAATGTTTTAGACAGCTGAACTGTTTTTTTTTGCCGGCAATCATCTACTGTTAACAGCGTAATGTAAAGAGTGATTTATGTTGATCTTCTATATGATATAGATACATATTTTAAAAGCATTAAATTATATGTTGATGTTAAACGTTGTTTTGTATCTTAGCAACATAAACCATTTAAGTATTAAGTAAGTAGCTAAATATACAACACAACAACGCATTAAAATTGTTCCCAATTTAAAATTTGATCCAAAAGTTTGAACAAACTGGGTCCGTAACTAACGCCAAACATACTTGTAGCAGTCGCTTAGTGCAGAATGTTGCCAGCGCTCGTTAAAGTATAACTGCAGAATCAGAAACAATATGTCATTAATTGCAGCAACTGGGCCTTACGTATTTCTTATTCTTACAAAATCTGAAACTAAGAGATTATTTACAGCGTTGTGTGTTTGCCAAATGGATGCAGCAACAAGAAAACAAATTTTTGCTCAAGATCATATTTAGTAATGAGACGCATTTTTAATTAAACTACTAAGTAAACAAAGAGATCTGATGTATTTAGGGATTAAAAAATTTAAAAGAATTTTTTAAGAAGAAAATGCATCCTCAAAAAGTGACTATATGGTGTACCTTGTAGTCTGGTGGCATTATTAGACCATAATTTTTAAGACAGTTGTATTATTGTAATTTTTATTGTTTAGTTTGTGACTTGATAAATGTCATAAATTTGTTTCTTGTTGAATAAATTATTATTACTATTTTTATTATTATTATTATTATTGTTAACACCTTGACTGCGGCACGTGTCCCGAGCGGCATGTTTTTGTCAATTTCTGTGCGACCGCAAAACTAGACAGACAATTTTGTTCTGTGCAAAAGCAATAAAAACCTTGATTTTTATCCAAAATTGTTGTTACAAGTAGCAATAGATTAAGTTGGTATGATTTAATAACTGATTTTATATAACACATACCCCGAAGACTCTTGTCGCACATGAACAGTTTTTAATAACTGCTACGCTCATGCCTTGCAATGCATGTGTTATATAGTTTAGTTAGGTTCTTATAATATCATCGTATGTTTTGTTGTCAAATTGGTGCATTTCTTTATACAGTTTGTATAAGTATCTGCTAAAAATGTTGAGTAGAACAAGATATATACATAATTGAACTTGCTAATAAAGTCATCGAATCACCGGAAGCATGTGATGTTGTAACTAGGAATTGAATACTATGCTATGTATACTTTTTTGAGATTATTTCATGCAATAGTTCTACTTTTAATTACTAGAATGCATCTAATATTCTATTGAATTGGATAAAACATTTTAAAAGCATTTATCACAAAAATAATGTAAACAAATAATAGCAAACGGTATAAAATAAACACTTTTCAAAACTTCTATTTTTGTGTTTTTGTAAACATTTCACATTTTCAAAGTTTATAACAAATTACTTAACCAAGTGTTTACGTTTTTATGTCATGATATAAGATCAGGGTGTGTAATAAAGTTTTTCAAATAATATTTAGTTGAAAATATTAAAAGTCTTTATTTTTTATTTAACAAAATACCGCAAACGTTTTATTTGTGTTTATTCATTTTTTTAATCTTTTATGCATCTAATTGCAATAGTTTGATCTAAAACCTCCTTTTGTATACAAGATGATTTAAAATTGATGTATCAGAGTTAATAATACTGACATCCATTGACCGCCGAGATCGTGCGATATCACTTCTTAAAATGTCTTTCTATGAGGTTGTTTGAAGATCTGAAACACCAAATGAACTGAAAACACTGAACACAAAAATACATACTTTGTAAAATATTTCTGTGTTTTCTTTTAAATACATTCACGTGGAAGCGCAAACTAAATTACAATTTACTTATTAATATGGCCCGGAAACTAAAACGCTAAAACTGTTAGAATTAGCTTAGAAAAATGGTCCATTATAAAAAGTTGCGTTACAAATTAATTTGAGCAAGAAGTTTATTTTAAATTAATTTAATATTCAAACAACAATACAGAAAAAAAATACCAAAAATATTAAGCTTAAATCATATTGCAAAAATTATGATAAAAATGTAATTATTTTATACTTTAATCTCTGCTGATAATTTACAAATTTGTTAAACTTTACTCCTAAGTTCTTCTCTTGAAATATTTTATTAAAACTTACATAGCATGTTGCATTAAATCCCTTATAATTTTACATGGAGTTTTCTTATTTCTTGTTTAAATTTTATTGTATACAATTTGTTAGCTTGATAATGCACACTACACTACGATATTTCTATTAATGTTACAATAAAATATATAACGTGTTTCCAAAATATTAATAAATATATTATGGACAAATAATACATGTTTGTTGTATGTTATTTATTAAAACTCATCTGAATATGTTTTTTATTTGTCGAGTTATTTTAATCTAAAAAAAAATCTCCAAATAAATAGACTATTACAATAAATTTAAAAGAAATAATCAGTACAGATTATAGTAAATTTATAGAACCCATTGCACAATCAATATATTACGTTGCTTAATTAAAGCTGACAACATATATACGCAATTGCACCTAATATTATGATATTGATAACCGTGAATTTGATCCATTAATAAATCTTTTACTCTGCAGAGCAAATCTAGAATAAAATTATTGCTGATCATTTAATCATTTGTATTTTGCAGTGATTTTATTGTGCTACGAGCCTATTGCTATCTAGTTTTTTAACAAATTACCTATTGAAATTAGAATGCTTTCACTTAAGGACTTTAGTTGTTTTGTCAAGTCATTGTTGCTAACCAATGCATTTTATTCTATTGATGAATTTTTAAATTATAGTTTCTAATATGTAAATTGTTATGTATATTACTTTAAAATTAATTATGTTTTTATTAGTTTGTATCAATGAATTTTTAAAGTATAGTTTTTTTTAATATGTAAATTTATGTCTAGTACTTTAAAATTAATTATGTTTTTATTAGTTTGTATTAATGATTAATTTTAGGTACTTATTTTAACATTTGTATTTATGACTTGTGTAAATGCAATTATTGCATATTAACATCAATAAACATTATTATTATTATTATTATATTAAATTAACTTTTCAAAAAAATCTTAAAATAGCAATTATTATATAATTGATATTTTAAGATTTTTTTGCGATTCAGTTTTCTATTATTCTTGTACAATAATCGGTAAATATTTATACAGTAACAAGAATGCAAACTAAAAATAATTTATATTTTATGTTTTATTTGTAAATTTAAATAAAAAATGAAGCAACCTTTTTTTCTTTGTGCAAATAATAGTTTGCTTTGTTTTTACTTTATAATATATTTTAGTTTTATTTAAAAAAAAAAAATTAATTTAAATCATTAATTAAAACCCTTCTTTGAATTCACCGAGAAACAATTATATGAAAATGTACAATGCAACTCTAATTAGTCTGCAACTTGGGTTTATTGTAGGCATAGGAATTGAATCTCGGTTGAACAACATCCTGAGGCAAACAAATAGTAACTACTACTATAAAATCAATAGCTATTTCTGTTAATTAAATTAATTATTAAACTGTAGCTTAAATAACATTTAATTAATAAAAATTTGTAACTAAAAAAACTTAAATTAACAAAATTAGTGAAAGATTATTTGTTAAAACTACTCATACTACTAAATTCATTATGTATGTGCTTTTTTACATTATTTGCTATTTATTTTTTAATTATAGCAATTTATGATAAATAATTGTATTATGCTGACATCTAATTTTGTTTAATCAACATCATAATGTTACACCACTAAAGACAAACATTAAAGATTTTTTATAACTTGCATATGTATTGTTAGAGTGCTTGTGTTATTCACAAGAGCTTTTTAAACTTAAGCTTTCCACACATAAGGATAAAAAGTATCTAGACTGTATACATTTCTATAGAAAATATTTGTGGTACGCTACCGCAAACCCGGATTGAACAGGCACAACAGTGCGCCGCAATATTTAATTTAAGCATGGCCGCCTCTCTCTTTCCTTGTGCAAGTTACCGCCAGTTCCGGCTGTCAAACCGATGTTGACTCCGTCTAATTCTCGATAATAATACGATTTATTCGTATTTTCGCGTTCAATACTAGGGAATCCGGATGTGTACAGCGTGTACAGCGACCTCCCTACAGAATTTGCCATATAAATACTACCTTAAGAATTTGCATTTTCTATTAATCAGATTAAAAACAAATCGAAATTAAATTTATTGAAGATTATTAATAATCATAATAAAACAATTTATAATAAAACATAGTTCATTATTAATTATACTACTTATGTGGCGTGTATCAATAAATATTATTTATCAAACTTAACATTGTTTGACTTTTAACTATTTAAAAAGATATTGTTTAAAAAAAATTTAAAACGATCAATTTTGTATTGAATTAGGTTTTTTTTAATGTTTATAGACATGGCAAGTTTATTGATTTATTATTATCAATTTTATTACTGATTTTTTAATCAATTCTGAGTAGCGTTTAGGAACTACCTACTTAGATTAGTATTTGTACAGGAATGTGTTAAGGATAAAATATAGATTCATAAGTTATATGATTCGGCACAAAGAAGATAGAATTTGCAAAAAAGCACTACTTTTACAATTATAAACCGTATAAAAAGGCTTTAACAAAACTTATTTATTGAAAGTTTTAACTGCTTTTAAACTTATCAAACAATATTTTAGATTTCTAAAACATGCACAAGGTGTTTCATATTTATGTTATAACGTCGTGTTTACATGACGACATTCTATGTATGAATATGAACTTGAGTATATGTGACATTTGAATAATATAACTGGTAATCTAACTCCATACATGTGTTACGTATATTTTTTTGCGAATAACTTAATTATATCAAGTGTTTTTTTTTTTAATTAAAATATTTCTAACTTTTTTTATATGTGTTAAATTTAGAAAAAAATAACTAATCTATTAGTATGTTATATTGTTACAATATTAAAAGTTTGAATATTTATAGAAAATAAACAAGATCAAGAAGTACAAGTATTCATACCCGCTCTATTAAAATAACGTGCTGGGCACTATATACCCTGAAATAAACTTACATACGTATTGTAAATTATAATATTACTGATCCCAAGTCAGGTAAATTGTAGAACTGTATCTAACGAGTTAAACTTATTTTTTTAGTTTTAGAATAATAATTTACTAACATTTAGCTTATATCAAAAGTTTTTAAGTACTTAGGCAACGGCTAATACTATCAAAGCTTGTTTCCATTAGATTGGTTATTTTAAATACAATGATATTATAAACTATTAGTATACAAAGTGTTGGTTATGTACGTAGACAAACTTCACGGTTATTTCTTGATTGATTCTAATATCAAAAAAATCATAAAAACATGCAATTTTTGTTTTCAAAATATTAATTCATTTGTTTGAAACTATCAACAACTTGACAGTTATTATAATTTGTTAAAAATGTGTTCATTTGTAGTTGTTTAATAAGTGATAGAATACATATAAATTTCGATTTTAAATTTTATGTTATATCACAAAAAATTTCACAATAAAATATACAAAAGTGCATAGACTATAAAATCAATAAAGGAGATTCAGAGAAATAAAGCGGTGTGCCTCAAAATGGCAATATAGGATAATTAGAAGTTAATTAAGCAGCCTAACCTCTAAGCATGCCGTATGTAAGAATTAGAAGAGTATAATAATATATTATGTATTAAATACAAAAATTAATACTAATAATACAAAATGCAATTGGTAGTCGAGTGAGCAGAGCCGTGGACTGCAATTGCTAAGGTTAGGTTAGGTTAGGTTAGGTTAACGGCGATTGTTGGATATATAAAGATAGTGGTAAATAGTAAGTAACGTTGTTACAACAAAAGAAACTGCAGAATAGAAGTGTCAAAAAACTAAGAAAATAAGAACAAAAAACTAAGCAAAACTTTGTTAATGAAAAAAGGTTGTGAAAAAAGAGCGATTAACAAGTCGGAAAATAAAAATAAAAGATACCAGCAATAAAATAAATAGGTTATGTTATAACAACAGTAAATATTTAAATATATTTATTTTAACAAAGATGAAGATTTTTGAAAATACATAAGAAAATTTGATCTAATTAGAATGGCTAAAGAGTTTAATGGAAATGCCAACCAGCTATTAAAAAAAAATGGAAAAAGCAAAAGGAGGTACAATAACAAGAATAAGAAGGAAAGTATTTTTTAAGAAGATAATAAATAATGGAAATAGAAGTGATAGTGCAGCAAAATTTTATCCTAAAAAAACAAAATACATGATAGTTACTGCGTATAACAGAGAAATAAAAAACTAAAACAATGATTGAAAACACAATATAAGAAACAAATGAAAAAAACTAAAAAAAGAAAAAAAAAACAAACAGAAAAGCAAAAAAGAATCAGAAAGCAAATAAGAAAAAAAAATTATACTTACTAAACAAAATGAGAAAGAAGGTAAAGAAAGGAAAAGTATACCCACATAGGAGCAAAGAGACAATCGGTAATTGACTACGTAATAATAAATATAGAAGCATAGTAAAAGATAGCTAGCTAGATAGATAAGCTACAAAAAATGTATATAAATGGAAACATAAAAAGAAAACAAAAAACAGAAAAAAAAATAGTAAAAAAGAGAATGAACACAAAAAGGCGTAGAAATGTACAGACAAAATGTATATAAAAGACATTTTGAAGAAAAAGCGTACAACAAAAAATGGAAGAATTAGAAAACATAACCGCAGACGCAACAACAAAAAAAAAAACGTTTATAGAAACAGAAAAAACATTTAGAAAAAACAAATGGTAAAACACAAAATGCACAGAAAAAATAAGCTAGAAAAATACTCCAAAGTTTGAAAAATGACTAAACATCAATATGTGTTCGAAAGGTATACAAAGCAAAATGCAAAGAAGTTAAAGCAAAATATTAAAAGAAATTAAAGATAAAAGAAAAAATCATTGAAATACAAAGTAGAAAAAAAATACAAACAAATTTTAATAAAAGACTGGAGAATACAGTTCTTAAAACTTAATAAAGGACTGGACAGAAACACTGATTGACAACCAATAACAACACAACAACAGAAACAAGATGTATATAAAATAACAAAAGAAATAATGTGGAAACAAATAAAAAAATTAAAAAAAACAAAAAGCGCTAGGTACGGATAAAATTCAAATAGCAGCATGAAAGTATAGTATAAAAGATCTTATTAAGAGACTGAGTGAAATATTAAATAAAGTATAGAAAGAAATTATTACAGAATATATTACAGAAGTATAACGATACTAAATACAGCATACAACATCTACGTCATGGTATTTGAAGAAAAAGTGAGTGAAGAACTATAGATAAGTAAAGTATTTCTAGACGGACAAGCCAAATTTGAAAAAAAAGAGAGGCTATGGATAAAGTATTCTTACTACACCATATAGTAGAAAAGAAAATTGCAGAATTGTATTTAGTTTATTCTTAAACCTAAAAGCAGCATTTTATGGTGTAAATAGAAAAAAATTGTAGATGTATTTAAAAAAAAAAATAAGTGAGCATTTATGAGATAGGGTTGTTCACTCAGCCATAGTTTGTTTGTGTCATACATTGCAAATGTGTAGGGCGCAAACGGGTAGGGCATTGGTGGGCAAAGAGAAAATGTGGTTGCTAGCTGCAAACAACATAGTACAAAACAAACAACTGAAATAAACAATATGATATGAAGATGCTTAAAAATATATATTAAAAAAAAGTAAAGGAAGTAAATGTAATAAAAATAAAAATGATAACGTTTAAAAAGAATTGAAAAAACGTAAAGTATAAAACTGGAATTGATATGAAAAAAATTAAAGAAATATAAACTTTTAAATATCTAGGATATGTTTTTTGTACAAACAATAATAAAAAAAAACAAATAAAAAATATGACAAAAAATGTAAATAAAACTGTAAGATAAGTAAAAAAAATTGATACAAAAATGTAATTTAAATGTATGAAAATAAGAAAATAATAGTAAATTTGCGGATGGTAAAAAATTAGAGGCTACTTAAAGAAAATACTAGAGATAAATTAAAAGTAGAAACAGAAAAAAGTACAATAAAGTAAGAGGAAAAAGTGAGAAAAAAATTAATATAAAATGGAAATTGCTTGAAGGAGAAAATGAAGAAAAATGTAGAAACATAAAAACTTGCGGAGAAAAATATTTCAAGAAAAATAAATATGCTAATAAAGAAATATAATAATTGAAAATGGATAAAAGTATGTAGAAAAAAAATAAATCTAGATATAATGCAAATTATGTACATATTATAGCTTTTTTTTGGTAGGAAAAAAAATCATGAAAAGACACTGGATAGCCCGTGCTGTACAGTAGTATCAGGTTTTCACTGACTAAAAAAACCCACCTTTTACCTTTATTACCTTAAAGTGGTTTGCTTGGCGTCTCGTGCTGTACACCTCTGGTGTTTTACTCTTTGAGCAGCTCCGTCTCTTCGATGAAGTCTAGTACTTTTAGCCAGTTGGTTTCTTTTAGCAAATTTTTGTTTAGGTTGTATTTTCCTAAAATGGCTATACGTTGCTGTTTGTAAGTTTTGCATTCATTCAGCAAGTATATAAAAATGAGACTCCGATCTTCATCCATACACCCGTGGCATAAAGAACCGTTCCTATTTCCATCCTATACAAGTGTTTGTTAAGTCTACAGTGTCTGGTTATCAGTTCTGTGAGCCTTTAGAGTCTAATACGTTACCATTGTTTTAGTATCATACAATGGTCCTGCTAAGAATATTCTTAAATGTGTCAATCCATTACAGTTTTTCTACAAGTTGCTGTGCTCCGCCTCAAATTTGCTGCGGATTATTGCTTTCCGGTTTCATATAGGATCCCAATAGCGGGTTCTAGTTCTTTGTTTGGCAAGTAAATTTGCCTTGAGATTTCCTTTATCTCCTGGTTTTTGGGTATCCATACCAGGTGAACTTTGCACATATTATAGCTAATGTACTACTAAATTACCTAGAAAGTTTAAGTTAGAAAACAATTTTAAAATTAAAAAAAAAAATGATTTCAAGTCTTAGATGTGGAAAACAGACAAAAAGTGTGCACATTTTAGGTTGACATGAAAAAGAAAGTGTGTAGAATGTATTGAGAAGCTAGAAAAAACATAAAACACATGCTAAAAGAACGCAATGAAATAAAAGAAAACAATAAAATAAAAGAAAAAAAAAGCATTAAAAAAGATGATGCCTTAACTATCAGTTTTTTGCACTCGGTTACAAAATAAAATAGCGTCAAACCCAGGGTGTTGTTTGCGGATAAAGTATGCTTTGTCTAAAATGTAATCATAAACTTTTACAATAATTACTTATGAGCTAAAAAACATTTTTTGTAAACATTTAGATTGGAATAGGCAATTGTTTAATTAAGTTAACTAACATTGACGGTTTTTAGAAATAGCTACGACTATGGTTTCAAGTCTTAAGTCATTTAAGTTTTGTATCTATTGTAAGATTGTTTGTTATTAAATAGTATTTTTTTAAAACTTAATTAAGATAAAATTTATTTATAATAAATTTATAATAGTAAACAACAAAAAACTTGATTAATTAACTTTTTTCTTGTTTTAATAATTACAAACAGAATCAATGTATAGTAAAAATAAATAATAGTAAAAATTTTATAAGACTTATTTTTATAAATGCAAGTTTAAAAAAACAAAATCAAAAACAAGTTTTATGAAGCACAGATGCAATAAATATGGTAAAAACCAGAACAATTGGTTAATTTTTATATCAAAGAATGACTAGATAGCAATGTTTACGGTGTAAAAAGTCTTAAACACAATTTAATTTTACAATACACAAACATATATTAAACACAATAAATAGACAATCTTATTCATACACCCTGTGTGTTCCGTCAATCAAACCGAGCAGACTATTGACATCCTTTATCTGATTGCCCAAGACAATCGCCAAACTAAGTAATAAATCAGATGTAGTTTTTTGTTCCAAAATCTGCCAACTATCCAATAAGATATGACAAACAGTTTTTTCACTTCAACTTTTTTTATTACCACTGATACCTACGTGACTAAGAATCCAAACAAAGTCAACAGTAACATTTATTTCAGATATCTGTAGTTGAATGAATTTGAGTTAACAAGTGATGATCAAGATATTGGTTATGTACGGGGTTT
This sequence comes from Tachinus rufipes, assembly GCA_963932245.1. Taxonomy (NCBI): domain Eukaryota; kingdom Metazoa; phylum Arthropoda; class Insecta; order Coleoptera; family Staphylinidae; genus Tachinus; species Tachinus rufipes. Next base: position 82,000,379 of record OZ010743.1, on the reverse strand, counting down.
AATGCACTCAACCAGTCTGTACATCATAAGATGTATCTACACTTAGTTGGATGTAGGGAAAAGCCTGATAGATAGCATACAGTTTTGCAGTATAAACACTGCTAATACTTGGCAAGCAAAATGTAAACTGCAGATCTCTTAAAAACTTTTGTTATTATCATTACTGAAAAAGTCAAAATAAACATAGAATATTCAAAAGAATCAATAATAATTTGATCACTTGACAATAACCCACTAACAAGTACAGATTGTGGTAGTGCAAGTAGAAAGTTTGTAAGGTATTTGATAGTTACATGTTTGGTAAGCGGCCACAGTTTAAAGAAGGTTTTTTCAATCTTATTTTACAAAACCAAACCGCTTTCGTAGTGTGAGATGGGAAAAACCTCCTTTAAACTGTGGCTACTTGTCAAACATTTAACTATGAAATACTTTACAAACTTTTTACCTGCATTACCAAAAACTTTATTAGCTGTTTCAACCGTAAACGAACAAGATTGTTTGTTTGAAGATTTAGAATCTACCGTAATTCCATCATCTTTATCTACTTAATCTCTTACCATGTAGCCACATATAGAACGTTACAAACTGATTCAGTCGCCAGAGCTAATAAAGTGATATAGATTTCATAAATGTAAATTTTGCAAACACAAAGAATACTATTAAACTCCAAACCGTAACACAGTGTAAACCTTTCATCTGGCACAACATAAATAATTCCTTACTTTAAAGTTAAACATAACAAACCGGTTGATTAAAACTAGAATAGGTTTAACTTCCGGTTTTGTAGTATTGTGTAGAATTAACTTTTTCAAACGTAAGTAGATAGCCTCTGAAGTACCAGTATTCTTTATTCCTCCTTTTGAGCTGCCGCGCACGGCAAACACGCACTTGAGTTTTACTAGATGTTTTGTGAATAATTATAATAATATTAAAATTGACTCACAAATAAATTTAACGTGTCACAGATGAACTTTTAAGTTTTTTGAAGAGGTTATCTCTTTGCTTGTGAGTTGTAGTTTACGACCAGGAAAAGGCTAGTATCCAGAAGAATTTTCTTTCTTTTCTTTCCGCAAGGGGGTAATGTTTATATTGACTTTTTTTTATCTACATATATAACTTTTAACAAAATTTATTTATAATTATTACTTTAATAGTTTTGTATTGTTTATCAAAAACTGTCGGTTTAGATTTGTTATATGGTACAAGTGTTTATTAAATCAAATTGATAATTTTCGTTTTGTTTGCATAGTCTTGCAAAAAAGATCTTAGATTTTTTTAATGGATTCTAAATGTGTAAATTTATTAGTTTTAAAATTTTTGTAATATTAATTTATTTATTATAGATGTTTTGTAATTTAATTTCTGGTAATTAAGAAATATTTTTTTTATTACAAATTAAAAGGGTTAAATTGACAGCTTTGTAGATTATAATATTGAAAAACACATAAACGTTTTATTGCTAAAATTAAATTAGAGTCAATGTAACTAAAAGTGTTAGTTTTATAAAATAGTTAAATTTTGTTTGTTTGCATATCTAAATTGTCTAAAATGTATGTATATAAAAAAGCATTTAAAATATATTTCATAAAGTGTAAACTTAAAATTGCTATTTTTTTAAATGAGCGTTTGATCGTGAATTTTCAAAAGAACCTATAAATGTTATTGCGCAAACAATTTTATATTTATAATTTTACAATATAACAGTTTAGTTAATAATATTTATATATATAATAATAAAATTGTGAGAGGTAAATGAACAGAAATATAAAATAACTAGTAACTAGCTTTATTATAATATAATAAAGTTTTATGTTAAAAACCTTTTTTATAACTCATATTTTAAAAACCACAATTTAGTACTTGATGTTATTCTGTTGTGGTAGCTTATTCCGAAAGATTTAATTCCAATCCGCAAACATCGATTTTCCAGTAAAATGAAAGACATCACCGTCTCTATATAATCCTTCCTTGTAATCATGTCACTGTAGCTACTCTAAAATCACACGGTGAGTTGAAGCCATTGATTCGATCAACAACTAATAATCCTGGTACCAACAAGCATGGTCCATTCGTTTGTAAACTTAAAGCCGGTGTGGATGATAGAGAGGGTCCTCGCAACATGTATAGAACCCCCTGCAGTCATCCTGCATCGCAGTGTACGCCTGATGGCACTCTTTTACTTTCGGTCCTTGGTAAATTAACTCATCAACTGCCGCTACCTATTGCTACCTTCCCTTTTTGCATTTATAAATGTGCGTGCTTAAGTCGCACAATTACACACCCCAGATGATAATAAAATTGTGCTCAAGTGAAGTGTAAATTAAAAAAATGTTTATAAGCTAAAGCAACATTTTTTGTTGGCAAAAGGTATTAGATTGTTACATAGAAAATGCTTTTAAATATAATTATAATACTTTATACTAAATACATACATGTAATTTAAAAATGATTAATATACGTTTATCTACTACTTACTGTAACGTGTTTGTTATGCAACTGCTTTTGCTAAGAAAATATGTTATTCATACGTTCTATTACGCATGATGTGTTTTTATGTACAAAGCGATCGGAAAACTGACAGATTAGGTGATGTGATGTTCATGTTTTTTTAAAGAAAATATAGTCTAAGTTTCAATCGTAGAAAAAACATAGTGTGTAACTCACACAAAGTATAATCATGTTTAAATTATTACGTAATGGGTTTATTTACTATTTCTAATAAATTATTAAAAAATGTAATTAAAAATGAAATGACTGTTATTGTATTAATAAATTATTTTATAATTGTGATGTATAATAATAAGTACAGTAAAAAATATAGTGTTTTATTTTTGGTAAAAATTCTAGTAATTTTAGTGTTTTTAAATGTTTTTTTTATGTTTTTTTTTTTAAAGGACTCCAACAAAATAGTCTAATTTAAAAATTAAATTAACATGACAAAATAGAACAAAAAATAACATTTTAACACAATGGCACCCCTTCGCAATTTGAGTTAATGTAACTTTTAAACCAACGGTTTGAAAAATGTGTTATTAATAGTGGAGAACAGCACTTCTATATATAACCGTATAAAGGATCTGGTATACCATCCGTTGAAGATATATATTTTTATAGACATTTTACAAAAAACTGTAAATATTTTGCCATCTAAAAAAATATTTACTTGTGGTACAAAGCTTAATTGAAGTTGTAACAGTTATTTATTGACACTTCAAAATTATAAGACCAAACTTTTAGGATTTTTTAAACGCCCAAATTTATTAATTTTTGATACTAACAATCTGCATTTACGTTGTTGTGACATATTAAGAAATTTCTAAATATTATTGATATGGATAACCACATACAAAAGGTATTAATACCCTCGGGGTTTGTCAGGTCTTGCCGGTTTTCCAAAAAGAACTAATATACCCGACGTAAAACAAAAACTAATTGGACTGAACTTATGACAACAAAAACAAACCTGCTAGAAGTTAGAAATGGAAAAACGATAAATAAGAATATAAATATGGATATGTCAGCAAATAATAACGAGATATCAAAAAGTTACGGTAACGAGCAATCTTCTACTCTTTAAGTAGTAATCTGTTCTAAAATAAAGAATTAAAAAAAAAACAACTCACTGATTAAAAACAAAGGATACAAAACAAAAACTAGAAACTTCTTAGAAAGCCCAAAACTTAAACAATAAGGCCAAAAACAAAACCACAAAATCAAAGTTTTCTGTAGCGGCTTGTCGTAAACTCCGCAAACAAAAGAAAGCTTAAAGAACTTAAGCAACTAAGCCAACTAAGACAGCTGAAAAGCACAAGCAAAACATATCATTGCGCAGCAACAACAACAATCCACATAGTAGTACAACAGAATCGTAAAAACAACTGAAAAAAAAAACAAAAGAAGTAAAGAGACTTTAAAAGATAAGGGTAATCATATTTTTGTTTTTAGAAACGCATCTTTGAGTGTTAATTTCTGAGAGTCATGTGTACAGACAAGCCAAGTAAAGAATTATAAATCTAAAAACCTAGTCTAATCCAAGAAGGGTTATGACATTAATACTAGGACCACAGTTAAAACTGAAAACCCTACTAAATAAGTTGACGCCAAAAACAAAAATGTCTTGTTTACGGATAAGAGCTTTTAAAAAAATGGTAAACTCATAGAGTCCTTTAAAAAAAATGGTGGCAAACCAAAAGCAATAAGGACCGTTAAAAAAGCCATACGTTAAAATTTATTGCCGGTTGCCGAACAAGTGTATCGGTAAATTTAATGTTAAACATTATTTAAACTAATCTATATCACTGTGAGGCAGTTTCAGCAGCCCTCAATGCATATATTGTCAATCACATATTGCCTTTTTCCAAAAACTTTAAATTTACAAAATAAAAAGAAAAAAAAGTTAAACAAATAATTGTTAGCAACCCAACCCTCATACAAACCCTGTACATGCATCATAGCAAACCATACATTTAATTTAATAACCTATATTAAAAAAACCTAGTAACAGCCAAAGTGGTAATAGAAAGAAAGAAAACCAGAAGAAAGATAATTTTTAAATTTAAGAACCTTTTCTAAGAATCCGAAAAGATCTCCACTACCTACAAAAATGTTGCTGTTGACAAGCAATTTTTTGTCAACTTTATTAAACTGTTTTTGAAAAAAGCATTGTCAATCACACATCCAACAAAATTACTTGGTAAAACAAGGAACTTAACAAAGCAAGAGCAAATACTAGAAATTTGTTCAACAAAGCCAAGAAAAACGGTGACTGGTCTACTTTTAAAACCAGTCTCACAGTATATAACAATGCCATAAAGAAAACTAAAAAAGAATTGTGGAGGTAATACTGTAACGACGTTCTACATATTTCCGCTTTCAAAACGTTAAGTTTGACGCAGAAAACCGCATTAAAACCATTGAATTTTTGCTGACTAAAAACAAAAAATGCAAAAAAAAAACAGTCAAATGCACTCTGCAAAACTGATGCAGACACATTTCCCAAACTCTACGTTGATGGAAGTTTATGATCTAAAAACTATTCAAATCGCCAGGAATCGATAAGTTCTATTTACATCATGCTACAGAAAAGATTTGCATTTTTGAAAAAGCCTTTATGCAAGATTTTCAGAGCAAATTTAGCACGTTCATATTGAGCAGTTAGAAAGCGGTCAATGTAGTACAAGGGCGCAGTGAGAAGTCTGGTAAAAATGAAATAAAAAATATAATTTTCGGCAAATAAACATTTTATTCTTCAACGTAGTCGCCTTTTAGCTCGATACACTTAGTCCAACGTTTTTCTAATTTTTTGATCCCTTCCAAATAATACGATTTCTCCAACTCTTCAAAATAAGCGTGTGTTGCGTCGATGATCTCTTCATTAAAACAAAACTCTTTCCGCCGAGCTATTTTTTTAAGTTCAGAAACAGGAAATAGTCGGAGGGGGTTAAATCTGAAGAATATGGCGGATGTAGAAGCAATTTGAAGCGTAATTTATTGATTTTGGCCATGGCAACTAAACACGTGTGCACCCGTGCATTGTCTTGATGGAAAAGACCTTTTTTATTCTCCAAACGCGGTCGTTTTTCTTTCAAAACGTTGTAGAAACGGTCCAATAAATTGCAGTAATATTTACCGTTGGCTGTTTTTCTCTTTTGGAGGTAATCGATGTAGATTATGCCGCGTGCATCTCAAAAAACTGTAGCCATGACCTTGTTGGCCGATAAAACCGCCTTAGCCTTCTTTGGCGGTTGAAATTCACAGTTTAGACTGCTCCTTGGTCTCCGGTTTATAGTGATGGATCCATGTTTCATCCACAGTTATGAAACAACGCAATAAATCTTTTTGCACTTGAACATTGCCAAACCTGCCTGTGACGTTGTCACACTTGTGCGTTTTTTATTGATTGTAAGCAAACGCGGCACCCATCGCACGGTTTGCTTTTTCATATTTAAATGTTTGTGTAATATATTGCGCACACGTTTAGCTGAACTGCTTACTATCTCAACTATCTTGCGCATTTTCACTTTGCGGTTTTGCAATACCGTATCATAGATTTTGTCAACCATTTCTACTTGTTAATTATTTTAATCAATAGTGAAGAGTTCCCATAATATTTATCAAGCTTTGTTTTGGTTTGCGGAATGGTTTTTCCACTCAAAAAATAATGTTTAATTAACACACAAAATTCACTTTTTTTATCATGTTTGCAAAAATTCGATAAATTGTCTGGTTTCAATGGCTGTCAAAATTGAACTAAATGACAGATCTGTCTAAAAAATTTAATTTGGCCTAGTGACAGATGGTTTTGACAAATGACATCTGGAATTTGCAATGGTGGCGCCCTCTGAGGCAATTTTATCAGACTTCTCACTCCGCCCTTGTATTTATACCAAAACCGAGACAACCATACTTATGCACTAGTTAAATCTTATAGACCAATCAGCTTAAGAAACTAACTATACACCAGCTGGAAGTGGAGAGCAGAAGAATAGACCCTCTTATCCAACACTGGTCCAATTCTATGCTTAAAAACCGGACTGTAACTATAACATTGTACGAAAACACTGTATTTTTATTCTTATTGTGGTGCCTTATCATAAACAGTCTACTACAGATATTTAGCGATATGGGCGTCTTTGCTTTAAGCTACGCCGACGATATCATCATTTTTGCATACGAGAAGTTTGAAATTGTATCAAACATAAAACACTGTAAAAAGGTGATATAAAAAAAATAACAGTAAACCCAAGCAAAACGGCAATTGTACCGTTAACAACAAGACGTACGGTATGGGCTGCCGAGTGTAACATCCTATTCTTTTTTTCTTTTCCATCAAAAAAAAAAATCAATAAGCATAAATTAGTTTTTAAGTTTTTGATTATTTAAAGTTTAAAAAGTAATTTGTACCATCTTGTATATTCATTTATTACTGTTTAATTAACCATAGTTTAAGTGGTGGCAGCGCCGGGCTCAACGTATTTTATATTATTGATTACAGTAAACCACGAATACTGTGACCGGTCACTCTTGAGACAAAAGTGGATTGAGAGCGTTAAGCGAGATTAATAGTAACGTAAGTACATTTGCATGCAAAATCAATTTTAAAACGCGTCAGTCTAACATGAACTGCGAGAACAATAATATCTATTTATGTACATGCGAAGTCCTACCCTGAAATAAATATATTTATAATGCATAACAGTTTGTGTCTCTAATGCCCGTATTCATAAACATTTTTATAACGATTCATTATCAAACGGATCATTATAATTTAATATACATTAAGGCCCGTATTCATAAAACGTCATTAAACTTATAATGATTTGTTAAAAATATAACTAAACGTTTAATCAAATTTTCGTATTTATTAACACTCATTAGCAATAACGCTCATTAAATTATTTATTAAATTTAACGCACTATTTTTGGTCCATTAAAGCGTAACAAATCATTAAATTGACACATTTGTTTGGCTTGAAAATGTTTAATTATCTGTATTAATTCACAGCATTTGAGGTTAGATAGTATAGGTTTACATATTAATAACTTATGCAAAACAAAAGTAACTAAAAAGTTACTAAATAATTTAATTAATGACAATTTATTTATGAATATGGTTATATTTGTAATGTTCATTAACTTATAATGATCTGTTTGATAATGAATCGTTATAAAAATGTTTATGAATACGGGCATAAAAATATAATGATATTCATAAATAAATTGTTATTGATTTTTAATTTGGCTTGGTCAAGAAAGTAAACTGCTTTGTAAAACTGATTAAAGCTAAAATATAACATTTATTTAATTAAATTATGTCGTTTTGTTTAATATACACTGGCAAGCAAAATATAGAGATCACTTTAAAATTATGACATAGTTTTGAATATTTTTGTTTTAACCTTATGTTAGCAAATTGTAAACATTTGTACTGTATTTTGCACACTAAATTAAAATTCAATGTTGAATTGTAAAGCATATTTATTGATTTTATTGCGTATTTTAGAAGTTTCACAAATTTACAGTTCAGAAGTTTGAATTTTTGTTCCTAGGACTAATATAAAACAAAAAATATTAAAAAAAAAACTTATAATTAATAACGAGTATTGCTCCTTTTTGCATTAATGACTGCTTGAAATTGACAAAGAACACTTTGAATTAAATTAAGGATTACATTTTGGTTGATATTATTTCATTCCTGCATAGCAACTGTCTTAGCTCCTAGCAATTCTTAGAGTAGGTGTATGCTTTTGGATACGTCGTCCCAACTCAATTCCAATATGTTCTATGGGATTCATGTTCGGGCTGAGAGCTAGCCAATCAAACCGCAAAATTCCCACTTCATTCAGATAATCTTTAACAACTTTGGCTACGTGAGGTCTAGCATTGTCCTGCATGAAAATGCCGCCCATAGTTGTCATAAAGGGAATAACATGATTTTTGAAAACCTCCATAGTGTATCTGTGAGCTGTCAGAGAGCAATTCTCTATGAAGACTAACTCTGTGCGTGCTTCGGTAAAAATTCCTGCGCAAACCATAACCGACCTATCGCCAAATGGAATTTTTGACGTCCGCCTGATCTATTGAGACAAAAGCGCGAATCATCTGTAAACAATACCATGCTCCAGTTCTCTTTTTCCTTGCCTGGTGATTTCGGGCAAAAGCCAATCTTGTAACACAATGTCGGCGTAGTAAAAATAGACCTGTAGCCATTTTTCTACAAGACAATCCAGCAGCCTAAAACCTTCTCCTAACGGTCAATTTACTAACATTTACATCTCTAACTTTATGGAGTTGATTTTGTAGATAAACTGGAGAAACTGTTCTATTCCACAAACTTGTGAACACCAAAAAACGGTCATCTCTGTTTGTGGTAATTTTTTTTGCCTGGATCTTAATTTTCTGCTCATCAGGCCAGTATCCAAGTAACGCTGATACACTTTTTGTACAGCAGAAAGGCTTTTACCAACAACCCTTGCAGTTACACGTTTTCCTCGCCCATCTTTAATCGACGGTATAACTCCTACTACAGCAATAGAATCTAAAGGCATTATGATCTGTTAAGTACGGTACACCGTGTGAATGAAAGTGTATGTTTTCAATTAGAACGAAATGTATGCAGTTTCATAAAAGTCTGTAACAAAGTGATAATAACTGACAGATAGATAACATTTGTCAAAAAATAAATTATTGAACCCCTACTTTGGTTTACAATTTGCAAACATAAAGTTAAAACAGCAAACATTAAAATTCCAAAAATAAGTCATAATTTTAAAGTGACCTAAATTGTCAACCTCACAAATAAATAAAAATATTAGAAAGCATTGAGGAGTAGATTAATTGATATAATGCTGAAATTTTGAACTAGCTTACACAATCTGATCTTTTGACAGATTCTATAGTGTTATCTCTAAGTTTAGATTCAAATTTGTTATTTTTAAATCAGTTTCAAAAAGCATAAGTAAGTAGTTTGCAACTTATTTTTATTAAAAAAAGGCAGTATCCTACAAAATATCTAGGAGAAAATAATAGCAATGTATATAAAAAATAGATCAATTTAAGTCAACTATTAGTGCAGTTCAAATGAGACATGGAATCTAAGTTGTCTTAAACAGAAACTATGTAGACAAAAAAAATCTGACTGTTTTATGCATACAAAACAAAAATGTATGCAATAGAATCCTAACAGTTCTCCACCCCACGCAAAACGCTAAGACTCATTTTTTGCGCAAAAAATGATGATTACAGTTTTTTAGGACACAACTGAATACTTAAAAGTTGCTATACATTTAAAAAACCTACATTATAAAACTTAAAACACAAATTGTTTAAGAAATAGTCAATAAATGCGGCTTCAAGGGATTACGTCGCTTTTTATTAAATGAGGATTTTTTTGATTTTTTGTAATGACAGCGTTCTTAGAAATACGTTGTAATAAGTGTGTTAGTGTTAATAATTAACAATAATTAAAAAACTTCCTTTGTGTCTTTCTTAGACAGTATCATGCGGTTAATATGGTTTCTAAAGTTTTTAAAAATTTAGGTTATGATTTTTTTTTACAATTTTTGTACAAATATGTTTTTTCTTGTATTTTTGTATTAATAACTGAAAACTCAACAACGTCAAGCAAAACACATTATAATTTAAGTAATGTCCTTATAAGCTTTACTAATAAGATTGTCATAAGTAAACGTCAACGTCTATTCATCTGTCACTAGTGAAACCGTTCATTTAATCAAATTTACAAAACAAATAAATTACTCATCACTTTGATTCGCTAGAGAAAAAATAACAAGAAAAACATAATCTCAGGCGGTTTTGATAAACATCAATGTAACCACAAACAAATAACAGTAAGTAGTACTGTCACAACCGTATTACCATTTCAAAACCAATCTATCTTTTTATTTTTTACAGAAATATATTTAACTATTTTTTTTTAAACTGTACTACCTGTTTTTAAATTTTAAAAGCATTGGATGGACCTGAGAGATGTTTGAGGAAACTTTTGTTAAAATATTGTATTACTAACGGTTTTACAACTTTAACTAACACTTTCAGAATATACTTTAAATTGCTGCAAAAAGATTGTTATTAACAAAGGTTTAGTATTAAAAAAAAACATTAGAAAACTACAACTATAGTTTTAGTATATTGTTTTAATGCTGCACTAATATACATTTGTGACCCAGTCTACCTATAGCATCTTTAGCATTTGACAATAAAGCTTTATTTCAAATGCTTCTAATATTTTGCTTATAGCCTTTGTGAGTGTTCATGCTCCAAGCACAAAACAAAGAAAACATGACACAAACATCACAAAAATATTATCTTTATTGTTATTGTTTGATTGTAATTTTGAGGATATAATGCACAAATTAAATTATTTTACCTAATAAAAATAATAATATATCTATTATTCTACTCACATAACATTAAAAAAAACTGTTACAATAATATGTTTTATAATTTTATTTATACATAACCCAACTTTATAGACATTAGAATATTAATATCAAACACTTTTATTATACTTTATATTATCGACAGCACGATCGAAGTTGTTATAAGCCAGGTTATTGACACTCAACTAGAATCTGTAATGAAACAGGCACCTACCATACTCATATCCTGTGTCATCTATTACCACTTTATCCCGTAGCGACGACACGCGCCGACCTGAAAAGAAAGAATGCGTTATTACTTTTCGCGTAATCTCGCCACGCGTCCCCGATCTGATATTAAAAAGTGTAGAAATTAACACAAGGCACATTCCCGCATGACTGGCATGTGCAAAAATGTTATTGTATTCACAATTTCAATTATAAATAATACAAGTTTTTATACAAAAAATGTTAACTGAATTTATTTTATTTGATTTGTTTTATAATATAGAAATATTGTTTTATTTGATAAAACGTTAATTTTAATCTAACTTTTTTAACTTTTCAATTGTCCCGGTTCATTGAAAGCAATTGATAAATGTGGTTCGATCAAAACATAACAAATGACCTAATCCGGTTGGACCCAATTGATAAATCGCAGTGAATGGATGCTAGGTCCGATTGTCCAGCGAGAAAGCAATTCTGTTCGTTCAGTAAAGACGCAATTCGCGAAGGATAATAATTCTTTCGGCGCATTTTCTTCGCCCCTTGTATTTCGATTGTCTTCCTATAGTGGATTTCAGTGTATCGAGAGAATGACACAGGATTGATCGGGCTCGTCATCGTGTTCACCAATTCCGCAATTCGCAGAGAGGGACGCCACCCTGTCTCTCTATACACTCCTGGTATTATACTCTTGCATTATTAATGCCCGTCGCGTCCGCCATTTTGCGGCCCCACATCCGACGGCCTACTTCATTATTCAAGCGACGCAACCGACGGATCAATTCCGTCACACACAAAACACACCATTCATTTTTGTTCCTCTGTTATGTTAATACTGAACTATTAGCTCAACATTATAATAGAATATATTATATTACTTTTAAAAAATATACCCTAACTAAACTTTTTAATAAATTTAAATTACTTATTCAAGATGCGTTGTTGAAATATTCAAAATTAATAAATATTATTACCAAATAAAGTAAATATATTCATAAAAAAAAACAAATAAAATATGTAAAATCAAAAGATGTATTCTGTAGCACGTACTTCAAATTTGTTCCGGTTTATTTGTCCAGTATATACTCGGGCAGCATATTCGCATGTATGCCACCGGTTTCTGCAGCTATCCGCCGGACCGAACATCTTATTATGTTTGCTAGACATTTCAGAAATGCTGTCTCATATCTGTATGAGTGCGCCGTTCTCTCCGCCCTTATTGGACTTTCTGCAATTCTGAACAAACATCTCATACATGACATAAACCACTCCAAGATAAATATCTAATACGTGTATATCTCTCGAGCACAATTTCCTCTTTCTCTATAGGAATTCTTCCACTTACTATGTAATAATTGTTGTTGGTTATTTCGACATGTAGTAGCAAATGATTTTCTAAAAATAAGTACATAGATATGTACACACTTGCTTGTTCATTTTCGACCGATTAATTAATTGATAATAATGTCTAAAATAATTGATTGTTAAATAACGATAATAATTACTTTTGATAAGAATCTTTGGTTTGATTTGATTGTATTACTTGAGATATCTGAGCTAAACAATCACGTTCTCTGAAATTAAGACCAAGTGAAATTCGTCTCAAATCTTATTTTTAATTGATTGCTATTGTATTAATGTTTGTACATTGATTTAAGATTTAATCTTAAAATAATCAAAATATAAATACATCCTGTTTAAAGTTAATATTGTGTATGTAGTGAATATTGTTTTATTTATTAAGTTAACGAGTTTTAATTTTTTATTGAAACAAAAAATATCAACTATATATTTCTTCTTTAGTGATATTTATATAAATAAAAAAAAATCTAAAATTATAAAATTAATAAACTAATATAATTCTTAATAATAATCCATACTTAAAAATATTTGTAACTTATAAGTCTCGGAAAATTTTGAATTTAGAAATTTATTTCATATGTCGATAGTACGGTTAAAAAATCTTTCTTAAAAGTTTTGGTCCTATATCTCTGAACTGTCAGTGAATATTTGATAAACTTTTATCAAGCCTTGTACTACAAATAAATATTTGTGTCTTGTGTTTTGTTTAAACATATCTATATCGATTGAAATATTTATAGAAAATGCAAAGATCTGCAGCAACATTACGCCGGTGTTGCAAAATGTCTTAGTCATTAGTCAATGTTGGATGGATCAGCAATGATCTAAATAGCTTGTTTTTAATAGAGTTTAAAAGAGATAGTGTAGTTTTGGATGCTTGGAAAGAATATTCAATACCACAACAAATATAACAATTTAGGTTTGGTAATATTAGAAAGATAAGATTTACCAACAAAAGTAATAAATAAATAGTCGGAACTTTCTAAAGCAGTTTTAACAGTAGGTGTTGTAATTTTTGGAAGTTACAAATCTAATAATCTTGGTTTACGAAGAAGTACATCACAAAGAAAATATGCTGAATAAATTGAGTAAAATTATAAAAAGCAACACAAATCATAGCCTGTTGACCGTATAGTGTTGTAAAAGATGATTTTTAGATTTTTACAAAATATACACTCAGATGCAAAAAAACGGGTCATTGGGTAATTTATTGCAAAAAACCAGGGTATTTTTTTTTAATAAAATTTTTTACAATCAAAAAACATTAATAAGCAAAAACGATGATGTACGTATACACACAAACAAAAAATGCATTTCTGCAAAACAAATTTTACAGAGATTAATAATGAAAATTTCAGTTGAATAAGATTTTAATACTTTGTATTGCCTCCTCGAGCCCTAACTATTGCCTGCATACGGCGGCCCATGCCACTATTAAACTCACAAATATCATTTTGTAGAGAATTCAGCCATTCTTTCTGAAGTGCCATTTGCAACTCATTTATTGTGGTTGGTGCATCTGCACGTTCTCTAACACGCATGCCCAGCGTGTCTCAAACATGTTCTATAGGATTTCCATCTGAGATACATGCAGGCCAGTTAAATTATTTTATTCCAACTGCAACCAAGTATTTTGTGACGTCTTGCGTTATCCTGCATCCGAATAAAGCCATTGCCAATAAATGGAGCAAATAAGACTACGTAATTTTTCAAAACCTCTTCAATATACCGCTGTGCAGTCAGCGATCCTCCATCAATGACAATCAATTTGGTGCAGGCATCCATTGATATTCCTGCCCATACCATCAGGAAACTTCCATTATGGCTAAGCCGGTGCTTAAAAGTGCACTCTGCAAATCGTTTTTTTGTTTGTATCCATACTCGTTTTCTTCCATTTGGCAAATGTAAACAGAATCTAGATTTGTCAGTAAACAGTACAGTCTTCCATTGTGTCAATGTCCAATTCAAATGTTTGCAAAAAAACTAGAGTCTGGCTACTCGGTGACGTAGGAGTAATTTTGGTACAGCTGCTGGTCTACAAGATTGTAAGCCAGTTTCTTACAACCTTTGACAAACTGTCCACACACTCACAGTTGTACCACAAACCTCAGAGTTGGATTTTAATTTCTAATGAAGTCACATGACCATTACATAGAGTAGTACGAACGATAAATCGGTCATTGATAGCAGACGTTTTTTGTTTCCTGCCAGATCCCGGCCTCCACGTATTTCTGCCAGTCTCCCTAAACCGCCTAAAGTGCTTTTTAGACGGTAGAAAGACTGACATGAAGAAATCTAGACATATACCGCTGGCTTCTTCTATCTGCTACAAGAGCAACAGCTTTTGCACAATTTTTAGCACTTAGAACCATAATTAATACACCAATCAGCCCTGAGAATGACAGTTAATCAAAAACAAACAAGTCAACCCAGTAGCCACTTTGACGCATACCTTTAAATTTTATTTTGCTTATTATTGTTTATTAAATAAACTGATACATGATGTTTTTTTCTACATCCTGATAGTCTATTTGATTGTAAAACACTAAAAGTTTTATAAAAAAAATATCCGGGTTTTTAGCAAAAAATTACCCAATAACTCGTTTTTTTGCATTATAAATTAAATACACTCAATTTAATTTATAATGTCTAAAGTAGTATTAAAAAAATACATTATTTGTAGTATCATTATTATTATATTACCTATGTTTACAGTAAGAATAACAGTAAACACAATAATAATAATTCTATAGTGGGTTTAAATCTAATATGTACAGGGTCTCTATAAATGTCTGGGATTGTGTAATCACTTTAAATGTGCTGCTTTTTTAAAATGTTCATCAAAGTATTTACTTTGTTTTGACAGTTCAACTTCAACTGTGTACAACTACTACACTATTTCACTAGAGCGGCACAAACGTACATTAGATGACTCTGTAAATGAATATAATTTGATATGCGGCCCGCAGAGTTATAATGCATTTCCAAAGTAGCCCGCAAGATTATTTAAGTTGGCCACCCCTGATTTAACCATTTAATATTAAAATTTATTAAAATTTCTTAACAAAATTATTTTATTATTTTTATAATTACTTTGAAGAGGTTTGACAAATTTTTCAGCGAAGTCATCAAAATGGAGTTGCTTTATGTAGAGACGGTATATTTCTGTTACAAAAATAATGTTATTAGAAAGATTGAGTTTTAGAAAGAAATTTGTACATGTCTAAAATACGCTTGCTTTTTGTGGATATAGGCACAAACACCTTTTTCGTCAGCAAATTAATGTTCAAGATAGTGATTAACCTACTAAGTTAAAGCAATTTGGATCTTTATTGCTTATTTTAGTTTCAGTCAAAAAAAGATATTTCTATGTTCAAAATGCTGATGAACAATGTTTGATTAATTAAATTGGTTAGTGGAAGTGGTGAGGCATTGTTTCGCCAACACAAACAAAGAGTAGATAAGAACAAACTCTTTCAAATCTAAACTGATGATTTAAAAAGTTTTTGAAATTTTGGAGCGGGAATTTGGTTGAGCTGAGTTAGGTAAAAGGGCACTCCAGCACAATAAATAACGTCAAGAACTTGTGCGCAAAAGATCAACCTTCAAGATATGTGGACCTAAATCTTAGACCGCACTATCCCTAAAAAGCCTTAACAATATACTAAAAACAGAGCACTCTCAATTAAGAAAATACATGCATACTATTGGCATTGTAGACAGCCTTATGCAGAAGATTTAAAATGGAAGATGAGATGAGTACTATGTACCTGCCCGCCGTTCTCCTACGCAAAAGTCTATGTTAGAAAATTGCTGACTTGACATAGCCAGCATAAGAAAAAAGTCTTTAAGAGATGTCTTAGCGTACATAGTTTGGCTGTGTGTTAGGAGAAGGTTTACTACTAAAAGAGGGATAAAAAAAGTAATAAAGTTTAAATGCAGTAAAAAAGTTGTAATATTTGAACTTTGTGCTAAGATAATACAGCTTAAAAAAATATTTTATTATCTATTTGAGTTTGGCTGCAAGATATAAAAAAAAATAATTAAACGCTGCAGTTTAGTATTTTTAAGTTAATACTATTAATAAAATATTTATTTTATTTAAATTATAGTTATTGCTATTATTGCTGCTTGACAATGACTTTGACTTTAATCGAATGAATCTCCTTCCTGAGTGGGTACTTTTGGTACCTATCTTAATAGTGAGCAGAAGCACATTTCATTTCCTTTTTTCTGCTGTTTCATTTCATTTTATTTCTCCTTTTGCGGTTTATTTTATTTTAAGAAAATTATTTTTTATTTTCTATTTATATTATTTATTCACCTTTTTCTTATTCTTAAATCTGCTGCCTCATGGTGAAGTTTTCGCATAGTTAACTCAATGATATGCAATTCTTTGCGCGGTAGGTTTTTCTTTTATAACCCTTTTAAAGTAATTACCCTAACTGGTACAAGTGATAATAATATAATAATACATTTATATTTATTAAGTTTTTATTATTTAATATCTCATTTGCATAACCGCAACCTTCCCATGTGCCATGGCTTATGTTTAAATTACGTTTTAGGTTTTTAAGGATTAATTTACTTTATTATATTACTTAAATAAAGTCATTGAGGCGTACTACGTATTATTGTTTTTCCATCCACACGCTGGTCTTAACCACTACTCTATATCCGACAAGCACTCAGAGGTTTTGTCACATCTTGGAGCCTAAGCAAGGCGACCAGTAAGACTGGAAATAATTATGATAGGACATACACCTAAAAATAAAAAACAAATAAAACTCCATTATACCAGAGGAAACAAAAAAATTGAGGAAATGGCAAAATACGAGAAAAAGACAACATCCATTACAATGAATACACCGATTACCACAACGACAAGTATTATAGATAAAGCAGCTTTCGTTTTACCATCGTTTAATCAACCCATAACAGATAAGCTTAATATAAGCCATACTAACCAAATTGATTATGTTCCTCTAACTTTGGTAGAATCAAATAGTACCTCTGGGGGCACGTTATCGCACCCAACAGGCACGATACCTAAACTTAAAAAGCCGATTAGTACTAACAATACTGAAATAGATTTTGATAACAAATTTAATAAAATAAAACTGACTTATCATAAACTAAATAATTCACTGGAAAGGTCAAATCCATTTAATAGATCAGACACTAACATTTCTGTTTCTACTAACATAAACAAAGCATCGGTTGAAATCCAGGTATACGATGTTCAAACTGTAAACCCAGTTTACAGCAGCGGGGCAAACACTTATAATAATTTGTTATATCCGACACAGTTGTATAATAGTAGTTCAAATGTTAACTTTACAGTGCGTAATTATGTCTCTAAAGGTTCATCAGTTAATCTTGTAAATAGCACTATTAATTCTAAACCATCATTGGGTTATATTACTAATGTTGTATATACTCCGTATGCAATAAACATAAATAATCCAGTTACACCTGTTGGTAACCGGATGCATACGTACTCATGTAATACAACTCAAATGAGTAACCAACCGCAACCAAGCGTTAATACTATTAATAATATTGATGCATGTGTATTAAACTTAAATTTAAGCAAACTTATGAAAGCCATGCCCACATATGATGGTAGCAATCTGCATTCAGTTTCATTTTTTACTCAACTAGAAAATGTAATGTCCTTATATCAAACTGCTTACCCGTACTTTAAACTATGTGGACATCATCTGTTTAAGAGAATAGCCTACGATTGGTTTACTGCGGTTTTCCATATATGCTACAACTTTCAGGAATTTTGAAAAATGTTTTACAAACAGTTTTAGAATCCCGTGCATCAGTATGAAGTACGGGCACGCTTTGAGTCTGGACGATACCGTCTTTCTGAGGATTAATATTTAATTTATCTCATAGCACGTTATTATCCGATACATGTAGCAACATGTCTTATTGGCACTCGTAGTTTAAGAAAAGCTTTGAAAAAACAAATACACGGTTTTCAAATGCACCGCACGCTAACCGGGTTTCTCGTTCAAATTTCCGCAGTAATAACACAGCTGCAAATGTCACTCTGGAAGAAGATATTTTTGAGGAATTGGAAAACTGCAAAGAAGCCACTGCCTAGGCCCAGGAGTGGATATTATTATGCGGGCCAAACCAAACGTATATAATAAAAACTCTATTGATGACTTATTTTATAATGGACGCAAATTTGAACACGATACATCTTAAATACATTCCAATGTTAATCATAAAAATTGACCATTTTGAATTTCTGCCATTAGTGAATACGGGAAATGAAATTACTTGTTTATCTTACGAGGTCTTCTAACAGATTGTCAATTCTTTACCTGATTTACCAAACAAAGTCGTATCACTCACCAACTTATGGTGCTGTTTTCACTGGGTACATTTTCAGCCACATTCGATTTTTTGGTAATTTCTCATCTGTGTTACCCAGTCATAGTAGGAATTGATTTGTTACGCTTTTATAGCGTAAATATAAGCTTGAGGAAACAAGAGGACATGATCACTATTTCCAATGGCAAAAATATTTTTTTGATTACAGAGATTGATATCTTTTATGAGAAAATCCCGCCAACTACTTGTGGTCTTTACATTCGAGCAATTAATCAATCAAGTGCAGACAAGTTTGTTAATGTCAATAACACTGAAGTTGAACTTTCTTCTGTAAAGCCTGAAATAAAACTCAAATCACGCAAAGAAAACATTTTCTCAGCCTTGATCGACATTACCAGGTGTTCTTAAATTAACTTGAGCTCACAGCATTTTATGAACATATGCAAATTAACTTAACGAACACAACACCGTTTACGGTAAAACAGTATCCGGTTCCGATTGCGTATCGAACGACAGTTCAGGCCGAAATTAATTGTATGGAAGCGTAGAGAATAATTGAACAATCAGATACCGCTTTTGCAAAGCATGAAAATTAGTCTGGACGACCGACTGTTAAACTCGGTTATGCGTTCAGTGACCGAACTGCCACGTACTATTGAAGATTTGAAATTAAATCTACACAACGTCAATTACATATCTTTATTAGACCTAACAGCTTCTTATTGGCAGGTTCCAAAAAGAAAAGATCATTGTCATTTTACTGGTTTCCGAGTTGGCACGCGAACGTACCATTTCCGTGTTTTACCTTTTGGATTAAAGACAGCCGTTAGCTTATTTACGAGTTGTGTAGATAACATTTTAGGAGTGGAGTTTAAGGGAATTATACATGCGTATGTTGACGACCTTCTCAACAAATGTAAATTTTTCTGTGCAAGCGTTAAGCTTCTGGGGTGCATTTTTAACTAAGAAGGTTGTTGCCCTGACCCAGAAATAGTACAAGCTCTTCAATATTTTCTCTCTCCCCAAAACATTAAACAGTTACAAGCTTTTCGTGGCCTCCCCAATTTTGACCAGCTGTTTGTGCAACGGTTTTCAACCCTAGCTGCTCCTTTATGCAAGCTGCTTAAAAAGGGATGTAAGTGGAGTTGGAAAACTGAGCAATGCAACGCTTTCTAGAAAATTAAAGAACTGTTGACGCAAGAAGTTTTACTCTATCACCCGCGACATGACCATTTGTTTGTCGTGCAATGCGATACAAGTGATGTCGGCCTGGGGGCAGTATTATACCAACGGGTAGAAAGACGTCAGTGTATTATTGCGTACTGTATTAGATTACTACTAGAACGTGAACATTGGTACACCACTTCCAAAAAAGAACTACTGAGCGTAGTTGACGCTTTACGCTTCTTGGCAAAAAGTTTACCATTCTTACGGATCACCAAGAGTACGAGTTTAAAATCCAGCACGTACCCGGCAAAGATAACCTTATTGCCGATGTTTTATCTCGCTACCCTCCGCGTCGTTTGCCTACCCCTCAAACTCAAGAATTTTACATTTTATCAACTTTGGTTGGTTCTAATCTCACCTCTTTATTGAAACGGTTGCTCGACAAGCAGCGTTTAGACCCAAAATTACCTTCAATAATTTCTGCCATTTCTTCAAAAAATCTTTCTTCCTAGCAACTTCTTTCTTTACAAGAATCTTTTATTTTTGCAAAATAAACTGATGCAGCGGCTTACCTTTGTATACCTTCTGCCCTAGTCGGCAACTTTATCTTACTCTACCACCAGTTTTTTTGACACTTTGGCGTCTACAAAACCTTTTGCTCTATACGTAGAGATTTATGGTGGTCTAATATCAAGAAAGGGAGATATGTGAGATATGCCAAAAGTCCAAGCACTCTAAACCTACTTTTGAGACTATTATACCTAACGGGCTTAATGATTTAGTGTTTGTAGATTTCTTTGGGCCATTGCCTCGATCTACTAGCGGAGCCTCGTATATATTTGTTGCGCTGGATGTTCTCAGTAAATATGTCTCGCTGTATCCTATTAAACAAGCAACGGCTTTAACCATAGTAAATCGTATAGAAAACCGCGAAGAATTCTTTGCGATTATAGAACGCAATTTAGCTCCAAACGTTGGAAAAAAATTTTGGCGGCAAACGCGATCAAACATGTTTTCTCGTCGGTTCGACATCCCCATGACATCCCGTTAAGCGTGTGATACGAGAGCTTGGTCGTTTGTTTAAGACATATTGCCACGGCAAGCATACTGGTTGGGCGCGAGTAATTAGTAAATTTACAAATTTTATTAATAGCGTGACTCATGAGTCGACGGGTTTTACCTCTATTTAGCTTTATTTAAGTTGTATCCTTCCTTCACCTTTTCAAGATCCCACATTTTTTTCCTGCTCGAGAGATTTATGATCCCAAGATTGGTTTAAAGTTAGCTCAAGAACCTTTTACCAAACGTTCACGTAACCGGATTTTACGTAATCCCACTGGCGGGTCAGTCTATTTCTCTGAAGAAGACTTAGTTTGGTTGAAAACCAATCCCATTTTTTCTTCTATATTTCAAGAGACACAAAAATTTCTACTTCTTTTTGAAGGCCCTTAGTTACCAAAACATATTCCGGAGTCCAGTATAGAACGGGAAACATTTCATTCAACTCATTTAAAATCTTACATAACCTAGTTTCCAAAAAACTATCAAAATAGTTTTTTTTTTTTATATAATTTCCAAAAAGAGGGCAGATGAGAAAAAGCACATTCCTATTTCTTTTTTCTGCTGTTTCATTTCATTTCATTTCATTTCATTTTATTTTTCTTTTTGCGGTTTATTTTATTTTAAGGAAAATAAATTATTTTTTATTTTCTATTGATATCATTTATTCACTTTCACATATTTTCCTATATTTAAATCTCGAAGTTCTCGCATAGTTAACTCAATGATGCATAATTCTCTGCTCGGTAAGTTTTTATTTTATAACTATTCCTTTTAAAGTAAATAACCTAACTGGTACGAGTGATAATAATATAATAATACATTTATATTTATTAAGTTTTTATTATTTGATATCTCATTTGCATAACCGCAACTTTCCCATGTGTCGTGGCTAATGTTTAAATTACGTTTTAGGTTTTTAAGGATTAATTTACTTTATTATGTTACTTAAATAAAGTCATTACGGCGTACTACGTATTATTGCTTTTCCATCCACACGCTGGTCTTAACCACTACTCTGAAATCCGACAAGCACCCAGAGGTTTTGTCACAATGGGTTGCAAGAAATTGTTTTTTTAGATTTATTTTCTAGACGGTATAGTTTTGCCATTCCAGATTTAAGACCAACTCAATGACGTCCGTATAAGTAAATAATGTCTGCCCGCATGATGTTTAGTTTTAATTTTGGCTAGAGCCAAATCGTAGATTGTTTTTGTAACAACACAGTGGGTGAGTCATTACAAAAGATGATTTTTTTATAGTACATAACTATGTTTGAAAAGTGTAATGTGCTTTATTAAAATGAACACAGTTTAGTGTTTGTTATTTTTAAAGTATTTTTTATGACTTAAAGAAGCTTTAGAGCAGTTTTCATAAATAACAATGATTGTAATTTATAGAAAAAAAACAAATTTTATAGTTTGCATTATGAATTTTTTGTCTTTTTAACATTTTCTTAAGAACATCCTGACCACTACCTCCAGCATTACAAAAACAACTTTAACGTAATTTCTATTTTTACTAGTTTTGTCTAGTATATAAGTCAATTTATATGTAGAAATAAGAATGACGCCAAAGTTGCTGTTTTTGTTAAAATACTACAAATTACGGAAGCAGTCAAAATTGTTTTAAGTAAAGACACAGAATTATTTACGATTATTCATATAATAAAAACTTTCTTTTTGCTCTATCCGATTTAATGCGGTGTTTTTACACAAGTTTTAAAGTCATACTTTTTAAAACATGTTTAGCATAGTTTAGATGCACTATATAAAGTTTTTAACCCAGCACAAAAAGTATTTGCTTTGCCTGTATTAGAGTATGTCTTGTCCATGTAGCGGCTAAACACGCTTTTTAATTAGTTTTTAATTCAGAATCTGTGCTTTTGAGCTCAATTTTAAGTGACTTGCACTGTAGAAATGCAGAAAATATTTGAAAAATTACATGAATTGCTGGCGGGGTACTCAAAATCACATATGTTACTATTTTAACGAGGTACTCAAAAACCGTTAAAAAATATTTTTTAAGTTTAATAAAACAAATGTTTTTTTTTTATTTTCTACTAAGTATGAGAGCGGCAAAACCCAGCTAAAGCTACCAGATAAGTATAATTCTCAAAAATGGGTTGTATTTATCTTACTGGACAAAGCAGCAAATTGAACTAAGTCAAAAGCAACGCGTTTTTAGAACCCCCAATTATTTTTCTTAATTGTATGTACTTATTGAGTTTTTTGATGAGTTGCTTTGGTGACTGCGGATTGGATTAAAAAAAATGTCAGCTCGGATTTGACCCGCTGTCTTAATACGGAACTAAAAAAGAAACGAATAAAACCAGAAAGCAATGGTTTAATAATGAGTCTGATTATAACAAAATCAAAATGTATGCACAAAAAAAATATTGTGTACATATTTGAAAGCTGATACTGTCCGAGCAATTTTCTGATGACCAGAAACAATACAAATGGCAAAAAAAGTATGGAATAATTAGCTTGGTAGTGCCCGCAGCAAAAACCTTGTTAAGAGTAATAAATAAACCAAAGAAAATATAGCAAAAGAACAATTTAGATTAAAAAAAGATAAAGACAAGAAATACAAAAAAAGATACTCAAAAAAAGCCAAAAGTTTAAGTGTGTTTTATAGATTTAATAAAAACATTTGACTTTTTGGTGACCTAGGAAGAGAATTTTTAATAGATTTAAAGTGTCAGATTTACTCTCACAAAGAAAATGCTTAGCGACTAAACCCCACCTAATAAATGAATGCTTATTTTGAAAGTTTGGCACACAATGAGTTCACTTAGCTGTATTGCTGGTTAAGTAGTAGTGCGTATTCTGCGCCAACCTTACAAGCGTTGCTTTAGAGTCTAGCAACTTGAGTACGGTTTTCCTTTTATCTAAATTAATATGGATACTCCAACAGTTCATCTGATTCTTGTATTCAGAAACTGCTGCTTGTAGTCTTAATGTGACTACCACTGGTGACTTAGAAAAATATATAATAGCGATATTGTCGACATATTGCCCGGTTATAACACCTGGTGTGCTAATTCTTAAATCAAAAACAAATAAAATTGGCAATAAAATTAAACTTTGCGGTACCTCGGCGGTAATTGGACGCGGCGTTGAATACGTAACAATTAAAATGTATTAGTGTCTATAAAAGGCTTTTGACAAGGTGTGTCAAAAGCTTTTTTGACGTAAAAAAAACTATTCTTGTGGTTTTTTAGACTAAAGGCCTAAAGGTGTTGGAAACCATGCTAGTAGTCAAAAACACTAAAATTTAAGGTAAGTTAAGCCGTTTGGGTCATGAATAGCCGAAATTGGTGTTCTTTGTTTCAATGTGCTTCAACATTTTCTACATCATGTTTTTGCGTTCTGTGGTTGATTCAAGCGCACTTTGCCAACACAAATTTTTGTACTTGCTTTCAGTTTGCCTCACTAGACAATTGAGGTTATTTATTGTCAAAAGTTTTTGTGGCTTTCTCTAAAGCAATTTTTATTTAGTTTGTTCGCATCAACTTTTGTTTCTATTATGGGCGCAAACTGCCTAAATTCTTGTCCAAAATGCGGGAAAAAGTGGCTAGTATGTTCTATAAACAATTAAGTCGCTTCTTTTTGCCGCTTAAATTGTTAACAAGTCTAACAGAGAGTAATTGTCAATGTTCTTAAGCAAAACTATATCAAAAACGTTGGCTCTATATCCCGCCCGATAGTAGATAATTGCTGTGTCAGGAGTTGTTTAAATAATTGACATAAAAATAAAATTGTTTACCGTTGAATTGGGACTGGGACGAGTATAAAAAAGGTTGTGATTGTAAAAGCGGTAGAATTTGTTTAAAGTTTATTTGACCGTTGACGCAATTGCTTTATTTTGTGTACAGGGCAGCCGCAATAGATAGCTGTGTGATGCCCTTTGCATAAATCACAACCAATAAGCATTTAACGCAAATTAAAGGACTGCCGTGTCCTAAAGTACTGGCACCGGTGTCAATAGAAAACCTCACCGGTCTTGTGTTTAGGTTCCACCCGGACAGTTAAACTTAATAGACTTTTAGATTAAAATCTTTTTGTTTTTAACAGTTTTTAAAAGATGCACATACAACATTAGGAGTTTTATGTCTTAATACCCCACTCTTAAACTGACGCAACCTTGAAACCTAGTGATACAATTTTGAGTTTTATTTCTTTGTCTGTGAAGCAGTCAACAATTATACCGCAGATTACTACCTTAAAAGTTTTTTTTAATTTTTGGTTTTGTAAGTGTAAAAATTCAAAATTTCTTTTTTCAAGATGTCCTACGCTTTGCGGTAGTTATAGTAAGTGGCAGATTCCAAATTCTGTCGTTTACGTTTGTCGCCCAGGTGATTTGAATGCCCTCGGCTTAGAATTGTGCCATATAAGACAAATATTTGTTTCAAATAATAAGAGGCGGAGGCTTAGGTGTGAAAGAGTGAGATTGTTTGCCTGAGGTGGTAATTGATATGTTTTCTGATTGTTTTTGTTGACCGGTTTTTCTTAACTATCTGATTGGGCGGGTTGCTGCTTATGGTGGGTATGATTCCTTTTTTAGTGAGGTAAATTTGGGTTCTTTCGTTTCCGACTCTTGCTTGAAGGAGTCTTTTTTAACAGCGCGCTTGGAACGAGTTGTTTCATATCTTTTATGCCTTGGCGAGTTGTTAGGTAAGTAAGAAAAACAAAATTTGTTAAATTTGACAATAATATGATCGTGTTTGCAGATAGCACAAAAAAATAAAGATGCTACTTAAAGAACTTGAAGAAATGCAATCAATTTGTAAACTGAGTATAAACAAATACAAACCAAAAGTTATAAGAATTAGAAAGGCGAAAGACGTGTACGTGTACGGAGATAAATTGAAGCAATTAAAGAGGTAAGTACTTTGGTACTAAATTTGGAAAAACGAAGAAGAAATAAGAATTAATTAACAATAAATTAGATATAAATCTGCAAAAAACTTGAATTATAAGAAAATTATAAGATAAAAACGAATAGAAGCATTTAAAATGTGGTTTTGGAATAATGAGCATAAAGGTTAAACAAGACCCGGAATAAAAAAAGTGTCAAGAAGAGCAGAGAAGAAAAAAACGCTAGTAAGTGCAAACAGAAAAAAAAATTAATAATGCATGCATTGAGAAGAGATTGTTTATTAAAGGACGTCATTAAAAGAATGGTGAATGCAAATCCGAAAAGAGGAAAGAGAAGATCCAAGATAACAGATGTTTTAAGAAAAACAGAAAGGTACAGTAAAATAAGTAAAAGACGGAGGACTGATAAAACTGGAAGAGACGCATGTAGAACCTACAAAAAGCAGAACATCAATGATGATGTAAAACATATTAGAAATATTTAAGTGTTAATAAAAGAATGCCGACTATATTAGACAAAATAAATTAGTCATGTTTTGAAGCAAGTGGGAGTTTTAAAAATAGTTTTAGAAGCTAAAATATGTAGAGGTAGACATAGGTTAAGTTATACCGACCAAATAATATCAAATATAAAGAAAAATAGTTTCAAACATTATAGTTTAGTGTAGTTTCAAAAATAAATATTTAATTTTTAAACTAAATGGGAAACTTTTATATATTTAATAAATTATGGCGCTTTTAGTTGTTTGTAAATAGTACTTTCGTGGAATGATATATACTCGTATAAATTAAATTTTAAACCACACAGGATGCGGAACACGCATCCACTTTAGAACGAACTGATTCAGTTATCTGTTGCGCGACAATTACAGGAACAAGTGTGGCAGTTTAATTATCGAGGCGCGGCAGACTCCATCCCATGCATAATCCATTGCCGCTATGGCACTGGTAATAAAAGTGATTAAAATCGCGGCCTGACGCACCAGGAATTTGTTAAAGTGTCATAAAACTGGGGTGAGGCTGTAAAATGTAATCGAGCGGGTGTCGTTCTTCCCTATCCCTAACCTATGCAGTTTCCGAATTACACGCCCGTTTTATTAGATTCTTATTAGCCGTCATCCTCATCATCGTGTTGCCGTCATCCCTCGTCAGACAAAAGGGGGAGTCCCTTTTCGCTTTTATTCTACTCGTCAAATCAAGTCCACTCCGATTAAATAACGACGTAGAATGTTCATGTTGGTTACAGTTAATTTTAACATTTTTTATATGTCAATGCGGTTATCAATTTACAAAATGTTCCTTATTTTGTTTATAGAATACTTTAAGTTGTTTTATAGAGTTAGTAGAGTGTAAGCCATAAATAAATTTCTTGTAACATATTAGTTTGTTTTGGATTGCTTCTCTAAATTATATATTCTATATAATAGCTTTTGCTATAATCTACAAATTATGATATATTGTTATTATAAAATATTATTCAAACCTTAAAATTATTTTATAAAGAATAAATTTAATATTATTTATAACTAATGTTTATTATTAAGTATTAGTTTTACAATTAAAATTCTCTATAGATTTTGATATATCAGTATCATAAATAATAAACAATAATTATGAATAATATTAAAAGATTTCATCAGATAAACAAATAAAGTATTAATTATAAAATCCTGATAATAATAAAATATAAGCATATTTTATCTACAATACACATAAAACGTATGGAATTAATTTCCAATGCTCCTCTTTTATATTGTGAGGGTGGGAATTTAGTTCGACATTGATAGTTGATGACACTTGTCCGTGTGAAAGAGTGCAGCTCTTGCAAAGCTTGCAGAGGCTGTGGCTCACTGTTAAAGCGAAAGGTAAATAGGAATGTAATTACAGCGCCTACTCTGCGACTATTCCCGTCTCTGCAAACAGCTCTTTGCTGATAATATCACTAATACTTTAAATATCCTTGAGTGGAAACTTTTCTTCTTATTGCATTGTTCCACAGAACATCCTTACAGATTAATCAACACTTTCTTGTATTTAACTTTGGTATCAAATTGATTTTTATTATGTAGTTTAAAATGTTTTAAATATAGCGTGGATTAAGTTATTGATTTTTCTTTTTAATACTATTTAATTTCAGTAAACTATTTTTGTTTTTTTTACTACTCAATATGTCACAGCATAAAAATACATTTAGTGTTAAATCCGCAAACAAAAAATTATTTTATTAAAGATCAAACGATATTATAATTTCTTGTTAGCTGCTTGAAAGATAAAGCAACAAATCATATTTAAAGGTTAAATTAAATAATAGAGTAAAATAACTTCTCAATCAAATTTTCAAAATTAACTGTGTGATAAGAAGACATGTAAGAAGAGAAGGAACATAAAAATAAAGTAAATAGTATTTAAAATTTGAAACGTAAAAAGTCTATTAAAAGAAAAATGCATTCATTTTTTTATTCATAACTTACATTTTCTAGGTACTTTAGTAGTCCATTAGCTATAATATGCACATAATTTGCATTGAACCTAGATTTATTTATCCGTGTTCTTTGTTTTTGCAGTTATACAGGGTGTTAGACAAAAAACGTACGGCTGAATAACTCCGTTATTTTTTTTACCAATTTATATAATTCAAAAACTGTTTTAAATGGTTTTTTGAGTATTATAAAGTACACACATGTATGTTTTAATTTTTAGTATAGTTGCTATGACAACCAACTTTAATTTTTTAAATAGTAACATACATTTTTTATTTTGTTTTTGGAATCTTTATGATATTCTTAATACAACCATGTAAAATAATAATATACTTTTATAACAAAAATTTTTGATACCTTCTTTTTTTTAAATCCGGCCTATCTCTGGCAATATCCCATTTATCTCTAGCTCTTAACTTAGTTTTTCTTTTAGTACCACGGCGTAAATCTTTTATGCTGTATTTAGTAACGTTATATCTATGTAATTTTTTTCAAGTTTTTTATTTTCTTTACATTCTAATGAGTAGGAAACCCTTTTATATTTCATTTATAATCACCAGTACGGCAGAGAGGGCATGTACAAATACCATTGCTAACGAAAGTTAAGCAACGGCCGCTCTGGCCACAACTTGGATGGGTGACCCCAAAGCAATGCCGAGCGTAGCGTTCTTCCCAATATGGGTCCGTTACCTCATATAGGCTTTCAAACATACACATGTCTTCTCTGTGGCTCGGTGTGTCCGACACCTCGACACCTAACGGTATTAAGAGGTTATAGATTATATATATATATATATATAATCACCAGGCGTTTTTTTTTTTTCAGTCTATTTATTTGCTTCTATATGGTTGTGGTTTGGAAGTAACCTAATAAACTGTTGGTCTCATGAAACCTCTTTAAACAAGTAGTAGGCTTACTGTGGCAATGTAAATACATCTTGTTTTAGTTGTTGTGCTGCCTTTGATTGTCTATCGATTTTTCTGTCCAATCCATTATAAAGTTTTAAGAAGTGCATTCTCTAGTTTTTCATTAAAACTTGTTTGTTTTCTGTTTGTGCATTTCCATGCTTTTTCCTTCAAACAAATTTTTTTATACATTGCTTTAACTTCCTTTGTATACCTTTTGAGCACTCTGAACCGGGTCTAGGACACTTCGGCGCCGCCATTTCGGCGCGGCCGTTTCGGCGCGGCCAATTCGGCGCTGGCCGTTTGGGCGCTGGCCGATTTGGCGCCAAAACTTTTTAAATAAAACATAGTATATACATATATATTATAATCATAAAAATTTATTTGTTATTTCTTACTATTTTATATGAGTATGAGTATGAGTATGAATGAGACAATTCTAGACGGACAAACCGGCTTTAAGAACGGAAGATGTACCATGAATAACTTATAAACTATCTAAACCATATGATAAAAAATAAATACATAAATAAAAATAGCAAAAAAAAGAAGAAAAAGTTTTTGCATTATTCCTGTAGTTTGAATAGACAAAAATTATGGAAATGTATATAAAAAAAAAAAAGTTAACGAGAATCTGGTAAGAAAAAAGAAAAAAGTGTATAGAGACAAAAAGATGGGTGTAGGTTAACGAAAAAATTAGTGAAAAGTTTTTGAGAACAAAAAAGGAACACAGGACTGCCTTTTGAATCCCACTTTGCTTTCAACTTAAATAATAGATGTAGAAAAAAAAAATAAAGATAGTAAGAAAAGAGAATACGAGTGAAACAGATTACGTACAACGCAAATTATAAATATATAACTGCCAATGTACCTAGAGAGCAATAGATATAGTAAAACAAATAAAAAAATAATTGCCAAATTTTAGATAAAAAAAATTGAAAGTGTGCAGAATGTGCGGAGAAACTAAGAAAACTATAAAATATATGTTAAAAAAGTTTAACAAGATGAGAAAATAGCAAATAAAAAAATTAAATCATTAAAAGGAGACGGATGAAGGATAGAATCTATGAGGGCAGTTAACAAAACAAAACAAAAAGTAGACAAAGAGCAAACATTTTTAATTGTGTTAATTTATGAAAGTTATGATTTATTATTACAAAATAAACGTATTATTATTATTATTTATTTTTTGAGTGCACGGCCATGGTTTGTTGCCATTTTTTTAAGATAAAACAAAATCCAAAGTCTTACTTTAGTGAAAACTGGGTGCAGTTTGCTCCATAAAGTTTTAATCTTTTCTCAATTCCTATTATCAATCAGTAAACGTGTTTCGTACTTTTAAAGTCCGATTTTAAATTTACTACTTGCTAGATCTTGGTACTTATGCTGTTTTGTTTTGCACCCCCAGCCTGTATAACATTAACACGGTTAGTTTATCTGCAAATTCCAAAAATTTTTGTTAAAAAGTACATTCAAAAAAACAGGATGCTTCTTTGTCAGTTTGCCAATCCGAAAACAGAAGATTTATTAGTTTCTGTCATGTTTTCTCAGGTTTTGTTTAGCCGCCCCCAAAAGCTCCTGCTTCATGGTTACTGCCAAATAATTGTTTTCTTTATAATTCTGCACTATTAGTATCTGTGGGTATTTTACATTTTCTAATTATTAAATAGTTTTTTTTAATTGGAAATAACATATGTATGCCTTAAATGTTTAAAACTCTAAAATAATAAAATGTAAGATGTTTTTAGTATTTGGGTTGTAGTCACAAATAAAATGGCCGCCGTAAAAAAATTCAAGTATTGAGTTATTATGTATGGAAAAAAGTACATAAAAAATCTTTGTAAACTAAAAAAATGCATATAAGCTAAATATAAAAAAAGCTAGTAAATCCAAATAAAACAATAACACTATGATGGATAAGGTATCAATAGATATATAAGATATAAAAATTAAAAAAACAAAAAAAAAATTAAAAGATTATCAGCTTTGTGTAATGTTATACAGAGTGTTTTAGGAGTAATGGTACATACTGTAATATGTTATAGTATTGTTAATTTTAAGTTAAAAAATTATATAAACGTGTGTTTAATTCTTAATAGTTACTTTATGCAGTTGCAGTAAAACAAACTGTCAATTATTATTATTTGATAACTAATCTTAACTTAACTAATTTTACGTACATTAGACCTCAAACCAAGTCGATAATATAGTGTTTTGTTACAAATTTTGCAATAAAACATTCTGCTTGCAGAGAAAATAAAAAAACGATTTTCTACCCGAGTAGTTCAGATTCAAGAGCATCTACTCAAACATTTATTAACCTGCAAAAAACTGATATTGTTTTAAGTAGTTGTTTTTACTCTGTACGTATAGTTCAGCAAAACATTAATAAAAATAAAAAACAGTCTCAATCGGTAGAACGCAGTCTATCTACAAGTACAATAAACTTTTTGCAAGTATTGTTATTCTTCATGTAAGAGTATGACAAACAGTGCCCAAGCAAAGTTTACAACATTTTAAACCTAGAGATTATGCTATAAAAATAGAATATTGTAAACAGATAAATAACAACTAATATTATTTACCGATAAAGCCACTTTTGCCCACAATGGCATTCATAATTTGCTCAATGTGCACTGTTAGTGCAACAACAACACACACGCCAGTGTAGAATCAAAATTCCAGGCTTTTGGACTTTTTGTATTACCAGAGCTCTGTCTAACAGAAGCTAGATATTTGGTATTTTTGCAGAATAAACTTCTAATATTGTTAGAAAACATTCTCTTACTCACAAGGACCAGAATGATATTACAACATGGTGGCGTTTATGCTTATTACAGCCGTCATGTGGCACAATACTCTAAATTTTTAAGTTAAGCCCGCGTTACGGCCAAAAACAGATAGTTTTGGTAAAAGCAGACAAAATAGTATATAGGGTATCAAAGGCTAAAAATAGACTTTAGCAGCTCGCCGCACAAATAAGCAAAGCGAGTGAAGGCTACTAAAGCAAAAGGCTGCTAAAGCCTTTTGACACAAGTTACACTCAATATTGTTTTGCCTGCCCCAATTAAAAACATTGTTTTCAATATTTATTAAAATCTGTCACTACTGTCAGATTTTAAAGAATGACATCAACGTATAAAATTGTGATTTACAGATATCAAATACCGCAAATAGTTTAAAGGCCCCTAAATAGATGCTTTCGGTAAAAGCAGACAAAAAATAGTATATAGTGTTTCAACTGTCAAAAATAGGTTTTAGAAGTCCGTTGCTTTTAGCAGCACAAAGTAACAAAGCAAGTGAAGGGCGGCTAAAAGCAAACAGATTATATAAAACTTTAAAATTACTTAAAACAATGTTTTTATTTAAAGCAGGCAAAAAAAACTTGTGACAAAAAGTATTGCAGTTCTCAGTCCTCAAGCACTCTGCTCTTTGTGCTGCTAAAAGCAGCGGACTGTTAAAACCTATTTTTGGCATATTTGATACACTATATACTATAGAAACCCAAAGACATCTAAACCGTTGTTTTAGAGCCAAAACAGATGGTTATTATATTATTAAAGAACATTAAACTTTTGTTAACTTTAAAATTAATAAAAAAGTATTTTAAGAGGAGAGAATAAATGCGCTATTATAAAGGTTCACAGAATCTAACTCAACAAAAAAACGCCTAAATATAATTGAATAAAATTTTTACACATTGTAGAAGAGAGTCCAATCTGTGTCTTCAAATTTGTAAAAACTGATGCGATAAGTCGTTTTTCCGCAATTAATTTTTGAAAAGTGGCGTTTTTAATTAGTTCTTCATTAATTTTTTATTTGTTAAATATAACTCTAAATCTTTAACTAAAAAAATAAAGACATAGAATATTGTATGTAGTTCAACATATAAAAAAGCGATGACTAAAATCTTATTGTTTGGATATTGAGTTGGTTGGCGTTTTGTTCCATAAAAACTAATTATAATTTAAAAACGGCGCTGTACGTGTTAATATTTTTCTAGAGAAAAAGGTTCACTAATATTCTCGTAAATGTGATAGGATTTATTATTTTTCCATAACAATATTATTAGCAGCACACCAAAAGATTGTGGCGACTAAACCCGGCAATTCTCTAGCGTAAGTCTAGTACTAAAAGTGTAACCTAGCAACAATTACATAATATTAGTAACAAAAGTTTTTATCTATAACAGATTTTCTAACCAAGTAATAAACATACAAGAAGAGTTATCTACTTAGCTATGAAAACAAAAAACTAGAATACAAACAAAAACATATTTTTCAACGTAAAAATTATTAACACTAGTACACTTATTCTAACGATTTCCTATTAACGCTATGTTTTTGAAAAAAAAAAACGTATTTTGATAACTCTGCAAAATATGAGTATACAGCGTTTACCAAGTCGTTATATTATTAAAAGCAATGCCTTTTTTTAAGTTTTAAAAAGACATAATAGTCACAGTGAACAAAGTTGGACGGTAAGGTAGGTGTTGCAATTCCTTAAAGCCACATTTATTCACTACATGTTAAACAATTTATGTTTCATGAACTCTCTAGTTGTTCAAAAACAGAATTTTTTTAGCATATTTTGTGTTATTTTTGTATATAACCTTTTTCAAGTTTTTAATTGTGTCCCTTTTGGGAAATACTCAATCAAATTTTTGCACAAAAAATATTGCCTTCTTGAGTGGTGGAGAGTCTTGAATCCTTATAAACCTTTTGCACTTACTCTTGTTTTTTTTTACTCTAGTTATGTACTCAAGTCTTATTCCTAGCTACAATTCTATTAAAAAAGTTTCTTAAGATAAAGCAGTTAAATTTACCTTGCAAATATGTCGTTTATACAGTTTTAATTTGGAACTGAGCAGTTTGGAAATTCATCGTGCCGATACTTTGTGATTCTATGTCCCATTTAACTTAAAAATTAAAAAAAAAATCTATACACTGCAACATACACTCAGTCACAAAAGTTTACCCCTCAAAAATTCGATAAATTCTATATAGAAAAACATGTGTTTATTAAAATATTTTATAGTACATTCTATAACTTCAGTACATGTAATTTTCAAAAAAAAATTGATTATTTGAACAGAAAAATAACAAAAAACAATAATAATGAAATTTAACAGCTCACAAAAATCTACATACACTAGAAATTTATTTAAATTAATGTAGATAAAAAGTGAAAAACGATAAATTTATACAATATTAATGTTTTGTTGGACCTCCTTGTAAATCTATTACAACTTGCAACCGCCGCGGCACAGACTGAATTAAATTTTCTTTTATAACAGAAGTTATTTTACACCAAGCCTGTCTTAACGCATTTTATAAAGTTTTACAATTTGTTATATTGACTTTTCTAGTTTTTTGCTCTAGCTCATCCCAAATATGTTCAATAGAGTTGAGATCAGACTACTGGAGCGGAGAATGAAGCTGCTTTGGCGTTCTATAGAACAAATATTCTATAGAATAATATTAACAACACGTGTCGTATGTTTTGGATCAATGTTCTGCTAAAAGAACCATCAATTTTCTAATCCCAAACGATCAACGGAGGTCTGCAAATTATCTTGCAAAATCTTTAAATATAATTTGTGGTCCATTATTCCTTGAATAAAAACTAGATTTCTAACGCCAGAAGCTACCATATATCCCCAAACCATTAATGAGCCTCCACCGTGTTTGACAGTTGCGCCATTTTTTGTTTGTTTTTTTTTTGTTTTCAATTAATTAAAATTTTCTTGAAGATTACTTGTATTGAGGTTGTAGAATATACTATAAAATATTTTAATAAACAAATATTTTATTGTATAAATTTATCAAATTTTTGAGGGTTTTAAGGGATGTATGTAGACTTTTGTGACTGACTGTAGATATTCTTTGTGTCATTTTTGTCATTCTATAAAAATTTCATAAAGCTTCTGTGTTTAAGTTGCAAATTACTGATATAAAAATAAAAATGTTAAGCGATTAGAACCAAACTTGGAAATAATACCATAAATTGTTACAAAAACTTTTTTTTGGAAAATGCGTTGATAATACTTATATTTAATAATTATCAGATCACTTATATTTTACTCATAAAATATGTTGTACTTGTTCTAATCTTAAGGTTTATTCATATATTTATATATCAACTATTTAAAATTTGTTAAAACCTTCCTGTATGTTAAAACTATCTAATTATAAAATTGTCAATATAATTAAAATGTAACCTATTAGCCGTTAATGATTTTATTCTTAAAATATATTGTTATGAGTTTTTAATAGTATTAATTTAGATTATATTTATAGGAATATTATTAGATTTTGTTGTTTTGAGCATGACGGTATATGAATACGCACCTCTTACAAAATAACAAAATATTTGTAAAATTTATAAAATCAAACAAAATAAATAACAATAATTTTTAATATTTATACGTATACATACATATATAAAAGTTATTGACCAAACATTAATCGATCACAAGGACAGTAAAGATGATCATGCGTTCCATCCCTCTATGTTCTGCACATAAAGCTGGATTACATTAATGGTTTGGAACGTTTATCGAACGTGAAGAGATAATCCTCCTATTATTGTCGTCTATTTGTAGGGTATAATATCTATACGCAGTTATTGTGCCGCTTTTGTAGGGAGAAATACATAGATAGGGTAATGTATATTAATTTTGCTAAAGCACACAGCACATGGTGTAAAGTTAAATTGAACATCGGGAATCAATATCATAGAAAAGGTTTATACGAGTATGGATGCTTACTGATAGACAATATTATACCGTTACTCGATTTATTTTAATAGTAGCAAATAAAATGCTTGGTAGTATTGAAGTTAATGTTATGATTTCATCGATATACTTTATTATAAATATATCAATTAGTATTTTTTTGTAATTTATGAAACTGTTATTGCTAGAATATATATGCTGTTTATTTTAATAAATAATCTATAAAAGACATTTATATCTTTACGTCCAAACTACCCATTTGAGAATTTAAAATAATAGTACTTAAACAGCTATTTATTTAACCAATATTATACAGTAAAATAAATATTTTATTTATGGCCGATCTCACCGACACATCTTAAAATTTAAAAGTTTGAGTTAGTGCGTTGCACCGACGTTATAAACGCGGACTTGAG
The DNA here is from genome assembly GCA_963932245.1 of Tachinus rufipes. Taxonomy (NCBI): domain Eukaryota; kingdom Metazoa; phylum Arthropoda; class Insecta; order Coleoptera; family Staphylinidae; genus Tachinus; species Tachinus rufipes. Next base: position 81,963,911 of record OZ010743.1, on the reverse strand, counting down.
GCTTAATTATTAGTAAAGACAAAACTGGCGACTTATATTTAAACAATAATTAAGCATTAAGTCCGCGTTTATATTGTCAGTGCAACATGTTAACGCGTACTTAGCAATTTAACTCGGACTTAAATTTTAAGATCTGACGGTGAGATCGGGCATTAATAATGTATATTAATTAGTAAATTATGTTTAAAAATCTGTTTATACTATCTATAATTATAGCTTGAATTATAGATCAAAAATAACTAGTCACAATTCTAGATTAAAATAATTAAAAAAATATTGTTTTTGTTGATGACGTTAAGAATGTACGCAATAGCAAATTTAACAAAACAGTTGGGTTATTTATTTATTTAATTACACATACTTCAAAACATAACAAACTGGTATATTTAATGACACCGCAAACATATTTATTTAAAGAAAAACAAAACAAACTTATTACCTAAACACATTACATGGCAAGAGCTATTAAATAAATAGTTCTATTAAATGAAATTTTAAACAAAAAAGGAATTCTTATGTGACGTCTACATGCATTAAACAAAAAACTAATTATTAAAAGAATTGTAGGTGAGTCAATATAACTATAAATAAGTTTAAAACATTTATCAAATTCAACATATTCTGTTTAGAACTCGAAATATTTTATTTAAAAAAAATATACTAGTAAGTAAGCAATTCTATGTACAATTTTATTTTGAGCTCTCTCAAGCAAGTCAATTAAATACTTCTGTTAATGAGACCAAATAGTAGAAGCATATTCCAGAGTTGGTCTGATCAAAACGTTTGGCAACACATTTTCTAACTTATATTAGTCACAAATAGAATTTTACTTTAGATAAACGTGGAGAAAATCTTGCAGTAGTTCTAGACATTTCCAAAGCATTTGATGGAGTATAGCATTCTACCCTCATTAACTAGCTTCATTGTATAGATCTCGATCACAACCTGTAAATCTTATCAATAGTTTATTGACAATAAAAAAAATTACAGTTAGAATTAATGGTTTTATCTCTGGCCTTACTAGGTTTTGTTTTTTTGCTATCTTTATTTTTGATCAATAAACTTCTTCAAATAACTAAAAGTCTTTGCAGATGCTAGTACTTTTTATACTTCATATTTCCCAAAGATTATATTAACAAATATAGCAAAATCTTTTAAAATTTTTAGTTTATAATCTGTAGTGTCTATAAACAAAAACATCAAAAATATCTAAATAAAGTATTTCCAACTTGGTCAATTTTAACTCTAAAAAAACTTAATTAAAAAATTAATGGTTTTAAAATTGTTATCAGTACCAAATATTAAACTAAACAACGAATCCATGTTCAAACCACTTCTAGAAGTTACAATATCACATAATCTTTTCTTGAACAATCATGTTGTTAACATAGCTTCAAAAGTATTTAAAAAACTAGAATTTCTTGATAGATGTTTGTTACTTCTGTTTAACGTTTGCATATAGATACAGGGTGTTAAGTAAAGATGCGGCAAAAAAAAAGTTATTCCTTGACCTATTCTAAGAATATTTTGTCTTACGATAATTTCTGAAAAACTATTGCAACAACCACATTTGATATATGTTGAAATAATTAATGTAAATAAAAGTATTGCGTACGCCAATGAGTATATCAAGTACAAAAAATTCTTAACAATAACTTAAAACGGCTGTTTTATCTACTAATGTACAAATGGATTTTATTTAAATACGTCTCGTCATTGATCATCTCAAGTATCGGTCGCAGTTGTTTAGATTGAATGACGTTTGGTTGTTTGACGTGTTTTTAATAGTTAGTAAATTCTTCTACTATAAATCACTATACAAACGCCGAGATGACTGACATGCATTTCATTTATGAACTTGCTGATTGCAATTTATTACAAGCTAGACGATTGTATATTGAACGGTTTCCTGGCCGTAATATTCCCGACCAAAAAATTTTTGAAAACATTTATTGACATCTTTGTAAAACAGGCACATTAAAGCGCCAGAAAGAACAGTAGGAACGGTACAACTAGAACAGAATGTGCTGGACATGACAGAGAAAGATCTAAATAATTCTACGCAAAACAATTTACAGTATTTTAAATGTAAGTTACACAAATTTTTAAAGGCAATTTGTTGTATCCATACCACATTCAACGTGTTCAGGCACTATTATCTGCTGATTTTCCTTTACGTATTGCGTTATGTCAATGGCTTTTGCAAACATTAGTTCTAATTCTTTAATTCCTGACACATATTCTTTTTGCCGATGAAACTAGTTTTTCAAGAAATGCAATAAGGAATTTTCATAACAACCATGTGTGAGCAGATGAAAATCCGCATCGAGTAAGTGAAGATTGTTTTTAACATCAGTTCTCCATAAATGTTTAATTTGGAACTGTCTAATTAAACCAGTATTTCTACCAGGAAAACTTACCGGCAAGGTGTATTGCAACTTTTTGGAACACATGTTACCTTAGTTTCTGGATAATGTATCATTAGCAACAAGAACTACAATATGGTTTCTGCTCGATGGTGCACCACAACATTTCAGTGATTTGTGATTATTTAACAACAACATACGTATGTAGATCGCTGGATTGGTCAAAGTGGGCCACACGCATGGTCTGTTCAATCCCCAGACTTAAACACTCTGAGTTATTTCTTATGGGGCTATCTGAAGTCTCTTGTTTAAGCTACTCCAGTGGAGAATTTAAACAATTTGCAAAATCAGATAATTGCTGGGTGTAATTAGAAACAACCCTGCTGTGTTTAAAAGAATTTGGCACTAAATGACAAAAAGATTGAATGCTTGTATCCAGGCTAAAAGAAGTCATTTCAAACATTTATTGTAGATTTAGCAACTTTACATGTACTTTTTGATAATAAAATCGCAAATTTTGTTCACTCTGTATCTTTAAAACAAAGGGGTTTTTTAGAAATCATTATTGGACAAAATAATTTTAAAATAGGCCAAGGAATAACTCTTTGAATTTTTGTTGCATGTTTACACCCTGTATATAAAACTTATATACGTCTTTATATTGAATATTGTTTTCTAATATAAGAAAGAACACGCTTCGCACTCTCCTAGCGTATGTTTTGCATTTGACAAAATATACATTTTTCCTTTTTCTCCTTTTTATTTATTTTTGTAAGTACTTTCTAAAGGCTTTATGTCAGGTGACTGTCTTTGCATCATATTCTCTATTGCTCGTTTTTTTTTGCTTTTTGTTTTCTAGTTCTTTCAATTACCATTTTTTGCAAATCATTTTTCTTTTTTGATTTTTTTTGTCTTCAAAGCATCTCCCCATGTTCTGCGGCGTACAAAAGTTTACTTTTAGCCGCAGTTATTAGCTTTCTTGCTTTTTCTCCTGGTTCTCCTTTGTTTGGCATAAGCTTACTAAGCATTTTTTCCATTTTTTTGTTGGTTTTCTTACAGCTTCCTTAACCTGATCATTCCATCTTTTTGCTTCAAGTGTAACTCCAAGGTATTTAATAGTCCACATTGTCAATAGTCATGCCGCCTTAGTTTTCTGCGAAGCCAGATCTAACCCTTTATTTCTCATCCATATCTTTATCATTTCTATTGCCAACTCTAACCTTTTATTTAGTACTTCTATGTCTATATTCTTACCTACCAGAGCCATTTCATCCGCAAATGCCGTTATTGTCACTCCTTCCGGCAGCCGCATCCTGAGTAATTGATTATAAACTAAATTCCATAGTTTAGGACCTAGTGCAGAACCCTGTGGTACTATTCTAGTCAGTCTAAATTTTTCATTTTTGGTCAGTAGATTTCTTTCCTGAAGGTAACTCCATATTATCTTGGTAGTTTGTTAGTTTTCTTTTTTTGCTGTTTCTATAATTGCTTCCTATTGAGGATTGCAGCTAAGGAATACGCTACCTGGCGGTAGATTTTTTAACGAGTTGTTGTTGACACTTTGCTATGTTCACATCTGTTTACATACATATCAATTCGAATGTCATGTTTTGTTTACATTTAATTTAACCTGGAAATTGTTTTTAAATACAGTCCATTCCGCTTAATCGGACCACATCGGAACCGGTTTGTTTAGGTTCGATTAAACGGCTGGTCCAATTATGCAAAATTAATAATTTTTTATTTACGGTAAAAGTTAAACCATTTACATCTACAATATAATATATAAATAATCATATTACATAAACTAAAATAATATACATAAAATACAAAAAATATATAAAAACAAGTTTAATCTAAAATACAATTTAATCAATACGAATTATACAAAACCAATTAAAATTATTTGTTGCACCCGTAATTTGTAGAATGTGTAAATTCTCTAAACAATAGCATCTGCCTGGTACGTCGATTGCTAATAAGAATACTGAATGGTAGAGATGCAAGAAGGCCAGAACAATCTATTTCAGACATCACTAGTCCACGCAAAACTGAAAGATCAGCCCTTTTGCGACGAAGTTTTAGTGGTGGCAAATTGTACAATGATGTAATGTAATTGCGATCAAAATCAACCTCTAAAATCCACAATTTATAAGATAATAATCTAGCAACTTATTTTGAATTTGTTCAATACTATTAACACACAAAAACTTAATTCAGTACTTTAATTTTATTTGAAAGTGTTAAATTGTTTCTGGGCATTTTAAATTGTACAGCATATATACACAAACATATCAATCATATGATATAAACAAGTATAGCAACATGCATTAGTTCACATTTCAACTACCATGGCGCTAAAAGCTTAAAAGTAATCCCACATATAAATAACAACACCGGCACATGCAATAGTTATCATTTCAGCCACAGTAGCGCTAAGTGCTTAAAAAGTGATTCCACATATAAATGGCAACACCGGAACATGCATTAGTTATTATTCCAGCCACATGGCGCTAAGATCTTAAAAAGTAATCCCAATAGTATGCTGTTAAACACATTTTGTATATCTACCGCTATTATAACAGTGTTGTCTGTATGGTCTACTGTTTGCTTCTTTTGCTATGGCTTTTACCTTTTCAATGGCTCTAAAAGTCGTTTTTCCCTTTGTAAATCCATATTGCTCTTGTTTCCATCCTTCTTTTTCTTCTATTTCCTGTTCAATTCTCTTCACGATAACTTTTCCATAATTTTTGCTAATGTGTTGATCTGCTTCCTTCTGTTTTTCAATTAGTCCTAGGTTTGCATTTTTCACTATCTCCGTTGTTATCTTGTCTGGACCTGGTGCCTTATTATTAGGTAGTTTCCTTATAACATGTTTTATCTCCCACGACTGCTTCTGTTTTGTCAGCTATTCCTGCAGGTTTTGCAATCATCTAACAGAACAAGAGTCCATAAAACTTAGTTAATAAAAGCTCTTTATTACCCAATAGAGTATATATTATAACAAATTGAGAAAAACAACAAAATAAATAAAAATAATAAATAGAAAAGAATAAAATTAACAATAGATAAGAATAAAATAAAATAAATAAAAATAATCAAATAAAAACATAACTTAAGATAGGCATAAAAGAAAATCACACCTTTGTAGTTTGTACAGCGGTAATTGCGACGTTGACAGAGTGTGCGGAATTAACCGAAATAAGAAAATTAAATTAAAAAAAAAAAAAAAAAAAACCAAGTATAAAATACGCCGAGAAGACAAAATAAATACAAATACAAGGAAGGAAATGGTGGAAATGGAGGAACTAAAAAGCATGTTCAAGGAATTAATGAAGGAGATGGCAAAGAACACTAAGGAACTAAAAGAAGAGATTAGAGAGCTAAAGAAAGAAATGAAGGATAAAGAAGTAAAGTGGGAGCAAGAAAAAATACAGATGATACAAAAAATTGAAAATTTAGAAAATAAAGCTGAAAAAGAAGAAAGACAGAAAAAAAGAAATAACATTATAATAACTGGCATAAAAACAAAGGAAAATGAGGAACAAATTAAAGTGGAGAACTTCTTGAGAGAAATACTTCAGATTCAAGTCAAAATAGGAAAAGCTCAGCTAATACATAAAGAAAAACAAATAATAAGAGTCGAAGCCGGAACATGGGAAACAAAACAAAAAATAATGAAAGCCAGAAGAAATTTAAAAGGGACCAGAATTTACATTGACAGTGACCTAACCCATGAAGAAAGATACGTTCAAAAAGAAATTAGAGACATAGCAAGAGAAGAAAAATCGAATGGCAAGAGGGTAAGAATAGGTTACCGTAAGTTAATTATTAACGGAGAGGAATATAGATGGAATAAAGAAATAAAAGGTTTAGAAGAAGTTGGAGATCCAAAAAACTAATAGGAAAACGGCTAGATAAAAAGAAAAATACACGGCAAGAAAATGGTATAAGAAAGATGATAAACACGACGGCAAACGATGTAAACAAAAGGAACAAAAATAGCAAAAGTACAAAAAAGAAAAATAAAGAAGAAAGAGTAGGAACATGGAATATAAGAGGATACATGGGAAAAGAAGCTGAATTGGTGGAAGAAATGATAAACCAAAAAATAGAAATACTAGGAATAACGGAAACAAAAAAGAAAGGGCAAGGGATAGAAAGAATACATAGAGGTTATTGGTTAATGTGGACAGGAGTGGAGGAAAAGGATAGAGCAAAAGGAGGAGTAGGAATGATAATAGCTCCGGAAAGGATAAAAGATACAATAAGAGAAAAACACATAAATGAAAGAATTATGACAGTAGAAATGAAGCTAGGAGATAACGAAACATGGACCATGATAGTAGCATACGGACCAAATGAAGACGCAAAAAAAGAAGAGAAAGACAGCTTCTATACAAAATTACAAGAAGAAATAGACGAGGGAGCAGAAAACATAATGATACTAGGAGACCTAAATGGGAGAGTAGGAAATCAAAACAACGGAATAGAAGAGGCTATGGGAAAAGAAGGAGAAGAAATTAGAAACAACAACGGAGAAAGAATTATTCAACTATGCATTGAAAACAATCTAGTAATAACAAACACTAAATTCAAACACAGGGAAGTTCACAAATACACAAGAACACAACCAACCAGAAACGAGAAATCAATAATTGACTACTACCTAGTTAACAGAAAGAACTGGAACAAGATAAAGAATGTAAAAGTAACAAGACAGGCGGAAATAGGAAGCGATCATCATTTACTACGAATGGATATGAAATGGAAAACAAAACTTAAACCAGACAAAAGAAGGAAAAAAGTTAAGATAAAAATAAAAACATACAAACTAAAAGAAGAACAAATACAAGTGGCATACCAAGAGATACTACAAAAAAAATTCAGAGAGAAAGAAAAAAGAACGTCCATAGAAGGAAAATGGGAAATTTTTAAACAAATTATTCTAGAAGCTGCAGAAGAAAGCTGTGGATCAGCAAAAATAGTGAACAAAGATACTAAAAAAACTAATTGGTGGACAGAAGAAGTCAAAAAAGAGATAAGGGACAAAAAAGAAAAATGGAAAAGATACTTACAAACCAAGGAAATAGAAGATTACGAAAAATACAAAGAAAAGAGAAATAATACAAAGAAAATAATAAAAGAAGCAAAGATAAAATCATGGACAAAATTTGGAAAAGAAATGAATGAAAATTTCAACCGAAACCAAAAACTATTTTACGGAACGTTAAAACATCTAAAACAAAAAAAAGAATACAATATGATGAACATAAAAGATAAAAACGGTAAAATAATAACGGAAGAAGATAAGATAATGGAAAGATGGAGGCAATACTTCTAAGAACTAACAGAACAAGAAGCAGAAGAAAACAAAACAATAGAAGATGAAGAATTGCTACAGGACAGAAGAACGGAAGAAATAGAAGAAATTAAAAAAGACGAAGTAATAGAAGCAATTAAAAAAATAAAAAACGGGAAGGCACCGGGAACAGATGAAATAACGCCGGAAATGATGAAATACATGGGAGATGAGGGAATTACACAAATAACGGAATTAATAAACGACATAATGAGGAATGGAAAAACCCCAAAGGAATGGAATAAAGGAATTATTCTACCCATACATAAAAAAGGCGATAAAAGGAAATGTGAAAACTATAGAGGAATCACACTAACAAGCATACCAAGCAAAATATTCACAAGAATTATTGAAAAAAGAATGAGAGACAAACTAGAAACAACAATAGAAGACAGCCAATGTGGATTTAGAAGAGGAAGAAGCACACAGGATCTAATATTTATAATTAGACAATTAAGTGAGAAAATGATTAAAAAAAATAGAGTAATGCACGTATGCTTTGTTGACCTTGAAAAAGCTTTCGACAGGATCAAGAGAGAGGACATATGGAAAGAACTAGAAGAGAGAGGAATTGAGAAGAAAATAATAAACGTAATCAAAAACATGTACACAGAAAACAAAAACATAGTCAGAATGAATAACGAAGAATCAAAAGAATTCCAAACGAAAAAAGGTGTGAAGCAAGGATGTGTGTTAAGCGCATTGCTTTTCTCAATTGTGCTAGACAGGGCAATAAAACAGGCAAAGCAAAAAATGAAAATGGTAAAAATAGGATATTGGAAAATGGAAGTAACAAAAATAGCAGAACTGCTATTTGCAGACGATATGGCAGTGATTGCTGAAACCGAAGAAGAGTTACAACAAAACATGGAAATAATAGAGGAACAACTAAAGAAAATAAACATGAAAATAAATTATGAAAAAACAAAGACCATGATAATTGCAAAAGAAAAACTGAATCACGAAATAAGAATAAAAGGAAGAATAATAGAACAGGTCGAACAATACAGATACTTAGGAACAATAATACAAAGCAACGGAAAATTAGACAAAGAGATAGAGGACAAAATAGGAAAAACAGCAAAAATATATAACATGTTAAAAAATACTTTCTTTAACAAAAAAGAAATATCAAAAACAACAAAAACAGAAATTGTAAAAAAAGTAATCAGACCAACATTAACATATAGTAGCGAAACATGGACGATGACAGGAAAACAAATAGAAAGAATAAATGCTATGGAGATGAGATTTCTTAGGAAGATTGAGAACAAAACAAGAAAAGATAAAATAAGGAACGAGACATATAGGACGAATTTAAATATAAAACCAATACAAGAAAAAATTATTGAAGGTCAAATGAGATGGTATGGACATATCAGAAGAATGAGTGAAGAAAGAAATACTAAGAAAATTTATGAGACAAGAGTAACAGGAGAACAAAAAAGAGGAAGACCCAGAAAAGAATGGAACAGCGCAATAAAGGAAGAAGCTACAAGAAAAGGAAACACGTGGGAAGAAATAAAAGAGATAGCCAAGGATAGGAAGAAATGGAGAAAATATTACACAAACTAATAATGTATACGCCTGACACCGAAAGGTAAAAAAGGCAATTGAATAAATAATTATTACCCAATAATGTAAATACGCATTTTTTAAATATATTAACGGAGCATGTCTACAAAAACACAATTAAAAACTTGCGGTAGTAGTTGTCAATAAATGAGGCTTTAAGAAATTACATTATCCAACATTCTAACCTAGCCTTACGTGGTTTATATCTTTTTTTTAACCAAAAAAACATTTAATAGGATTTTTAATCAAATAATGATTTAAAAAACGGTGTAAAATCTTATTTAAATACTGGGAATAATCTCAAACGTAAGTAATATTAAAATTACTCATAAAAATAGTTTTATATGTGACTAGAGTTTTGGTTGCAAGATAATTTAAACGTGTTTTTTAGCAAACTGTTTACATAATTTTATTTTATAGTGGTTCTAATAAGAGTACAATCAATCTTTGTGTAACAAACGCCACGCTGTTGAATGCGATATCAGAAGATTTTTTTCCACAATTTATAAACCTTGTTGTTTGGCATTTAAAATAAGTTGTGAGCAAATTCAACTATTGCCGTAAACGTTTTACGGTAAAGTTAGTGTCTATTAGAAAATATTGTTTGGCATACAAACAAAAAGTTTATAACGAGTTTTGAGTTGCTTCTCTTTACCTTAAGACCATATCAATAAATTCATCATTACTATATATACATCCTGTTTTTGTATACTGTTTATTTTTGCAATGTTTATTTTAATAATCACTACTTGCCAGATCTTATTACTACATTTGTCTAACTAAGTAACATTTAATTATGATTTTAGTTATTTTAGGTTTTATGTTTAAACATAATGTTATTAAAATTGTATAACGTATTAATTTTTTTATGGAAAATAAAAAATTATTTTTATACGTATCTAAAAACTAAATATTTTTTTTAAGTTTTTATTTAAATTATTTAATATTTTTTTCAAACAATACAACATTTGTATAACATTATTCCAGCCGGCTCAGAGGTTTTAGAACAAAACCAAACAGTTATTTAGATTGCCAATAACGTGGCTACATCTATAAAAAAAATGTGTCAATACATGAGCAAATGTTGGCGTAGATAGACCAAGAAACAGAAACAGTGAGCAAGATTACGACTTATACAATAACAATTGGAGATGTTTGAAAAGATTTAATTATTCAAGATATCTCCGTTTAATCAGTTTATCAAAGATTTCAATTATTTAGTTTCAAGTTGTACCGCTTTTTTTAAGATTGTTTTTAACTCCTCACTATAAAAAGTGCCGTTTGAAATAATGCAATTTGAGACTACAATGGATCAATTATTAGAAACAAGTTATTTTTAGCATCAAATCAAAATTTTGTTTGTGTGTCCACAATGATTGTAAAATGTAGCTAAGAAAAACAAATTTAAAGTTTGTTGTGAAACGACATACAGCTCTTACACAAATGGTGATGTTATAGGAAGCAATCGTTTTTAGAAGTAAGTCTTCTCTAGTGTTTATTTAACAATAAATTATAAACATTAAATGCAAATTGCTACATTAACACAATTCTAGCACTAATATTAATATTAAAAATGTCTATTTTCCAAAACTATAATGCTAAACCGCATACAGTTAAAATTACTAAGGAATTTTTGGAACTAACTATTGTTAATTTATTCTTATTGCTTTCTTGTTCTTTCAAACTTAACCCTTAATCTTACTTAGTTTACCTAACATTTGGATACATATATAACTTACTCTCTAACCTAACTACTAATTTTGACCTGGCGGTAGGTATAAAACGCAATATTATATCAAGATGCTAATAAGTACAAAACTCAGTCTACCGTAGATTGTAGAGCAAAAAGCACAGATCCCCCAGGGACAAACCGCCCACAAAGTTAAATGAGGCTGATAATACAATTAACAATAAAACAAGACGTTGCTAATTCTACTAACCAAACTTAATTAACCAAACAACAATTAAGTTTGTGTTTTAAAAGTTAGTTTCTCCAATTTTTGGAGTCTAAAAAAAATAAATTTTGTTTATCAGCATCTTAAACATAGAAAACCCCATATCTTCTTTTTGGCTAAAACCAAAGTAAAAATTAAAGATCCAGTTTGTTTTAATCTAGTAGGCTTTGATTATTATCTTAAACATTTATTTGTGCCTACATCTACAAAGAACAAGTATATTCTAGCCTGACAACGTACAAAATTTAAGGCATTGGTAATAATATCATATTTCTTAAACTAAATCTTTTTGATAAGACTATTTTTGTAATATACCGTTTTCCAAATAAAGCAACTCCAAACTTCTTTAATTACTTTTTTAAAGTTTTTCAAGTTTCTTTAAAGTAATCATAGAAAAACTATAATAATTTTGTTAGGAGATTTTAATGTACATAATGCTGAATGATTAAGTCACTTATCTTCTACAGCACAATCACAACGAGAAGCAATAATTTTTGCTGATTTTATAACTTTACTCAACTTATTCAACCATCCACATATTTTCTGTAATAGATTTGGTAAACCATAGATATATTTTTTTAATATTTCAAAATGTAATAATTAGAAATTACTTAATATGTCACAACAATATAAAAATACATTTAAATTTTAACACACTCGTTAAAACTATTACATTAAAGACTAGATTTAAGCAGTCTGTAAACATTGACCTTAAATATTTGTGGTTAATAAGTCTCAGGAAATACTAAAGTTTATTCTACGTGTTGATAGAACGGTTAAAAAAACTCTCTTAAAAGTTTTGCTATTACATCTCTAAACTGTCAGTGAATATTTGTTACAGTTTCTAGCAAGCCTTGTACTACAAGTAAATATTTGTTTAGATGGCAATAAGTCTTGTGTTTTGTTTGAACAATGTCCATAAAAATATTTATAAAAAATGCGAATATTTGCAACATTACGCCGGTGCTACAGGGAGTTTATAAATGAATGGGATTATGTAATCACTTTAAATATGCCGCCTTTTTAAAATCGTCCACTATACTACATATGTTTTCATATGTTTGCTTGACAGCTGTCAAAGTTGATCTGTCAAAACAAATAGTTTAGTAAACAATTTAAAAAAGCGGCACATTTAAAGTGATTACATAATCCCATTCATTTATAAACTCCCTGTATAAAAAGTAATTAGATCCGAATAGTTCGTTTTTGAAATGAATTTAGAAAAGATAGTGTGGATGATCCTTACCATATTTGAGAACAATTATTAATACAAATACAAATATAAGTTTTATATATATTTATGCAAAAACAAAACAGAAGTAAAAAACTGTTTACATCTATTAAAAAATCCTAGTTTTTTAGATACTTTCCAACAAAGATTATGTGAGATTGTAACTCCTAGAAAACAAATTAAAAAAGATTTAGATATATATTTGTTATTTAGTTTAATATTTGGTACAGATGATATCTCAAATTTTAATTTTAAAACTGTAAAAAGTTGATTCTAACGTAGAAATTTTAAGAAGTTTTTCCATATTTGTTGAAATGGTCTTTGAAAAGTAGAAAGTATGAAGGGTGCTATCATCTGCAAAACTATAAATAGGACTTTTAGTAATTTCAAAATATATATATATAACATTTATGATTCTAAGGTCAGAGTTAATTAATTAAAACCATCAGTTCTACTATAGTTTTTCTATAGTCAAAAAAACTATTAATAAGATTTACAGGTTTATGATCAAAACCTATACAATGAAGCTTGTTAATAAGATTAGGATGCCATACCCTATCATATGCTTTGGAAATGTTTAAAGCTACTGCAAGATTTTGTTCATGTTTGTCGTAGAATTCTATTTGTGACCAACATAAGTCAGAAAATTTGTTGTCGATCGTTTTGATCAAAATCTATATTAAGTATTTGAGGTAAAGTTATTACTAAGTGGATAGAATAAAAGAACATGCATGAAAAAATGTATAGATAATGTTGAAGCAAAAGAAATATGTAAAAACAGAAAAACGTAGAAACAACTTGTTCAAAATAAAGTTTATAAATCAAAGTAAGATATTGTACAGTGTTACTACCTACCCCGAAAGGAAACGGTGTGACTAAGGATGTATGTATGTATGTATGTATGTATGTTGCACCATTGTTCAATTTTCAAAACATTATTTAAAGAAAAAAATAACTTTATCTCAAATATTCAATATTGATTTTGATCAAAACGTTTGATAATAGATCTTCTAACTTATGGTAGTCACAAATAAAACTCTTTACAAATAAGTATGACATCCTAATCTTATTAACAAGTTCTATTGTATAGATCTTGATCAGAAATCTGTAAATTTTTACAATAAATTTTTTGACAACAAAAAAAAAATAGTAAAAACTAATGGTTTTAACTCTAATCTCAAAATCATAAATGCTGGTGTTCTTCAAGATTCTATTCTTGTGTCATTTTTATTTTTGATTTATATTAATAAACTTTTTTAAATAATAACACCTTTTATACTTCATACTTTCTAAAGACCATATCAACAAGTAACGCAGAGCATCTTGAAATTACTAGGGTAAAATTTGTAGCATCTATAAACAAAGACTTCAAAACAATATCTAAATAGAGTACAACCGACTTATTTAATTTTAACTCTAAAAAACTTAAATTTAACTTTTTACTGTTTTAAAATCAAATATTAAACTAAATAACAAATCCATATCTACCTCTGGGCCATGTTGTTAAAATAGTTTTAAATGTATCTAGAAAACTAAGATTTGTTAATAGAAGTATTTTTTTTACTTCTGTTTTACTTTTACATACATATAAAACTTATATTGGTTTTTGTATTGAATATTGTGTCTACGTATAAGGAAGAATTAAATACTTTACAACACCGGCATAATGATGCAAATTTTTGCATTTTTTATAAATATGTTTATAGACATATTGCCATCATCTAAACAAATATTTACTTGTAGTACGATCGTTGCTAGGAGTTCTAACAAATATTTACTGACGATACAAAGATGTGGAACCAAAAATTTAAAAAAAAAAATTTTTAACCATACTATCGATACATGAAATAAATTTCTAAATTCAGTATTTCCCGAGACTTATAAGCGACAAAAATTCAAAATTAATGTTCACAAATTGCTTAAATATATGTCTCCGATGTGATAGTTTCAGCAAGTGTAGTTTGACTAGATTCCTAATTATTACAAAAAAAGCCAAAACTCAATCTGATGTAATTAAAAAAAATTATATGCAATCACAAACATTTTATAAATAATTTCAATAAAATAGTTTGATCGTAAATAGTAAAAATTGAGTTATAATAAATTTTACCATTAGAACATATAAACTAAGTAAGTATGTATTTCTTTGTATTATTTTAGCAAAGGTTCTACACTAAAAACGCCAAAAGGACTGAATGTTTTAAAATATTTATTTTAACATGGATGACCATAAGACGTTTCGACAATTGACTTTTGTTTTTATCAGCACTGGAATACAAACGTATTTTTTTAATAATAGAATTGTGATTATTTAACAATTGATAGTTATAAGACATAAAATAAATATAGAACAAGCAAATACAGAGAGCATTATGAGAAACCTCTTAAATGCATGGCTATTGTTGTATTTAATAAACTACCTACAATTATTTCTTTCTTTTTAAACTGTAAAAAATAATATAATCAAGTTTATGCTTTGTAAGATGTATTTAGTCAATTTTGTAAAATTATATTTGAATAGTTAAAATATTCAAATATTCAAAATCTTGCGTGAGAGGGTTAAAAGATTTACTTTGCTTTGGTTTGACAAAATATCAACAACACTCGCTATTACGCGTTAATATGATTTGTCAAATCGGCAAACTTTTTCTAGATATTGAAAAAAAATTACTAATATTATGTAAGTAAACAAGTCTTAATAAAAAATGTGTAAAACAATGTATATTGTTTTAGTAATTATAAAAACAAATCAACAAATGTGTTGGAAATCTCTTTATCTAATAACTGTTCAAATAACATTTGAATAAATTTGTATTATAAAAATAACGTTATAAATCATGACGGATTTTAAAACATTATCTTAAACGTTGTTTGCATTGCCACATATATATTGTTGTAATAAAATAATATAAATATTATGCCTTAATGTCTTTTTCATTTTTTGTAAAAACTTAGATAATGCTTTATTTTCATCACGACAATGTAAATGTAAAGATTCATGTTATTTGTTTAATGTTTATCTATGTTATCCAAGCATTTAGATAACTGGAGCCCAATTACAATGCATTTGATGAAATTAAGCAAAACCAACATACATTTGTTTTTTAAATCAATGTTATCAGGAAAGGTATTAAATAAATGAGATGTTTTAATTGCAAGGTTTAAAGGATTTTAGTTATTTACATTTTGCTATAGTTTCTTATTAAATTCAATGCAGTGTATATGAATATTATTAAATTTAAAAGAGCTTATAAATATTAGGGTGCATTGAATATAGTTTGGTATATTGTCTACACCACTTGTTCCCTCAGTAAATCGAATCAGATCCGATTGACGAGAAACACCTGATCGTACAGCATGCTCATCGCCAGAGATTTGCAGCAAATTAAATCTAGTAAGGGTGGATAGAGTATATGCATTTCGCTTAGCTATTTGGTTATGATTCTACAACCCCCGCGGCTTGCAGATGTGCGCCACCGCCAACCCCCCAACGAGAGAATTATAAACTCGATGGCACTCCAAGCATTGTGCGCGGATCGAGGGCTCTATACGTATGTGTGTGTATTTTAATTTTTACACTTCATATTCATGACCCCGAATAATAAAGTTGGATTTCGAGTGACACTAATACTAATGCCGCGATATATGCTCCACTCGTATGTTCAAATATATATGATAATTTGTTTTATAACTATACCCCATGTAAAAAATTATTGTGACACTTGTTCAAAATATTATGACTAATATTTGCTTTAAACTGTCAAATATTTAGTTAACTATTTATATGAAGTTCATGTTTATGTTTTTAACTATCTTCAGTATCTTAAACAACAATAGTGCATTTGTAAAATAAATTGAATTCTAAATAGAATGTTTAGTTTGCGTAGTGGATGTAAAGAGGATAATAAGAGATGTTGATTTGTATATTAAAAGGCTTAAAAAGTTTGCAGAAAGCGATTTGACACGTGCGGCGGTCACACGACATCCCCGATGACATCCTGGGGGCGTTATACCCCCAAGGGACGCGATCATATTGCAGCAGTCATTTGGACAATTCTCATCATTGTCACCGAAGCTGTACTCTAAGCACATTGGTAAACACTTTAGGCGCAATCTGATTTTCATTTAGCTAGCGCGACGATGGAGAAAATTACAATTTAAGTTGATGAATAAACAATGTAAAATTTTACGTACTATGCATGATATGTTTGGTTTGAATTAAATGATATGATACGTGTATATTTATTTATACTAACATCATATAGATAAGAAATTAGTTTTAAAATGAGTGGTTGGTGTATTTACAAATTATTAATTAAATTTCAGAACTATTTTTTTAGATTAAATAATGTAAATAGAAATTATGATGGCATAATTTAATTATTATAAAAATATAATAAACAATATATTTTATTTATTTTTAAATAATATATTAAGTAAAATCGTTTATTAAAATAAAATGAATATGCAAATTATATTATTACAAAATTTAAATTTCTATAAAAAAATTATTAGAAAAATGAATATTATTTTAGTTGTTTTTTAGTCTTTATTGAGTAAAATAGTAATCATTAATAAAACAAATTGTTTTGTAAAGTTTAAATACAAGGTGTTAAAAAAAATTTAAAATATTTAAGAGGGTCTATAACTCTTAACTTTTTAAATATCTATATTCCATATCTCCAAAACCGTTGCTATGACAACCCATGTTTATTAAGATTTTTTTGTTTGTTGTGGTTCGTACTACCACCCCCTTAAATATTTTACATTATTTTTTTAACACCCTGTATAATAATATAAAAATACTCATTTTTAGTTTTATAATTAATAATTAAAGCAAAAAAAAATGTTTACTTCAAATATAACATTATTTAATTATTATTAATTAATTATACTTATATTATTTTTTCTCGTTGTTGTGTGGAAAAGAGATAAATATCCAATAAAAGTAGAATACAATTGTCACAACAAACAGTTTTGGAATGCCAAAATGCTTTTTAAGCTAAACAAAATTTATATTATTTGTATGCTGCCAAAATTAGTAGACCTTTGTCGCACCAGAAGTTTGCAAATCCTGGATCCACCCAAAATTGTAAAAGCACAACACAACAAATTTAACTTGTTGCAGCTGAACTGAAGATTTAACAAAGTTATATTTTTATCTATGAATTGTTTTTAACAACCAGCAAAGGGGCTAGTAGAAGTATTCTTTTGCACCACTCCTAGAATGAAAGTTTTTATTTTACTTTTTATTATTATTATCATTACTATTTCAACTTTTAGTTGGTAATAAGTGTAGAAAAAATTAATAAAAACAAATAATTAAACTAACAACAATATTATTAAAAGACAAAAAATTAGTTGCACAAGTTTGATTTTTTTTTCTTTTTCCGCACTTTCTCATGGCTTCTCTTATTTATAAAATAGACGTCATAAAGATTGTAACACGTTTGGCATGTGGGTTGTTTATTGCTAGTCGGGAGACACATAACGGTATATTGGTATGTCCTATGCGCAAACAACATAAAGTAACTTTTTTTCTTCTGCCAAAATTTACCGGTAACTTTCATAAAGTATCAAAAAGCTTAATTTGCAATCATTTGCTCGTTTCATACTCGTTGCCAATTCTCAATGATCTTTAAAATAACGTATTCTTTAAAATCATAAATTTTTACAAAAATATTGTCCGTAGGATATGCGTCTGCCGCTTGTCAATCAGTTTTATCAGTGAGCTTGTTGTCCTTGATACCCTTTTTTACAAGCCTGCATTTTGTGCTAGATCTTACAGAGAACAAGCATACTCTCACTATTGGACAAACAAAACTCTTAAACAAACAATTAAAGTGCAATTGTCTTACAATAACACAAACAATTGATTTTTACAAAAATATTGTCCGTAGGATATGCGTTTTTTGCTATTACTCTTAGTATTTTTGATTTCACTTTTTCTAGCACAATGTATGGTAGCATTTTTTTATGTAACCCCAATAACTATCTCCAGTACTTACCTGTAAGTTTTAATTTTTTTCTTCAAATTGTTCTTCTTTCTTATACGACATCATGCTTCTTACTAAACTGTAAAACAGTATTACATGTTTTAACACGTTTTTTTTTAATTTGTTTATAAGAAACACTCTACCTATCTACTTCATTTGCTTTTTGTGAAATAGATCATTTTTGAATACAATTTAATAAAACCTTAATAAAACTGTTTATAATCATCTTCCTTTAAGAAACCAATTATAGTTTTTTTTGTTCTTTTCATCACTAAGTTTGTTTGTGTATTGTAGTTAAGACATCAGTAATTTATTAAAATTTGTCTTTCTGTTCTTTTTAGTACGTTTGTTTTAGTTCACTCCTCTATTTCATTTAAAGTTTGACAAACATACCATTTTAAATTATTTTTAGTAATTTTAATCCAGGAAGCTTTGCTATAGTTTTTTTTTTTTTCCTGAGGAGAAATCTTTTATAGACGACCCCACACCCTTAGAACGCATGGGAGTGTGGGACTCCATTATTTAAAATGTTTACCCACTAAAAACTCTCATTATTTTTTGCTTTTTACTGTTTTATTCCCGGTTCACCGTTTCCAATATGTCGACAGGAGCAAAACAAGCTCTTTTTAAATTTCCCTAGTTCGGTTCATTCGTAAGCTCTTGTAAACGTTGTTGTTCATCGGATTTTTTTTCTTTCATGATGGTGATAATCATATAGTGCGCGACTTTCCAATTTTCCTTCAAATTCATCATTTTCTGTACCAGTATCTCTGGTGTTATGTCGCTACCCAGTTGTTCACTCGCACTTTTCCTTGTTTCCACCCATTTTTGACAAACAAAGATAACATGCTCAGGGCTATCCACTTCACCACAGTAGGCGCAGGTATCCGCAGCAGTGATGCGCATTCGTTTTGTATACGTCCCAAATGATCCGTGACAAGTCAACACTTGAGTAAGCCAGTAGTCCAGATTTCTATGATTGCATTTCATTTACTCTTTCAAGTTTGGTATGAGCCTCTTGGTCCATTGTCCCTTTTCCGTATTTGCAGACCAGCCTTCCTGCTACTCGTTTAACAAACACTTTCTCATCCTTGTCTTTGTTTTTTTTTGTCAGATTCCAAGCACTGATGTATTTTCAACTTTTTTGCTACTATTAGTTCTATGGGAGGTATTCCTGTGATCACATTTAGAGCCACCGTCGATGCTGTCCTGTACGCGGAGGCCACACGCAACAACACTTTCTTTTGTACAGCGCATAGCATGTTTTTGTATTTTTTCTTTTCCAGCACACTACTCCAAATCGGTGCTCCATACAGTATAGTGTTATGCACTACTGTGCCTATAACTTCCCGCTTTGAGCTAGTTGGTCTTCTTGTATTTGGCAACAGTCTCATCAGGACTGCAATTTGCTGTTCTGCCTTTTTGGTAATTTCCTTGACGTGAATGTCAAACATACCCCGACTGTCTAAATATCTAACCGATTTTGACGGTTTCATCTCGGTATCACATACTTTAAAAACTTTGTCTTCTTTATCTTTTTTTCCCTTCAACATTAGTGCTTCCGTTTTCGTTGATGCCAGAGATAGCTTATTGGCATTTATCCAGCGGTTTATTCTGTGCAGGCACTCATTTGTGCAGGTTTCTAGGTCATCGTTGTTCTCTGCGGTCACCAGCATTCCCTATCATTTGTACTTGCAGAACTGGATCGTACAACACGTTCCATAAGGTTGGTCCGAGGACCGATCCTTGTAGAACACTGGCACATATGTCCATCTCTTTGGTTTTATTATACACTAATTTTCTGTTGTTTAGGTACGCAGACAGGATATTTATCAGATAAGGTGATATATTTCTGCGCCTTAGTTTGTTTATTATTAGGCTATGTCTAGCTGTATTAAAGGCATTTTTAACGTCTAGAAGCACTAACACGCACCAATCCGCCTTGTCCCTATTTGCGACTTCGTAGATCTTTTTGATGGCTTGGATAGTCGATCTGCCTCTCTGAAAACCAAACTGATTTTTGTGCAGTCCTTCTGTTTTCTCGATTTCCTGAAGAAGTCTTTCACTTAACAGAATTGCATACTGCTTGCTTGCGGAATTTAGCAGGCTTATCGGTATGAACGATAACTTCTCAATGCTTTGCCCTTTATTTTTTGTGTTGCCTCAAGTAGTTTCTCCGTATTAAAAAGTGTAACCTGCTTTTCACACGGCTCCTTTATCGAGTTGTCATCCGCTCTTGGGAACAGATCTAGTACAACTTGCGTCTTTGTTTCTGGGTCTAGCTCACATGGTAGTCTGTATTTTAAGTTGCTCATAATAATTTTGAAGCCGCTCCCCCAGATATCATTTTCCAGCTCATCACATAGTTTCCTTCATAACATTTGTTTGGAAGCCCGGATCGTTATTCTTAATTCATTTCTGTTTTCTTTGAGTTTCCTACTTAGGTCGGCTATTCCACCATTGTCCGGAATTCGTTTCTGCAACAGTCTGGATATTTTTCTTTTGATCTTATTGCATTCGTCTCATTTTTCTGCTATGTCCAGACTCCACCAATACGGCAACGTTTTTGTTGAGCTGTCCGTGTTTCTGACTATGCTATCCTTATAGGCTTCCTTTATCTTCGCATACATTGTTTTCCCTTCTTCCCAGCTTATTCTTATTTCCATGGATGCTCTAAACGCACTCCAATCTATGGCGGTCACTAATGAATTGTGCTTTTTGTCGTTTTAAGAATGCTCGTGTTTTATTTCAAAGCATATGTATCTGTGCTCCGTGTGGCTGCCGATGTCCACAACATCCCAATTCTTTATATTTCTAGCAATTTTCTTAGTTGTTACCGTCACGTCGATATGTGTTGCACTCATGCCTCTGACAAATGTAGGTTTGTTCCCATAGTTAATGACAACCATGTCGCACGAGGAGAAATGGTCCATCCAGAAATGTCCTTTTACGTCTGAAATGAGGGCACTCCACGCCGGTGGTTTTGCATTAATGTCTCCGGCCAGAATAATTTTGCGCTTTACATCTCTGACTACTTTCATGATTTTGTCAGCCTCCTTCTTATACAGTTCTAACGGAATATTGGGCAAGATGTAACACCCTATCAAGTTAAAAACACTCGTCATGACACACACGTAACCATCTCCTCTGACTATGTCGCGTGCACATTCTTATTTAAAAATGTCACTGCCACATCACTCCACCTGTCTCTTATTCAACTTCCTCTTTCAACTATTTTTTTTGTTTGGTTTGCATATCAGTAGTATATCCACCTACATGTCAAATCCAATCCAAGTCTATACACTAACTTCTTCTTATAGTGCCATACTCGCTACGAGCGTCGGCACCCTTCACGTATGTTTGTGGTGCGCGATAATAGTTCCACACAAACATACGGGACCTACAGTTTAAAGTGGAATCCGAACTACACCACTAGAGGGGTTTACTAGGCAAATACTTTGCTGGTTTTCCATTGCCTTGCAAAGGAGACGACCGCATCGAAATATATTCGACAAATTAGATATTGCCGCTGCCGGGAATCGAACCCGGGCTGCCTGCACAACAGTCTTCGCACTAGACCATTGTGCTACGGTCGCCTCTAACACTAACACTAACATAGAATGTATTCATGATTATGATACAGGAAATAAATTGAATATTTACCAGCCATATTGTCAAATAAATAAAACAAAATACAGCACAAATTATTACTCAATAAAATGTTTTAATGCCCTGCCAAACGTTATACGTAATATGTGTAATGTTAAATTTAAACTCTTTGTAAAAAATATTTTAATAGATTGTAGTCCGTTTTCTGTAGACAAATTTCTTAGTATTAAGTTTTTAAACTATTTGTAAATTGTACCAATTTTTAGACATGTGCAGTATGTATTTAATTTAGCACAAATAAATATTATTATTATTATTATGCATTTGCATAGCAGTAGCATATGCAAGATCTTGCGCTATCCTCCCCCTACCTATGTTTGTTTGCAGTATTTTAAGAAACATTTTTGTTGTTAATACTTTTACGTCTAACCTTAGCCTCCGACGCCTTGTTCATTTCCTTTTCTTTTTCTCGGATAAGTCTCCTAAAATTCGGGCAACTGAATTGGTCCGCTCTGTGGACGCTGGTTTTACACGCTGTGCATTGTGCCGTCTTTCCGCAATTTCTTCTATTATGCCCAACCTCACCGCAGTTTAGGCAATTCTGGGAGTTGTCTTCGCCTTGGCATTCATCTTTCTGGTGGCCAAAATTCAGGCTTCTGAAGCATCTCTGTAGGTCTACTCTCCTTTTTATCCTACAAGAAGCCCATCCTATCTTGATCTTCTGCTTACTAGTAAACTCCAACCCATGACCTTTTTGTAAGGTGACCGTGGCTATTTGGCTATCATTTGGTTTCTGCGTTAAAGCAACCAACTGAATGTGTTTGTCACTAGCATTACTCAGATTTTTGCTGATTGCATTTTTTATTTCTTTATCTGTTGTGTCTCCATCTAAGTCTAGTATGTGAAATGTAACGCTGTTGTTTTTTATCACCACATCCATATTTTGTGTTTTGTTTTTATCGTTTCTTTCATGGATTTTGCTTTTTCCTTGTCTCCTTCTATTTCTAGCATCAAATTTCTTTTTTGTGTTTTTTTTATCGTTTTAACCCGTACATTCATAGTTTGTATATCTACGTTCTTTTTTATATCTCGGAGAGTATCTGCGTAAGATTTTCCCTCCGCTACCTTGATGATTAACTTTTCCGTAAGCTTGTTTTTCCCGGGAGCATACTTCGTTTTGTTTCACGTGTACCTCGAGTTTTCTTCTTTTTTATTTTTTTTTGCGCTATAGTTATCTGTACATCTGTCTTTTGGAATATGTATTCCAAGCATTTTCTTAAGTAGATCATATCCATCTTAGAATAGTTATAAATAAAGCGCGGTTTAAATTTAGTAGTAACATAAAGAGATATTTTAACAACAAAAATTATAAATAAATTACAAAATTTCCTAAAGCTTCTCAACAGTAATTATTAATTTAATAACCTACATTATGCTTTGTATATATTAGACTTAATCCAAGCATCTAATATTTATTTTATACAAAACAAAGTATTGAAATCTTGAAGCTCAAAAACTAGATTTAGCTTTCCTGCGTTTAAATTTTAAAATAGATAAAAGTAAGGTGTTTTGGACTGGGACTTTAAAGTTTGGGTACACTAGGACATTACTTTACAAAAATTAGGTATGTTTGTCAGATCAAATTTCCTTGTAATTACTTAAACATTTCTTTTAAACAATAAATTGATTATTTAAAGATAAAAAAAGTGTAGAAAACTTAAAAAAAAACACTTTGAAAATCTTTACTTAAGAAGATGAAAAAGTTTTAAACAATTTTGATTTTTTGAAAACTCTCTGAAAGTTTTATAAAATTAAAAGAAGATTGTAAAAACAATAAGTTTAAGGGCAACAACAAATAGGTTAAAAAAAAACTCTAAGTTGCAAACTTTTGTTTCAAAAGATTTTAAATTGTCAAACAAAAAAGTACACCAAATAGACTGGAATAAAAGACAAACACCCTATCCTATTGTGTGTTATACAAAATTTTCAAAGCAAGTTTATAACTTTAGCACATACCAAGCAGCTAAAAATAAAAAAAAAATGTCTAATCAGCTTGCCATCCTACATAGTACATACAAAACGGAGCACTAAAAACATTATTACTGCACCAGTACCAGTACCAGTACGTCTACTATTCTAAAAGGTCCTGCAAACTGGTTATACACATTTTTACTTTAAATGCTTTTTTAACCATCAAAAGCATTCGACTATACAACTTTTAGATCTATTTTAAAAGCAATAGAAAACCGAAGAATAGATTCTCTTGTCTAACATTGGGTCAATTATATGCTCAAGAATTAGATATAATAATAAATTGCTTATATCAGTGTTAAGCAAAATAACAAAAAAAGCAATATATAACAGATTTAAGACACACATAAACAAACCTAACATAATAAACAAAAGACAATATGCATTTCAAAAAAATTCAAACACAATGGGCATAACTGTCATAATACAACACATAGCAAAAAAGTTGAATGAAAAACAGTATGTAATACCAATATTTATAGATTTATAGACATTCTTGAAATAAGAAACACAAACTTAAAACTACTAAAAACATATATTAAAAACAGAGCACCGAGTACAAGAATAAACACGACATACTTAGTACATGCAGAATATGGGCTACCACAAGGTAGAGTACTAGCGCCAATATTGTATATATTATACGTAAATGATATATATGAGATAAAGTTGACTGGAGAAATATATACATATGCAAGAGAAAGAAACATAAATGAAGAAGTTAAAAAATTAACTAAATGGTACGACAAAAACATACAAACAATAAATGAAGAAAAGACGACGTATATGGTAATAAGACAAAATAATACAAAAGATATTGACATAAAAATTGAAATAAATAACATACCAATTACCAAAACAAAACAGACAAAATACTTGGAAATAATAATAACAGAGAAACCAACATGAGATACACAAATAAACAAAATATTAAAAGAAAGTGCAGCAACAATAGAAGCTGTCTATAGAGCCAGGAAATACATACTAAAAGAAACTGCATTAAATATATACCACTCATTTTATTTAGCAAAATTACATTTGCTAAATGAATATGAAGTATACAATATGCAAAAAAAACTA
This sequence comes from Tachinus rufipes, assembly GCA_963932245.1. Classification (NCBI taxonomy): domain Eukaryota; kingdom Metazoa; phylum Arthropoda; class Insecta; order Coleoptera; family Staphylinidae; genus Tachinus; species Tachinus rufipes. The sequence continues at coordinate 81,938,706 of OZ010743.1, read as the reverse complement.
AAGACAATTTCTTGGCAAAAGCTTTTCGATTTTGTTTAAAAAACAGTTAAATGAGTAACACGTCAGAAGAGCACAATAAAACATGTCCGCAGTGCACGTTAGGCATAACACTAATAATAAAAGACCAAAAAAACTATTATACAAATTTGAGAAAACGTTTATTTACTTAATTATTAAATATTTTAAAAGCTACAAAAAGTAAATTTTTATAGATTTTTTTAGAACTATTTACTTCTAGAATTAATCTAATTTAGACGACAATGTTTATTAAGTATTTGCCCGTTTCAACTTCATTTTAATCAAATTTATGTGTTACTTCAATTTCTAGAATTTTAAAATATTTTTAAACTTTAAAAGTTTTGGGTTTTAGCCCATTTTGACAAAAAATATGTAGAAAACTTTGCCAGTCTAACCACATCGCTCAAGAAATTATTACGCCAATAAAAATCACATCACTCAAATATGTTACTGCGTATGCTAGTAGACTTCTTTTAGGTCGCAAAAAGATTTTTATCTAAAAAAGTATTACTTAGCGTTGTTTGGTTCTTTTGTCAGTGGCGCGTAGTTTTAATTGTAAAACCTTTACTGTGTTAACCAATTACGTGCACTCATTTACTTAAAATTATGCAAGCTGCTTTTCTCTAAAACTACATGTTTGGTATTGGCTTAATAATATTATAAAGTCACAGACTGGCAAGTATTGAAAACAAAAATTTTTATCCATTCTGCTAAACTTTGACATAACGAGATCAATGTTTCAAAACCTTAGTTATCAAAAATATAAGCGTAACTTTTATTTTTTTTTTAAACAATTTAGTTTATCCTGCAAATAATAACCAATATTTACATGTATGTATATGTCTATCAATAATGCATATATCATATTGTTTTGAACAGTTTGGCACTTATTAAGAGGTTTGTAGGAAGTTAAGTAATTGCATTTTTTTTTTTAGTTTAGTAAAACCACATTTTTGCAAAAACCGCAATTTGAAACAATTTTAAGCTCCAAGTAATTTTACCGCTGTTGATCTTTACGTATATCATTGTTATAATCGACGTGTTTACTAATCGACGTACTTTATTAGGTTTGTTATCACTCAGAGTAAATAATAAGTTGAATGACTAAACACTGCGTATGCAAACTAAGACACCGTAAACGTATATAGGTGACTTTAATTTTTTTTTAATTTAAATAGCCACCAGACTGTCGTTGCCCAATAGAGAACTTTTATGCTTGTTATTTAAAATTATTTAATTCAATAGATTTTTTTGCAACTTTATAAAAATTTTACGTTAATGCCGCTGAATTCAATAATAAATTAATGCGCGTGTTGTACATCTTAATGATTCTGTTAATTGTTATCATAATCTGTATTGTACCTGATTAATTAATAGCGGCTAACTTTACTACAGCTGCAATCTTTACCTGCTCTAAACAAGGCTAGAAGATGTAAATAATTTTTTATAAGTATTATAACTAATCTTTAAGTGTCTTAATTAACATTTATGATAACAATTAACAAAGTATTTTTTTTAACAAATTGTTTGTAATTCTACTAATAATACATTGTTTAGCTAATAATGTTATTAATAGATTTCTAATTGATTATGTCACTGATAAGCTGACAAAAATAATAACACTGATATTGAAACTTTTATCAATAACAATCAACTAACTAATTAGTGAAAACTATCTATAAATTTATTTTACAAACATTTATTTTAAATTGAAATATATAAATTGTTGCCTTTATCTTTTGGCAATCTACGATTGTTTTAGCGTAAAAATTGCAATACAATACTTACTTTACATTAATCTAATAAGCATTCAGTAATTATGATTTAATACTTTTTATTACTATGATTGCACATAATCATTAGATAATACCTATGAATAATGAAAACAAATGTTTTGATAGTCATTATAAAACTTATTAATACTAAACTATACGTATGATCTAAATCTTTGATAACTTTGATAACAAATTGCAATTTGAATCGACACTTACTGAGAAAATCAGTACATTGTGCACGCTTATCGCAACGGATAAACATTGTTAAATTGTTAACCTTATGTTTATCGTGGTTTGGTATTAATGTAGAGGACAGGATTACGTTTTAGAACTCTTGTGTGTTTGAAAAGTTGATCCACTCCAACAACTGCCTGCACCCTTTTATTATGCGCTCTTCATAGTTTACCACTCGAGATGAACAGGTTCAGTTCTCTGATTTTTACTCGCAGTGAAACACTACCTCTTTTCTGCCATACAAATATACAAATACAAACCACCACCATGTCTCTATATGCACTACTTTAAAATCCTCCACAATGAATGAATAGAATTAATTGAGTCTGTGATAAAAAATATTATTATGAGTATGCACAGTTCTTTCATTATATAATCATTATCGATTGTTTCAGATAAATAAATGGTGCTTATTCTTGCAAACGTATATACAATTAACTGATTTAATTGAGTTATTGGGCATTATTATGTGATAAAATGATTATTATTAACGTTAAATTGTAAATCCAGTATCAACTATTTCATTTAATGTTTATTAGTTTTGTATTTATGTAATATAAGTTTTGTAGTGACCCATCATTGTACAATGTGTCATTTCAAGTACTACAACTCTTTTAAACTCAATCACACACTTGACCTGAATGCTACTTTTTAGTATAATCACATCATTAAATTAAAATAGTATATTATGCACTTTTATAAATGTCATTTTAGACACGAGTGTTTAATAAAATAAGTGCTTATCGAGTTCATAATAGAATATAGTGTATCAAGAGCTTGTAGCAGCACGAAAGAGCAAAGCAAGTAATAACTATTTTTATTTATTGTCAAAGTATGAAAGCGGTAAATTTACTAAAAATGTGTTTAAGAATTATAAAATGTATGGCATATAATTACTAAATAGTTACAACATTTGTCCAATTTTGTTAGATAAATGACTTTCGGATAGTAATAATAGCAAAATTATTTTTTAAACCATCTTAAAAATGTCACATAATTGTTTATGTTGTATTAACTCAATTCAATAAATATTTACAGTCACAAACAACAATAGTTTTTTTTGCAATTTCTCTACGTTGGTTGGTACATTGGTGTTAGTTACGGCATATTTTTGTACTAATGCTTGTCAAACAATCGATCAGTGCAAGTCAATATAAGGCAATATTTTTGCTTTAAATCTGGTGATTCAAGTTTAGAAGCAGTCGGTTATTAGGTTTTTACGACGTCTTTCTGGTGGTTTTGTATAAAATATGGACAATAATTCCACCAACCCATAAACCACACCAAACCAATATTTTGTTTAAATGTAATAGCAGATCTTGAACCTCTTCTGGTTGCTCTTTAGTCCAAATACGGGATTTTTGCTTATTGACGTAGCTATTAAACCAGAAATGTTCTTCATTGCTAAACAAAATTTTTATCAAAAACATGAAATCTTTTTTAAGCTTTTAAGAGCCAAAAGACTGAAACTGTGACAATTTAGAAGGTCAGCTAGTTTAAATGTTGTGTACTTTAATCCAAAATTCTTACGTAAAATACGCCAAGTTGTTTCATACAACAAGCCAAACTATTAATATCGGAGCTAAATCAAATTTAAAAAAATACTTGTATAATTTCTTGCCTTTGCAGTTAAAAGAACTAACAGCTAAACATACCATGCAAGTACAGTGGTCTGGTCATAAAAATATAAAAGCGTTTTTTGTATGGTCTGTAAATGTAGCACCATTGCATACTCCCAGTTTTTTTTTTCTTTGTCAGGTTTACACTATGCCATATAATACTGGCTAAAGCCTGATGACGTAAAATATAAGTCTTGTCCGCTTAAGTTGCGGCACAACATTAACTAACTCTGGAACACAGTGACTAACAACAATGTGTCTAGCCTTAGTATAGATTTGTTGATAAAACGTAACAACATACTTTTTTTAACTTTTTGCGTACAAAAGAATAGTAAATATTGGGCATTAATAAATAGTATCTGTAATCTTTTGAAGAGCTTGATCACAGTTGTTTTCTCCATAAAACCGTTCCAACCTAGTATTAACAGTATTTTTAGAGTTTTACCATACACAATACTACAATAAATTACAACTACAAAACAACACGTTCTTGTTGCTTAGTTGTCTAGTTCTAATCTGTTCGACGACTTTAACTAAAATTATACCATGTTACAATATACAAGTAGTACAAAGCAGAAATGTTATGTATATATAGGATGTCCATACGTACCTTTTTTACCTATATTTGTTTCTTTTAGTCCCAGTTTTTTTTTAAACATTTAATTGTTCCAATTTAAGTTTAGCTAAAAAAAACCACAAGTAATAAAAAAATTTAAAATAAATCTCAATAATAGAAGCCAAAACAATCATGTATGAAATTATTAGATAGTTTTGGCGTAACTGCTAGTTAGAATCAGAAACAATTGTTTTTAAAAACAACATTTTTAAATGTTATTTGATAGCCAATACTTATCTAGACTGTAGTAGATTGAACACATGTGTGAAATCATTAAAAAATATAATTTTTCTCACTGAAGATTCTACAACAACCAATTCAATCATATTAAAGATATCACTTTTTATTATTTCAAAAAAATGTTCAATCCGATTATTGATTTTTAATCTATTGCTTAGCGAGTGACTGCTAAACTAAAAATGCAGCTTTGAGATTATTAGAACATAGCTTTTTTTATCCGTATATACGCCACTGCTGGCGTATTAACCTCTCTTTTGTCTATAAAGCTTACAACTTACTTTACGGCAAAACTTACAGTTTTTAAGTTGATTCCAAACACAGGAAAGACTAATTATCGACTCCAAACCAAAACAAGATTTTAGGCATAAAACGTTGACAAGGCAAGTTGGGGAACAGAAAAGCCTATCAACTTTTGAACAGATTTAAATTTACAATATTTGGTACAGCAGTCCGATGCTTTGACTACTGCTCCACATTTTTTTTATAAAGCGTAGCTAGGTCGATTTGTAATTAATAATTGTAAACAAATTTTACTTGATATTTAGTCGTCAAAAACCTTAAATATTTATCAAAAAAAATTATATCTAAATTAATTTTTAAAAAATAACTTTTGCTTAGTTTAACCTATGTTTGTAAGGTGAAATAACGCTTTTTTAACTTATTTACAAAAAAAAAAAAATTTAATTTTTGTCTGTGAATTAGATTTTATGTTACATGTTTTGCAATTTTAAATTCATGTTTGATTATTTTTAATAAATGTAAATAACAAATTATGATATTATAACTATTTTATTTTTTCTTTGCCTTAATAAACAATTTTTGAACAGTTAAAATTTGTAAAAGACAAATTTGAAAACTTATGGCAAAACATAACCTAAAAAAAGTTTTAAAATCATTGTATTAAGGTGTGCATCTTTTTTAAATTTTTAAACATTGCGATTAACAATTTAAAAAAAAACACTACTTTTTTATTATCACAACATACAAAGCTCAAAAAAAATCTTGTTGGCACACATATTCATTACCTAAAATTGTAGATATTTAATCAAAATTGCGTATCACACACATAGAAATTAAAAACGTATTGAAATCTAATCTATTACTTTGCGATTGTCAGTTATAGACAAACTGGCATCTTTGCAATTAGTATATTATAGCACATAACCTAAACAAAATTTGATGTAAAAGGTTGCCCGCTATAACTTTAAAATAATAATTGTTATTATGTTGCTTTCTAATTATTATATCACAACTCGGTATAAATAACCTAAAAAATATTTACATCGATATATGTCGCAACATGCATTGCAATGCAATCAATTGACACGGTATTTCAAAAACCTAATGAGGCCGGATTTTATAACAGAATGTTTATACATTAAGAATTAACATATACAATTGTGGCAAGTATTCAAAGTTTACTTTGCACTGTTTTGCTTGGTAGAATTTTTATCCATAAAAGCCGTCAACAAGTATACAAATTATATTTAATGCTCAATTCCAAATTAAAAGTTACATGTTGGAATAAAATAATAATAAAATGCATGTTTTACATTTACATTACAACTATGCTGTGGTAAGAAATTGTAAAAACGTGGAAACTTTGGGTTATAAAATGATACAAAAAATAAGAAACATACATACATATGTACATGTTTCCCATATTCGAATTAATGGTCAATATTAATTTAATTAATAAACATGCATACATTTTATTAAAATTTTATAAAATTAAAAAAATACAAATAGTTTTTTTTTTGTAAGCAGTTGACTTTTTATAGCTTATGCTATCTTAATGGCAAATTTTAATGTTTGTTTTAAATAACTATAATTTTTGTAGTTACTTACTGTCAAAACTGTTCCAAAAAACATTAGTATATCAAGCTAAAAATATTAAATTGAGTAATATCATATGTATAAGGGTATCAAATAACAAAATAAATGATATAATCTCGTTTATTTAGTTCATTAGTTTGAGTAGTACGGACTAATTACATTGCTAATATTTACAATTAAACTATACACAGTAGAAAACTCCATGTCCATCACTAATTTACTTCAAAAGATCATTTCATTCATTCATCAAAGGAAGCAACAGTGTTGAGCCATCCATGACAATTAATTTTAAAAAAAATAAATTATTTGATAAATAAAACACAAACAAATTACACAAATGAATAAACTCAACTTTGCCATTTTCCTTATGCAAACAAATTTTTAGTACATAATATGTTTGTTATAAATATTCAATTTTACTTTCTGTATTATATAAGATCTAATTTGTATGTCTAAAATATTGCAGCAATATAATCACATTATTTGATCCGGTATTAGCATACATTCGATGAATTTAAATGAAATAAAACATACTAATTTTATTTTTATCAGTCTTATCCAAAGCAAAATGTATTTTTAAATAGCTAAACTATAATATCTGAGCAATTAAACTTTAATTTGTTAACTTGTTGGATAAAACTGATTAAAAACTTGCTTATAATAAACATAATGGAGTATTATGAGGTCTCACTAATGTCGCTCAAATTATTATTGCTAAATAGTCCACAATACACGCATCAAATTAAGAAAATGTTTAATGATGTGCACATCGCACCCCCTTTATTGTTATTCTCGGACTAGCACATGAAAGTTATTCTCGCTCGCACCACTTTCCTCCCCGTTTCAAGTACTAATATCATCACTATCACAACATTGATAAGTACTTAGGTGCGGATGTCACGGAGAATTAAATAAATTTCACCTGGCCCATTCGTCCGAACTGGATAGAGGTGAAAATGCTGACATCTGATTATGTATTGGAAGGTGGTTTATTCTGTCATCGTCGGATTTTGTCTTGGGACTTTGCTGCGTTTTCTGTTTTGTTCCCATTATTGAGTCTATAGAAAAACCGTTTTTTGACCCTTTTTTGTGGATTTCCGTAGATACAAAATCTTCACTGTCCGATGAGGTAATAGGTTGCACCGATTGCAATGATTGTGCAGGCTGTACAGGAACAGGGACTGGTTTACAAATTGAGGGTTGTTGTAAAATTCCTCCCAAATGACCAAGCCCAAGTCGAGAAAGATCCACCGGGGGTAGTAATGGCATACTATTAGGAAGTCCTGGCAAATATGCATACGGATGAGGAATTGCAGGATGACTAAAAATGCTATGCTGGTAGTTTTCTTGTTGATTTAAAAGTGATGCTACCATTGCCGACGTATGATGATCTCTGTACATTATGTTTGGAGATGGCCTCTTATATCTTTTCCGTCGGCGTAAAAAACTTCCGTTATCAAACATATCTTCCGCTAGAGGGTCCAATGTCCAGTAATTTCCTTTACCTGGATTTCCGGGTTCTCTGGGTATTTTAATAAAACAGTCATTTAAAGACAAATTATGTCTGATTGAATTCTGCCAAGCCGGAAATTTTTCTCTGTAGTATTGAAATCGGGTCATGATAAATTCACAAATACCGCTTAGTGTGAGTTTCTTGTGTGGTGATTGGAGTATAGCCATAGTTATCAAAGCTATGTATGAATACGGTGGCTTTATTAACTGATGATTGGATTTCTTACCGCCGGACTTGATGTCTTTCATATACCTTTCATCATCTGATTTAGCATCTTGTGTATCGGAAGTTCCTCGTAGATCCAATGGACTTTCTGCTTGTGGATATCTTTGATCCAACAACATATCTTCATTTGCCGCCAACAGGCGAACAGTGTCGTCCATCATTAACATTTGTAATAAAATCTACACTAACATTATCATTCAATGTTTATTTTTTTTAATTTATCGCGCGCACATTATACATTATTATGTCACTAGACAGAAGTAAAACACGCACTGATTAAACTCGAACAATCTAATCTTATTACATTTTAATACACAACGCTCGTATCTCCGCATAGAAATGATAACTATTATTTTAAGGAGAGCGGTGCTCTAGATAAGCCGTGGATGGTGTCCTGCCGGTATCTGGATATGCTATACCAATATTTTGATGGCAAGAACAATGATGGTTCAAGCCACCGCACATTTCCGGGTAGGTTTGTGTGAAAACAAAGCGGTAAGGGTGGGGAGTTAGTCGAGCTTTAGTTGCCACGCCCGTAGCACGCCCCTATTTTCAACCCCTGCTGACGTGGCTTTGTATACCTTTGCACAATCCACATAGAGACACAGAAAACCAAAAATTTTGCACACACACAATCCGCACTTTTCACGTACTGACTGATTTGCGCATTTGTTTTACAATTGGTTTTATTTTAAATGTTAAAGCTTAAAACATATAATAAAAAAACATTATATACAAAATATTGATTTAAACACAATAAATACAATTGCATAAAATTTTTATATTAAAATTATTTTTATAATTACTAGAGAATAAATGAAAATGATTATTGTCGCAATCAAAATAAATTCAATTAAATCTACATACATATACATTTATATATGAGCTTGAAAGCTTCCTGATAGAAATTCCTGGCTTGCACCCTGAGTGTTACATCATCCCCCACTATATTTACAAGGGGCGGCTTACCCCCATACACTGTTATCATTAGCCAGTGGCCTGAAATGGGAGGAGTCGGACTGTCTTTGTGTGTTAGGTAAATAATATTCTGCACAATGTATACACCTTTATATGTGTTTAGAATGTGACATATTTGAAAGCTTCGAGGAAGTACAGGAAACATTCCTAGTGTAAGCACGGACAGATAAGACTGTGACTGTTCCCGCATTAGTTTCATCTACTCGGGTAGCACGCTTCGCTTACCCCGGGTAAGCGAAGAGTTTGGGGTGGTATTGCATGCGGAAGGGGTAACTCGGCGCGATGATAATTTCAAATGCTTTTGCTTTCGGCATTTGTTTTTCTCGCGGCTTTTGTTCGCAATTTAGCTTTAGTTATTATCGCGTTTTATTTTCAATTTGCGCGCTCTCATACATATATTTCACCCAAATCCGTTAAAAGGGAGGGTGCCGGTGACGCGTTTTTGCTACCCCGACATGTTTATTGCGTGTTCTTGTACATTCAGCGCTTTAATAAAGCCTCGTTATGTTTTAATCCACCTCGGGCAGAATTTATACTCATCCGTTTAAAAATCATTAATACAAATTTCATTTTTATTTTGATGGGTACTTTGTTTCCTCCCTGTGGTTTATTACTTTCAAAATTGGTTTGAATGATATCTTTTATTTATTATTTCATTTAAATTGATACATATTGTTGTACGTATTTGGTTGGTAGAAAACTTTAATTGTTAATGTTATCAACAGCAACCAATTATAAATGTCGTTTAATGTTGTATTATGAAAAAAATTTAAAAAAATAGTTGTAACTGTTTATGAGTTTATAGAAGAAACGTTGTAGTTTATAATCTAATCTGTCTATCTACCACATATAATCATTCAAATAATATAATTTATTAATATTTTAAAATATGATTATTTTAAATTTTAGGATTGCTGGTAAGCAGTATCTCAGAATTGATTTAAGGTCATCCTCTAATAAAAATATTGCTTATCTCGCAGTATTTTACCATAATTGGTCGTTTTATGAAAAGTTTAAAGAGTTTATAAAATGCTACCAGAAAAAAAATTACATAAAAAGATATTTTAAACTTTACATAAAACACTGCCAAATGGCTACGGTTTCATGTAATGCCTACAAGTCAAACATAAACGCAAAAGCAAAAATAAAAATCTCAGTAAAACCGTTGATTGATAACTCTAACGGTAAAACCAAGAATATTTAGATATATCTCATAAGGTACGCAGTGAGGTATAAAGAAATCAGGTTAGGCTACATTAAGAAAATATATAAACGATTCAAAAAATGTATTTTAAATTATAATTTATAAGAAACTGATTATAAAATCAATTTAAAAAACAATTTAATAAGTAATAAGCGCCGAAAAACTCTTTATTGCAATAAAATTAATTAAAAAAAACGTTACATAAAGTTGCATAATAAATCACATATAATCAGATATACGTTAAAATTCTACAAAAATGTATTTATTACATACTCACAAAACTTAATAAACTATGCAATTAATAAATTGATATAATCTTGTAAAAACCTTTTATTATTGCGCAAAAAAATCTGTTTAGTTTTAAATTTATTAAAAATGATTACCTGTAAACTTTTACATGCTTATTTTTATTTTCTTTATTTAATTATTATCCCAACAGAACAATTCCAACATAGATATAATATACATATACATATACATATGTATAATATAAAACACTGTTAAAAAAAAAGATGTAATTATGATTAAGATGTGATTTTGTTTATTGGTGTATTTAGCCTTAAATTACTATACAACCTAAAACATGCAAACTGCCAAGTAAGATTAGACAATCTATATCTCCGGAAACAAGCTAGAGATACAGGGTGGGCGAGAATTCCCAAGGTTTACGATGTAGACAACCAAATATACACTTATTGTAAATATTAAAAAAACCTATCCCTAGACTGCCATTGACAATCACCAGAGGCGTAACACAAATTTTGTTCTTGTGGCAATTAATGTAATTATAAACAATTAGAATATACACAAAGTACAAAATAAACAATGACGAATTATTTTATATATTATTTTTTATTTAAAAAAAACAACAATTTCAATGATTATACCTATAATATACAAATAAATAAATAAACTTAAATAAAATGTTTTAATTAAAAAAATTACCATTATGAAAAGTAGCAAATGTTTATTTTTATTTGGTTAATTATTAATAAAAATATTATTACTCAGTATTTAAAATAATAATAATAATAATAGGTAACTGTAGAAAATTGTGATTGAACGATTAAATTATATGTACACTACAATATACACAAAAAAAAATGTTTTTATAGTAAACATTTATTATAGCAGTAGAACAATCAATAAATATGGCACAGGTTTACTCTCTTTAGTCGTACCTGAATCAATTTAATAAAGTTTAAAAAAAATATTTGGAGACCGAAGAGAGTACGACCAGGTGCCATCCTCATTGATAGTTCCACTGCGACTATAAAATCACTCTATTTTTGTTTAAACATTATTGTACATATATATGACTTAAACATCCAATTCATAGTATGTATAACACAGAATTCACACTATTTACACAAATTTGCATTGCACTTTACAATTTATAAAAGTTTGTTATTAAATTGACTTAAACATATTTTTAATAAACATTAACCTTAAACAATGACTATTATATAATTTAAATATTCACTTAACACTTCTGTTCAATCACAGTTTGTGCATAACACACATTTTATTATAATAAATTAACCTGTAACCGCTGAGCCACGAAACAAATGCGCCGCTTGTAGCGTCAAGACGCTGGAAGCGTATTTTAGCAGCGTCAAAAACACGAGGCCACGAGCCTGTCAATTTTTGTTGGAGCGTTTATTTTGACATTTCTATTTAGGGTTATGATACATTTATATTTGTTTATATAAACTTTTTAACACTTTTTTTAAATTTAAATATTTATTCTGCCAATATATTCATTAAAGATAAATTATATTAATGTTACTTTTCAAAATATATAAAATTTTAAAAATGTAAATTATTTACATAAACAAAAAATCATAGAATGCAGTAAAAAACAAAAATAATCTTGCCGCTTATAGCGTCTAAACACAAGTAGCGTCAATTCCGTATTATATTTGACATTTCTATTTAAGGTTATGATACCTTTATATTTGTTTATATAAAAATTTTAATATTTTTTTTAATTCAAATTTTATTCATTCTACCAATAAATCTTTTAAAGGTAAATTATATTAATCTTACTTTTCAATATATAAGATGTATGTACAAAATTTTAAATATATAAAAAGTATATTTAAAAACAGAAAACTACGAATCGCGGGAAAACTAAATTTATTTTAAAAACTAAATTAATTAACTTTTAAAATAATTTTATTTACTTATTTGTCATTTAGAATATGACATGTAAAACCCTGTGATTTTTGTTATTCAAAGCTTTCTAGCTTTGTTCTCCTAGCTTTTCACGTTAATGATAAAAAATAATAGTTTTAAATTAAATTTTATTTCTTCAAATTTAATAATTAAAAACCCAAAATCTTGGCAGAATTGGCTTTGGCAAACTAAACTTGATAATAGAATATAATCTATCAAACAATGTAGATTTCATCCATTCTAAAATTATGCCAGTTTAAATTCTTCATTATTAACTAATAATATAAAATTTTGAAAACTGACAAAATGTGTTTTATATGTATAGTGCAAAACCTAAACACACATATCATAAAATTATACATTATTTTACTTACTTAACTAATAATTTTACAAAAAAAAATTTAATAATAATTTATTTAATTCAATATAGTTAAATAAGTTAAATCATAATAATGATAAAATACATTTTTTTTTATAATTACAATCTAGACAAAATTATCAATTAAAAAGAAAACGTTCTGGCGTCTATATTTAGGAGCGTTTGAAACAAACCGATTTGTTTCAGACGCTGACGCTGAAATAATACGCTCCAACGGTATAAACAGTCAAATTTTATTGTGTACGTACTTGATGTTTTATATTAATTTGTTTTTAAGAGGCTAATAAGATGAGCGTCAAACGCAACGGACGCTCGTGTTTGTTTTGCTAGAAGCAAACGACGCTGCGTCTTGCAGCGCTATTTCGTGGCCTGGTACGTATAAACCCATGTATTTGAATTGGACGCTTGACGCTCCTTTTTGCAGCGCCGAGTGTTTACGCTCATAGCGTCATGGCACGTGGCCCAGCGGTTACATTATTTTTAATAAATATTAAAAAAATTACGTTTATTCTGGTAACTTTTAAGATTATTTTCTTCAGGGGAAACAAGTTGACAAACTAGTATACACTAATATCACTAAAAAAATTTACAAAAATATTTGAAAAATCTCATTCATTGTTGATCTCACTGTATATGTCATCATCCATGTAGTACATATGTTAAGTAACTATCAAAAAGCACACATCTTTGCAAGCCGTAATCCTTTATTAATACAAAGGTGTCAGTTAATGATATAATAAAAAAACTATATTCATTTTTTGTTGGTATATTTACTTGAAAGTAGCTTGGCTTACACTACGTAAATGATTTTTTTTTTCTAATTTATTATAATATATTTACATTTACATAATTATAGTTTATATTTTGTTTTCTCCTCACTTGCTGCTCTACACCGTCTCCATAGACGACAGAGCTTCGTATTCGGGGCACCATTTTATGTTTCAATTCTTCTTATTTGTTGTTTATGTTGTTTGTATTATTTACTTTATTTATTTTTTTGTTTTGATCTTTTTAATATATAGTGTTTTTTCATTTTTATTTTTATTCATTATAGCTCTTTATTTTCTTAATACTTTGAGGCAGTTGATTGTACGTGACTAGTCCATTGCCTAGTATTGTTTGTTTTGCCTTTTCTGTCCTTGTTGTGTGTACATGTATATTGCTTCTTTCTAGTGTTATGTTATGTTATGAATTTCTTTGTTGGTTTTTATTTGGAGGTTGGTTTTAGTTTCTTTATTTTTAATTTTCTATATTAGTTTGCATTTTTCTATTTGTATATTTTTGTTTATCTTTGTTTTGTTATTTATTTTGTATACTTCTTCTGTTGGTGTTAGTTTAGGTAGTTTGTGTATTATTTTTAGAATTTTGTTCTGTTGTCTTTGTATTTTTTGTGTTTGTTTTTGATGTTTCTCCTCATATGTTTATTAAATAATTAATTTTTGCTAAAAAAAGTGAATGGTAGATATTTAATGCAGTTTCTTTTGTTATGCATTTCCTGGCTCTATATACAGCTCCTATTGTTGCTGCGTTTTATTTTAATATTTTGTTAATATGTGTATCCCAGGTGAGTTTCTCAATTAATATTATTCCTAAGTATTTTGTCTGTTTTGTTCTAGTAATTGGTATGTTATTTATTTCTATTTTTATGTCAATATCTTTTGTGTTTTTTTTTTGTCTTGTTACCATATAAGTTGTTTTTTCTTCATTTATTGTTTATATGTTTTTGTCGTACCATTTAGTTAGTTTCTTAATGTCTGCATTTATGTTTCTTTATTTTTTTCGTAATATATAATACATGTGTCATCAGCATATGTATATATTTTACCAGTCAAATTTATATTATATATATATATATATACATATATATTTATGTATTATATATATAGTATTGGTGCCAGCACTCCACCTTGTGGTACCATGGGGTACATTCTGCTTCCGTTGTTTTACTAAATATGTTGTTTATTTGTGTTTGTTGTGTTCTGCTTTTAATATATGTTTTTAACAGTATTAAATTTGTGTTTCTTATTCCTAATAACTTCATTTTTTTAATCAATTTGTTTTTGTCGATGGTATCAAAAGCTTTCCTCATGTCTATAAATATTGGTATAACATACTGTTTCTTGTCCAACTTTCCTGCTATATGTTGTATTATATCGGTTGTTATGCCCATTGTGCTTGATTTTTTTTGGAATGCTTATTGTTTTTATTTATAATATTATGTTTGTTTGTGTTTGTTATTAGTCTGTTATATATTGTTTTTTTTGTAATTTTGCTAAGAACTGATATAAGTGATAGTGGTCTATACTTTTCAGATTTTGATTTTTCTCCTTTTTTGTACATTGGTTTTATAATTTGTTTTTTAAGTATTTGTGTATATTCACCTGTTTCTATCATTTTATTTATTAGTTTTTTCAATATTGGTGCTTCTTTTTTTATGACTTTTATCACTTTATGGGTCATTTGATCTTCTTATTTATAGTTGTTGGATTATATCTTCTATTTCTTCTTCTGATGTTTCGTTAAAAAAAGCTTCTTCTTCAATTTTTGCGGTTGTATTGTTTCATTGCCATCATTTTTTTTTAATTTTTCCGCCAATTTCTTTCCCTCTGTTGCAAAGTAGTTGTTTAATTCATCCGCTATTTCAGTTTGATTTGTCTTTGTTTGTCCGTGTTCTGTTATAATTTCAGTTGTTTCTTGTTTTGTTTTTTTCTTTGTTTTATTTAGCATACTATTTATTTCTGCCCATTGTTTAGCTTGGTTTCAGTTTGCATTTTTTATTTTGTTTTTGTAGAAATTTTCTTTTCTTTCCCTTATTTTGTCTTCTTTTTTCTTTTGTTTCAGTTTTTTTTTTTAATTATTTCATTTTTTGGATTTCTCATGTATCTCTCTAGTCTAGTGTTTTGTTTCTATCTTTTATCATCGTTATTATTTCCATGTTTATACACTTATTGTTTTCTTTTCTTTTTAATTCCGTTATTTTTGTGTTTTGATTTATTGTGTTTTGTAATATTGTTGTTAGTGTGTCAAAATCGTGTACTGTTTTATTATCTATGTTTTCAAATTCTTTCTTAATTTTTTAATAGTTTACTTTCTTTTTAAGTACTTTTTCATATTTTGTTTTTTCATATATTATATTCCATTCTGTTATTACCGCAATATGGTCTGATAATGTTAGTTTTTTTATTTTAATTTTTTTGTTATAACCTTTTATGTTTGTTATAACGTGATCTATTATAGTGCCAGGTTTATCTGCGTTGTTTCTCGTCACTCCTTCGTTTATTTTATTTAATACAATGACCATTTTCTACAATTAAGTTTTTGTAGTTATTTGTTATATTGTTATTTTCTCTTAGATTTATGTTCATATTGCGTACTATTATATTTTTGATTTTAGTTTTTGTTATTATGTCTATTACTTTTAAAAAATCATCGTTTTTTGCGGTTTGAGGTTTATATATTGCTGTTATATGTATGTTTGTTTTATTAAGTTTTATTGTTAGTATTTCAGTATTTTTTTTCTGTTTTACTTTCTTGTACTGTTGTTGTTATTCCGTTTTTTATGTGTATTGCAGTGCAGATATCAGATTGAAGTGATGTGCAGTCAGACATAGTAAAACTGCTAAAAATATTTTTAAAAGTTTTATTGTTGATTAGTACAATGATTCTGAAAAGTGTTTGATAGATACATTTTTAGTCTTAGATATATTTATTAAATTAAGCGACTAGCTGTTAATGTTATTATATTATCATAAAATTTGATATGTTTAAGAACAATGTTAGTAATATTATGTTTCAACAAACAACTTGTTCCGGTTGACATTTGGACATATAATGATAACATTAACAACAGTTAACAATAGGTTTCATGTTTAACAAATGATGATGTTCTTTGACAAGACTAGTCGTTTAATTTAATAAATAAATCTTATACATCCTTAATTCAGTAATATGACTCGCATTAATAGTTTCACTATAATAAAATTTAATCAAAAATCTAATTATTATTATTACTTTTAAAACATATTTGGAATTTAATTTTCGTTCCCATAATTAACATTTGCTGCTTGTTGCGAAGACGAGTAAGTATGTGTGGTCTACGTATTTGTACAATCAGAAACCACCTATATTATTTTAATTTTTGTAATATTCAAATGTCACAATAAATTAAATAACTACAGTTTTTTTTATAATTTTATATAAATTTATAACAAACTCAGATAATACATTTTAATTTAATAATTTAACTTTTTTTTTCTTATTTTTGCTTCTTTAATTTACATAAAAAAAAGTTGTTTTATCCATTAATTGTTTTTTGTTTAATTAAGTTTTTGCTTTTAATTTTTGAAGTTTTGTGTTTTGATGACATTTTCTTGTTTGTCAATTCTGAAATATTATATTATTTATTGTTTATTACAACATAATTATTTATTGTAACAGTTTATACTTTTTTGTTGAGTTTCTTCAACATTTCTGTACGTTTTTAGGACAACAGAGAAACTTCTCATTGTTAATTTATAAAAGCTCCACTATTGTTAAATCTGGATACCTAACAATAATAAGGCATAAGTTTTTAAACTATTAAATTACTATCAATAAACAAGTTCTATTCGGTTTGTGTAAATTATGTACACATTACATAATACAAGGTCTAGCACATATTGTAGTATCTTTGCTAAGGACTAATTAAACAGACGGATGAATAAAGATTTAATTATGGTGATGATTATATGTTTACTTAACTGAGACTGATTTAATACTGACTAATAAAATATATACAATAAACGGTTAAGATATAAAAACTAAGAATAAATAAGTTAACAAAAAACTATTCTATTTATTTAATATTTACTGTATGCAACCTTGTTCCCATTTGTATAAACAGATTGTTAGATAAACAATATTTACTTGCAGTACAAGATTTGCTAGGAATTCTAACAAATACTCATTGACAGTCTAGAGATGTAGAACCGAAACTTTTAAGAGCGATATTTTAACCGTACTATTGACACATGAAATAAACTTTTAAATTCAGTATTTCTTGAAACTTACAAGCCGCAAATATTTAAGGTTAATGTTCACAGACTGTTTAAATCTGGTTTTCAATATGACCATCTTACAACTATCGTGGAAAATAAACACAATTTTGATTTGTTGTTAAATATAACTTGCTTTATTGATCGACCCAATAGTAGTGTTTTATTGCACAATTCTAGACGACGTTTCTTATGATAAAAAGTTAAACAAAAAAAGTATAGTACGACTTGAAACCAAATAATTGATTTTTTTAGTAAATTGATAAAACGGAGGTTTCTTGGTTAGTTAAGTTTTTCCATAGATCTGCAATTGCTCTTGTTGTTAGTCCCGGAGAGCAACAAGCCAAAATGCTTGATTTTCACAGTTTAGTTTTGAATCAAATTAAAATCCTAATATTATGAATTAGATTGCAGTCGATGTTCACGTTTTAGAGAGAATTTTATGTTTGTAGTTTTATCAGTATTTAGACAAAGACAATTGTTTATTAATTTGCTTATTCCTTTTTGCGTTAGACCTATTTACCAATTCATATTTATTGACTGTAGTTGTAAACGTTGTTAGCATATAATATGATGAACCCAAATTAAATTAAGTTATAAATAATAAAAACAGTATAAATCTTAAAGCGAAGCGTTAGAGCTAATTCTAGTTGACAAAAATGTAATATTATATCCTTCTTTTGATGATAAGCCAGTTTTAAATAAACCAAAGTTGTCTTTTTTTCTTAGTTTTATATATTTATTAAATCTATCTCAATATAACTCTATTAGCAACCATAATAGGCTACTATAGTCTATGTACAACTACGCTGGACTCAAAGTAAACAAATACACGCGTTGTTCACGTACACAGCTCGAGGAACAGGGTTGCTAGGCAATAAAAAGGGATTTATGAAGATAGGAAAAACACTAATTAATATTAGGAAAATACATATTATATTCATAATTATAAATACTTTCTTAACAACTGCAAATATTTCACTATGTATAAAATCTAACTTTAATGGGGTCTGGATTGAGCAGCCAAGCTCCCTGCTAACGACCAATTGCATGCAGGCTTGCATGTGTTTACATGCTGATCACGCAATTATTTACATACTTTTAGTCCAGCATGGTTTTGAATACACTTTAGATTTAATTTTGTGCAATTTTTATTGTAATCTTGATGTGCAACATAATTCTTTTCTTTTGGTTTGTAAAGACACACATCATCCAGCTCTGTCTGGGTTATTACAGTTAAAGCACAGTGTTGAATATACCAACTTTCTATCTAACAAGAACACAAGATACGATTTTTGGAAAACTAATTATCTTGATCTATACAATGATAATGGTCTAACTGATGGTAATTTCTTGAATCATGTAAAAATGTTAATTATACTGTTTATTATAAATGCTCAAAAAGTTTCCACTCTGGTTTACATATAAATTAAGAAACAATATCAAATTTAAGTTGCATTATCATTGTAAGAGGAAATTTACTTTAACTCCTTTAGATTGAGTGACGTTAGGCTGTTTGACGTGTTTTTAATAGTTAATAAATTCCTCTACCATAAATTACTATACAAATGCCAAGATGACTGACATGCATTTCATGTTTGGACTTACTGATGACAATTACAAGCTAGACGATTATACATTGAACGATTTCCTAGCCGTAAAACCTAAGAAGATCAATGACAGTATAAACGGTACAACTGGAACAGAATGTGCTGGACATGATAGAGAAAGATCTAAGTAATTCTACGCAACAAATTGCCAATACTTTGAATGTAAGTTATTGGACAGTTTAGAAAATTCTTAAGAGCAATTTGTTATATCTATACTACATTCAGTATGTTCAGGCACTACTACCTGCTGATATTCCTTTACGTATTGCGTTATGTTAATAGCTTTTGCAAACATTAGTTCTAGTCCCTCAATTCCTAACACATATTCTTTTCACCGATAAAGCCAGTTTCTCAAAAAATGCAATAAGGAATCTTTATAACAACTATGCGTGGGCAGATAAAACCCCCATCAGATATGTGAAGATCGTTTTCAACATCAGTTCTTCTTGAATGTTTAGGTTAGAATTGTGAGCGACTGTCTAATTGGACCAGTATTTTTACCAGAAAGACTTACCGACAAGATGTATTGCAATTTTTTAGAACACATGCTACCTCAGTTTCTGGATGATGTACTATTGGCAACAAAAACTGCAATGTGGTTTTTGCGCAATAGTGCACCACCACATTTCAGTTTGGTTGCTCGTGATTATTTAACAACGACAATTAGAAACAACCCTTGAAAAAGTTTGGCACTCAATGACGAGAAGATTGAATGCTTGTATCCAAGCTGGAGGAAGTCATTTTAAACATTTATTGTAGATTCACTTTACATGTACTTTTTGATAATAAAATGTTGTAACTGTCGCAAATTTTGTTCACCTTGTATATTGCAATATCCTTGCTATAGAATAGGCAGCAGTAAGTCTAGATGCCAATCCTATTGAACATCTTTAAGACATGCTTGGTTGAAGAATTTAAAATTGTGTTTCTGTTCTCAATTCTCAATTAAAATTGATATTTGAGTAGCAAATTTAAGGCAAAGAATAAATAGACCTATATTTTTTGATAAAACAATGCAGAATAGTACCGCACTATAATTTTAGATAGATTTCTTCAACTATTAAAAAACAATCAATTGCAATCTAGTTAATTTCAGCAAAACAAAGCTAGTGCTAAATACCTTAAATATGTTCATGTAAGCATGAACCATAACTAAACAATAACAAACATCTATGACAAACTTTGTCTTATTGAAATAGCTTGTCTGCAATTTATTGTTGTATACTTGATGAAGAAATGCATCTAAAAGTGTTGTGTAATAATAAGCATTCACTATAAAAGCATTTTGTTCTTGTGTGAATATCATTGTACATATATTTTAATCATTCATTTCACAATCCTGTACAATTTCCTATTATTATTATATTAAATACTAAGTATTAATATTTTCAATAATGATTAACCGTATAAAAACATACTTTTGCTATTTTTCATAATTGTTGTGTTGCCAATTAAAAAATAAAAACATATTATTTAAATTTATTTATTTATTCATATATTATTTTTATATTAATTTATTATTGTGTATTTTGTACTTTGTACTTATTTTAATTGTTTATAATTACATTAGTTACCAAAAAAATTGTGATGCTCGAGAAATTTATTTTTTTCAATGTTTCTTAAGGTGTATATTTAGTTGCATATATCGTAAACCTTGAGTTTTCCGTTCACACTATAAGATTTAAAAATACAGAAAACAGCAATCTGCATTCTTGTTAAAGTTAAAGTTTGCCTTTGGAGTTGTAAATCTTGATTATATAACAGCAAAATATATAATAAGCAGTACTAAAAGCAGTTAGTTTTAGAAGATCATTTTTATTTATCAACAAAAAATAATTTTATTCAGATTCAGCAAGAATACAATATGGTGTTCTTTAAGGCATAGTCTGTTGTCTTACTATATTTATTGTTCATTTGGTTCAGTTTTTTGAAAATAATAACATTATGTACGCTAATAACATTGGAACGCCCACTGAAAGTAAATATCTTGAAAACTTATTTGTGAATAAATACCTAATAAATAAAACACATTTATAGCCAGACACGAATAGTGTGATCTCTATAATAAGCAACTTAGTATACACAAAAATTATGTTGAATGTGGTTAAACTTATGTCTTTGTCTGTTTTAGCACTTCTTTATTCTTTCCTTTTGATCTAATTCTTGCATTAAAGTCTCTCTCCTCCTATTATCAGTTTTTTCTCGTCTGCTTCTTGTATTGTTTCTTCTAAGGCTTTATTTATATTTTTCATTCCTCTACTATACAGTGTAACTATCTTAAAATGTTTCTGTTTCAGTGAAAAGTTTTGTTGTAATAACTCGTTTTTATCTGCTTTTTCACAACTTTCATTCGTTATTTTTTATTCCCGTAGATATTCCACCCTTAGCCCTACCCTTTCATTTTTTTTACAGCTGGTTGACAAGTCCATCTATACTCGTTTGGTATATTTTCTTTTATTTTTTCCCACCTTTCTTCATCTACCCAGGTTTCTACCATTCCGATTACGTCAAACATTCTAATGTAGTTCTAAAAATCTTTTTCTTTATTGCTTAATCCTGCTACGTTCCAGAATAGTATTGCCATTGTTGTTCTCGCCTCCTTACATCTAATTTTTATTGGTTTTTTGAACCACTTTCAACCTGTTCAAGAATTTTTTTTTCCATTTCCAAACCACCATTCGCTGTTGAAACACGCTTTTTGGTATTTGACCATTGTTTTTTTTTTCTTTGCTTCTTTCTTCATTAGCCCATTTTGGTATTTTCATTTGTATTGCTCTTTCATCTCTTGTTAAGTCATCATCTATGTATATGTTACTTTTTCTTGATCTCAAAATACTTTTCTTTTTTTCATCCATAGAATTCAAACTAACCAATACGGACCGCTTCTTTCCTTCCATCTTCTTGCCCAGTCTGAATACTTCTTTCACATTCAACGTAACGTTTAGATTTTCCGCCAGTTTGGACACAGCAATGTCAGCTTCATCTTCTTTTCCTAATCCGCTTATTACAACATTATTTCTTCGTTTTTCTTTTTCTCTGTCCTATTCTGTTTT
The DNA here is from genome assembly GCA_963932245.1 of Tachinus rufipes. Lineage (NCBI taxonomy): Eukaryota > Metazoa > Arthropoda > Insecta > Coleoptera > Staphylinidae > Tachinus > Tachinus rufipes. The sequence goes on along the minus strand of OZ010743.1, from coordinate 81,916,195 downwards.
TTCTAGTTTAGATATTCTTTCTATCAAGTCTTTTTTCTCCTTTTCCCATTTTGTTTCTTTTTTCTTAAATTCTTCTTTCAATTCTTCAATATGTTTGTTATTAATATTCATTCTTTCTTCCAACTTTTCTAATTTATCTAAGATTTTATCCAATCTTTGTTGTTTCCCCTTCTTCAGACCTTTTTCTTTTTGAAATTTGTTCGAAGAAAACTTTTAAATGACCAGTACTATTAGTCCGTTCTCTACTGCCCAATCCGCACTTTCTTTATTTTGTTTTAATATTGCACTTTTTTTCTATCTCAATAAATTAATATAATTATTACAATATTTAATTTTGTAAAAAACACTAAAAAAGTCTTAACGGTTCTCGGGGCTCGAACCTACGACTCGGATTACCGGTTGTTGTGTTCAAACGCACTGCCTACTATTGTAAAACCAATTGTAAACACAAAACAAATGAAATAAAACTTTAAATAACAAATGTAAAAAACTTAAATAGTGTTTTATTTTATTGTTTTTATGAATAACTACATAGTAAAGGTTTCAACTATCCTTCTGAACATTATTACATTTTGTTTTTAAATTAACAAATACTTTATTGAATAGATCACTCAATATGATACCCTTTTTTTTTCAATATATGAATTTGTCTGCCTATCAAAATTGTTAATTACATTTTCAAGTTTGTTTGGATTATTTTTTTAAATATGTTACACCTAAAGGCTTTTCAAAATAAACTTTAACCAACCACAGATGTAGATTTAGGTAAGCAAGCATGCTATAAATGTAATGATCTTCCAATCCATTTTTCACAAAATACTTCATTTAATTGCTCTATCTTTGTATGAGCACAATGTGCAATTACTCTATTCTGTATAAAGCAGAAAGAATTTTTTGTAGCTAATTGTCAATTTTATTTATTTGTTAAAAATTTTAAATATTTTTTTAAAACAAAAGAGTTTAAAAAAATAAGTAAAAATCTATAATAGTTTTGTTCAAAATTTCATACTAAACATTTATTTTTTACAAGTATTGTTTTTTGCTATAAATTTGTAAATTTGGATTATATGTTGTTCAAAAACAGTGTTTTGGGATAATTACACCATTTGTAGTAAATGTTGCTTTATCAGTAAACCTAATCTTTTTAACAAAGTAAATGTTCTGTCAGTTATTTTATCTTGCAGTATAAAACAAAATTTAGAACAATTCCTGTAAATCCGCTCTTGCAAAGTTTGAACGTATCTTAGTTTAAAAGCTTTATATTTATTCTCAGTTCTTCTTATGTACTGTTGATTTATTAAGAGTTAAAGTTCAGCATAAAGTTTCTTATTAATTTTTTTAGGTTTTTAACCACCTTTTACATTACGTTCATTAAATATAATTATAATTTAGTTTCAACTTACAAGTATTTTTAAATTGTTTCAAAATGTAAAATAACTGTAAAAAACTGACTGTTCTTGGCTATTCTACAAGTATTAAAATCACACTTTCTTTTGAAATGTTAATAGTTGTGCTAGAAAACACTACAACAAGTTTAATGACAGTGTCAGGAATACTTGGTTAAGCTCGTATAAAAAGTAATTAATGATTTTAATAGATGTACAAATGTATATATTGAAAGATAAAAAAATTATTTTATATATTACATTTGTTATTTGAAAATTGAAAACGTATGTCATTTATTTAGTTGAAATCACAAATTAAAAAACTTTTTTATATATTGCATACTTACACGTTGTACATATATAAAAAAATAGTTTTGAATAAATTTGACAGAAATTAGAAAAATATTGGTTCTTAAACTTATTGACATAATATAATGCAACATAAATATTTAAAATATCTATACTTAACAACAAACTAGTAAATTATTATATTGAACATAACACCTGTAGTATTTTTTAGTTTCCCAAATTCGTTGTGGTAACTGCGCACGAATGGTAATTTGAAAATGACGTACCAGATGGACCATGTGCTACCACAAATAAATTGATGTACCCAGCCACTCGACCACGTGCTTTCCCCGATGTCAGCATAATATTTTAGATAAAACATGTGTTGAACGATATTAAGGACAGGCCTTTAATTAAGTCCAAAAATTTGCTTTGAGCAAAATATCTGTACATCTTTGCATTTAACCGTTATGTTTACAAACAATAAAACTACACCCAATCCACCAAGTACCATATATAGTTTGTAAGAAAATGTCTATAATTTTGCATAAATAAAAATTACATATATGTATTGTTATGCACTAAACCAATTTTGTGTTGCCATATGGACTAACCAACGGTGTTGTTCATGTCAAAAGCAGTAGCAGATAATTTATGATGAGACCGCACTTAGAGCAACTTTAGACGTAATCGGTATGCAAGTTTATTGTAATTTCTTTTTTATTGTTCATTAAATATGGGTATTACATTTTTTATTTGACTTCTTTGGCCCCATATTATAATAATTGTAAATAACGTATTTTTCAGTATCAATGATGAATATTGCTAGTTAACAATCTAAAAGTGTTTAGGAATCTAACCAAATTTTATATAAAAATATTAAATTAAATTAAATAGTCATAATGCTTGCAATTAGAAAAATTTGTTGTCCCAAATGATGCTAAAAATGCATTTTACTAATGCGTTGTAGACTTTCCACAATAATAAAAATTGCATTTGTTAGTTTTACTACATTACCCTACATTTTATTTGTAAACTGACCGCAAATTGTATAATATATTAGGATAAAAAGTTTTTTACTTGTTTAGATATATATAGTTGAACAGGTGGTAACAAGAGCTTGCATAACACACAATATTGTAAAATAGATGCTTCTTCAGTCAAAAGTAAATCCGGCATTTGTGCAACAACAAAAATTGTTATGATTTAATTTTTTAATTATTTTTTTTTTTTTTTACTTTATAACATGTAATAAAATAATAATTTTACTTGCCTTGACATTAATTTGTAAATGGTTTTGGTATTGTAATTAATACTTAAAACTAATATTATACCTAACAAGTTTTATAAAAAAAAAAATATTTTGCAGAATAGTCAAACAGATTAAGTTAAAGAAACAGAGTTTAACATTTTTCGAAAATGTCCTTTAATTGTGTGGTTAATTACCGGTCAAGAAATACAAAAAATCAAGTTGGTATGCTTTAGTCGTAAGCAACATAAGGCGTTTTCTTTTTTCTTCTTAGATTTGCTACCAATTACAAATAGAACACAAATAGTGTGAAGGTTAAAAAAAAAAGATATTTATTGACTACAATTGTTTGATGAACAATGATCATTGTGACAACGACAAAAAATATTTTTGTTTAACCTTCACATTTGTGTTTTATTATAAATGTTAATAGAGTTCAAACATGTGCCAGCCTCAACCATTCAATTGCAAATAGCTTAATTTTTATTAATTTGCGTTGTCCAAACCTAAGCAAACAAAGTACTGAGATTTGTTCTAGCTAGACCAGAGAATCAGCTAAGTACGTAAGGTTCCGTTATTCTGATACTCAACAACTTTATGTGGTTGATGTATGCAAATACAAGAAAGTGATAAAGGAGTCTCTTTGGCTATACTGACCATGTCAAATCAACAACGTCTTATCATGGACTCTCTATCTTATGAGAGGGTCGGGCATGTACATAGCACGTGCTCGATTACCTAATCATCCATTTTATCATCTTCTACACGTTGGACTGTTTTCAATACTAATTGTGTGCATGTCTTTTTTAGTTGGCAGTGCCCTGTTAAAGTCCCTGTCATAATTTGCATAAGTTTTTTCTGAGTCATTACCTCATTTGCCATGCGGATTAACCCTTTACGAGCAAGCCTGCCTTAATGTTACTTATTTTATTGGAATATACTTTTATCTAGATCAGCTTAATGTTATTTCTATTTCAATGTCATTTTAGGTTTGTTTGAAGAATTTGGACATTCTTGCCAGATATTTTGAGGTTTACAATTTTCATAACACCGTAAGTTATTCTAACTATTTCTGCTTAGAAAATAGTTGTGTGCGTTTCTATTGATAAAGTGATTTTAAAGTCCAGGTTTTGCAAGAAGATTCCTGCTCTAGAACCTATACTGGTTTTTGAGCCATTTTTGTCAAATCAAATTATTGACCACATTTCGCCCCTTTTGTTCATGTGTGCACACGTTGTAGTAGTTTGAAACACAAAAAAGATAACATATTAGTTGTTTGCATTTCTAACAAAAGTGTTTTCTTAACAGTCTCCTCCAGAAGAATACAGTGTATGCCAGCCCTCCTTGCAGTGTGCCAAAATCAAACTGCATTTAGACGCAAACTTATTAGTGTAGCCGTTGTAAACGTAAAGGGGCAGTAGACACAACATTGCCTCCATAACTGCAGAGACACGCTAAAAAATATCTAGTAAGCGTTTCTCAACGTCTCTCAGCGTGTCTCTTGCTCTTTAAAATGCGTTACTCACATCCTATCTACCTGTCTACTGACATGCTATTTATTGTAAATAATTTACTTTGCTTGCAGACGTTTTTGTCTAACTTTCGATCATCATATTAGTGCCCCAACTCGTCTGCATTACCAAAAAGACATATGCACTTTTTTTCATCTCATATTTAGACGTAAGCTTGTTGTCAAAAACTACCCAAATATAGAAGTTTTGGTAGATTTAGATTTCTAATTTTCCTTTTTTTGTAAGAAGAACCTGACCAATTTTTTGTTACTCTTAAGGTCTCTTGCATTAAGTTGCAGAATATGCCCTTAATTTTTGTTAACATAATTGTTGCATAGCTAGTTGTTTAAAAACTACGATCATTGAGTAGCTGTATGAAACAGTCAACTACTATATTTTATAGTAGTAGAGATAATACACTTTCCTGGGGATAATCTTTAACAACAACTTTCCTGACCTTGACGGTCATCCTCTACGATAACTGTCACGGCTTTTTTTCCATTCACTAATTGTCGGGTTTACATCATTTTGCCTCTTAGTGATCTTGTGATTCAGTTTGTTACAAGATGTAGGGCTGATTTGGTGAATCTTTCTTAAGTCTTAAAACTACTTTTGCTTAATTTTTTGCACTGCACAATTGCTCTAATGTTCTTAGAAAAAAATAGGTTAAGCTGATTGATCAATAGGATTTTGCAAGGGTCTATTTGTTATACCTTGGTTTTGGTGTGAATACGACTTTACTTTCCTCTATGCTATAGGTATGTATCAAAAAGCAATACATGCCCTTTAGATTCTTGCCAGGTGAGTTTTGTACGACATCTTTGCTTTATTATAAAAAAGCAAAAAAAAACATATACATATTTTGGCAATTTGTATGGAGAGAAGTTTTTAATTGCCAATGCATATAGTTTATAGCACTTCTTTAACAAATTGGCAAGCAGCTTTCCATTCATCTGCTGACGGAGTTGGGGTTGCAGCGTCAGACCAGACTTGTGCCAGAGCGGAACTGCCTAGAAAGTGTGTTTCTAGAAATATAGATGCATATAGATATAGATTTGACTCAGACAACCCAGTTGCTGTTTTTAGCCTTGCAACAGTTAAGATGTTTTTAAAACTCTCACAAAAAAATTCTAAGTTTCTTGTTGATGTGTGCGTTTTTTATAATCTTTCTGGGCATTATTGTATAACATTCAATTTAATTGTTTTTTTGCTCTGTTAAAAGATTTTTGTGCAGCCTCCTTAAGCCAGCCAAATTCTTTTTACCACCAAGCTATCATGTTAAAAAAATGTTTACTTACTTACATAGTTTTCTATTTTTTATACACTAATAAGTTTACTTAACTTTGCACAGGCACGTAAACTTTCCGATAAGTTGTCTCAAAAAGCAGCTTTATAGGTTAGCCTCGGTTTTTGGTAAGGCCTAATTTTTGTTTTGTGTTTATCTTTTAAATTGGTTTTTATCCATTTGTAATCTAACATTAAGATTGGCGTCAGTCGTAAATTTTGTTTAAGGGGGGAGTATAGTTGCGCTATTATAAGGGTTTACAGCATCCAACTCAGCAAGAAAACGCCTGAATGTAATTGAATAAAATTTTTACACATTGTAGAAGAAAGTCCAATCAGTGTCTTCAAATTTGTAGAAATTTGATGCAATGAGTCGTTTCTTTGCAATTAATTTTTGAAAAGTGACGTTTTTAGTTAGTTCTTTAATAATTTTTTACTCGTTAAATATAACTTTAAATCTTTAACCAAAAACATGAAGACATAGAATATTGTATGTAGTTCAATATATAAAAAGAGTGACGACTAAAATCTTATCGTTTGGATACTGAGTTGGTTGGCGTTTTGTCCTATAAGAAACAATTTTAATTTAAAAACGGCGCTGTACGTGCCAATATTTGTCTAGAGAGAAAGGTTCACCGATATTCTCGTAGATGTGCTAGGGTTTAATATTTTTCCATAACAATACTACTAGTGGCACTACAACAGGACGTGGCGACTAAACCCGGCAATTCTCTAGCGTTAAAATACTAAGAACTGCCGGTGTGATATATGGCAGCAGAACGTAACGAACGTTAGTTTAACACCTTTGATTAGTATTTCTAGATTAGTACTGATAATAAAATTATGTTGCTTACTTTAATTATTAGTGTCTTTGCTTCCCTAGACAAAATGATGACAGTTGGCGTCACATCCAACTATAAAGTCAATATTTTCTTGCTTAAAATAATGCACCAAATTTTCTAGCTGTGTTGTTAAATGTGCGCAACGTATACCGACGTTACAATGGTGTTTGCCAAGCTGATCCTGACTGTTGTCAAGTCACATTGGAAAGCTGCAGCATAAGAAACGCTGTTATGTGCTTGGGTATGTAAATATACATCCTTAGCTTACCGTTAGTTGAGTTTAAAAACACTTTTCTATTTAGTTTGTCCAATCCGCAGACCCTTATTTGTACAATCTATCCTGCATCACCTTTAGTTTGCGGCATAGTGTTGCTAGGACCGCTCGACAGTGATGCAGGTTGCATTGGGTAATAATATGTACCGTCATTAGTCCGCTTTAGGGACAATGTAATCTTTCATTGTCTCTTCGTTATCATTGCTTCTTTCTGCCGCGGCACATTTTTTGTTATTTTAATAGTGGGTTTTCTGATCAGCAGATTTTTCTAACCATTTTGTATGTGTACATCTTTGTCACTTATTTCTAGAACAAAAAATCGGCCCTCCGGCTTATTTGACTCGGCGGTGTTGAAGGTGCACTAATATCTAAGTTCGTTTTAGAGGTTGATGTATTTTAACTTTGATGCAGTTAACTTCCTTCCGGTTTGAAAAATTGTTATGTCAGATTTCTAAAATGTCAAACATAAGTTACTAAAGATTTGCTCATTCTTTATCAGCACATTGTTTTCTTTGTTTTCAGTAAGTTTGGAGTGTTTTTCTGAGAATTGTCTTTATTCTTTGAGAATGGATTTTTTTACTCAATTGTAATTATGCTTTTCTTTTGATTTATTGCAGCAGTGGATTTCTTTTAGCAAACTTATGTATGCACTGTTTTGAAAACAAAAGTTGTTGTTGTTCAGCCATTCTTAGTTTTGTAAAATTTTATGGCATTGATTTTATTAAGAGCATTTTTGTGGATTATTTCAAATTTTTGTTTTTATGTTTACATAGTTGTAGACTATTGTAAAAGGTACAATAGTTAACAAAACGAGTACCGCTTGGATTTAGTGTTAAAGTTAATTGCTTTATAAAATTTTATCAAAATATTAAAGTACTAGTTGATGGATAACGTTTTTGGTTTAATTGATATAATGGTGCCAAAAAGTTGGTGTCATTAAACTGAATGCTTTTGACGTAAATGTACATCATATTATTTTTCATTGCAAAACTTAAAAAAAAAAAAAATCTTTGAGTTTTAATAATTTCAATTTTATGCAGAAACAAAAAACAAAATTAATTTTTATTTAAACCAAGCTCAATATTAATAGACATTTTTTGTAAGAACACTTAACATTCTACATTTATTATTACAAAAATCTATTTATATTTATCGAACCTTACCCTGAAAATTAATATATATATATATGTATGTTATCTTAGTACTGAGCCTACAAAAAATTGAAGAAAAATGAAAGAAAATTGTGCATTGGAATAGCAAAAGAAGCCTTTAAAAACACGAGTAAAATATTTTGCAGGAAGTTAGCTACAAAACAGAAATTATTACTAATGTTTTATTTAAAGTAAAAAGTAAACTGACGTATTAAGTAAACAACTAAGATATAATTAAATAAAGATAAGCAAAAAAACTAATAAGATAATTTTTGTTTTGTTAGAATCCTTAAAAAAAATAGTATTTATGTTTAAGTTTTTAAGTAGGCAAGGCAATTACAGATATTTCAGTTGACAATAATCTTTTTAAATCTGACATTATTGTGTCTACAGATTGATTTTTAAATTTATTTCAATATGATGGGCATAGAAAATAAAGCAAATGAAGAGCTGGAAGATATTAAGCGTAAAATTATGGAAAATGTATCAAACTTGGAATGCCATGGAAGTCTGCAATCGTCCATAAATGCTAGCTTAGAATTTACAAAAAATAATCCTTCTACATTACTTAAAGGTAAAAATTGTTTGTATCAAATAATAACATTAGACATTAGACTTAACGCACAATTAGTACTCACATAGAAATTAGTTTAGCCTTTGGGTATTAGATATAGTCAGAAATAGCAAATTTGGTAACTATCATGAAAAAAAAGTTAAGACAAGAGTAAGCGTTTCATAAGATTTGCGGATGAGTTAGTGCTTAATCAAAAATCAGTTTAAAATCAATTAACCTTAAATTCAAATAGCTGTTAATCACAAACACTTTTAGTTAACATGTAAATATTATTACAATTACATTCCTGCTTTTGAAATCAAGCATTACAAAGTTTTAAATTCATTCAAAGCCATATAGACATAGAAGAAATAAAATCGTTAACTCTCCAAACAATAATTATTAATTATGTTAATTATCCTTACTTGATCCGCAATAATTGAACCCTATGCTGGAACAACGTTGTAAGTGCCAAAAATTGTTTTGTTGGGAAATCAAAAAATGATAGACACTGCAAACTTGACCACATACGTTATTGTGATTAACAAGCATATTTTTCTCATTTCAATCAAACTACGTTGTATATCCACGTCGGTTACAACGTTGTTTTACGGAACTAATGCATTTCCAACGTTGTTTTAAGGTTAAAAACAAAGTACAAGTAAATATGCAATTTGCATCTTTCGTCTTTTGCCTCTATTTAGCTATGTCATAACCGAGTCTGTCAAAGAAACATCCATCTCTGCTTATAACAACAAACCACACACCAAACACATGTAAACAAAGCAAACGCGAAGGAAACTAGAAGCTGTGCCGTGCCGGAGCATACAACGTTGTTCCACAAAATAGCCAAACTCGACCGATCGAAATGACACCAGAAAAATTTCTTACCTGCGGATTATTTAGGTCGCATACAACGTTATTTCACAGAAACACCGTTTTCACACATATTGGCGGTAACAACGCTGTTTCAACAGAGTTCAATTATTAATTATATATAGTTTTAAATAATTTAATATAATTAAAAAAATATTCATATTTATTCTATTGGCAAAATTAGCTTTGCTATTTTCATCAGAGCTAAAAAAAATGATAGATTAAATATTTTATAATAATTGTATATTTTTTTTATTTGAGATTAATTACTTAGAAAGTAAGATAAAAAAAGTCTAGCGTATGCTAATAATTTTATTGCTTACGTTTCGATAGCTTAGCTATCTTCATCAGAGCTAAAAAAAAAATGAAAGACCAATTACAAAGTTACTCAATACACAAAACAAAACAAAAAACACAATTAAAATAAAAGTTTTACATTTAAATTAATAAAATTAGGCCACTATACCTTTAAATCGTCACTATACTTGTCAGAAGATTTTTAAAATAGTTCATAACACTCAACACTTTAAAATGAACATTCACGATGACTACAAATGTTTTGTTTTGTTTACATTTACAAATGATGGCTTTTAGTTTAACTGGTTGCATATCTTATTTGAACATTTAAATTTTAAATGTATTTGATTAGAATACATGTTTTATAGTTGATCTCACTAAAAGATTATACAGCCATAACCAATGTACATTAATAAAAATAGAAAGAACATCGTTTTATCGAAAATCATGTTTTTAACTTCAATAACACCACAAATTTTATTAATTTAAATGTAAAACTTTCATTTTAATTATGTGCTTTTTGTTTTGTTTTGTGTATTGAACTTTGTAATTGATCTTTTATTTTTTTTATCTTTCATGAAGATAACAAAGCTATCGAAACATTAGCAATAAAATCATTAGCATACTTAGACTTTTATTATTGTAAAGGGTTTTCCAATAAGAAGTTTTATTTTGAATAGCAGGCTATTTGGGCAGTTGTCAGTTTTGAAGCTATTATCTTTTAACATTTGACAAGTAAAAACTAAGCCATTATTAAAAATGGAACGATGCAAGCTTCAACAACGCATTAAAATTATTAAAATTGACTACAAAAATGGTGAACATTTTTCAGTCACAATTCGCAAAACTAAAGCACATTTTGGTCGTCGTTCTGAAATTGATTATAACGGTTTAGCATCTGAATTAGAAATAACGTTTGCTAATACAAATGAAGAGAACAATAAATTAAATATAGAAATTATTAAATTGAATAATGAAATATTAATTCTACGAAATGAAATTGAACAAAAAGATAACACAATTGTAAAGTTAACAAATACAGTTAAAACCATGGAAGCAGGTATTTTAAAAAAATCTTCTAATGAATTAAATACAACTACCATAAATATTAAAACCCTGACAAGTCAAACAAAATGCACAAAACAAATAAATAAAAAAAATATGGTAAAAAAAACATCGGCTGCTGAACAGATGCCAACAAAAACTAAGAAATGCTTAATTTTGTCGGATGAATTTGGAAGAGGACTACATTCAATTATGAAAAAAATATTACCTCAAGAATATTGCTGTGAAGTTATTTTTAAACCAAACGCACAATTTGAAGCTGTGGTAGAAGATATTAAAACATTAACGAAAACGTATTGCAAAAGTGATTTTATAGTTATTTGTGCGGGATTTTCAAATGCGATTGCAGGAAAACACGTATCGGAAGAAGCAATAAATAATGTAATAGAAGCTACTAAGCATACCAATATAATTTTTTTAACAACAATGTATACTAATAAGCGCATAATTCTTAATAACTTCATTTATAACGTTAATTTAAAACTTCACAATATTATAAAAAATTATAATCAAAACTATGGCATTATTGACGTAAATAATAGTAGGTTTAAAAATTGCATATCTCATAAACATAGAAAAGAATTGATAATGGAAAGAGTAGTGCAAATTATTAAATATAAAGCAACTGCCGATCAGACAAGTAATTGTCTAAATAATATTTCTAGAGACAGTAATCTAATTTATATAAAAACAGTGGAAAATATAAGTTCAGATAACTGTGCTTTTTTAGTGACACAAACTTCGAATCTGAAACTAACATAAATAAACAGTATAACCACATGACAAAAAATGTAATCATGTGTTTAAATTCTCAAAGTTTTCTCCCTCATAAATGCGAAATTTCTAAATTGTTAGATGATAAAAAACCACTAATAATGTGTCTATCAGAAACTAGAGTGACTCCAGATATTTTTGATGTAGAGTTAAGTATAAATAATTATATATGTATTAGGTGCGATTCGGAAAGTAGACACACTGGCGGTGTACTAGTGTATATTAAAAATAGTGTATTTTTTGAAATTATAGACATAACGTCAGTTAAAAATAATTTTTGGTCACTAACTTGTAAGGTAAATTTATTTAATAAGAAATATATTATTATAACAGTATATCACTCACCAAATGGAAATCATATAGAATTTTTACAGTATTTGCACAATATTTGTGATAATGAATACGAAAGTGAACTTATAATTCTAGGCGACTTTAACATAAATTGGTCCAATAATTCTAATACGTATACAACAAAACTCAAAAATATTGTTATGAATACATGTATGTTGCAACTAATTAACACACCAACACGAATAACAAGCAAAACTTCGACAATTATAGACTTAATAATTACAGATAGTCAAGATATACTCGGTAGTGTTTATGAAACAACAAAAATAACCGATCATGAAGTATTAAGTATTGATTTTGTTCATAAAGTAAATATTAATAAATCAAGCTCACCTCTATACATTATCAAGCGTGAATTATCTGAACACAATTTAGATGTCATTATTCTTAATCTTACGGAAATTGACTGGTATCCTAATGCAACCTGCGTTAATATATTGTATGATAGATTTGAAAGTATTATTACAGCAGAATTAGACCTGATTTGTCCCAAAAAGAAAACCCGCATTAAAAATCAAAACTGCCCTTGGCTTAATAAAACAGTTATCGCCGCACGTAAAGACAGAGATTATTCTTATAAACTATTTAAAATATCAGGATTACATGAAGATTGGGATCAGTATAAACAAAAAAGAAACAAAGTAGTAGCGGTAATTAGAAAAGAAAAACAATTATATTATGAACAAAAAATTGACAAAAATAAGAATAACCCTAAAAATATGTGGAAAACATTAAAAACACTAATAAATACAAAGCCATCTGTATCAAAAGTAATCTTTAATACAAATATTTATAATTCAGTAAATTATTCAGATAATTTTAATAAATATTTTAGTGACAGCGTTAATCACATAGTAAATAATATCACAAGTGACATTAAATATAGTATAAATTCATTACCATATATTTCAACATCAATGCAAAGTTTTAAAGATGTAACATATTCCGAACTTAAAATGATTGTAAATAATTTAAGTATTAAAGCTGGAGTGAATGACATAAATGCCTTTCTTATTAAAAAATTATTCAACGTAATTGGTACTCCTCTTTTAAATTTAATAAACACATCATTAAATACCGGATGTGCTCCCGATACTTTAAAAGTTAGTACGATAATTCCAATTCCTAAAGTGAATAGTACAATCAAACCAGAAGAGTATAGAGGTGTAAATATGTTACCCGAAATTGAAAAAATACTTGAAATAGCTGTATATAGCCAAGTTTCTGAGTATTTTGAAAAAAATAACTTATTTTATAAAAGGCAATCTGGGTTTAGAAAACACCATTCGTGTGAAACGGCCTTGCAACTAATTATTACTGAATGGAAAACAATATTAGATAGCAACCAATATATTGCAGCTTTATTTATCGATTTTAAAAGAGCGTTTGAAACGGTCAGTAGAGAAATTTTATTAAAAAAACTTTATTATTACGGAATAAGAGGTATAGTTTTAAAATGGTTTGAGTGCTATCTTAATAATAGGTCTCAAGTAGTAAAATATGACAATAAAATTTCACAGCCAATTGATAGTGTTCACGGTGTTCCACAGGGTAGTGTCTTAGGACCTCTTCTTTTTATAATTTATATTAATGACATTGGATCTGTTATTACAAAAACACATCTGAAACTGTTTGCCGATGATACCCTTATATATGCTTCAAGTCAACATATTGAAGAATTAATAAGAACATTAAATATAGAAATGGACTCATTATTACCATGGCTTAGTAGCAATAAATTATCACTAAATGTATCAAAAACAAAAGCAATGATTATTAATACAAAAAGCAAAATGAAACGAATCGATAAAAATAGTTTAAAAATTAAAATTAACAATCAAGTATTAGAATGGGTTACGGAAATTAAATATCTAGGAGTTGAAATTGACGAAAATCTGAGTTTTAATAAACATTTTGAAACTTTGGTTGCTAAAACTAGTAAAAAGATAGGTTTTATTAGAAGACTATCTAATTCACTATCTATGTACAGCAGAATAAACGTTTATAATACTGTAGTTAGGCCGCATTTCCAATATTGTTGCACAATATTGTATATGCTAAATGAACAGCAAAAAAACAGATTACAAATTTTACAAAATAAAGCTATAAGGTCAATCTTAAAATGTAATAGATACACACCGATTAAAGTAATGCTGTCAACCCTAAAGTGGATATCAATAAATGATCATATAAACCTACAAACATGTATATTTATTTTTAAAATAAAAAATGGACTTTTTCCAGATTACTTTAACTTGTCATTGAATAGTGAATTTCATAATTACCCGACTCGGACAAATAACTTCTTTAGGCCTAATTTTGTATTTAAAGTCGCAAATCAAAAATCCATATTTGTAGATGGACTTAAGATGTTTAACAAGATTCCCGAAAACATAAAAAATTCTAAATCTGTAGGAATTTTTAAGCGAAAGTATTTGCAATTTTTGACTGTTGAAACTACTGCTAATTTAGAAGAAATGTAATGTTATTTTTTATATTGTTAGATTTAGATAGTTCTGTATTTATTTTTTTTTTACTTCTTTGACTAATATTAGTATATGTAATTACTTTTGTGTATTTTAATATGAATGTGTATGTGTAGCAATTATGCTAAATAAATACCTATTATTATTATTATTATTAAAGCATCTTCTCAGCCGACAATAGTAAACCTGGTAGAAAAATTTGAGCTGTTGGGACAAGTTTGTGATGTGAAGAATCGAAACCGTGTGCATTGCTCAAGAACACATGAAAATATTGCTGATGTAGCCCGTAGTGTTGAAGAATTCCTTGTCAATCTTTGGAATTAGACATTCAACAAACGACATTACATCGTATTTTGCATAAAGACTTAAGTCTTAAGGTTTTTAAAGTTCAGTTAACACAAGAACTCAATTGCATCAAAATAATCCGGAATTTTATAGAAAAATCATCTTCAGTGATGAGGCCCAGTGATGAGGCCCATTTTCACCTCGGAGGCTACGTTAATAAGCAGAATTGTAGTATTTGGGGCTCAGAAAATCCAAGAATGATTGTCGAAAAGTCTTTGCATCCTCAACGTGTCACTGTTTGGTGCGGTTTTTAGACTTGCGCTGTGATTGAACAGTACTTTTTTGAAAATCAAGCTGGTGCAACTGTTACGGTGAATGGATGGCGCTACCGAGCTATGATTAATGATTTTTTATGGCCGGAATTGGAAGATATTGATGTAGACAACTTTTATTTTCAGCAAGACAGCGTTACGTGCCACACAAGCAACAAAACAATCGCAATTTTGCAAGAAAAGTTTCCTGACCGTGTTATTTCTCGAAGAGGTGGTCACAATTGGCTACTGAGATCATGTGATTTAATACTTTTAGATTTTTTTTCTTTGAGGCCACGTAAAAGATAAGGTCTATGCCAATGCTGCACAATCGATTCAAGACCTTAAAGAAGAAACTCGTGAAGTTATTTATCGAGTACATACAGCCGCAAATGTGCGAATTGGTCATGAAAAATTTCATGAAAAGAATGTGGTACTGCAACCGTAACCGTAGTGGCCATTTGACTGATATCGTTTTCAAATGTTAATGGCATACCTTTCTCTTTACAATGAAATAAACATTTCTTTCTTTTAAAAATTACTGGTTTTTTTAATAACAAAATGAAACCTCTTATTGGAAAATCCTATATATTACTTCAAAAGTAATTAATCACAAATAATTAAAATATACAACTATTATAAAATATTTATGTATTGTACTAGCACAATTCATATTTAACACTGACATAACATTTACCACAATAAACACAACACAACATATCATTCACAACACTTTAATTTGTACACAACACTCACTTTGAAAAGTAAATTATAAATTGGTGACTAAATATTAGTAAGTTCCCGCACATTGATGAATTTAAGGTGAAACTAAAAGTGTTAACCATCTCATATATGAAATGAATGAATTTTATATTAATATGATGGAGAGATTGAAAGAACTGCGTCATGAAACCGGTGAAGATGCGGATGATGATGAAAATATACCAGATGATGGTAGTCTTTTATCTGAGGTGACTAATGCAATCAATAAAAGAAGAAACGAACCTGCCATAAAAAAGGCAATTGATAAAATACTTAATTTAGAAGGTAAATTACAGGAGAACTACGAAATATTAAAGGTAACATTATAATATTAATATAATTAACATAACACTTCTTAAATTTTTATTAGCCTAATTTGTTTGACCGTCCGCCATGCAGATTGCATGAAAGTGTCAGCCTTGACTATATAAGTTACGATTAGCTTGAAGACGGTTGTGTCATTTCAACGTTTCCTTCTAATCGTGACCGTGTGCAGATGCATCATTTCATTTATCGTGCCGTTTAAATTAAGTATTGTTGTAATCAAACTAAAAAAATTAAAATTAAATATGTCAAAAAATTCTGGAGCATTACTCTATGACACGTTCGACGGTGAGTTTATTGCAAGTAAAAATATTTATTAATTTTAATCTAAAATATTTATTTAATTCAAAATAAAAATGTATACACATTTTTTAGACCTACAATATTATTGATTAAAATAATTAGGTTTACTTTTAATAGTATATTACAATACATATTCAGTAAGTGCACACGCACGATAAGTAAATATTACTGTCTTAGTTACGGTTTGTATAATTTGTAAATAAATAGTTTGGTATAATTAACTTATTGTACACAATTCCTATAATATTTTCATTACGTTAAATATAATTATTATAATTATATTATATGGATAAATAATCTTATACATCATAAAATTACAGAACGAAAGAATAGAGCGTAAATCTGTTCAAGACGAACTAGTAGAGATGCTTTGCGATGAGGAAACTCCTAATAAAAAATCACAGCTATTCTTGGACCTATGCCGTATGGAACAGGAATGCAGAAAAAGGGCAAAGCATGAAGCTGCTAAACAAGGTTCTGAATCAATAACATAGATATAATGAATATATAATAATAATGCACTTGCGTGGGATATAACAATATGCATACGTCAAAGTAATTAAATTAAGTATTATTCTAATTTAGATAATCCTGAATGTGCAGCAGTAAAGAAAGTTGTAGAGGAAAAAGAAAATAAATTTATATTACGCAATAAATTGGTACGTACTATAAAATAAGAATATTGATCAAACATTCTCGATACAACTGCTTTATTTCAGTTAGCCAAGAACAGTGTAATGGCTAATTGTAGCTTAACAGATGAAGAGAAAATAAAACTTGAACAGCTATTGAATGAATGTAAGTTACTTTGTAAATTGTATAGTTTAATTATTTATTATAAGTATATATAAATGTTTTTTTTTCTGATATCGTTTTTATAGCTTGTGATAACCCACTCGGAAACGAAGAAGAAGTTGAATTATTGTCTCACTGTGGATTTTTATACAATACAGATGATAGAGAACGATTAAGAGAACTGGAAAGCAAATTACAAGTATTATTTTTTTTTGTTACCGTTTAGTTTTTAATTTATTAAATTATAAAACATTTTAGGAATTAGCTGGCATTAGTTCTTCATGCTCTTTATTAACATCAGTCGCTTCAGAAGTTTATGAACAGATTGAGCAAGATGAAAAAGACGGAAAATATTGGAAGCATGAAGACAGGTTAAAACAGATTGAAGAATCTTTAAAGTTATTGCAATTGGAAAAGGACAATGAGAATACACTAGAAAATGAATCGACATTTACTGACGAAGATTATTTAAAATGCATTTCTTCATTCAATTTAAATTATGAAGAAGAAGATACTGAGGATGGCAATAATTAATTTAATAATTTTTTTATGCAATAAATTATCAATTTATTTGTATATTGTAATAGTTTTTAACTCGTTTTTTTTTTTAATTTAATTTCAAATCTGAATCAGAAGCAGTATCTAATTGTCGAATGAATGTCTGTAGGAGTGGATGTGTGCAGATTAATAAAACGAACATGTACCCTGTAGCACGCTGTTTTTAATATAAAACCAGTGACGACCCTTTTTTATGTACAAACTTATTTCACCGTGGTTACAATTACAATTCTTCTCTCTACTCGTGCTTGGCACCAAGGATGTTATACTATATACTGGATTGGCAACCACCGTATATTAACATAGGGAAATAGTGTGTCCAAATCCGTGGGTAGGCAACTTGCCGTTGTGCCGTATAAATTTGTATGTTTTACTCTCTCGCACTAGTCACTACGCCATATACGGTTTAAATGAGCAATATTAACAAGAGAAATAATGGCTAAATACTGGGTTGCATTTGGATGTAAATCTTTGAAACAAATAGGAAATGGAATTTAATTTCATTATTAAGCGTTTGCAATTAAAATATGTTATGCTGTTTAATATAAAAATTATATTAAATGCAAGTAATCAATATTGTTGGGTAATAATTATACTTTTATATGCTAGTTTTGTGTTTTAATTTTATTTAGAATAATTATTACCTTCCCCTTAAATATCTTATATATAAAATATATGCAAAAGTTCACAACAAACATTTCGTATTGTGATTAATTGTTGTTTTTGATCATTCTATTAATATTTATATCATTGTAGTTGTAATAATTTTATAAAGTAGATCTTTATGTTTAATACATTTAGACTCAATGTAGCTTATTATTAATACTTTACTTTCGAGTTTATGCACTTTTTTTTAAATTATTTGTAATAAAATATAATAAAATTTGTACTTTTTTTAAAAATTACTAACTCTAATTTTTTAACCGTGTAAGAAATCTATTACTGTTTCTATTAAGTAACTTAAGAGTTAATAAATAAATTTCTTTTGTAAGATGTATCAGATACAAGTAAAAACTGACATACGAATGCGTAACTTTAAAGCACGCATTATTCACGGTTTGGTTAACGAATTATTATGTGAGTACTATATTATGTATATTTGTCAATATATTTTATATTTTAAACAAATGTACAAGTTCGTTTTACTTTTTTATTATTATTCTTGAATATATTGAGTGTCTGTAATAAGAAAGTTTGTTTTATTTTTTTATAAATCTTATTAAAGTCATTAATAATTGAAATTATGTTACTTTTTTTTATGAGAAAGATTAGTAATACTTGGTAGTATAATTTGATATATAAAATAGTAAAATACAGTTTGTATATAGTATAACATCCTTGCTTGGCACACACGCCGCTATATCTTAACTTCTTAGTACATAATATTACCAACTTAAACTTAACACACATATTCTAAATATAACGCCATCTATGCAATACGGTTGTCGTTGTTTTTAACACTTTCCCTCAACGAATACCTTATTGCGTATGCGTTTATCAATTATCAAATCTACATTCTTTAAAATTAAATCCCTAAATTTTTCATATAACAATTTTCCTAAAGGCTTAGTTAACAAATCTGCTACATTATCATCAGTTTTCACATAACTTAAATTTATAAAATCCGTCTTGATTTTGTCGATTATAAAGTGATATCTTGTGTCAATATGTTTAAGCTTCTTGTTATTTTCATTATTATAGGCTAGCTTTATCACTGACTGATTATCTTCAAAAATGTCTATCGATTTATAATCAACAATATCAAAATCTATTATTAGATTTCGGATCCAACATGCTTCCGTTATAGCTACACTTAATGCTACATATTCTGATTCTGTAGATGATAGGGATACACTGGGCTGCTTTTTACAACACCAAGAGATTAAACAATTAAACATTTTAAAAACATAACCTGACGTAGACTTTCTGTCTGTTACGTCACCTGCCCAATCCGCATCTACATGACCCTGTAACCCTATGTCTATACTGTTATACACCAAAGCGATTTGTAATGTCCCTTTTATATAACGTAGCACTCTTTTTAATGCTTTAAACAACATTTCACTTGCACAATGTTGATACCTGCTTAAAAAACTCACCGCTACACATAGATCTGGTCTAGTACCACATACAGCATACATTAGGCTTCCTATTAACTGTCTACATTTCTTTTCAATTTCTGGACTTTCAGATTTATCCCTTTTTAACAGTTCGAAGTTGAAATTTTGATCTATTGGAGTACTTACTGACTTACAATCAATCATATTGAATTTCTCTAAGAGTTTTGACAGATAATTCTCTTGATCAATAACTATTTTATCTTCGCTCTGTTTAATTCTAATGCCTAAGTAATTTGATGCTAGCCCTAGATCTTTCATTTTAAAATTTTTACTTAACAATTTCTTGAAATTATTTACTTCTTCATCTTTTGATGAAAATATCAACAAGTCGTCAACATAGATTAACACAAATATATTGTAGTCCTTTTGGATCTTTGAGTATAGGCAGAAGTCATTTTTTGATCTAACAAATTGTTGTTGACTCATAAAATCATCGAATTTCTTGTTCCAGCATTTTGGAGATTTCTTTAACCCGTATATTGATTTGTTTAACTTACATATGTTTCCGTTAGGAAGTTTCATATAAACACAATCGTCGATATCTCCATTCAAGAATGCGCTAACAACATCCATCTGATATACTTTTAGTTTCAATTTATTCGCCACTGCCATAAATATTCTAAACGTTGGTAATCTGGCAACTGGAGAATAGACTTCCATGTCACAATCGGACTGTTCAAATCCTCTTGCTACTAAGCGAGCTTTGTATAATTTTTCTCCGCCTGTTTCCTTTATTTTTAGAACCCATTTGCTTGATACAATGTTAGTGTTGTTTGGAACATGTTTTACCTTGGTCCACGTATTGTTTTCTTTTAAAGTTTTCCATTCTCTGTCCATTGCTTCTGACCATTCCTGTCGATCTTCGCTTTTCATGGCTTCATCGAAGGTTGTCGGTTCATTGTGAGTTGTTACGAAGTTTGTATGATAATCATTTAACCATTTTGGATTGTTCCTTTCTCTAGTTGGCCTTACAGGTGTTGTTGGTTCTTCATCTTCTTCGTTAAAGCTATTATAGTCATCGTTTAGATCTGAGTTATCTGTTATTTCTTCTACTTCCCCAGTCTGCTCTGGGTTGTCTGTTATTGGAATTTTTATTGGTACTATTTCCTTTTCTTTATCATTGTTTTTTTCAGCTTCTTGGTTGCCAGTTTCATTTATGAAGATAACTTCTCTTTTGATCAAAACATCCTGTTTCTCAGGAAAGTATATTCGGTAACCTTTAGTATTTTCTCCATATCCAACAAAGTATCCAAGTTCAGATTTAGAATCCCATTTCAGTCGTTTTTGATCAGGGATATGTACCGCCACTTTTGATCCAAATATTCTTAGCTGATTTACATCATATAATTCTTTATCATACCAAACCTCATATGGCGTTTTATTTTTTACTCTACTTTTTTCAGTTCGGTTTAATACAAATACTGCTGTATTTATGCTTTCAGCCCAAAATTCTTTATCCATATTTTTCGCTAGCAAAATGGTTCTTGCTGCTTCTGTTATAGTTCTCATTTCCCTTTCTGCACAACCATTTTGTTCTGGCGTATACTCTACACTTGTTTGGTGCTGAATTCCCAAGTTTTCTGTAAGTTCTCTAACTTCATTGTTTATGAACTCCGTTCCTTTGTCTGTTCTTATGATTTGAATTTTGTGAGCTAGATTTACAGCTTGTGATTGTAGAAACTTACGAATTTTGCTTGCTGTTTCTGACTTATTTTTCAGAAAGAACACGGTTCTGAACCTCGAAAAATCATCTTTTAACATTAAGTAATACCTGGCACCACCAAGAAATTTAGTTTCCATTGGCCCGCATAAATCCATATGTATTATTTGACCTGGATAATGAGTATTAGGCTCCTTCAATGGAAATTATTTTTTATGTTGCTTTCCCTTAAGACATGGTACACAAGTTGATTCATTTCCTAGTGTATGATTTATCTTGCTTCTTTTTAGAATATTTTTTACTTGCTCAATATCTTGATGAACCATTTTGTTATGCCATTCAGAAAGATCACTATATAACCGCCCGACTTTTGCATATGACTCATTATAACTGAAGTTCATTATGTATAATTTGTTTATACGACTGGCTGTGACAGCTGCTATTTTCGTATCGGTTTTAATAAATTTGCATATGTCCCGTTTAACCCTTAGCTCATAACCTTTATCGGTTGCTGCACTTACTGAAAACAAGTTTACTTCTGCGCTAGGAACATATAGTACATTATTTAGCGTAATATCTAACCAATTTTCTCCATTAAATGCTTTTAATTCGATCATACCTATACCCATCGCTTTAATTACTGTCCCATCGCCTATTATTATACTTTTGGGAAATTGCAACGTTTTATATTCACTAAATAATTTAATATCGCGACAAATATGATCTGAGGCACCGCTGTCCATAATCCAAATATTATTTATGCATTTAATAACTTGTTTCGATTCAGTTGCTGATAATGCTAATTTATAGAATGCGTTACCGTTCCGTTTATTATCATTCTTATTTCTAAACCAACATACATTTTGTAAATGACCCTTCTTTTTACATATGGTACATACCTTTACATTATTAAATTTATTTCGCTTACAGTTTTTTTTGAAATGTCCTTCTTTTCCGCACTTGAAACACCCTTTTGGTTTTTCCACCGCTGATAGGGCTGTTGTTTCTTCTTGTTTCGTTCTATTCTTTTGCTCCTCGACTAGCAGCCTCGCCGAAAGTTCCTCCAGCGTCTGCTTGTCCTTGGTCACTGAATCCCATGCTGATATGAAATGCTTGTACTGCTCGGGTAAGCTGGTGATTATTTTTGTCACTACCATATTTTCCGAAATCTCGTTTCCTTGCGTTTTCAACTCCGAGACGATTTCCTCCATTTTTCCCAGGAAGTTTGACATTTCTTCTTTTTCTTCATACCGAAGGGCGAAAAACTTTTGTTGCACTAAGTGAAGTGAGAGCTCACCTTTCTGTTCATAAATTGTTTGCAACTTTTTCCATATATCACTTGCTGTTTCGCAACTAATGATCTGTGCAATTATTTTTTCATTTAATCTAGTTACGATTATTCCTTGTGCTGCTGCATCTCTTTTAAGCCACTTTGCTTTAGCTTCATCCTCCTTAGGCATTTGCGTTGTTCCATTTACCACTTCGAATAGATCCGCAGCTTTTAACAGCACTCTTAATTGGAATTTCCAGGTTCCCCAATTTTTATTGCCTTCTAGTTTTAGGGTATTGTTACTGGCACCCGCGTTTAACAGCGCGTTTTCCATTTCTATTTACCGGCGTGGTCACTTAACCTCAACAAGTTTTTTGTTTACTTAACTACTTCACCGCAGTTTTTACCGTGTAATTTAATAACTTGTTCGCACTAAACTATTTTATTATAGTCTTTACCGTGCACTATTTGTTCGCACTGGACTATTTTATTTAGTCTTTACCGTGCAAGCGTGGTCGCTTAACCTCAACAACTTTTCACGCACTATGTTATTTTATCGCCGTATTTTTCGTGAAAATACTTGTTCTATCCGCTTTATTAATTGCACACAGGCATGACTGGGCCCATAACCTGTCGAATGAATGTCTGTAGGAGTGGATGTGTGCAGATTAATAAAACGAACATGTACCCTGTAGCACGCTGTTTTTAATATAAAACCAGTGACGACCCTTTTTTATGTACAAACTTATTTCACCGTGGTTACAATTACAATTCTTCTCTCTACTCGTGCTTGGCACACACGCCGCTATATCTTAACTTCATAGTACATAATATTACCAACTTAAACTTAACACACATATTCTAAATATAACGCCATCTATGCAATACGGTTGTCGTTGTTTTTAACACTAATTTGTTAAATATTTAATATGGTTGTTTCCTTTCCAAAGCAATGCTAAACCAGAAATGTATCTGCTTAATTTGGATATTTGTATAGAACTATTATAACACACCACAAACATACAAAATATGTGCTACACTTTTAGCTAGTATGGCACCAAAGAAAAACTTTTTAACAATTTTAGATTTAATTAATCTAAATAAATCCAATAAAATTAATAAAAATAAAACCAAGTATTCTTTTTTTTAAGACTAGTTAAATTCCAGATATTTTTTTGTTTTATGCACAATTAGTTTTTATAGTAATACACTGCTCAAAATAATTATAGAAACACATATTTAGGTTTTAATTTTTTTTTTTTAATTTTTAACAATATTCCAATAAGTGGAAAAACAAAACAAATTTTACAAATCACTTTTAAGATAACAATTCAAAAGAATTACAAGAAACAAAATAGAACAAGCAAGTATCTTGCCTGTATAACGTAAAGTTAATAAGAAGGTTTGATTAATTAATAACGTGTATGTTTTCTATTAGCACAAATTACTGCTTGATATCTTTAAGGCATAGCTTGTACAAGTGGTATATTCTTCTATTCTTTAATTAAGTAAGGCATTTATTAGCTCTTGAAGGGTTTGAGATAGATCTGGGCGCCTTTTAATCAAGATTTAGGACAGAAGAGACTATGGTTTAAATCTCGTGGAGCCGAAGGTAGTTTATGATTTTGGCTACAGCAAAAACACAATATTTACGTTGTCTTGATGATCTTCCATAACAAGATTCAGCGACACAAACTGTTCTTTCATCAAAATTAAATTTGCCTCAAACCATCACAGATCTACCACTATATTTTTTTACTATGGTTTGGTTCAAGCAGAATGGCGTTTATATAGACGTCGGTATACACGTACTTGACTATCACAACAAGTTAAACAAAATTGTAGCTCATCTGTGAAAAGTACTGGTCTCCTCTGTCAAAGTTGCCAAGCGACATGTTCATAAGCAAAATGTAAACAATATCTTATGTGGGACGGAGTTAAAACAGGTTTTTGCACAGTTTTTGGTCTCAGATTGACTTATCTCAATCTATTGATCTGAGCCTGATTTAAAGATCTTTGACTATGGATGTGCAAGAACGCAAAGAAGATACAACTTAAAACCGGTTCTGAATTAGGTTTATTTTTCTCTTAGACCTTTCTAATGCGTCTTTTATATCCTCCGGTTTTTAGGTATCGATCCTACACAAAACGTTTGTCAGAAAGGCTAACGTTAAAATTTCTTGCAATTTGTCGAACACCGGTGTTATTTTTTATAGAAACAACAACACAAATGACTTCTACCTTACTTATATGCCTTAAACTTAACAACTTATAATAAACTGTGGGTCCGCAAAGTAACGGCTTTTGAGATAAAAAAATATTCTTTTCAAACAAAAAGTAACATAAGATGTTCGAAGTGCCGTCTTTTTATTTTTAACCAAGCACGACATTTTAGTCTAAAAGACAATTTAATTTTGTTTTTACTCCCTCATTGGTTTTGATTTGTTGGAGTTTTTGGTTCATTTGTAACTGCAGCTCTTCGAGAAATCTAAAAGGTTTGAACCAACCAACATTGCAGCTATAAAACAGATCCGTCCCTTCTTACACATCTACGTGAAATAGTTTTATGTAAACGCTTTCTAACGGCAATCAAAAAATGAGGTAGACATTTCTTGCCGTTGGTCAATAGTAATTTTGTCAAAAAGATCATACATTGTGTTCTGCAGCGCTTGTTAATTGGTTTGGTAAAACGACAAGACCTAGAAAGTGTCTGATGTCTAGATTCCATTAGAACATACAATTTTTTGTCAGTCCAAACATGCGAATTGTCAAAATTAACAACTCCATATTGTGTGAACCGTTACTGTGCAAACCTATGTTTATTAAAACTTTTTTGTTAACTTTGGTTACTACCTCTTTTAAATATTTTATAATATTTTTTTAACACCCTGTATAGTAAAAAATAGATTTTAAAGTTTTCAATTGTTTATTAAATTTATCATTTTTGTTTACAGATTCTGTAATGGTAATGCACTAGTTGCAATGTCGCGAGTACCAATTAAAATTTTTCGACTTCTCATCGCGTATTTTCAGACGCATTTCAAAGGTTTCATGAAATTAGAATTAAAAAAATTGCAAATGTTCAACCTATTTTTAAAAAGAGAGACAATTCTTTCAATTGATTTTTCAAATTATAGACCAATTGATTTATTGTCCAATCTACCAAAAAAAATTGAAAAATATATTAATTTTTACATTGTCAAGTTTTTAGAACAAAATAATTTCATCTCAGATACTTAATATAGATTTCAATCAAAACGTTTGTCTTCTGACTAGTGTTAGTCACAAATAAAATTTTACTTTAGACAAACAAGGAACAAATCTTGCAGTAGCTCTAGACATTTCCAAAGCGATGAATAAGGCATGGCATCTTAATCTTGTCAACAAGCCCCATTGTATAGGTTTTGATAAAAAAAATTGTAAATTTTATCAATAGTTTTCTTGACATTAGAAAAATTATAGTTAGAATAGATGCTTTTAACTCTTGACCCCAAAATCATAAATGCTGGTGTTCCTCAAGGTTTTGCTCTTTTGCCAACTTTATTTTTGATTTACGTAATAAAACGCTATAAATAACACATTTCGAAACTAATGGCGTTTTCATCTGTGACATTTGAGGTTGCCCTGAGGCGCCCCGAATTTTGACCTACAAGGTTATTGCTCTTTGTCGGTGCATCCGTCTATCCTACAATATGGCGTTCTGAAAAAAAAGCGTTGTTAGCCAAACACAAAAGTGACACAGCCGAAAACGCTATAAGCCTTCTTGTTGGTTATTTAGAAATTTGAAAGTGATTTTTTATTTTAAAATGTATTAAAATTATAACCAATGGCTGCGTACAGGAAAGCAAAAGTGGAATCTTTTAAAGCTATACTTGTTGTAACCGGAAATAAACAGCAAAATGTTACCTCACCGCTGCCGATTTGTGACGGAAAGTCGCTATTTTGAAGAGCTTTGTTTTTTTGCGCTTGTTTACAAAACAATTTAAACAATATTATTGTATAACCTTATACATATAATTGCCGGATTCCTATAATTTACCTTTTGATACGTGTCGTAGCTAGGGGTACGCGGTACGCGGTACGCAACGTTTCAACCTATCATAGTTCCGCTTTTTGGGTCAGCTGGTTTGAAATATTGTGACTAACCAATGAGATTATATCTTCTAATTTTTTTAAATATTGCATGCAAGAGCGTCTCACACTTGATAAACGCGCTATAAAATACTTGATGTTTGTAAACACTGGCTGCGTTCAGAACGACTAATCACTGTGAATCATGCAAACTGAAACCCGCCGCTGAGTCATCGTTTGCTGGCAGTGCTTCTCATTTTACTCATTAGACACCATCGGTCTATATTTAAAAAAATAAACTACTGCTTATCTCCGATTGATGATTCAGCGCTTGCAAGTGATGAGTCGTTCTGAACGCAGCCATTCTCTACTTGAAAAACACATCGAAAATGTAAGCGTTTGACAAATAAATTAAAAAATTACTAATACACATCCTAGCAGTCCTTTTTATCAACCAAATAAAATTTGACAGGTATGGTGAATAACTTTGCTTACTTTGGCTTACCTTACTTGACAAAAGAAAATTAAAGGATTATGTATTATACATCAAGATTATTTATTGTCATGAAATTCATGAAAACGATAGACTGTAGCAGTAACCGTAGATTTACAATAAATTAAGCATTTTGCCGTGAGATACCGTTGACGTTGTGGTATGAAATGTTTTTAAACCGTTGCGTTGTCGCGAGTTACCGGTTATTTACTTTTGACTCCGAATGTACCAACCAGCGAGGTGAATTTAAAACCGTTGTTGGAAGCAGTTTAATAAGTCCGGTATGTCAAATTTAAATATGATAACCTATAAATGAGATGAATTGTCAAGAATAATTATGAAAATAATTAGTAAAAATTGCTATTAAGTATAAATAAAATGAATATTCTTTGCAAGGAAATGTATATATAGCAAATATTTTACAAAATTAATAATAATCATAAGAAAATTAATGACAGGTGTAACCGTTTACAACCAGTACGTTTTCGTGAGATTTCCGCGATCACCCAAAAATAGAGAGAGATGGAAATAAAACCGATGTTTGATCGCTGGTATGTACGGTTTCTCACGGCAAAACGCTTATTATTTACAGATGGCGCTGAACAAAAAAATATCCCGCTAGATTTCATATATTTAAGGTTAACGTAAATGTAACAACTGTCGTTTTGTTATTCATTGATTTGATTCTATGTTTTAACCAGTTTTAACTAATATCAGCAAAAATGTCGAGAAAACGTAAATTCTTGTCCCAGATGACATACGAGGAATGCACCCAAAGAAAGAAAGCAAAGAATCTAAACGTAAGCAAACCATATACATTTTATTTCTTTATCATTACAATTCAGTATTATTGTAAAATATCTTTAAATGTGTTTGCAGTTACGTGTAGGAACTGTGCTACGTATGACACTGCGTAATTTTATGTGCCACTCATTGCTTGACGTTGATTTTGAGAGCAATGTTAATTTTATATGCGGTAGAAATGGAAGCGGAAAAAGTGCTATTCTTACTGGATTAGTTGTTGGACTGGGTGCTAAAGCGGCAGCTACTTCTCGTGGAACTAGTGTTAAAGGTAAATCATACATTTTGTGTCGACAAAATATTACCATTGTCTTGCAGGTTTTGTTAAAGCTGGTAAATCAAGTGCCTCTGTTGAAATTGTGCTAAATAATGAAGGATCATTAGCATATAAACCGGCTGTTTATGGAAACATGATTACAATACAAAGAAATATATCAGCTTCTGGTTCGAGTTCTTATAAAATAAGATCTGCTACAGGTAATATTTATCAAACATATTTAATTAATCATTATCTTAAACTGCCTATGAGAAAAATTTAAATAGTGAAATCTTCTATAAGTTGAAAATTGGTTATTAATGCATTGCCTTGAATATTGGATTTGGTTTGTTCACATTTTTATATAATTTTTATCTACGCCACTAATGATGATGATGATCAAATTTATAAAAGCGAGTTAACATATCAGCCTATTAAATCTGCTCGTAATGGAATAGAACAAATTTCAAGTCACATTTTGATTGCATTTTTCAAAGATTCAAAACAAAACTAAAACCATAATTTTATAGCTTTGTCTTGTCTACTTCTATTTATTTTTTTTTTTCTAGTTATGTTTTTTTTTGTACTATGTTACCACTCTTTTAAATAAAATATTTTGTTTTATATTAAGCTTATTATGATACATAGTTGCATTTCAAAATTATTTCATTATAAACAAAATTTATAAATACTACTTCTATATGTTATATGGCAACCTATAAAATAGTTTGGCAAAATGGACAGCATTAGCACTGAAGATAATATATTACAATACATATTCAGTAAATGCATTGTTATAGGCCGAGAAAATAATGTATAATTATAGAACTAGCAAGTGCAAATGGGTATGCAAACTATTTAAATGTTTTTGAAATAAGAGAATTACTTTATACAGTCTTTCTTTTAGTAATTCAGCACAGCAACATATTAGTCACAGTGACACATATATGAATTACTAACACAACTTATAATAATAATATTTAAAAAAATTTGGGGTGGTTATGGATTTTTTTTTTTAGTTTTGTGAAATAATGCTTTTACAAATGTTTATCTAGGGCGAAAAGTTATAAGTAAATTTTATAATATAATCAAGAAAGGACGTAGACAATACAATGTAGAATACAAAGAAATGTAAAAACATGCTTTAGTTCATCGCAATCATTTAATTTTTGTTGCATAACAAAGGTGATTCATTATGGGAGATATTATTATACTATTATATTTATACTTCACAACATTTTGGGATTCAATATACATTGATTCAAATGTTTTTTTTTTTTAACTGATAACAAAAATTTTAATATTTATTAAGGTGACGTTATTTCAACAAAATCAAGAGACATTCAAAGTGTAACTCAAGGATTAAATATTCAAGTTGACAATCCTATATGTATTTTAAACCAAGATACATCACGCAATTTTCTCAGCAGTGGTGATCCCAAAATGAAGTACAATCTATTTAATCGTGCAACACGATTAGAAACACTGTATGAAGAATATAAACAAGGCAGTAACAATCGTGAAAGTGCTTTAAAAATTTACAATGAAAAAGAAACGGTAATTCGATAAGACTGAAGTTGTATTTTTTATTAATTTATATTATTACAGATAATAAAAAGATTAATTGAAGAAATTAAAGATTTAAATGAACGAATTGAAAATCATAAAAATATTAAAAATTTAAAGTTTGATTTGACCGAGCTTCAAAAAGAACTTCTTTGGTCAAAGGTAAGTAATCATTGATTACAGAATTTGCTTTTGATGTACAGGGAGAGTATATAATGTTCATTTTGTCACTGCTGTGCAAGATTATATGTAGTCTTGCTGAAGAGTTGATATGAACATAATATATTGGTGAAATTTGATATATTTATAAAAAACATTATATATACTTGAACTAAAAAGAACTTGGGAATAGATTACATTATCAATTTTAAAACGTGATATTTTTTATTTCTGTATAACAAGGTTGTTATTAGCTTTAAATAGTACAATTTTTCTAATAATTATGTTTATATTTATACTTCTTTTACAATGTAGTATAACTATAAAGGCTAAAATATTTAATATCAGAGCTTTAATAGCGTTTTTTTTTGGTTTGTACTTTAGTCAATAAAGTTAATGTTGTTAGAATATGCATTCATTATCTACTATTCTTGTTCCTAGAAGGTTGTAAATACATTTTTTAAACTAACCTATTAAATAAACAAATTTGAAAATTGTGAACATATTATTAGGTGATTAATAATCTATTGTAGGTAGTTGATTCTGAAGCAGAATATAATCAACACAAAGAAACTGTAGAGAAATTGAAAGTAAGATATCAAGAACTGGATAGAGTAGCAACATCTAAAGATGAAATATTAGCAGAGATTCAAGAGAAAGTAAGGTAAGCATGTATAAATATAAATGTATAATAAGTAAATGAAATTACAAACCAAGTTATATTGTTTTGGCTTGTTTTGACAATCTTCGGTTCACTCAAAGGTAACAAGTTTAATCTGTAAATCAATTTCTGAAACGTTATATATTTTTATTAGAACATATGAGCAGCAAATAAAGGAAATCCAGGAAGCTGCCAATAATCAAAATGTACCAGAAAAGGAATGCAGGACGACTTTAAAACTCTTAAAAACTGAAATTGAGCAGAAAAGTCGAGACAAAACAAAAATATTACGAGAAATTTCTCATAAGAAAAAAGACATGGAAAATATTAAACAAGAAATTAACAACTACACGGAAAAGTATTTTATTTTTAAATTTAATAATTACTTATTTTATTTAATTATACATTTTAGGCTTTCTGCTATTGAACAGAGGCGACTTGACAATCTTCGTGTAATTAAAGAATTGGAAGGTAAAGTTAAAGAGATGCAACAAATGTTTGATACGTATCAAAATGAAATATTGCAATCAACTGGTGATATGAAGCAGAAGGAAGATGAAATGAATTCTCTTGTAAGAGAATTACAAAGTTTGAATTCAAAACAAAGTATGTTTTATAATAATACCAATACAATTTACAATAACAATATACTTTCAGGTAGTACTAAGGAACGTCTTAGATCATTAAAAGAGGAATCTGGAAACCCACTTGCTCCATATGGTAATTGCATGATACAATTAGTTAATGCAATTCAACGTAATAAAAATAATTTTACTGAGTTACCCAGAGGACCAATTGGTAAGAGTATTAAAAAATATAAAAATATTATTAATTAACTTTTTATTACTATATTATATTTTAGGATCTTATGTTGCTATCAAAGACAAGAACTGGACTCTTGCAGTTGAAGGTTTTATTGGAAAAGGTTTGTTATATGGATTTTGTGTCAGCAATAAAAAAGATTGTGATTTACTTATATCCATAATGTCAAAAGTATGGGATAAAAGTACCAAACCAACAATACTAACATCAAAATTCTTTCATCGGGTAAATATTCTATGATAATATGAATCTATCTCATAATGATTGAATTATTTTTACCAGGTGCATGATGTATCTAACAATTTAGTTAGAAGGTCAAATGGATGTGTCAGCATTTACGAAGCAATCACAGTATCAGATCCAGTTGTAATGAATTGTTTGATTGATCAATTGAACGTTGAATCGATTTTACTCATTCCAAATGAAGACATGGCACAACAACTATTATCTAATTCAAATAATGTTCCTAGAAATTGTATTCGTGGTGTAACTATAAAAGGAGATCAATATTACCCAGATCCTAATTATAAATCGTATTCTTCCAAATATAAATTTGCTAGATATTTACAGATTGATACTGCTGACATTTTAAAGTAATAATTAATGAATTAAATTATAATTATGCATCATTTATTAACATATTTATTACAGGCAATATGAAGAAAGCTTATCAGAGCATATTACAAAATCAAAAGATGCAGAAAATAGATTGTCTAATGTTAGGATTGAAGTAAATCGAAGTAAAACTGCAATGAAAGATTTACATAACAAAATGGAAAAATGTAGAAATGGTTCAATGAAAACGAAAATGAGAATAACCGAAATCCAAGCAAGTTTGGATATGGAAAGTGGTACTGGAAATATTCAGCAGTTGGTATGTTTAAAATCATTTATATTATTATTATTCTGCAATATGATTATCATTGTTTTTATATAGGAACAAGAACTGCAAGAGATAACACGATTAATTGATAATAAACAGTTAGCAGCAGAGGGTATTGATAGTGATGTTGTAGATTTAGAACGGAAAATTGAAGAATCCAAAGAAAAATTAGGAGGTATGCAGAGAAGTGGGCAGGATTTGCAAGAAAGGATACCTCCTTTGGAGGTAAGCAAGTTACCAAAATATTAGGTGTCATTTCTGATTGTGTTTACTTTCAGCAACAAATACGAGAACAATTTCATAAAAAACAAGAGCTCACAACAAGTAGTCAATTTGAAAAGAAAAGAATACAAGATATTAAAAAGAAAATTGAATCGGCCAATAGGGATTTGAATCAATTCCAGAAAACACTTGATCTTCATACACAGCAAGCCTCGTATTTAGGGGAACGTGTTGATAAACCCAGGTAATTAATCTCATCATTATTATATATGTTTATAATAATTATCAAAAAGAAAATGTGTGAACATGTGATGAAGTGTTAAGGATCTTTTTTACATATTTACCAACAATATACATTTTGGTTGGCAATAAAAATGAGGTTTTAACCTCGGTTTTTCTTGCTCACTCTCTAAATTTATTATAAATCAATCATCCGTTACTTACAATACAATGAAATACTTTTCGAATTTTTGTCCTTTAGTTTGACTTCTTATATATGTATAGGCACAATATTTGGAAATTAAAATTATTAATAAATATATTGTTATTTTAATGCATTGCAATTGGGGGTGATTCAAACAAAGAAAAATCATAGATTGTATTTAATTTATACAGGTTACAACCTATTTAAGTTGGAATCATAAATATCTGAAATATAATAAGAATTAATTTTTTTAGAGCTGTGCCAGCAATAGCTGATAAAATCAATGAGGTAAAAAGCATAATTCGGAAAATGGATACTGAAAATGAGAATCTTGATCTATTATCTCTTAGATATGAAGAGAAAAAAGAATTGTTGTCTAAAGTAAAAGAACTAATGGAATGTATATCAAAGAATTTAAAAGAACTTTCATTAGCTTATGATAGAAGAAAAAGACATTGCAAAAACACTAGAGATTACTTTGAGCATTTTGTTGGCCATTGCTTTGAAAGATTTTTAAAAATGAGACAATTCAAGGTAAATAAATATTTAATGAACAAAATAGACAGATTTATAATTATGTTTAATTTTAGGGATCTTTGAAGATTAATTTTAATGATAAAACTTTGGATATGGTAGTTATACCTCAGCAAGGTGCTCAAGGAATTACACCAACTACAAATTTATCTGGTGGTGAAAGATCATTTTCGACAGTTGCTTTTCTGTATTCACTGTGGCAATGTTTAGATTTTCCTTTTTATTTTCTGGACGAATTCGATGTTTTTATGGTAAATAAAATATCTTGTTTCATCTTATATTCATTAATTATTAAATATTTTTGTAGGATAAAGCTAACCGTACAAAAGTTATGGAAATTTTAATTTATCATGCCAAAACTCACAAAGATATACAATTTGTATTTTTAACACCACAAGATTTATCATTTGTCAATGATGATGAAGTTGCTGTGCATAGGTAATTATATACAGTAATACTGTTAATATTGTATATTAACTTATAGTGATTTAACAAACTATATTATTATTTTAGGCTTGAAGATCCCGTACGAGCACAACAATCATTATCACAGTAGTTAATAAATTTAAAGAAGGAGATATTTTTGTAACTACATATTTATTATATTAAAGTTTAACAAAGCGTTTTTATTATATAAATTATTTTTTGCCATACAAAATAGATTTTTTTTAAAATATTAATAATTAGTTGGGATGTTCAATAGTAGGTTGTGGTGTTTCGGCTGTTGTGACGGTATTTTTAGCCGGTCCTGTTGGTGTGATTGGAACCACTCTTTCAGTAATTACAGGTTTA
Source organism: Tachinus rufipes (assembly GCA_963932245.1). NCBI lineage: Eukaryota > Metazoa > Arthropoda > Insecta > Coleoptera > Staphylinidae > Tachinus > Tachinus rufipes. The sequence goes on along the minus strand of OZ010743.1, from coordinate 81,881,737 downwards.
AGTGTCCTCTTGGGTGCAGTAACAGTGAGAATGCCATCGGAAGATAGTGAGGAAACAACATCATTGATATCATGGTCTGAAGGGATCATGTATCTTCTGATAAAATGACGTGAAATGAATCCATGTTCATCTTGCTTTTCTTCATGTTTTCCTTCAACTACAATTGAATTATTGCTAATTTTGACAGTGAGTTCATTTGGAGTGAATTGTTGAACATCCAAAATTACTTGGAACTTTTCTTTGTCGGTTGAAATTGTGGATCCGGAATCTTGGCGGGTTAATGATGATGCTGTTGTTGTAGTTCTCCATGGCCTGTAATATCTGCTGTTTCTTAATGACATAGAGTTGATTAAATCATCCATACGAAGGCCTGTGCCAAATTGTTGGTCTAAAAGACGAGATGGACGAGAGACTTCACAATCATCCCACCAGTCACGGAAAAGCATTGGTACCATAGACATCTAACAGGTAAGATAAAGATAAACAAAATTTCTTTAAATGATTTGTGATGTTATCACAAATTGAGAAATAAATGAGTTTAAGTTTATTTAAAATTAAATTAAAAAATATGCTACTTTGAAATTAAAGTTTAATCAAAAATTGTTTTGTGAAATAATTCTTTATAAAATCTGTAGTTGATTTCTTTATATACAGTATCATTAAACAATTAATATTAACATTAATTAGATTATTAGTTTGATACTTAATGGTATTATAAAAATCATAAATGATTAATTTTACAGATTAAATATATTTGATAATGAATTAGTTACCAATAATGTGTAATAATATAAAACTATATCTACCTTGGAATTAATTATTAATACAACACTTCACTATTAGTTAGAACTTCTCAAGATCTAATTTAGAACTGAAGTAATATGCTGTAAAATAGCTGCATATATACTGGAAATTCTAAACAACGTATCTAAAGATATTTTTCCACCTATTTCTGGAACCATATGAAACATATTCTAAATTTAAAACTCTCAGTCACATAAACATTCAAAATTTTCACTGTTTTTGTAGTGTGTGAAATATATTGCATTGCATTACCTTTTTTGATGATAAAATTATGTGATTTATATCACAGTCACCAATTATAAATTTAAAAAAATAGCATTTAAAAATAGAATGTAACCAAAATAGTCGAATGAGGTGTATTGCTATTATTAGATTAATACAATTAAATCATACCTAAGTTATGAAATGCGTTAGTGTTCAAATTTACTTTTATAAAATTTTAATAAGATAATAAATATGTTTTATTAATGAAAAATTATTGGCAACTATAATATAAAAGTAGTAACCAATAATGTGTTCTAATAATATATTGTTATATAGGGTGAATCAACTAAAAATGAGAAAAATATACAGAAATTTCAAAAAATGCTTTCCGGAAATATTAATTATAACTTAACATTTGATATTTAATTAATAGTTGAATTGTTTTTCAGATAAGTTAATAAATTAATTTCCTTTGCGTCAGTAAAATATAAGCTATTAAAATGAATGAAAATGAGGCCAATTTATTGAGAAATATTGCTCAAATTAAATAATCAAAGTATCAATTATTATAGTATTCTCGTTTTATTTTTAGTCGTAGATTAGCAGATTTCAATTTTAATATTATTTACAATATAAACATTCTTTCAATATTATATAGGCAGCCACTAAAGTTACGCATAAAATGTAGTTTTTTTTAACTTGGATAGATCAGCTTTAATATTGAAAAAAGGAGTTGTTGCCAAATTATTTTGTTTGATAAATAGTTTCTATTTTTGGACAAAAATGAATTACAATATTAAATTTTTTTAGAAAAATTAATGCAAATATTGTGAAAATGTACATGTTTAGGCCAGCCTCATTAACCCTTAATACAACATTAAGTTATACTTTAATCAAAATTGATAACAATAAAAATATATTATATTTGCGGATTTCGACTTTATAAGTCCCATTTTGTATTTTTTGTTTTCTGCAATTATCAGAAAATATGATAATTTGCAGTGAGGCGGAGGAGGGTAGATACTCTTGTAAGGCCGAGGGACATGTGTTTTTTATTTTTCTCTCAAAAGAATCTTGATATTTTTAACATTTACTGTAATAATTGTTTGCGGTGCCGATAAAGAGTTGTTGTTTTTGCGGTCCACCTATCGACTACGGTAGTTTACCCAATCGGCTCGATAGTCAAACAGTTTTCTTTGGCGATTGAAGAAAAGTTTTTTTTAAATTTTCAATCAAAAGTTAAAAATTGTCGAAAAAAATTTTTATTAACCACGTTTTGGGATCATTCTAATGTTGCATTTGCGTATCTTAGTATAAAATGAAAATATAAAAGTACTTGACAAGCCAGGTCTAAATTTAAGACCAATACTAACAATCGCGGAAACACAAAAGTGTAATAATAATTTAAAACATAAAATTCAAAAAAATCATTATAATATTATCAATGACAAGTTAAATTTGTACAAAACAATCAGGCAGTGGTGTGTTTGGAAAGTACGCATGCTTCAGTATTTATTATGTTTCTCCATATTAAAGAAGATATTAAGAAACTAGCGCGACAGATATTGAAACCTTGCCGAGTTTTTTTTAAATTGCGAACAGTTGTAGACTTATTGGTGTTGAAGTTCTGAGCCAGTGTCCTAGTGGTTCCTGGTCATCAAAACTTGAAGATCGACCCTTTTTGACTTGTTGTCTAAGCTGGTATTATCATATTTAAAGCGTACAAACCACTCTTGGCATACCCTTTTGCTAATCGATCCTTTGCCGAAAAGATGATTAAGATTGCGAAATGACTCGGTGGCTTTCCATAATGTGGCGTATGTGAGTGTGGTTTTTGATACGCATTTTAATTAACTAATTATTAAAGAATTATATTATGACAAATGTCAGTTAAACGTCAAATTTCAACAACAGAACGATCAACAAACGACAAAGAAAATTAAAGCTTTTGCTGATGGAGTCAATATTTCGGTCAGAAGATTTACCAGCAAATATTGGAGAACTACGACAAAACATAATAAACAATTTTCAGCAACCACTCTTAAGATGTTTTCCATTTGAGCGCTTCATGCACCCGGTGCTTTAGAATTTTTTTTATAATTTTGCGGGCAATAGCGTTTTACACTTGATAAACTAGAACTAGACATTGGCCGCGTTCATAATGACTACCGTTTGCTGGCAGCACTTGTCATTTTACTCATCATACATTGGTTGCTGACCAAGTAACTCATCAATCAGTGATTGATTGATGAGTCAGCGCTGGCAACTGAAGAGTCGTTCTGAACGCAACCAATAATTGGCGTTTGTAGGACGTTTTCTACCTCAAAAACACATTGAAAATGTAAGACGCGTTTGACAAATAAATTCAAAAATTACTGAATTAGTGCCACCAAGTGCGACTATTTTGTCAAATGGAACACAGCTTTTATAAATATGTTCGATGATCTGCAGAAACGTTATGAAGCTTGTTTAATTATTAATAAAAAATTAAATACAATTTTTATTTTTGCAAATACTGTATATAATAATTTTGTTTAAATTGATAATATAAATATACGAAATATTTAAAATATCGATTCGGAACAATTAATGAAGCAATTGAATAGGTAAATAAAAATAATAATATATTTTATTTTCATAGATTACACAATTACAATTAGAGTTGCATATGGAAAGTAAAAACATAAATATATTTGATTAAATTGGTTCGTTTCGTGTTTCACGCACATGGCTATTTATATTGTAACGGCTATGCTAGCGGATAGTTTGTTTACAACAGCCGTCGCATGAATAATTCCTTCGAGAACATTGTTTTCAGTAAATCACTGTCAAATAAATAAATAATTTATATGCATTAAAATTCTCTAATGGTTATAGTATATATTTTTTATTAGAGGTGTTTAAACAACATTTTTGTTAGCTAACAATAAAAAAATTTCAAATATCAAAATCTTGTAAAAATGTATTTTTGTTCTATTTAAACAGACAGTTTGAAGTTTTTTTCAACTTTGTCACTTTTAGTAAATTTTAAAAATTTGTTTAATTTGCGAATTTCACAAAATATCAACAAAAAAAAGTATTTTTTTTGTCAACGTGACGTTCTAAATTATTAGAAAGTTTGAAAAAATCAACTTAAAAACTAAGCCAACTATGGCAGTTGTAGTAAAAAAAAATATTAAAAAAAAAATAATTTGGATTAACTTTTGCAAATATTATGACCTAACTAATCCCAAAATTGTGCAACGATAGCGTGCAAGTTATTTGCCAAAATTATTAAAATTTAAAAATAAAATCTATAAAAAACGCTTTAGCGATATTTTTCTAATAATTAAAGAAATTAATTACGGCCGGCCTTGAAGATATGTTAAAATCGTATTTGGCATTTATTTATTTATTTACTAATTAACGGAAGCCATTACAAAACCTATATCTACAACTTGGAAAATATATAAATTAAACATAAAACAACTAATACTAAAAATATGAATAAAACTTAAATTGTTACAAAATATCTAAAATGTGACAACTGCACGTTGCAGTCCACTTTAACTTTTTAGTTGGCATGCCGCAAAATACGTATAGAGGCAGAGTTCTGCGCATAATCTGTAAGTTTATACGGTACATGAAATAAACTTGAGCTGGGACATGAATGCCAGTTGAGCTGAGCAAGTTAATTAATAATCCCACGAAGAACTTTAAAAAGTATTGTTACGTCAAAATTAAATCGTCTTTTTTCAAAATTGTTCATGTTTAATGTAGAAAGCAGTTTCGTGTAGCTGCCAGCAATGTTGCATTTATACTCAAACAAAATTTTTGGAGCTGTTTTTTTTTACAGACGATGGTGTATGGAGACCACACGTTTGAGTAATACTCGGGGGGCGTACTAGAGCGTTGTAAAGGATAATTAGAGTACGAAGATCACAAAACTGCTTAGAGTTACGCTTGACAAATCCTAAAAGCTAATAAGCTTTAAGGAATGTATCGATATGTAGTGTAAATTATAGGCGACAACATTTTATTCATTTATTAAAAAAAATCTGCACTTTTTTATTAAGTAATACAACATCATCCAAAGACTGATTTTTTATATCGTCCGCAAACAATAAACAATGCACATTAGAAAAACAGTGTACCACGTCATACATATATTGAACAATAGAGGTCCAAGATGTGATCCCTGTGAAACACCCGACGTAACATCAATATTACGAGAAAAGCACTGAACAATGCGCACAAATTTCAGATAAACAGATCCGAAATTTGTGAAAATGTGAATGTTTCAAGCCCTGGACAGTTGTTGGACTTTAATACTGATAGTTTGTTGAGAACATCAGAAATCATTAAAATTAAGATTTGATTTATTTATGTGAGTATGAATAGATGCAGTTTTTAGGATTTTCTTTATTATTTTTAAAACTTTCAACCAACAACAAAAGAGTTAGCAAAATTACTTTTGCTATCAAGAACTATTTATAAATAATCTTTATCCTAAAAATCTATAGGCCTATTTTATATTACTGAAGTTGCAGTTTTGTTATCATTTAGCGATATTACAACTTCAAAGAGCAATTTGACAAACATTAAATAAAATTTTACCGGTACTTTTTGAGGAATTTGTAATATATCTGTTTGCTTGTCTGCACTAAACTGTAAGCAATTTCTAGTAAAAAGGTCTCCAGTTTACTTGATGTCAAACTAAGTATAGATTCCGTACAAAAATACTAGTAGGTAGTACACATTTTTATTGTTTATAAAGATTTGATTTGTGTAGTAAAAAAAAATTCTGGATAGATCAGAAAAACGATTGTGAGTAGAAAGTTTGGAGCAGCTCGACTGTTTGATTCAAATCAACCGAATAAACAAACCTAAGCGAGAAATCCAATGATGAATACGCTATCTGGCGGCAGGTTTGTCAACAAGCCGATGTCGACATATTGCGATTTATTTTTTCTTCAAATCGAACACCATAAGTATTTTTACATTTTTTTAATTTTTAGATTTATTCCGTGTATTTTTTGTAAAAATATTTTTTTTTATAAAATGCACCATTTTTGAGTTATAAACAAACTCCTGAACCTGAAATAAAGAACATTTTCCCACAAACATACGCATTTATTTTAACAAAACAAATAGACTTTGAAAAAAAAACTATAAAATTTCCACAATAAAATGAACACCAAATATTAGTATATTGAAAATATTTTCAATCAATAGTTTGTTTAAAACCAAACAACTTTTGTTGAATTTTTTTAAGGTTGGAGAATTATTATGGTGTTTAGGTAATTTTGACTAATCTGTATAATAGTTCTCAATTTTCAAAAAAAATATTTTTATGGACATAAAATTTTGTCACTATCTTACATTTCTCAAAAATTAGAATATACTGAAATTCTATTTTTTTTTTAATTTGGTTTTTTGAAAACAGATTTTAACTTAACATAATCATTTACTCATTGATCTATGTTTCAATTGTGTGTACAAAAAAATATTGATATATACATACAATTAAAAATATTAAAATGTTTCCCATATAGGTTATAGGCAACACATTAGGCAGCTTTAACAGTTTATTTCCAACGAGCGGGAGATTTAAATTTAATAAAATTTTAATTTAATTTTATAAAAAGCACACAAACATGAATATATTATTATATTTTCACATAAATAAAAATATATTGTGTATTCATATTTGTAAGTAATGGTAATTTTACATGTATTAAATAAAAAGAACAAATATTTAACTATTTGCTTGTTGTCAATCGCTGCATACCTTTAAACAGGCCCTGGCACACACTAAATTTATTGATCATAATTGTAAAAAAAAGTATCAAGCATACAACTCACATAAAAATTCACAAAAATAAAACAAAATTGAGTTTTTAAATTTTATAAATACATAATAAACTACTTTACAATTTACAATTAACTCTGCTAATTTAAATTAGGAAATTTCTTTAATAATATATTGAGCTGTTTGTGTGTTAACTTTTTTTCTCCCGGTGTCAAAATACCCTTCTCCTCCTTTTCCTTTTTGGTTTGTTTAACAGTCAAATGATTCGTGTAGCATTTTTGAAAATTCTGGATTTCTTTCGGACATAACAATTGATCAAAATCATTTGTTTTTAAACATGCTAACATAACTGACATCTCATGTAAGCAACACACTTCTGAAGTTTTGTCTCCTTTTCCTGAGACAGTGGCTTTTAATTTTAATGGTAAGATTTCTTGAAATGGTACAGGTTCTTTTGCATTGCCTCTTGCGGCAAACATTGGCAAAAAGATTCTCATCTAAAATTTATTTGAAATAAGTTTTATTTTAACTAGTACTAATATTTTACCTTTTAATAATATTTTAATAAAAATATAGTTTAGGTCAATTTTAGATTTTTTGAGGTTATAATTCGCTTCTGGTTGACAGATATTTTTGGTTTTCTTTGGTTGACAAACGTGATTCGTAATAAAACCATAAAACATTTCATGTGTGTTGTAAGTTCAGCAGTAGTCAAACATTGGGTGCGTTTTTAAATGAGGTAAACAGCGGTTGCAGCACTCGAACAATGAAATTAGAGTTTTAAATGCAACCGGAAGAAACACGCTTATGTTTTAATAGCAATAAACTTGTTCGAAAACTTAGTTCAAACAACAATTGTATACACCTAGTAGAGAAGTGGTGCATGACGGGCTTATAAATAAAACAATAAGCTTAACATTAGAAAACATATTTTTACAATATTTATTTTTATCTGTAATTATAATCAAATTTATACATGTCATTACTGAATTTAAAATCATAGCTCTGCAATTAAACAATGAATTGTGCAAAAACTGTTCAAACAGCCGTCGTAAACGGTTACACCTGTCATTAATTTTCTTATGATTATTATTAATTTAGTAAAATATTTGCTATAGAAACATTTACTTACATAGAATTTACTAATTATTTTCATAATCATTCTTGACAATTCATCTCATCACCGCTGTGCATCACCTCGCTAGTTGGTACATTCGAAGTCAAAAGTAAATAACCGGTAACTCGCGACAACGCAACGGTTTAAAACCATTTCATACTACAACGTTAACGGTATCTTACGGCAAAAAGTTTAAAGTAATTATAACTTTATGTTGTTGTAATATTTACGACTAGTAAAAAAACTCATTTTGGAAAAAAATGTGTGAGACATCAATTTTTATCATAGTGACTTTTTTAATAATGTTGAAATAAAGTAAAAAAAGTACTTTTTTGTCCAAAAGTCAAGACTTTTTTCCAAACAAAATAATATACAAACTGTTGACAGACACTAGTTTCTTTTTAAATTTACATGATCACTGGTACCAACTAACCACCATAGGTCAAAATTTAATCTGTTTCTACATTCATGTCATCATCTGTTCATTAAAATATGAAACCTTTTATTTCTTTATTTACATTACATATTAATTTACGTAATTTACATCAATTTACATTTGTTATGATGTAAACACACCAACAATGTCTTAATATAACTCCATTATTTTAGATTTAATTTTCTTACTTTTTTATTTAATCTTGTGAAAGATAATAGGTTATCATTTCACTTGCAATTTATCAATTTATAAACAAATCTTTCCATTATAATTATCAGTTGCCAATATGAGAGGCCAATGAATTGTGAAGATGAGTTTCATCAGTGATTTGTCTCAATCTCAGGAATATTTAAGTTTCCGTAGCAGTGTTCCATTAAGGAAAATTGTTGTGGATTCAGGAAACCCCAAAGTAAGTTTATAAAGTAATAATTAGTCAAGTAGACAGTAGGCAAGCTTTATTTGTTTTAGGACTGGCGTATTTATGATTGTGGCCCAAAGAAAGTAAAATCTCCGCTCATTTGTTTACCTCCAGTGTCTGGCACTGCTGATATATTTTTTAAACAAGCTCTTGCCCTTTCAGCTAAAGGAGTACGAGTGATTTGTGCTGAATCACCTGTATATTGGAGTGTGAAGGAGTGGTGTGAGGGATTTAAGAAATTATTGGATCATTTAGAATTAAATAAAGTTCATCTATTTGGAGCATCACTAGGTTTGTGAAATTTGAAATTAATACAAAATAATTGATGTATATTTTAACTTAAACTTTATTGTTGTTAATGTTAATACAATACACATAATTTTTATTATTAAGGTCAATCTAAAGGTTGGGAGCAGAATTATTATTTATGATTTATTTGAATAACAATAAATAATTTTAACTTTAGATGACCTTTAATTTTGTTTTCTACATTTAGTAATTGCACTGATTGATTTTCAATTAACCTGTTATTGTTTGTGGATTTATTAAAATATAAATTTATTTCAAAAAGAAATCCATAACAAAAACACAGTACTAAATACACTCAAGTTCTTGTAAAGTGCACTCTTTGTTTTTGTAAAACATTTCATAATATTTAATTTATTATTTTTGTGAATCATTTCTATTCTAGTCTGTGCTTTATTTTTGCTCTAAAAGTATAATCATTTAAGTTTATTTTAATTGTTATATTCAAATGTATAAGAAGGTTGTACTTTGTCAACATTGGAGTAGTTTACATTGAACCCTCTGATGGATAATATAAGAAACATAGTAGACACAATATTTAGTTGTATAAGTATTTATGCTAAAGCGTAGTTATTTTTATATTCATTTATTTAATAGTTTTTTTATGAATATAATAAATCCTAATAACAACCCAAACTTTGTTGTTGTTATTGAATGGAGGATGCTAGCTACATTGTGAAGTTAGCTTCTATCAAACTTGGTATTGTACGCTTGCTTCACGCATAGAGCCAAAATTTTTAGAGGTACACAGAGGAAAAAAATGAAATACTTCTTCAGCGACTCTAACAAAATTCAGGGGTAGCCTCGGACGGGTAGAGTTAGTATGTATAAAAAGTGTTGGGTGGAGTGAGAGATTAGAATTTGATTTGAGACAGATTTTTGTAAATTTTATGAATATGTCCATGCTATGAATCAGTAGAATTATTATATAACAAGGGCATTTGTAAAAGATAGTCAATGGAGCCAATATTGCCAAAGATGGCAAAGAGGTCTTTGCAATTGATCGTTGTACATTACATACCTTTCAATAGCCCAGACACGCGATTAAATTTTCCTGCTTATTACCTTCTACATCTGTGTGGCTCGGAACTCAATAAAAATGAACTGAGTGCAGCTGATAGATTAACTTCTTTATGTGATTCTATTATCACGAATGCTTAATGCTATTAATTAACATACAGCTCTAGGTCAGTTTGAATTGAGGACTTTAAATATTGGATAATAATATTGCAAATATGGAGGCCTGATGTGGAAGCTCCCCAACTGTCTCCTAGATTGACAGATAGCATGTGTATTCCATATGCTGCTGACTATGGATTTCCAGTTACAGAACCATTTGTAAATAACTGAACATAGTCGGGGAAGTAACTGCCTGCAAAATCATCAATTACTAAACCATTCTATAGTTGATATTATAACATTCATATTTAAAGGGTAACCTTGAAGGGGATACATATATTTAATTTTCTTTATATTACTTCATTATATGATGAGATAATTCTAGGGCAACTCTTTGATAGCCAGAATGCTCTATTTTTAAGTACAGTGGTAGCTGTTGAAATAGCTTCTAAAGCTAATCTTTCTCCCATACCCATGAGTTTTGCAACATATCCCTTTGCAATTTTCTCCATAGCTGAAGCTGCATAATGCCGAATTCCACTTACATAGTGTTAAATGGTGTGAAATTCATTAATTCTTTGTTTGTTAAAAATGTAAAAGTGCAGGCAGCATAAAACACATGCCTTATATAATATTAGCAGGATTTTAGTATCAGAACCAGAGGGGTATTTTAGGATATTCATCCATTGTGCACATGTTTTTTGCAAATTGTTGGAATGTTGACAGCAGGCGAGTTTGTTTTATCAAAGGTCTAAGAATTTATAGAAGAACACTTGCAAAATGGGGGAATAATTTATTCATGATTATTGGTGTTCTGCTTTATGCAGGTCCTACATGCCTCTCCTTAGTTTTCTCGGTTTGCCGTCTTTTTCAATATTTCACTGTACTTTTCTCCTTTCCTTAGAACATCTTTTGTTTTCTTCTTCCTCTTTTCAGATTTGCATTCACCATTTTTTCAATCACGTCCTTCATTAAACAATCTCTTCTTAATGCATTGTACCTGCTAGCGCTCTTTCCTCTCCTGATCTTCTCAACACTTCTTTATTCCAGATCTTGTCTGATTTTTAAAATATTTTTTATTTATTTAATGAACGATAGTTACAAGGTAGTTAACAGACTGAATATAATTACGGGTGTCTGTTATTTTATATAAGACAAAACGTGATAAAATATGTTTACAATCTTATTCTATTCGTGGAATTGTTATCACTTCCTTGAAGATCCCAGCTGCGTTGCATCTTTATAGTTTGAGATTGCTTTTCCATGTAACTTTTTTTTTTCTTTTTTTTTCAGTTTTCTGTAATTTCAGTACCTTGGTACTTATACTATACCTTTCAACTTGCTGCAATTTATCTCCGTTTACATACACTTCTTCTGCCTCTCTAATTTTCATAACCTTTATCTTGTTTTTGTTTGTACTCAGTCCATACATTGCATTCTGTGCTCTCTGCAAACACGATCATATTATCGGCAAAATGTATTCTATACTTTATCCTATGCTCACTTCCTGGTCCCAGCACTTCGCTACCATCTCTTTTACATACATATTGAAGAACATTGGTGATACATGTGTTTATTATTGGGTTATATAATATTACACAAAAAAGCATAAATTTGTTCAATGAAACTATATTTTGAATAGATAGTTGACATTGGAGAGAACTGAATTTATGTTATGATGCAAGGTATCTGGAAAATGTTTGGAAATGTAAATGGCAAAATTATGCTGAAAGAGTATTAATGGGAAGATAGAAGTAGAAATCAAATCATGAATATATAAATTGAAAAGGTGGCAGCTAAGAAGACTACCCGGAGAGAGTTTTAACCCTCTAATGCCCCAATTTTTAATCTTCATCGACATTAAATCATTTGTTTACACCTGCCAGGTATGGGTGCATTTTTTTTGCGAAGGAGAGTTTTGTGTGCATTCCAATATTATTTATAGTTTTTCCAAAAATTTGTGTATTAAGGATAAAACATATTTGAACTTCACGTTATATGTTATTAAGTGTACCCCGTCTTAAGACGGCGCTGGGCATTAGAGGGTTAAGAATGAAATCATAAGATTTTCATTTGGAATAGAACCTGACAGGTACAGTCTCTTCTCAGCCACAAGCTTGATTGTAACAATAATAAATGATTTTAGAAAAGAGACGGATACATTGTCATACACCTCTTTGATGTCTAGAAAACGGACACTAATAAACTTTTGAGAAAGATATCACAATATAGAGTAGACATTTGCATAGTACTATGAGCCTTCCTAAAACTCGTTATAGACAGGAAAATAAAATTGATTTCACACCATTGTTTGTCTTGTCTTGAGAATATTCTCAAATGTCTTGGCACATGAAATGGCAATAGATCCAAAACACTGCATTGACTGGCAGAAATTTTTCTTTAGTAATGGGAATTATCATGAGAAGTTTCAAATATACCATGAGGTTATAGAAAAAGGCAAAATTCAGAGTTTGTTCTACCAATTAACTTTTTTAATTTTTACAATAATTTTAATGAAAATTGGCTTTGGATTTTTTTATTTGTTATTTTTAAATTGAGTAAAGTATTAAAATATTGCCAGCTTTTGCCAGAACAACCAGGATATAATTATAGTTGGATGTACGTAAATTCTCAATAGCAGACTTACAAGGCTAATAATATTTTAATACTACAAACAAAATTAGAGTAATATTGAACATTTCGGACACTGCTTGATTTGCCAACTTAAGGTGCATTGATCCTCTCATCAAAACTAGTTCTAGTTTTTTTTTCAGTGCTCAATCAAAATGATCAATCTAACTAAAGTTTGTCTCATTACTCCCAAAATATGGCACATCTAACTAGTTTTTTTACAAATAACTTTAAAGGCTATATCTAGAGATTTTTAATCAGGCAGGTATCTTTACTTAACCATTATAAACAAAAAACATACTAAAGAATGATTAGGCGTATTTTTCAGCAACTTGTTTTTCTGCATGTTACTGTGTATTTTTTTTAAGTATACATAAAAAGTAATTTCCTAGTTGTTATTTCAAATTCAAAACTATGGCTTGCTTTAAAAAAAAAATCATTTGCAAAACAAATATCTTTTCCTAATAATATATCTAATTAGCTTAACCATAAGGCATAATCTTTAAAAAATAAAGTTTATAAAAAATTGTTTGTAGATGACCTTTGAGGTGCTTAAACATTTTTTTGGATATAAATGTAATATGTCCACGATTTGATACCATCTGTGGGTATATTCATAGAGTCTTTCTGGTCACCTCTGAATTTGTAATAGTGTCAGTAATTTACTTCATTTTTATGTAGATATCAGGGCAGGTGTGATGTTGTGCTTGGAACCAACAGTTTCAAATGATTTCCAAAGCCTAAATATGGGCCGTTGTGACCAAAAATAAAAATTGAAGAACTTGTTTGTGATTTTTTGTTACTCAAAAAATAGAAAGCATGCTATAAGCTTTCTTTTTTATTTTTTTTTTTTATTTTGAATAATATTTCTTGATATTCTATAGTAGAACAGTGGGGAGAATGGAAAAATAAAACGGAATAAGGTTTGAAAAATCTTAATAAACGCTGTTCAAAATTTGAACATATATAATAGTAAGATTTTTGTTTGCAATTGGTGATAGCCAACCATTATATACCACTTAGATGTGTTCCTTATTTGAAGGTTACAATATACTATCTATTGTTCAAATGTGAGCATACAGTGTATGTACTGTGAGCTGCATGTGGTAAAAGTAATCATTGTAGTATAAGTATACTGTTTTTTTTTTTTTATTATAGGTGGTTATTTAGCTCAAAAATTTGCAGAACATACATATAATTGTCCACGGGTAGCCTATATACCACTTAGATGTGTTCCTTATTTGAAGGTTACAATATACTATCTATTGTTCAAATGTGAGCATACAGTGTATGTACTGTGAGCTGCATGTGGTAACAGTAATCATTGTAGTATAAGTATACTGTTTTTTTTTTTATTATAGGTGGTTATTTAGCTCAAAAATTTGCAGAACATACATATAATTGTCCACAGGTAGCCTATATACCACTTAGATGTGTTCCTTATTTGAAGGTTACAATATACTATCTATTGTTCAAATGTGAGCATACAGTGTATGTACTGTGAGCTGCATGTGGTAAAAGTAATCATTGTAGTATAAGTATACTGTTTTTTTTTTTATTATAGGTGGTTATTTAGCTCAAAAATTTGCAGAACATACATATAATTGTCCACGGGTAGCCTCTCTAATACTATGTAATGCATTCACTGATACCTCAGTATTCAACAATCATGTATCTGCCAGTTTGTTTTGGATGATGCCTGCCTTAGCTCTCAAACACATGGTAATGGGAAATTTTGCCTCGGAGAAAGTAGATCCTGAAATGATTAGTGCAATTGATTTTATGGTTGAAAGAGTAAGTAAAACATCAAAATTGAAAATAATGCTATAATAATACTCAATCTATTTTTAGTTAGAAAGTCTACCTCAAGCTGAACTGGCTAGCAGACTGACTTTAAATTGTGTTCGCGGTTATGTCGAAGCTCACAAACTAGTTGAACTGCCAGTTACAATTGTTGATGTATTCGATAAAAGCGCTTTATGTAATAACGTCAGGGAAGAATTGTACAAATGTTATCCTCAAGCGAAATTGGCCCATTTGAAATCAGGTGGCAATTTTCCTTACCTCAGTCGAAGTGTGGATGTTAATTTATATCTACAAGTGAGTATATTAAATATAGGAGAACGATTTGTTTAGTTTAATTTATAGCATCAAACACATCATATAATTCAACTTATTAAATTATGATATGAAAATGATTTAAACTTGCATTTTAAATTATCATGTAGTAACAGTTAACTGCATCAAAGTTCTGTACATATTATGATTTTTAATTATTTTATCATTACAGATACACCTTGGTCATTTTGATGGGTCTACTCTATCTTCCTCAGACGGTCCTCTTGTCAATAGAAAATAATATAGTCCAACAATATATGCACATCACATTTACATGTATATACAATCATCTAGTCATATCATTTTATCATGAATTTTTTTTATACAAAATATTCTGCTTACAGATTTTTAATATGTTTTAAACAATTTTATAGAATGTAAAGATATTGTTATAATTATTATATAATATGATTTTTTCTATTTCAATAAAGTTATTATTATTATTTTGACAATAATTATTTTGGTGAATTTCTCACATTTGTATGTTAATTCATTTTAAAAAACTCTTTTAGTTAAAATGGATATATGTTTGACAACATGCTTATATCTGTTGCAAATTTGGCAAAATGATAAATTTCATTATAGCAACAGAATAATATATTATTCAACTAGTTGGTAATGGTAGGTTGTATTATTTAGGGTGAATGTTTGACACATGGGGAGTGAGAACACTATATGACAACTATGACTATTTCATAATATGTAATATATTATACATTGACAGATTTCAATAAATACTTCTTAAATTTAAAATTACAAGTGACAGATTAATGGAGTTGTGTACAGCGTTCTGCCATAGCCTAGTTTTACGTCGTATACTTAGTTAAGTTGGGAGGAATTCAAAAATACAAGTAAATTATTAAGTTTGGCATTACTTTTATTAAAATTATTTAACAATTTGAACAAACATTTAGATTGCTTCTTTTCTCCATTGCGGAATGCCGCTGAAAATAAATAAATTTACTGTACCATATCAAAGTTGAAAAAAAAAACCCTAGCTAGTGGTGCGATTTTTTTAATGCCCGGTATTTTATATTAAAATATTGCATAAATTCCTAAAAATACTTAATACTTACAGTTTAGGAACAATTTTGATATCCTGCATGCACATTTCTATTTTGTTATTATCGTTTATACGTGCTAACCATTGCTTAGTTGGTTTTAACAATCTACTTGGATCTTTTTCAGCAACAACACGACTCTTTAATTTTTTTATTTCTTTATTTTTAGTCATTTTATTCTCTCTCATCTTTTTTATGAATGCCTCATCTTGATGTTGATATTCTTTAATAAGTTGATTTGCACGAAGAGTTCTAAGAAAAATACTGTTTATTACAAGGACATATTAAATGATGATAAAAGCTGTATTTATATATAAGCATAGTATTATCATTGAATCATCTTATTCATTTTCTTGATTAAATTAAAAGTTACCTGAAAACATGTTTGCACTATACTATATTAATGCAAACACCGACACTGCTGATTTATATATCAATCGCATTAGAAATCAAAAAATGACATATTTAATAATACCTAAATTCTTTCTCCTTTTCTTCCATTCTTTTCTTCTTTTCTTTTTCAACGATATCATCTGCTAATTTCTCAAGCTTCCAAATTTCCACTTCCTTCTTAGTTATTTCATTTTTCATTCGTCTTGTTGATTCATGCAATTTTTTCTTACATTCTTGCTCAAGTTCAGATTGCCTTTCTTTAATGGTTTTAAGTTTCTTTTCTTCCTACATATTTTATTTTAAAAATTATACAATCTTATTAGAATGCATTAAATTTGTAATATACCTTCCATGCTAAAAGTCTGTCTTTATTATCTTCAGGAGATTTAATATCAGTCTTACGGGGGGAATTTATAGCTTTATCTGTATATATAGTCTTAGATCTTTTTCTCTGTTCTCGCCATTTATCAATTTCCTCTTTCTGTTTTTTCTTGAATTCCAAATGTTTGATATAGTTATTGTTATGCTTTATGATATCTTCTTCAGTTTTATCTGAAAGAGATTTTGTAGAAGTTATTTTGATTATTTACTCAATATATTTTCATTACCAAAAAGCATGTCTTTTAATATTTGAGTAAATGCATTTAAATCTGTATGAATTTTCTTCATTTTTAGAAACACATTGTGTTCTTCTCTACTCCAGCCACACAATTCATCGTAAATTAAGTTATGTATAATCTAAAAATAATAAAAAAACAGTTCATATATTAGCTCACAATATTGTTCTACAATTACATCTAATATATGATTAAAAATGTTTAATGAATTGTAATAGTTCTTGAAATGAATGAAAATTAATACATAATTGCAAGCATGTTATATACCTTTGGTTTTTGTTCATGTTTAACCACAGTAATTTTTGTTTCAATATTAAATGAAATATTAAGAGGTTTACTCCATTCGGTAATCTGATCATTGCATATCTTAACACTTTCATATAAATTGATTTCCTTTTCTTGTAGGTTTGTCAATTGCTTTTTCATTTCAGCTTTAAATGTTTTAATATTTTGTTGGACTTCTTCCATATCCCTGCGCAGAACCTTTAAATCTGCAAGTTATACTTTATCAAGATTCATAACTATATATTTAAATAGATTAATAGCAATATTTTACAGAATAGTAATAGTTTTAAACTTATTATATTATTAATATGTATATACCCGCTGCATTATAGTTAACAATTTTATCCTTAATGGAATTTAACATATTAAATGTATTCACAACATGATCCTGAATATATTTAATTTCCATATTCCTAAAACATATTATATATTGTTAAATACATACAAACATGAAAGCTCCATGTTCACACCTTTCCTCCTCTTGTTTATGAAGTAGCATAACAGCATTAATTTCTTGATTTAATAAGCTAAAAAATGTATCATCATGTTTCTCTAAACCCATTTGAATATTTCGCAACTTATTCATTTCGGCAGCAATAGTTTTTCCCATTTTATCTGACGCTTTTGCATTTGCTTGAACCGCACGATTTGTTTCAGTTTCAAACTTTGTTTTGACTTGAAGTTGCTGATAAGTAATTAATAAGTTGAATGATTAAAATAAATGTATGGTATGTTTATTAATAGTATTAACGTTTTTATTTATTTGTTTTGTGTTATTCAGCTACTTATAAATTTTATAAACTTTACTGTTTTATTAGTGTCATAAATAAATAAAAGTGCGCAATATTGAATATAACATGAAGTTAGTCATATTTAAAATAGTGTTAGGAGAAATTGATTCACCCCACCACTAAAGTTGTAAGAAATTATATTATACAGTGCGATCAATAAATAACTGTTCATTGTGTGTAGTAATTGATAGCACATTGTGTGTAGTAATTGATAGCACAAAATTAACTTATTGGTATTATTGGCAAATTAGCTTATATGAATTGATCTTGCTTGCAATATGTACGATAACAATGTAGAAATACTGCAAATATTTTGACTATTGAGAAACATTCTTTCTTTTCTGCTTCTATAATAAAGTGAAAAAAATATAAAATTGTCAAATCTAAAATTTGTTAGATTCACATTTTATATTGTCAAAAATTAATAAAAATATTAAATGTATAATTTTTCTATAGTGAATCGTTATTTTGGTATCTATAGAATTCTTTCTAGATTCTACAGTATTTTTTTAAAAACATGTTCTCTATCTGCGTCTGTAAGTTTACAATATGTGATTGAAGTATATTGCTCTTTTCTAAGAATCATTTTGCTACATTCCAATAATGTTTCTTTTAGAGTCTATTATCTTCTCTTTGGTTGTTTAGTTTAAATCATTAGACGTGATCTATTGAGCCAGAAGTGCTACATTGTATGCGTCATTTGAAATAAATTTCTATATCTGTTTTGGTTCTATTTGTATTCTACAGAGTAGCTTCTAGAGTTTATTGTACACTTTATAGCTCTTATCAGGTAACTAGGTGTCAATCTGTAATCAATAACATGCTACAGGAGTCTATTCTGCTGAGGTTTAAATATCTATGTAATAAAACTATGCTAATAGAAAGATGGAGAACACCAAAAGAAGGAGTAGTGTGGGCTGACGTAAAAAGTATGATAGTATATATACAGCTTTTATATCAGCACAAACTGCGGACTGGAATACTATCGAAAGTGAATAGAAAAATTAGAAAGCAGTTTAAGAAAACAACAAATCAAAAAAATCATAGTAGAAAGAAATTTCAACGCAAAATCACAAGAGCAATTTAAGAGGAAAATTTTTATAATGTAATTTTTATAGTAACTCCGCTATCATTTCTTCCAAGATTTTTCTTACAATTTGCAACAAAAGAGATAACCGACGTTCGTAAAATAAAGCTTAAAATCACAAATTGACATTACTATAGCAACGTGAAAAATGGCAAAAATAGTAAGTGAATGGACCGTGACTGAAAAAGAATCACTGAGCTTAGACAAACATATAGAATACAAAGGCGAAAGGAAAATAAAAGCAAACGAGAGAAGGTAGATGAAACGTAAGAAAAATTGGCAAAAAGAGCCATGAAAACAAAAACATTAAGAAAAAATGATTGCAAGATTCAGATGTGGTAATAAAGAGCGAGTGACAAGATTTTGGATGGAAGACGATTTGAAAATGTGCAAAGAGACTAAAGAAACTATTAGATGAACCAATTCACAGGTAAGGACAACACTGATGGTGCAAAGAAATAAAAAAATGCAGGAAAAAACAATACATTCATAGAGTAAAGTTCAAAGACAGAAAAACTAAAAAACGACAGGAAAATCTTGAAAAAGTCAATCAGAGATAGCAGAAAAAGATGTTGAAAAGAAATGTTAAAAAGAAATGATAGAATCTTTAAACGAATATCCTTGGAGAAATCCGTACAAAATAGTGATGAATAAATTAAAAAGAAGAGCAAAGGGAGTCAACCTAAAAGGAGACGAACAAGAAGAAGTCATAATTGAGAAATTGTTTTCCAAGGGACATCCGGTAGATGAAAAAGAAAAAAACAGTTATGGCAACAGTAGAAGAGATAAAAAAGATCATAAAAGAATTGACCTTGTTGGTCACACCAGGTCCGGATGAAACAACAACAGAGATTGTAAAAGCAACTCTAGACGGGAACAAAGTAGAAATAATCAACAGATGTCTAAAAAATGAAACTTTTCCAGGATGTTGGAAGAAGGCTACTGATTAAAAATATATGCTTAACCAACTAGCTAAAATAATGGAAAGTCATTGTGCGAAGAATAAAACAAGAAATTAAAAAAAGGAGGATGAGAAAAGGAACAATACAGATTTACCAAGGATGAGAACAACCTTAGAAGCTACAGAAAAAGTGAAAGCAATAGCACATTGGACATAATGAACGCGTTTAACAGCGTATTATGGGTATCAACTATAGAGGCGACAAAGATCATATGGAGTTACTTACATGGTAGAAACTTAGTAACAAAGAGTGGAAGATTCAAACTGACCAGAGGGATAACCCAAGGCTCAACACTAGTACCACAATTGTGGAACCTAGTTTATACTGAGCTACTTTGAATGAGGCTGCCAGAAGGCGTGACAATAACGACATTTGCGGACGTAGCACTAGTAGGTAGAGACGTAGAAATGGAAGTACTAAAAGGAACACTAGAGCTGGCAATAAATGATACAGATATGGATAAGAGTAAGAGTTTAAAATTAGCATTACGTAGAGTCGACATGCCTACCGACCAAGAGGACTAATAGAGGAACAAGTAAGAGATCAAGTGATAGAGAAGAAAATCAAATAACTAAGAGTGACACTCGAAGGAAAGGAATGGAATGAACAGATTAAGAAAATGGAGAGAAACCTCAGAAGACAACGGAGGAACAGGGGAAGAAGCCAGTAGGCTAATAGCAACAACAGCAAGAAGCAAATTGTTATACGCCTCAGAAACATGAAGACAAAAAAAAACAGGAATGAAATAAAAGAAGCTATGAGAGCAAGCTTGTTAAGAATCACCACGGCTTACAAAACGGTGTCACAGGAGGCAGCACCAAATTTTCTAAAAGCAGCAACAAATTTATTATTAAAAGCATTTTTTTTCAACTCAAAATTTTAATTTGTTTTTTTTTTGTTACACTTATCTGTAAACACAACATATATGTATAATTGCAATTATAGCGTTACTTTAAACTAATTAGTTCAGACAAACAAACAAACAGGCCTATAGACTATCTAAATTTTCTCTAAACTAACGGCACTAGGTAAAGGTGCACAGATGTAGCAAAATATGTTTTAATAGCCACTCAGTACATGATCGTAGAAATTCATTTTTGTATTATATATATTCTAATAGATAAAAAATTTGATTATTGAGAGTTGTCAGATTGATGTGATTGATTTTTGTTATAAAAGAAAAAGAGGGCAACAACAGCAGTCTTAATTATTGCATGTACATGTAAATACATTCATCAAAGTGAATTAAAATAATGTTATCAACAGCAAACAAGTTGAACACGAACTGCCAATTGCACATATTTCTCCAGGGTCTACTAAATTAGTGTTATATTTTTCTACCTTCCTCAAACCAAAATTTTTCATTGTTTAGAACAAAAAAATTTATTTATCAAAACAACATATAAATATAAAAAATATAAATTCATTTCAATACATAAAAATTGAGATAAAAACTAATATCTAAACAAGTTATTGTTCTCTTTAATTCCAATAAAGGTAAATTAAATCAAATTAAACAGCTTCATTTTGGTATTAATCAATGCATCATATTGCACACATCAATTTCGCTTAACATTGTCGATGATTTCAATGCATCACTAAAATACCCTGTTTGAACTGAAACAAATTATCGGCAACAAATTTATAAAAAAAATTTACCAAACCTATCATTTTCTTTTTATAATCTATAGATCTGAATTCACAAACTAATAGACAAATATTAATAAAAATAATAATGCACAGTTCTTCCCGTTAATTAAAAAAACATCAATTATGTGCTTCAGACTGATTGTAATCCTGCAATTGAATACAAACCAATAAAGTTAAGTTAGTTGCTCTATCAAATGAAAATTATTTTTATTTTTTAATCCATTGAGAAGTGTCTTTACAGTAGAAATCTTCATTTTCAGTTTTAAAATAGAACGATTGGCATTATAAAGTTCCTGACGATAATTTTGATTTTTTACTGTTAATTTTACAATTTGTTCCTTCATTTTAGTCGGACTTGTACTAAAACAGTATATATTAAAATAATATATTTAAGCTTGATATCATATGTAAAATACCTATAACTGTGAATAGATTTAATAAAACTGATTAGTTTTTGTTTTGTCTTCAAAGATAATTTTGCCTCACTGGATAATGGCCTAAAACATAAGTTAAATTAATCTGGATGTCAAGAATAATAATAAACAAAATACATTTTGTTGACATCAATATTACGGGTACTTGGTATTATTTGTTTAGTGGTCTCCAAACTATCCAAAGATAATTTAGTCTTACTGGATAACGATCTAAAACATAAGTTAAATTAATCTGATGTCAAGAATAATAATAAACAAAATACATTTTGTTCACATCAATATTATGAGGTACCACTGGTAATTGATGAGTACTTGGTATTATTTGTTTGGTCTCCAAACTATCCAAAGATAATTTAGTCTTACTGGATACCGATCTAAAACATAAGTTAATTTATTCTGTGGTGTAACAAACAATATAATATACAAAATACATTTTATTCATATCGATCTTAATAAGAGGAGCCACAGGTAATTGATGGTTACTTGGTACTTCTGATAACTCTTCTGAATCTATAGAAATTATTGTAATTTTTGGCAAGTTTCTTGTGGGAATAGCACCTTTAAGCAGTCTAACATAGGAACCAGAACGATCGAAACATACCTCTTCAAAATGATTTGAACATACTACTGTTTTATTTGCACATTCAACTGGTCTTCCTAATATCTCCATCCATCGCTTTGATGATCCTTTGGGTATCCTATTAATGAAACTATTATTAAACTAACCCCACTTAAAAGTTAAAATATTTATGGTTTAATTAAGTAATATAGTTTACCACTATTACTAATAAGACTTACTTATGCAAAGAGATGCCTTTATGTCTGAATGTTGAATTACAACCAACTACAATACAATTAGCCGGCATATTATTAAGATACAACAGAGTGACTATAAACAAAAATCATATGTTGTTGTTCTCTGCTGTGACGCACAGACAATGAAGTAGAGTAGGGTAGAAGGGGCAACGACGACTGCGCATCCTAAACCTCGATCCGCGTTTGGTTACTGCCATTTTAGTTCATAAAAACTCGTTTGTTTACATTTGGTATCACGAATTAGGCAACTAACAATACTCGATACACAGGTACGACTTTTATCTTTGCATGTAATTTAAGAGGGTTACCTAACTATACAAATAAAAGCGCGGCATATTTAAGTAAAATTTTAATTTACGAAACGTTTACGTATATTACTCATAGACTAACTAGAGATAAATGATAATTATTTACAATAAACTTGCTTATATATTAGTCTGCGAGTAGAAAATATCTATGCAGGTACATTTCAAAGAGATTATAAAATAATTAAGGGCGTAGAAATAAAAGAACGGCATATTTAAGTAAAATTTTTATTGGTGGTTAAATAATATAAGTTTATGTAGTTTTTGGCGAATATTTCCATTTATAGAAGTTTCTATATTTGGCAAGTTTATGGTTGGAATACTTTAGTAGTTTGACCCCAATTTCGAGTTATTTTTAATATATTCTTCCATTTTGCATATGATGTTTCTGGTATCCTAAAGATTTAATTGTTATTTATCTCTATTAATTGTTATGTTTGATTGCTACTATTATTTACAATTGACCTGTAACAATAATTAACAACATCCATCCAATGTTTCTAAACTAGTAGCAGATGCCAGCAACACAAAAAATACTATTTTATATTATTATAATATAATGTATAAATACTTACGTATGCAAAGATATTCCCGCTATTCTGTTTGATATGTTGTTACAACCTAATGCTGCACATGTAATCGGCATATTGAACAAATTAAACCATTCACTACCACAACCACAAATTTATAATAATATATTTACGAAACGTTTACGTATATTACTCACAGACTAACTAGAGATAAATGATAATTATTTACAACAAACTTGCTTATATATTAGTCTGCGAGTAGAAAATAATTATGCAGGTACATTTCAAAAAGATTATAACATAATTAAGGGCGTAAATCTTTGGAATTTCCAAGTAATCCAATTAGTAGAATATTATCTGTAATTATGTGTAATGCGATACTATGTAATTAATAAAATATACCTGTGTTGTTTAAGTAATCTACAATCTACAATAAAATTATTATAGATTGTTTCTTAAATTAGAAAACTATAATAAAGCAGGAACACTGTCAAATGTGTTTTTTTATATAAAAATACTGTGATTTATATTGCAAAATTATAATTGTAAACTTATATAAACGTAAATTAAATTTTACTAAAAAATAGCGAATATAAACTAGACAAAAATTGCATAAACTTATATCATTCAATCACTTTTAAAGTTTTAATTTAAATATAGCGCTCCTTTATTTTTAAATTAAATGCAATGATAGATGTCGTGCTATGAACCGAGTATTGTTAGTTGCCTAATTCGTGATACCAAATGTAAACAAAGCGTTTTTATGAGCTAAAATGGCAGCGTTCATGTGTGAATGGTTCGCGCCTGAATGCCCCTTCTACTACATCTAAATGACGTGATTAACGTGAAGTTGCTCTGTCTCGCCTTGGCACGAGCCACGAACCAATGAGCACGAACGTTTGGTACGTTTGCGTACATTGTTGCCAGTTACCGCCTGTAAGTAAGTTCTGTATTCAACTTGGATTTTAATTGACCCTAAAACCGTCGTCAGTATATATGCTTAAACATATATAAAAAGGTATACATAGAAAAAAAAAAGATTATTTTCAAAATTAACTCTTCTCGAGGCGGAGCCTCTGCTACTCTGTCACAAAACAGAGGAGAGGCCTCGGTCGGAATATGTTAGTAATTATTGGTATTAGAGGGATAATGAAAGTTAAATTGACGTGAACACAGTTGAGAGATTATAATCGAAATTTTACGGTTTTAATGTAATGCAAATATATTATTAGTTTGGCATTGGTGGGAAGTTTGTCAGTACATAAAGACAAGTTATTAATTACAAGGTGTCAGACAGTGACCGGATCTTAATCTGCTAAGCAAACTGACATCTATTTTTTTGTGTAAGGGTAAATTTTTGAACCTCTAATCGTCAAAGAATCGGCACGTTCGTTTCCGTCTACGTCCCATGTGGCTGAGGACCCAGCATAACTCTACTTTGAAATTTATTTTGCAAAAGTTGCCCAAAACTACTTTAATATTGGATGCCCAGCAGTTGCTCCTGATATTATGCGCATGGGTTCATATAGCATCGAGTGAACTTCTGGAATCCATAATAATGAGGATTTTCTTCCATTTTTTACCCAAACTTATGTTTAGCGCATTATAGATAGCGTATAATTTTGCCGTAAATATAGACGATTGATCTGGAAGTTTGCCGCATTCTTCTATTTTAAATTGGGGAATATGTACCCCGTAGAATACCGACAGAGGGAGGCTAGTTTGTCCAAAAAAATAACTGGCACTGTTGGTGGCTTTTAAGGCCATTCCACTGCTTATGGCAACCAGCTTTAAAACATACTTTTTGGCAAGAAAATTTTTACGGATTGATAGAGGCATTAAACCCGATTCAACCTCTATGAGATTGATTGGTGTTGTGTTTACGTATTCTAAGCTTATTCTAATTGCACTGTTTTGGATTTTATCCAAAACAGCAAGAGCGGACCGGCTACAAAAAGAGAATGATGCAAAATCTAGCTTAGACAAATATAAAGAATTTGTAAAAGATTAATAGAATTTCAGGGTCACTACCCCAATATGTGCCAGAGACACAACGCAACATATTTAATCTCTTGTAAACACGACTTTTGTAGATGTTTAAATTGCAAATTTTAAGACAGCTTTTTGTCTAAGATGACTACCAGAAATTTGTAAGAGGCCACGCAAGATATGGGAGTTGTCGAAGTGGTTAATTTGATTATGTATATATTGAAAAGTATAGGATTCAACGGACTGCCTTGCAAAGATGATTTAAGGTTGTTTTCAGCCAAGGTTATAGAAATATAAAGTTTTTTTAAGGTCGCACAAGTTAATAATGATATTGATAAACGCGGGTGGTAGAGATAAGCTAATCAAGATCGACTTCAGCGTCGCAATGCAGACATTGCCGTAGTCTCCCTCGATGTCCAAGAAGCAGACGCAGGTTGTCTGGCTGCGGGATTATGCAATATATGCATGCATAATATTACAGTAGAGTGATGATAAATTGTCACTGACACTGTGACTCTTGCAAAAACCATTTATGGAATAGAGAAATACGTTTTTATTTTTACACCACTGCTTAAGTCGATGTTTTAAAATACTCTGGAATGTTATCATGTTCTACCGTAGAATCTTTTCGTCCCGCATTAGTTAGCACAATGTTGTCTATTGAAATTTGATTTGTAAGGAAATGGGGAGTTTGAAGGATTTGATTGAAAGGAAAGAATATGAAGGGGTGTAGTGCAGATGGTGGAGTTAATCTACATAAGAATTCTTTTTTCCAGTCTTTATCTTTGTTTAGCAGGGAGCGGGACCGGAGAGTTTTAGAAAAGCGTTTTATGGTGGACCAAATATAAGAAAAGGATAAAGTCCTGTTAAAGAAGCCGCAAAATGCCTTAAAACTATTGCGTTTTTTGCAAAGTAAGAGAATCCTGGTTTTTTTGCTGCAATAAAATGTGCTATTTTGCCAGTACAGAAACAAATGTTTAGAAAACGTCGACGTTTTGTTAACCGCATCAGAACATTTTTTGTCTCACCACGGGCATGGCAAATGTTTCAATTAGTGTTTTTTGGGGAAGGGAGAGGTTTTGATGGCAGAAAAAAATGTTGTTTACTACTTGACAATAGTTCTTTCCTGTAAACGTTTCAGTCAATTTTTTTAAAGTTTATTAAACGGGGATATCTAAGAGTGCGGACACAACGGCGATCCTAGCTTTGATCATCTAACAGTACTCCAATCATTGAACAGCGCTTCGAGCATAGAGCACTAAAATTTGTTCTAAGCTCGGACCCTTACTCATCGCTCGAGCCTCGTATTTATATTAAACTGAAACTTTTTTAGCGGCATGAGAGTAAAATTATTACTTATAAAATAAATTTACTCTCACGCCGCTAAAAAAGTTTCAGTTCAATATAAATACGAAGCTCTAGCGGTGAGCGAGGGTCCGAGCTTAGAACAAATTTTAGAGTTCTATGCTCGGAGCGCTGTTTAATGATCGGAGCTAGGATTGCCGTTGTGTCCTCACACTAAGGTTTGGGCTAGGGTTAAAGGGTCTACTGCAGTTAGAGTCCTGGGGGGTTAATCTGCAACATTTGCGATAACGTTTTAAGCGCTTTTTAAGATGCCACGTTTAATTTTAAAAAATCTGGCGGTGGTTTTTTTTTGTACTATGATACCTTTTGGTAATATAAACTCAATTACAAGCTTCAAGATAATTGCATTTTTAAACATCAACATATGTTATTAATTATAAATTTATTAATTAAATGTCATATCAATCTAAAGCTGCTTTGACATTACGTTCTGACAGACCCTGGTGCACGCCAGGGGGGTTATTCTGGCATGTATCTCATATCGCTACGCGTTTACATTACGTTTTAAAAAAAATGGGGTAACTTGCACAAGTCGTCCTTTCTTTTCCTCTTCTAGCACTAACTTTTCAAATATATATCTGGAACGGTCAACGGAAGAAATGTTGAAATATTAGTTTAGTTTAAGTTCCAATGATAACTGTAGCGCCATCTGTATCTGTTTTAGAGATGTTCGACAGAGGACGCTCATACGGGTAGCAGGGTATTATGCTGTTGAGTTTACTAAGAGACGTGACGCGAGTAAGTCGTAGTCGTAAACAAACATATAACCTCATGTTTAACAATATCTGTATCTTGTATTGTATAATAAAGTGTTACAACAAATATCATCAAAATACGGTCTATTATTAATAAACTCAACAGGTTATGGGCCCAGACACAAAATTCCACTGCGGATTGGCAAGATATTGTTAGATTACGTTTTTGAGGTTAGTCGCGTGGTCGCGAACGGACATTGTAATAAACGCGTAATAAGCGGTAAGTGCGTAAAATGGAAAAGTGCACAGAGTACGTTGGGATACCAACGCAATGTCGACTTGAAAGCAAGCAAAATTGGAGTCTTTGGAAGTTCCAAACACGCGTTGTTCTCAACGCAGTGGGATGCCTAGAAGCGTTGGCCGAAACGAAACCGGCAACGATAGACGATGCGCAATGGAATCGCAAAGATGCGAAGGCGCAAGGAATAATAGTATCAAAACTCTCAGAAGAGGTTATCACGCATGTGATAAATTGCAAAACGGCGCATGAAATGTGGTCGAAGTTAGAAGCGGTGTTCGACAAGAAGTCGCAAACAAACCTGCATCGCCTGCAACAAAAGTTTTTCAACCTAAAATATGAAGGAGGCGGAATAAACTCGTTTGTAGCTAAGGTCAAAGAGTTAGTGGCTGAGCTAGCTGACAACAACGAAGCCATTTCCGAAAAAATGCAGATTGCCAAATTACTCATGGCACTCCCGGAAAACTACAACCATTTTTGTTCAGCCTGGGAATCGGTCGCCGCCACCGAACAAACTTTCGAGAACCTGGTGTCCAGATTAATCATGGAGGAAGAACGACTGAAATCGCAAGAAGAAAAATCGGAAAAAAATATGGCGCTAGCAGCCGTATCCAAAGGTAAATGGACAAGAGAGAAACGAGAAAATAAACGTGAAAATAAAAATCTCGGAAATGTAAAGTGCTATAAGTGCAATAAAATGGGACACTTCGCGAGAGATTGTCAAGATAACAAAGAGTACTGTCATGCATGCTCGAAAATCGGTCATAGTGATAACAATTGTTGGTTCAAAAATAAAAACAAAAATAAAGATCGGTCGTCAAGTGCGGGCAAGAAAGACGAAAATACAAAGTACGCGTTCATTAGTGCTAACGCACAATCTGATGATGTCAGCGAGCAATGGCTCGTAGTCGACAGCGGAGCGAGCGAACACATGTTCCGTGCGCGTGACTCGTTTGTAAAGTACTGCAAATATGAGCAAAGCAAAGAAGTGATAATCGGAAACGGTGCCACAATCTTAGCGGTTGGTGAAGGAACAGTAGAGGGCCAAATGAAGGTTGGCAACGACTGGCACGAAGCAGTGCTTAAAAATGTGCTACATGTTCCTGAAGTGTGCGTAAACCTGTTCTCTGTTCCGAGCGCGACTGAGAAAGGATACACAGTGAAGATCGACGCAAGTGGTTGGCATTTCTACAAAAATGGAGAATTACGTGCCGAATCAAAGAAAAGTGAGTCATCAAGATTAATAGTGTTGAATTTCAAATTGAATAAGGTAAAGTGCGCGTTATTATCATGGCACGAAAGACTGGGCCATCAGAGCCAAACAAAAGCAATCCTGAAGCGAAACGGTGTAAACACCCCGAAAGAAGAAAAAGACACGTGCATTCCTTGTATCGAGGGCAAAATGCACAGAATGCCATTTCCAACAAGCACCACCGAAACAAATAAGGTCGGAGAACTAGTGCACGCAGACTTGTGTGGTCCGATGGACGAAGAATCGGTGGGCGGTTCGCGTTATTATCTAGTGGTGAAAGACGACTATTCAAAGTTTCGAACCGTATACTTCCTTAAAGCAAAAAACGAAGCTGTAAAATGCATGGCCACGTATCTTAAGTTGTGTGAAAACCAAAGAGACATTAAAATAAAAGTGTTTCGAAGCGACGGAGGTGGTGAATTCGTGAACAAGCAAATGGAAGAATTGTTTGACAGATACGGAATTCTGCATCAAACAACGGTATCTTTTACACCAGAGCAGAACGGTGTTGCCGAACGGGACATGCGAACGGTGGTTGAAAAGAGTGCTCAGATATATAAAGGGTACTATAGACATTAAATTAATCTATAATTGTGACGGAGAGAATCCAACTCTGGTTGGATATGCAGACGCTGATTGGGCAGGCGACAAAGTAAACAGACACTCGACATCCGGCTATGTGTTCAAATTGTTTAACTGTACAGTGTCGTGGATTTCAAGAAAGCAACAGTGTGTCGCTTTATCGACAACTGAATCAGAATATGTGTCGTTGAGCCTCGCATGCAGCGAAGCCTGCTGGTTAGTAAAACTGTTAAATGACTTTGTCAAAATGAACGATACTGTGAGATTGTACGAAGACAATCAAGGAGCCATAAAGGTCTCAAAGAATCCAGAATGCCATAAGCGGCTTAAACATATAGACATAAAGTACCATTACATAAGAGAGATGGTGGAATCAGGAAAAGTTGAAGTGACCTATATTCCCTCACATGAGCAAATCGCAGATATATTAACCAAGTGTGTTGCGAAAAATATATTTGAGAAATTGAGAGACTTATTGTTCGGCTGAAATGTCTGCAAGCATATAATAAGAAACATTTGTTTATGTTGTTTTTTTTGTTAATCAGGCACTAAAATAATCATTGAGGGGAAGTGTTGAAATATTAGTTTAGTTTAAGTTCCAATGATAACTGTAGCGCCATCTGTATCTGTTTTAGAGATGTTCGACAGAGGACGCTCATACGGGAAGCAGCACAGAATATCCAATATAAGAAGTGAACCTTACATGTTATTGGCTAGAATCGAAAATAGTTCTCCATCGTTAAATAAGAGGCGCTGTTCATCAAAATAGCTATAGAAGTTCTCAAGAGATGGCGCCACATCACCACAAAATTATTGGCGGGAAATTAATCTATTTAAATATTATACTATATTTTCTGAATTTTCATAAATAATATTATAATGAATACATTATTTATAACATAACTTTAATATCTAAATAACCAAAACTAAATAATAAAAATCTTTTATTTTAAATCATATTTATTGACAATAAAATTCATATAAATCACAAATAAATATTATAAATACACATTCACTATTATCGTTGTAGATTGAATTCGTGACCAATTACATGAAACAAAAAATAAAACAACAATGAAATAATATGATTTATGTATGTATAAATAAAAAATCACTTTTATTTTTATAAGAAAGAAAATTTACCGAGGCGGTGGAAGTCTGTTAAGATGGATGGACGATGAAATGAATACATAAAACAAAATAAACAAATTGTTAACAGTACATATACAGATTTGGAAAGCGCAAACATATTTCACACTCCATTATTTTTATCATACAACATACAAAAAGTTCTACAAAAAATTGCAACAAACCTAAAAAACCAAAGTTCAAAATAACATACTCGGTTGTGTTGTTATCGAACATATACATAGTTTTAATTTAATTAAACAGTTTTGCACATATTTAAGTTATATTTAGAGTTGTATTAATAATAATTCTAATGTGCTAGCATAAAAAATAATAATAAAGATGAAAGAACATAGCTCTTGATAAAGCACTAATTTAATTTTGTAGAAGACATGTTAAATTTTAAGTAATAAGTAATATAAGTGTTTGTTGCTAACTTTATTTTAATTAAATTAATTGAATTTGGCTGCACTTAAGAATATATGTGATACAAACAATAGATGTTTTATAATAATTAACAGAATACTTACTTTATAGTATTTATACACTAAACACAATTTACACATTTATAACATGTTGATCATTTAGGTTAGAGAAACGCTAACACAGGTTAGAACAAGAACCTTATTAAAATCAGCTGATCTGTGATGGAGCCAAGTTTGCTGCTGCCATTGGTGGATGCAATCACGTGATCTCCATCGACTTTACAGATTCCTTTGAATTCTTGCTACGTTCAGGCGGGCTTTAGGGTACCCCCCATGGGAAGCAGGGTATTATGCTGTTGAGTTTACTAAGAGACGTGACGCGAGTAAGTCGTAGTCGTAAACAAACATATAACCTCATGTTTAACAATATCTGTATCTTGTATTGTATAATAAAGTATTACAACAAATATCATCAAAATACGGTCTATTATTAATAAACTCAACAAGAAATTACAAATCAAAATGGATATAAATCAAATAAATGTAAATGATTAGTAAATATTAAAAACAAATCTTACACCTGACACATAACAAAGTAATGGGAAAGCAGTTCTAATAAGTGCCAGATTGTTTTCAATCAATAGTGACATTAAAAGCAATAAACGTTATTGCAATGTTGTAGAATATGGGCACTGATAAGTTGACGTTTGAATTAAAGTTAAAATTTCAAGTGCAATTTTTGTCAAGTTTTTTTATTGTCTGAAAAAAACTGAAAGCATGTTTTCAAGTGTTCTAACAAAGTCAAAAATGTCATAGGCAGCAAATATAGCTGTTCCATCCGAAGTCAAGGCCGATAGAATTAATAATTGATATGTATGCAGGTGATGTAAAAACTTGTAAAATCGGAATCAATTGATAAAAAACGTTTTGCTTGCTCCAAAAATGTTTGTTTGACTTTCAACTATGTATTTTTACACTTGACAGCAATTTTTGAAATGGGGTTTTATTCTGTTTATCTCTATACTTACTAAATACTTTTACCATGGAATATTACCTATTACGTTATTATTTAAGTTCAAGCTTGAGATTTGCTGCAATTGCAATAATAGAAAACCCCAAAACAACAATTTGCTACCCTTTCTCTCTCTTATAAAATGCAAAAAAGTTACTTTGTTTTAGAAGTTTGCAGAAGATCTAAAAACACTACTTTTTCCACCTACTCCATCACCCAAAAAACAAAAAACTCTAAAAATTAAAAACCTAAATGTACTTACAAAAGTTTTTTTTTCAAAACCGCCACATTGTAGGATAGAATTGATGCACCAGCAAAGTTGATATTGCTCTTACGTTAAAGCTCGGGGCGTCCCAGGGCGCCCTTAAATGTCACAGCCAAAAACGCCATAATTATTTATTATCTTGTCTAATATTTGGGGTTGTATGCCGGAAGTAGCTTGACAAATAGTTTCTAAATAATCTAAAGTCTGTGGGTTGTCGGCATAGACTTGTTCTTAGATACAGCCTTAAAAAAAACTAGAAGCTGATGTTTTTGTAGGCTTTGTATTATTTGGTAATCAAAATAATTTGGTTTGATTTTTACTGAGTGAAAGAATAATGAATCTGTGAGAGAATGAAACAAGAAAATGTTTTTGGTAACCTTAACCAAAGTAATTCAAAAACGACGAAAGTCATTCAAGGCACTTTGACGAGGTTTGTAGAAACGAAAGCCGCTCATCACAGACCGCTCATCATGTACATCAGTATCAGTATCATTTGATCATTCTGTATTATAAAATCAGATTGGAAGGGAGATTCTCCATCAACTTATCTGCTAACTTCAGTTATGTTCATTTAAAGTGAAATGAAACGAAGTACGTGCGCGATGTTTTTAAGTTTTCAGGAAAGTTGTCATTAGGAGGATGTTATAGGTTAGGAAAATTAAATAAAAATGTTTTCCAAAGCCCGATTATTAACAAGAGCTGCCGGTGTTTTACGGGTAAATGCACCATCTAATCACCAATTAATAAAATATCTAAAATTACTTTATTGCAGCAACCCAATGTCCCATTTTTGAACACAAATTTTAGACTCTTGGCTGTTAGGCACCGGTCATCCACACCTATAAACACTGTTATTATGTTTGTACCACAACAAGAAGTAAGTAGATTTACAATATGTAATAACTTTTATATATACATATAGTATATTACATCATATTCAGGCATGGATTGTAGAACGGATGGGAAAATTTCATCGGATATTAGAACCTGGTCTAAATATTCTAATTCCAATCATAGATCGGGTCAAGTATGTGCAAAGTTTGAAAGAAATTGCTATTGATGTGCCCAAACAAAGTGCAATTACATCAGATAATGTTACATTAAATATTGATGGTGTTTTATACTTACGAATAATTGATGCCTATCTGGCCAGTTATGGTGTTGAAGATCCTGAATTTGCAATAACACAATTAGCACAAACAACTATGAGATCTGAATTGGGAAAAATATCTTTGGATAAAGTTTTTAGGGAAAGGGAAAACTTAAATGTATCAATTGTCGATTCAATTAATAAAGCCAGTGAAGCATGGGGTATTACTTGTTTGAGATACGAAATACGTAAGTTGTTTTATTTAAAATATACAAAATAGTTTATTTAAATATTTAAGGTGATATAAAACTTCCATCCAGAGTTCAGGAAGCTATGCAAATGCAAGTTGAAGCAGAACGTAAGAAACGTGCTGCTATTTTAGAATCAGAAGGTGTTCGAGAAGCAGATATCAATGTAGCTGAAGGTAAACGTAAATCAAGAATTTTGGCATCTGAAGCCGAGCGGCAAGAACATATTAATAATGCTGCTGGTGAAGCAGCTGCCATGATGGCTATAGCTGAAGCTCGAGCAGGTGGTTTGAAATTGGTTGCTGGAGCTTTGGGTGGTAAACTGGGACCTAATGCTGCCTCATTAAGCATAGCAGAACAATATGTGAATGCTTTTAATAAACTAGCTAAAACAAACAACACTCTTATATTACCTTCAAATGTTGGTGATATATCAAGTTTAGTTGCTCAGGTTTGTATATGATAAAAATATATCGTAAATTATTATTTATATTATTAAACTTATAGGCAATGTCTATTTATGGTAAAGTTTCTGAATCACAGAAGTCCCAACAAGAAGCGACTCCTATTGTTACACAAAAACCTGATATTATTAAAAGTTCGGATTTGCCTCCTCCATTAGTAGGTGATGATTTGGCCGAATTATATAGTGATGAAGAAGACAGAATTAAAATTAAAGGTTCCACTCTGCCACCATACAAAGAGAAATAAGTTTATAAAAAAAATAAAATATTAGAATTATGTTCATGGCATTTAATTACCTATTATAAAAATAATAGGGGAATACAGCTGCTATTTGCTTTGTTTCATTGAATATTTCATTGTGATAGTAAGATATTTACGTACTTTATTTAAATATCATTGTTATCCCATGTGTATGATATTACATAACAGTACTAACGGTAAATATATTTTTCTTTAATTTGAAACAAGATTTATTTATTGCATTTTTAAAAACAAATATTTATTGTGTAATTTTGGAATTGTAAATAGTTTAAAGCAATATATTGTTAAAAATGTTAATTAGCTAAGGTACTTTCTATTCTAAATCTGACTAGTTCAGCAATAAGGTGAGTATTATCCATGTATATATTAACTGGATACCTTCTTTGGTTGTTTTATGAGATAACCTGGTGTAACAAATTTAAACATATTTACTCTTTAATAAAAACTAATCAAGTTCTCGTAAACTATACCGGAGGAAAAATTTCTTCTATTGAAAAAATCATGATTAACTTTACTTAATAATAATAATAATGGCCCACTACTATTAGGTCCCAATATAATAAATAAATTTCTGTACGTTTTTTTAGGCCAAAAGCCGTTTGCTTTAAAAGATAAAGTAGAGCGAATTGGATTGGTTAATTAAAGAGGGAGTCTTATCACTTGCAGAACATAATAAATTGTGCCAATTTTGAAAAATGACAATACAGTTTGAATCTGCAGTGGTTGTAAGGTGGCTGACTGTAATTTAATTTAAAATTAGTTCTTGTCTACTACCAAGGATTAAAGAGTTTACTCAATTGCAAGGGGGACAACAATTTTCAAAAATTGATCATAAACATGCAAATCAGCAAGTACTTCTTGATGACCGGTACTTCAACGCATAGAGGGCTTTTTGTTTATAACCGATTTTTAGTTTAGCTAGTGCTCCCGCACAATTTCAAAGACTTGTCGAAGGATTAATTGGAAAAATAGATGGCGTATGTTGTTTTTTAGAAGACAGTTATTACGGGAATAACAAAAGAGCAGCAACGATTAACAGCGCTCGAGACCACGTGATTTTGTCAGATGAATTTGGGGGTGTGCAGGGGGGTTTGCTTACCCCCTGACGCCCCACCAAAGCCAAACATACCCAAGCCAATTTAGTGTTTAAATTGACGTATAATTTGATGGGGGGGCGCCACTTTATTACTCTTTAAATAAACTAATTGTAAACCCATATAACTACGTTAATATTTACTAAAAAGCTTTGATGAATATAAAACAATAGATAAAGAATTTAATTTAAGATTAAATTATAGTATCACAATTTCTTATTTTTTTTAAATATTATTAATAGAATCGGAAAATCAAAATTTTAAAACTATACGTTGAAAGTTTATTTTTTAAGGATTATTTTTTAGATTTAATGTTATAATAAAGTCAGCAAACCGGGCAAAATATTTGATTAAAATGTAGGCAACCCAACTAACTGGAGAAGGCTCTTAAATAATCTTTTCAAAGTATTACAGGATTGACAATAAAAAAGAAATGTGTGCGTCTTTTTTTCAAAAATGAATTGAATATTCGGGTCATATCATTGATAGCAATGGTTTGCATAAATAGCAACGAATTACATGGCGTTTTTCGCTGTGACATTTGAGGTGGCTCCGACCCCAGTGCGCAAAGAGTGACAGCCGAAAACGCCAATAGAGTCAATTACAAAAATACCAATTAGTGTTAAGCGGTCTCTACACGTTCAATATTATTGTCAATATATTGCACAACTCTTGATATATACAATGATATTGACCATCTGTAGATTATATTGAAAGATTGCACAAATATTGAGTCAATCACAAAATGTTTGATTTTTATTGTACAATCTGATCTAAAAATATTTATTTCTTTTTTTAAACCATCCTTTTATCCATCTGCGCTTTTTTTCTTCTTTTTTAAAGCAATGGTTACACAACTTCTTTTATTTTATTTCATATGTTGACTGCAGAAGTATAGGTAACTAACAAAAAGTTTGCGCAATTATATTGCAACGTGTAGGTGGTCCTAGCAATAGATTGTTCAATATTATTAATAATAATATTGATCGAGTAGGACTACTAACTCAATTAAAATTAGTTTTAGGAGTGGTAAATTTTTATCACCGTTTTGTTCCAAAAAGGATGAACCTTGGTCGTAGTCTAACAATTGTAACATTGCATTTGAAAAAATTTAGCTTTAAGTAAATTTCTAGTTCATTATAATCTAGATTGAAAAGTACAATTAGCGGTAAATGGCAAAACACGACCAATTGTTATGCATCGCGAACTTAATTTTCATCGGAATCTAGGTATTCTCAAATTGACAAGGAGACATTAGCGATAATGTTCAGAGTTAAAAAGTTTGATCAATATTTGTATGGACGCAAATTTGATCTTTTAACTGATTATATACCATTCGGACCTAAACACGGCATACCTATAATGACAGCAAGCATTTATGAGAGCATAATACAAAATATACTGTGTGAGTAGCAGCAATATTTAGGCTAACTTGTTTGTGTTTTCCAAAATAAAAATAACGAAATCTAAATATTGTAATCGGCACTTACTAATTACGTGCCATTCTATGAAAAGCATGCAGAGGATATGCAGTGCGTGCATCGACATCAAAACGTTAGCTAGCTATATTCTGGATTGGATTGAAAATTGGAGGGTAAACCAAAGTCTACTGCACGTAGGCCTCATTAGGCTCTTTGTACCTCCTCCAGTGGTGACCTCACTCCGTTGTCTTTGCATTTAACCACCCTATGTATGCAAGTACAACGCTTGGAGGGGTCTCCCTTATGCTGGCCAAGTCAGGCCAGCAGCTCCCCAACATGGATTCTCTATCATATGAGAGGGCCGGGCATGTGCATAGCACGTGCTCGATTGTCTCGTCTTCCATTTCACATCCTCTACACGTTGGATTGTCTCCAATACCAATTATGTGCATGTGTTTCTTTAGTTGGCAGTGTCCTGTCAAGATTTCTGTCATAATTTGCAAATTCTCAATGCTATTTCCACAGGCTGCTAAAGTAAGGGCACAATGACATTCATAAATTAGCTTCGATGTAATTTTAGGCTTGTTTATAGCAATTAGGGCCGCTCTACTATCCGTTAGAATTTGGACATTCTTGCCAGATATTTTGCGGTTCACAATTTCCATAACCCCATAGGTTATCCCAACTAC
Source organism: Tachinus rufipes (assembly GCA_963932245.1). Classification (NCBI taxonomy): domain Eukaryota; kingdom Metazoa; phylum Arthropoda; class Insecta; order Coleoptera; family Staphylinidae; genus Tachinus; species Tachinus rufipes. The sequence continues at coordinate 81,843,583 of OZ010743.1, read as the reverse complement.
TTCTGCTTGGAAGATAGTCGTATGAGCCTCTAGTGGTAATGATATTTTGAGGTCCAGGTCTTGCAAGAAAATTCCCGCTCCAGAACCTTTATTAGTTTTTGAGCCATCCGTGTAGATTTTAATCAAATCATCACGTTCTGCTTCTCTTGTTCATGTGTGCGCACATTGTAAGGTCTTTGAAACACAAAGAAGGGTGACATGTTATCTGTTTGCGCTCTTAACAGAGGTGTTTTCTTAACAGCCTCTTCCAGGAGAGCTGCATTCAGACGCAAAGATGCCATTGTCGCCATCTCATCAACGTAAATGTCGAAGGGCGACAGACACAACATTGCCTCCATAGCTGCAGTTGGTGTTGTCCGCATGCCACCTGTTATACTTAGGCATGCCATTTGTTGCAGCTGATTTAGTTTGCTTGCAGACGTTTTTTGTCTAGCTTTTGGCCACCATATTAGTGCTTCATATGTGGTCATAGGTCTTATGACGGCTGTGTACAGCCATAGCACTATCTTTGGAGACAGTCCAGATGTTTTTCCTACAGCTCGTCTACATTGCCAAAAAGACATATGAACTTTTTTGCATCTCATATTTAAATGTGGTCCCCATGTGAGCTTATTGTCAAAGACCACCCCAAGATATTTTACATCGGTTGATAGCGGTAGTGGGGTATTTAGGAGTTTTGGTAAGTTTAGATTTCCAATTTTTACTTTTTTTTATGAAGAGAACCAGTTCGGTTTTCAAAGGGTTGACCGTAAGAGCCTGGTCTTTGCACTAATTTTCGATTATTCTTAAAGCCTCTTGCATCAAGTTACAGAGTATGCTTTCGAATTTATCGCTTAGTAGGATTGTTATGTCATGTGCATAACCAATTGTGTAGAAACCATGATCATTGAGTAGGCGTATAAGACTGTCAACTACTATATTCCATAGTAGTGAAGATAATACACCTCCTTGGGGACATTCTTTAGCAACAACTTTTCTGACCGTCGAATTCCCTACATTAACTGTAACGGCTCTTTTTTCCAACATGTGTTTTATCCATCTACTAATAGAGTTTACACCATGTGTTGCAAGAGCAGTTTCTATTTTATTGAAGGTGGTTTTATCGAGAGCGCCTTCAATATGTATAAATACGCCCAAAGTAGACATTTTGTCTCCTAATGATCTTTCGATTCGGTCCGTTACGAGATGTAGGGCCGATTTGGTAGATCTTCCTTGAGTGTATGCATGTTGGTTTGGGTGTATTGGCTTAGTAATAAAAGGAGAAAAGACGTGAGGCTGATTGAGCGATAAGATTTTGCAAGAGTGTAATCGTTACGCCCTGGTTTTGGTATAAATACAACTTTTACTTCCCTCCATGCTATAGGTATGTATCGAAAAGCAATGCATGCACTATAGATTCTTGCCAGGTGAGTTAGTATGATATCTTCGCCCCATTGTAGAAGAGCAGGAAAAACTCCATCTAATCCTGGCGCTTTATACGGAGAGAAGTTTTTAATTGCCCATGCTATACGCACCTCTTCAACAAGCTGGCGAGCAGCTACCCAGTCCTCTTCTGATGGAGCTGGAATTGAAGCGTCGGACCAGGCTTGTTCCGGGGCGGTACAACCTGGGAAGTGAGTTTCTAGAAGTATCTCCGTTGCTTACGATAGATTGGCTGTGTATGAGCCGTCAATTCGTTTCAGGCAACCCAGTTGCTGTTGGGAGTCTTTGGATAAGATTTTTTTCAACCTTGCAGCAGTTGAGGTGTTTTCAACATCCTCACAAAAAGATCTTCAAGTTTCCCGTTGACGTTGACGTATGCGTCTTTTATAACCTTTCTGGGAATTTTTGTATAACATCCAGTCTGATTAGTTTTTTGAGTTTTTTGCTCTGTTGAAGGATCTCCGTGCAGTCTCCTTAAGCCGGTCGAGTTCCTCACACCACCAAGGTATGAAGTTGTCGAATTCGGTAGCCAGCCTAAGTGGGCAAGAGTCCTTGTACGCTCGAGTTAAAGAAGTTTCCAACTTACTTACATAGTTTTCTATTTCTTCTACACTAATAGGTTCAATTAAATCTGCACAAGTACTTAAGCTCCGCAATAGGTTGTTTCAAAAAGCAGCCTTATCGGTCAGCCTCGGGTTTTGGTAGGGCCTGATTATTGTTTTTTGTTTATGTTCTACATTAAATTTTATCCACCTGTGATCTGACATTTAGACCGACGTAGATACGTGCCAGTCGTGGATTTTGCTTAAAATGCTAAGAGTTGCCAGTGTGATATCTATCACAGTATGGCTGCGGGACGTAACGAACGTTGGTTCAACGCCTCGATTTAGTATTTCTAGGTTTTTCTTCTTAGCGTGCCTATCCGTTACCGGATGTTGGCTATCCACAACGCAATCTTTACTTTATTCGCGGCAGTACGAAATAGTTCTGTGGTTGTTGTATTGAACCACGTTCGTACGTTCTTCAACCACGAAATCCTCCTTCGCCTTGGTCCTCTCCTTCCCTCTACCTTTCCTTGTAGTATAACCTGTAAAAGCTCATATTTCTCTGGGTGTCTCATGATGTGGCCCAAGTATTCCAGCTTTCTTTGTTTTATCATTTTTACCACTTCTCTTTCTCCTTTCAACCTCTTTAATACCTCCTCGTTAGAAACATGAGCTGTCCATGGGATTCTAAGAATCCTTCTGTATGTCCACATTTCAAACGCGTTTATCTTGTTTATTGAAGCCTCTGTCAAGGTCCAAGACTCCACTCCATATAAGAGTACCGGAAAGACATAACACTTAACTAGTCTTACTTTCAGTTTAATGTTAAGACTGTGATTTTTTAAAACTGTGCTGATTTTTTTAAATGCTGCTCTGGCTTTTTCTATCCGGCTCTTTACTTCTAGTGAATGGTCCTATTGTTTATTTAGCAAACTCCCAAGGTACGTGAATTTTTCAACCCTCTCTATCTCTGCATTTTTCAGCAGTAATCTCCCCGGGTTAATGATATTTTTGCTAATTACCATAAACTTAGTTTTTTTTATGTTTATTTTGAGACCATATCTTTCACTTACAGATGTTATACTATTCAATAGGTGTTGTAGTCCTACCATCGAGCTTGAGAAAATGACCGTATCGTCTGCATATCTCAAGTTATTCAGTAATTCTCCATTTACCGCTATCCCTTGCTCGACCTCGTTTAAAGCCTCTTTAAATATCATTTCTGAGTACAGATTGAATAGCATGGGGGACAACACGCATCCCTGCCTTACTCCTCTTTGGATGGTTATGCTTTCCGAGTTCGTTCCTTCGACTTTTATGTTTGCTTTTTGGTTCCAGTAAAGATTTTGTATTATTCTGATATCTTTTTTGTCAATGCCAGTCTCTGCAAGTATGTCGATTAGCTTTTCATGTACCACTATGTCGAAGACCTTCTCATAATCTATGAAGCATGCATTGATATCGCAATTCATGTCGCGACATCTTTGAAACAGGACTTGCATACAAAAGAGAGCTTCTCTAGTCCCCATTGTGTTCCTAAACCCAAATTGTGTGTTGGACATTTGTTCTTTGCATCGACGATATAAGCGGCTGTGTATGATTTTGAGAAATGTTTTTAATAGGTGGCTCATCAAACATATTGTTCTATAGTCACCGCAAGTTTTGGCTGTTTGTTTTTTTGGAATTGGAACGAATCTTGATCTTAGCCACTCTTCTGGGATTTCTCAAGTGTCATATATTATATTAAAGACTTTTGTTAATATTTTGATAGCATTGTTGTCTAATAATTTAATGATTTCCATTAGAACTCCATCCGTGCCTGCCACCTTTCCCTCTTTCCCTCTCTTTATCGCCTGCTTCACTTTTTCCTTTAGAATTTCCGGGCCAGAGATGCAAGTTGCTTCTGATCAGCTGTTTCTTTGGTCTTTATAAAGCGCTTCAATATAATTTTGCCAAGCAAGAACTCTTTCCTGTTTTTCAAGTATTATGTTTCCATCTTGATCCACTAGCCTCCCAGCAATTTTCGGTCTATATGTTCCTGCGGCCTCTTTTACCTTTTTGTGCATGTTAAAACTGTCGTATTTGCTGTCAAAATGTTCTATTTCTTGGCATTTTGCACTAAACCACTCTTCCTTTGCTTTCCGCGCTATCTTCTTAATTTGCCTATCTAATTTGGTGTACTTTGTCTTATCTGCATTTTTAACCTTGCGTCTTTCTTTCATCAAACTAAGGATTTCATCGTTCATCCATTCTTTTTTTTTTGTTACGGCCGTTGCTTTCAGATGCTTTTCTTTGATGTTCCTGAATGTGCTTTCTAAATTCTTGGCGATTGTCTGTATGTTATTTCCAGGGATATACCCATTATTTGTCTGTTCAGGTCTTGCTGGGCTTCTGTGCGTATTTGTTCATTCTTTAGCATTCGGGCGTCCACCGCTATTGTTTTGTTGGTTCTCGTTATGATCTGACCCTATGTCTGCTCCGGGAGCGGTTTTTACTGATCGACAGCTGTTCTGGTAAATTTTGTTTACCATTATGTAGTCGATTTGATTTCGAATGATGTTATCTGTACTATCCCCTGGAGCATTCCAAGTGTAAAGCCTGCGGGGCGGCAATTTAAAGAATGTGTTCATAACCGCAAATTGTTGTTCTATACAAAACTCCAGCATTCGGTCTCCTCTCTCATTTCTTAAGCCAAGTCCGTAGCTTCCTATCAAGTCCTCATATTTTCCCTCTCCGATCTTAGCATTAAAATCGCCCATTACAATACTAAGATCTATTTTTTTTTATTTTGTTGGTTACCTTTCCTAACTTTGAATAGAACTCTTCTACAGGGAGTTTATAAATGAATGGGATTATGTAATCACTTTAAATGTGCCGCTTTTTTTAAATTGTTCACTAAACTATTTGTTTTGACAGATCAACTTTGACAGCTGTCAAGCAAACATATGAAAACATATGTAGTATAGTGGACGGTTTTAAAAAAGCGGCATATTTAAAGTGATTACATAATCCCATTCATTTATAAACTCCCTGTATCTCATTGACGTCTGCGTCAGAGGTTGGTGCGTACACCTGTATTATATTAATATTTACCGGTTCTGCCTCTACTGTTAATAGCATCATTCTGTCATTTATAGGTATAAAGCTGTTAACACTTTGAGCTATGTTTTTACTAGTTATTATTGCAACTCCTTTTTCGTGTTTATCGCCTCCAGAATAGTAGCATGTATACTCTTTTATTCTGCATTGTCCACTTCCAGGCCATCTCATTTCACTTACACCCATAATTTCGATGTTCATTCTTTTCATTTCTTGGATTGCATTGTATATTTTTCCCGTCTGATTCATTGTCCTCACATTCCAAGTACTTATTCTCCTTGTCAGTATGATCTTCTTACCTTACCTTCCTCCCCGGAGAACCGATCGGAGGAATTACTCCGGAATTAAATTTGACATTGAACATTGAAGCATTGTGGATTGAACTAGGGATGTTCTTGGAACCTTTAATGCAGTGGTTTCCCGTTGGTTTCTGCATCCTATACCGTTGGCCATGTGATAGGTTCATCCGCTTTTAGGAACGATTTCTCGTCCCAAGGGCAAGAGGGTGCCCTTTCTCTTACCAGCTCTTCCACCCGAAGCTGTTGGCCGGTGAGAGGGGGCTGCTTATACCGGCAGCTACTCGGTCGACAGAGCCTCGTTGGTTATCCAGCAGGGTGCACCGCAAGCAGGAGAGGTTGTCATTTGGGTTTAGTTACAATGTTACTATCACTCCTTACACCCTAAGTTTTCTAGGTTAGTACTGATAATAAAATTGTGAATTTGCTTACGCCTGCCATTTGTGTCTTCACTTCCCCAGACAATATGATAAGAGTTGGCGTCACATCCAACTATGAGGTCAACATTTCCTCTCGTACAGTAATGCACCAAGTCCTCCAGCTGTGTTGTTGGAGTGGTATGTCGTGCGCAAAGTATGCCGACGCCACAATGATGTCTGGCTTCCGTTTGTCTGCCGAGCTGATTCTGACGGTTGTGAGGTCACCGTCGGAAAGCTGTGGCATAAGAAAGGCTGTTATGTGCTTAGGTATGTATATACACGTCCGTAGCTTACCGTTAGTTGGATTTGAAAATATCTTCCCACTTAGTTTGCCCAATCCGCAAACCCTGGTTTGTATGATCCAAGGTTTTTGTATTAGGGCTATTGTGTCCTGCATCCGCTCTAGTTTGCTGCATAGTGTCGCTACGGCCGCTCGACAGTGATGCAGGTTGCATTGTATAACATTAATGTGCCGCGTCATCGGTCGGCTTTGGGGACAGTAGTGTATCTCCATCCCGGTTTTGACTGGGTGGATCAATCGCCTCTGTTTTCATTGCTTCCTCCTGCGGCGGCATATTTTTTGTTATGTTGATGGTGGGTTTGCTAAACATATAGCTTAGCAGCCTTAGCAGATTTCCCTTACCATTTAGTGTGCGTACATCTTCCTCACCTATTCCTAGAACAAGAAATCGGCCCTCCGGTTCCTTGGACTCGGCGGTGTGGAAGATGCACCAATCGTTTACTGTGAGCCACTGATTCTGCTTTCCCAAGCGACTCATGACCAGCTCTACGACATCCGGTTTTTCCGGAAGCCACAGAGTAGTCTTTGTCAGCCTAGGAAGCCGGCTCAGTGGCACAACGTCTAGTTGTGATTCCGGCCACAAAGGTTGTAGACCGGAAATCACTTTTTGAAGCCACCCAAGTGAGGCGTCATTGTCCCAGGTCTCTCCTGTGTGTGTCAGCTCACTAAAGGTGGGAGGTGTTTTGCCTGGGGTGGATAAAGTATTATCCAGCTCCCGGAAAAAAGCATCCTTAATCAAATTACCCTGCTCACTAGTGGTTTTACCCAGGGGATGAGTCAGGCTGGTAACCGCCTCGCGAAGGTGCAATGAGGCAACCTCTTTGTAGCTAAAGCCCCCCTTCTTTCTCGTAGGAGGGATGTTAGGTTTCCCTTTCGTATCTTTCACCTTCTTCTTGGGTTGTCCAGGTGAGGGTTCAGACGTCGAGGAGCGTATTCTTTTTTTTGGTGCTCTCTGTTTTGGAGGAAGTGTCCCTTTGCCCAAAGGCTTTGGACCTTGCCACTTTTGAAGGGGCTTTTAGTTCGGTTTTGACTCTGTTTTGGGTTAGTAGTTGCTCGCCCAGCACTTGAGGTGTCTGCCTTGCCGGAAAGGGGGTTTGTTTGTTTTCAGCAGCCAAACGCGCTTTTCTTTGTCTTTTTGCCTCAGCCCCGCAGATCCTGTGTTTTTTGACACCGGTCTGTGGGGTGTGGTTTAAAGACGGAACAGTTTTGGAGTATCCGTAGATGCACCCACCAAGTCTATAGTTTTCAAGGTATCCGAAGATTTACCTGATAGATTGGTTTTGAAATTTTGGTTCTCCATAGTTGAGAGACTAAAATTCATTTCTCTGGTTTCCCACCCGCCATGGAGCCCGCAAATTTGGGGACGTCTACAATTAATAGATCGCCAGGGTTACCAGAGAAATATAGCCCCGAAGGTGGGTTGTATACGAGCAAGTGACGCACACCAAACCAATAAGTGTGCGGCCCGCTGCATACCCCATCACTTCCAAGGACTCACCTTGTCGGCCATATGACTGGACAACGCAGCCGATTGATTGAGGTGGGTTAGTCTCGACGTCCCGTTTAAGGAAAAATCCAGGCCAAAGTGGAGTGTTTCCAAGCCCTAGAGACGCATCTGTAGGGTTACTCAGCCACCAGGACCCCTTCATCCTCCCTTACGGGTTTCCACGCACGGCACAAACACGTGGGTAGTCATACCACAGACCCTCAGCGCGACTACTACGTTGTTGGGTGATCGTAATTAGTCTAAAACTTCGCCCTTGGTCGCTTAGCAGCTTGTTGTCCGATACAAAGAAGTTTGCTTCCCGACCGGACCCACTGACCACGTCCAAGGGGGAACACGCAAGCCCCATAACCACGGCAAGGTTACGATCATCAAAGGAGGAAGAGCATTGCGTTTGATTAGCTATTGCCTTTCCCCTATGGGGGTTAGCTATATTATAGATACGTCAATGTCATCGTTGCAGTTAGAAAAATATAATTCAAAGGAAGCATTTGATGCTGATGATAAAAGCTCAAATTGAAAAACAGCATCAATAAATTGAACAAAAGACACTACTAAGAAAAATCCACCAAGCAATGAAAAACACACAGTTTTGGCATGCTGTAGTGTTGTTTGTTCAAACAAAAATAATACTAATTTTGGTTTGTTGATTTAGATGCATTAAGTCACATGACTTCTTTCTTTCTGAGTTTTGTAAAACTTCAGAAAAACAAGTTGTTGAAATTGCCAATAAACGTTATTTAGAAATTCAGGGTCCGTACAATTTTAATTGAGCCAAGAGTCAACAATTAGTGGTAACAAAGTTCGTTTACGCATAAATAAATATATAAATGTTCCTGCTGTTTCACTTCAACACTGGCCACATTAATAATTATGCAATCAAGAAAGTTCTTAAAGAAAATTTGATAACTGGGTTAGATTTGTTAAATAGTAAAGATTGTCAACTTGGAAAAATTACAAAAGCATGGAATAAAGATTCAATTAAAAGACCGTCAGTAAGAGAAAAATACATGCTTGCAGATTTATGTGGTCCCATAAAGGAAGTAGATATAGAATTTTAAGTATTTTCTATTAATCAAAAACGAGGCAACAAGATTTTGGTTTTTGTATTTGATCAAATTAATAGAAGAAGTTTACGATTGCCTACGTTTGCTTATTCCAATGGTTCACAATATGAACGGTGCATGTATCAAATTTCTTTGATGTGAGTGACGTGAACAGTAGTGAGTTTGTGAATAAAAGAGTTATTGAGGAACAAAGGCATTCAAATAAAAAATATAACTCTATATACTCTAGAACAGGATGTACAAACCAAACAAATCAATCAAACAATTGTTTAAAGCGCTAGAACAATGTTAATTGCAAGTAGTTTACCAAAGCTTTTGTGGTCAGAAGCAGTTTGTATAGCAGCTTACATAATAAACCGCTCTACAAACAGCAATTGTGCTGGCAATAACCATATTCGAAGTAGTTTATCTAAACTACTTTGCATATGGTTAGTCTTGTTTGGGTCAAAAAATGTTTAAAACAAATGTTTTGTCCAAATACTAAAACAAGAAATGTAATTAAAAATTGGTATTTTTAATTGGATACAACTCCACAAAATTTTTGAGTGTATAATCTTGAGTCAACTAAACTCATTGTCAGTAGTAATATTTGTTCTCATGAATCAAGATTCAAAATTATTAGTAGTTCAAGACAAAAATGAAAACAAAAGTAAAAGCATAAGAATTAATGAAAATTTTGACAAGAATGTAGTTGTTAAACAAAACAAATAGAAAACATTGATGCTATTAATAAAACTAACCATTCAATTTATAAAGATGGTGAAAGTCAAAAAAATGTTTTAATCAAATTAACTGATGTTGAACAGTGAACGTGGACGTGGAAAATTATACGTGAGACTTAGTTAAACCACCAAAAGAACAAAAAGTGATTGACAATTATTATTGTTGGGTATTTAAAACAAAGCAAAATATAGATAGATGGCACGATTGGTTGGACGTTACAAAACGCGTTTAGTTGTTCAAAGTTTTGCTCAACAATATGGTATTGACTGTGAAGAAACATTTAGTCCAGTTATTAAATTTACATCGATATGTACAATTTTATCACTGGCCAGAATTATTAAAATGCGTTTGAAACAATTTAACATTAAAACCGAGTTTTTTACGATGATTTTGTTGAAACCAAAGTTTACTTTGTTTATTCGTCGATTTGATTTCAAAACAAGTGAATCGGATCTATGTTTTTTTATTCATCTATATTGATGATGGCTTTATCGTCTCAGATAACACAAATAAAATTAAGTCAGTAATTTTATATGTAAAGCATTTTGAAGCAAAGTGGTTACCTGAGTCTACAAATTGAACATAAATCCAATAGTTCAATTTACATTAATTTAGAAGCTTACACAATTCTATTTTATTTATCAGTGTACTAAACTGTTTACTGATTTGTTAATTCACCCCACATTTGAGTTTATTTTAATTTGCCTTTAGCACCTAGAAATTCTAAGTTGCACACACACACAAAATTTGTTTATCTTTTTCTGCTGACATTTTCAAAACTGTTTTATTACAGACTCGCATTTTTTTTTTGTGATAACATTAAAGTATTTCTCTTTATTCATCTTGAGCACAACAGTAGCGTAGTTACATACTTCAATATTTTTTTAAATCGCCGCGGGCTGCTAAAGCCTATTTTTGGCACTTGATACACTATATACTATAAAACATTATTTTCAATGTTTATTATAATTTGTCGCTATTGTCAGGTATGACTTCTACATATGAAATTGTGATTCACAGCTAATCAAATACCGCAAATAGATGTGTGGTCCAATGGCCATATGCGAGCCGAAAAGACGAAAATTATGCTTTCGGTAGAGGCAGGCGAAAAAAAACATAAAGTTGAGTACTATCTATAGGTGTGTTCCATTTGAGCGGTTTATGCACTCGGTGCGTTAGAGAGTATTAAAATTTTGCGGGCAAGAGCGTCTCTCTGCTTGACAAACAAATCAGAAAATATTTGGCATTTGTAGGACGTAATCTACCACAAAAACACATCAAAAATGTAAGACTCATTTGAAAATTGAATTCAAAAATTACTGAATTAGTGCCACCTAGTGCGACTATTTTGACAAATGGAACACAGCTTATAATTTTAAAACAAAGTATAATTTTTAAGTTGAACGCCAAGGAAAGCGCTACCTGGCGGCAGATTTGTCAACACTTTAGAGAGCATATGTTTCTATGTTCACATAAGTCACGTCTGAATAATTTAATTAATTAATTTAATAAGTAAGTTTATGAGGTTTCTATTAAGTGTTTTCAATATAATTGCTATAATTAACTTATACATTTACTTACACTACACATATGTCATAATGAATATATTAAAAAATTAATATCATGGCGCTTAACTTAAAAAGTAATCTCAATACAAGATGACTTTTAATACATAAAAAAGAAAATTGTAGTGGCTAATTCGACAAATAGTTATCATAAAAAAGTTAATGTGAACATATATTATGTCCAATGTGGCATAGTTTTGAAGTTTTAAAATAATTAATAGTAAATTTAAAAACTGTTTAAAACGCCTTTAATAATATCGTTAGTGTTTCAAACATTGAGATTATTTATAGATAAACCAGAAATAAATAACTAAGGTCTAGTGCTGTGCTTCCTTCTTATCGTCGTAATTATACAATAAGTTTTTCGTATAATTTTAAATACCTCCTGTATGTATGCATTTTTTTACGCCATCTACACGTCCGCCAAATAATGATTAAAATGATGGCCACTGTTTAATTTCCGGCCATGCCGTTTGAAGTTTATTTAAGTAGGCTGCGGGGAATGTCAAATTATCGAAACATTTGATATTTTTTTATGTCAACTTTCCGCTACAAACTTTCAAAAAAAGTTTTTTTTTGCCAATTTCGCATACAGCTTCGTTCAGTTCAAATCGTAAAGTGTAAATAGTACCTATTGCTTCGTTGGGAGCATTTTGAATCTCCCGCGTTCAGTGCAAATTCTGTCAAGTGTGTGCATCAATCGATTCCGGTTTCAGAGCCATTTACTTCTTCTGTGCGCAGACCGCATCGAAAAACTCAACAGAGCCGACTTTCCTCTCTTATCCGACGGACAGTCTTAGTATTCGCGTCGGAGCTCGAGTGAGGTGCTTTTTTAAAACAGTATAAACGTGAGTAACATCTTTTTCTATAATTGTTTTGTAAGAGATGTAGAAGCAGGCTGGTTATATACTCGGCGAACGGCCTATTTTAAGCCTCAAGGTCCTGACCGTTTGTTTTCCCCTTTGATAATTTTGTTTTTTCACAATGGAGGTTCACGTTGTGCACGTTCCGATTTGTCAATCCGGCATATTTATATAGGCAATCACATGTTTTTTGATTAAATAGGTTCAAATACAACTTCGAAATCTAAACAGAGGAAAAAGTAACTACTTTTTTGGGGAACAATGTCGTTGACCTGAATCCTTTTGCCGTTATTCTTTCTGTTTTCAACAAATGTCGTTTGTTAATTTGTGCTGTCCACAACCTTGAAGTGATTCATTTTAATTTCTTCTAATTACAAATTTAATAAACATTTATGTTTGACCTTTACATCTGATACATTCTGTGTTTTTACAAACTTACATGCTTCCTTGCACAAATTAATTAGTTTAGGGTACATTCACATTTTATAAAAAAAAAACATTAGCAGGCAGGCTCATCATTACAATAACATTCATTAACACCTTGCTTTTTTGTAATTGTAACTTGAGTTATATGAAGATCTTGTAACCTAGGCTTTGTTTAAATAATCAATTCAATATTTAAAGAAACAATTTGTTTTATTGCACAATATGGTGCTATACTTAGAACAATTTCATATTTACTTAAATTAAGTGACACAGCATGATTCATATTTAACCATCTGAAAGCCATCTTGCTTATTCACCTAAATCACACAAAACTGATTTAAATAATAATAATGTATCATTGAATGTATGAAGTTGATATTAATATTTCATTTGATTTTGACATGTATGTGCTAAGATTCGATGACCCCGGTCTGTATCATAGCTTTCAAATGATTTTAATTATTTATTACTTTTTACAATTTTACAATCACAGCCAAGTTAACTCATGCCATAGTTTATCATTTCTGTTATTCATACTTTTTTTACTACACATAACCTCTTTTGATAGGCTTAGTTAATTTGTAGAGTTGTATATTGCATAAGGTGACCAATCGTCTTCCTTTGGGGAGGACAGTCCTTTTCTGGGTTTGGTCTTTCCTCAAAAAGTGTCCTCCTTTTTGATATTTTAAAACTAATCTGTTATATTAAGAAATGCCGGGTTAAGCTGTTACGTGTTATGCGACGGTACAGTTCCAAAAGACGTGGTTATGAAACCCACTTAAAATACTAGTTTAATTAAAACATTTAAAAAGGATGTAAGCCAGTAAGCATAATTAGTGTATTTTTGTTTGAAGTAATAAAATGATTCATTTATTTAAAAAGTACTTTTTTTAAATTTTTTGTACTCCTTTTCATTTACAAAAAATTGTTTACCTTAATATTGCATTGAATGTAAATTATGTAATAAACACCACCTAAATGCAGAAGCTGTAAACTAGACAAAATGTTCATCAGTTGATTACATTTTTATACAACCTGATTTAGTATTCATTGTTTAAAAACTGTCTTAAAAATCAATTTCTTTTTAATCATTATTATTATTTGAAAGTTAAAATGTATATGTGGCAAATAAAATATAACTTTATTATTAATCTAAAAGTGAAACTACTGCAATACTTTGCTCTTTCAAAAGGGAGGGAAGCATTAAACTTCATATAAATAATATATTAATTTCCTGTTGATGTTTATGATTAATTAAGGAGTTACATTAATGAACTTATTCAGCTAATTATATTCTTAGTTTTGCTGATACTTTTACATATTTTTAAAAGACCATATCAACAAGTATTGCTGAGTGTTTTTATATTAGGTTAGAATCTGTAGCATTGATAAACAATGAAACAACAAATCTATGTCTTCTTGAAGTTCTATAATCTTGCACAATCTACTCTAGATTTTTTTTGTGAGTAATTGCATATACAGTGTTTTACAAAAAGGTTGGTAAAAATGTTATGATATATTTTTTGTTCAAAATTATTTTTTTTTATGAACATTAGTTTAATCGGCATTTGTTTATAATAAGTAGTTGACAGTAAATAAAATCTAAGTATCCTTCTTACCTTGGTTTTTTTTTTTTTCAAGTTTGGGAAGAAACATCTTTAAGTATAATTAGGTATATTATATCTTCCAACTTTTATTTCATAGAAGAACTATTCAAATTGTTCCACAAGTTTAAAGATAGCTTCCAGATTTTTTTTTTTTTTTTTTTTTAACTATTTCTGTTGAGAAACGAAATGATACTATAGAAAGCTTTATACAAAAACGGAACTAATGGGCCTATTCTGTACATATTTTAACATCGTAGTTAGCTAACATTGCTGTAAAAATCACTTTTTAACTAATCAGGTGTCAAGTTTTTTAAATATTACCTAGCAACGTTCAAAATGTTAATTAACATTGCTTTAAAAAATGTTCAGAATACGGCTATAAACCACATTTTCATCAGTTATCAGTATCAACCTGCTTTATAAAGGATGTGCCTTGTTTTATCAGATTTATGAAGAGTGGGATCATCAATTTTCTTAAAGCAGGCATAATGTAAGCTATTCCTATTGTTTTTCAATTTTATTATCAATAAAATATATGTTTTTCTGCAAAATGCCACCAAAACTAAATTCTGTTGCAAAAGATGTGATTCTAACCCTTTTTTAAATATTTTCTTTAACTTAACTGTTCTGTCATGTCTTGCAATGGAAGTGATATGATATATGATGTAGTGCTTATGCGTGCATCGTACTTCAATTCAGTTACATTAACTTTGTAAACAAGGTTGTAAGCTGTATTCTGCAACACTTACGTTTAATTTTTTTAAATTATTTAAAATTAATAAATGATGTATTTTATGTAAATTTTAAAGATTATATAAAATACATTGCCTTTAAAATTTTCATAAAATACATCATTTATTAATTTTAAAGGCAATTTATATAAAATACATTGCCTTTAAAATTTACATAAAATACATCATTTATTAATTTTAAATGAGAAATTTGTTTCAGTCATCTGATTCAAATAAAACGAGCCAAAATTGCCGTTGTCTGTACGTGTAAGATTTAACTGTATTACAGTCTCCTTCACACACAAACAGTTTAACGTTTTTCTTAATAGAGGGCATTGCGTTAACACCTTTGACTTACATTTAATATTGTGTTACATCAGATTTACTGGAGATGATGACGTCATTAGTGGTATTGCCAACTTGCAGAATATAGGCTTCAGAGTAAATACAAATGTTATATTCTAAAATCTGATTATTAGATCTCATTTGAATGATGTGTAGTACTGTTGGATATGGATTTATTGTTGTAACAGATCAGCTGTTGGCAGCATTGCGAGGTATTGTAATTGTGTAAATCTACTCTAATTTAACTGCCTGAACTTTAGAAATGATAACTATTGCAATTTTATAATTTTTTCAACACTACAGTAGTTGTTTTCTATGATAAAATATGAAAGTAGAACTAGTGTTAAGTCTTCTCCACTCAGCTATTTCAAAATCTTTAGGTCCTCAATTTTTTTAACATTTATTTATTTATTTCAACAGTTTTTTATTAAACTTTATTAATGGGTACGACTGAGTTTGCATTAGGTTTCATGAGCTCTAATGTTTTTATCAATAAATTCACGTGTTAACATGATGTCATGCTATCTACACAAATTGTCCTATATTTAGACACAGCAAATGTCTCATCTTTTTTCTGTAAGAGATTTACAAGTATTTTTGAAGTGCAGAGGCCACTAATTCTTATAACTTGTAATCTCCTTCATACGTAATCCTTTTCAGAGTAAACTGATTTTTTTTCAAAACTGTGTCTTCATATTTTTCTGGAATGTAGACTAGATATATTTCTTTATCATGCATTTTAGGGTTTCAAAATCTCTTATCACATGGAAGAAAAGAATGCTGTTATTGGAAAATAATGATGAATTTGGTTAAAATGTTTTGTTGCCAGCAGAATATAAGAAATTTTTTGCTTGAGTTGGTAAGCATAGAAATGTATGTTTTATCTCTCAAGTTGTGTATTTCAAAGAAGTAAACCCACAATAGTCTGTAATAATACATTTCTTGTAGCAGAATATTGGGAAGTAACAAATTTTGCATCTAGTTAAATGTAATATCAACAACAAATTCTGGATTATTTTTACACAATTTCTGAACTTCAGCTTACTTTGTTGTAGAATTTCTTTGCTCATTTTTTTTTTAACTATTAATTTTGTAGCAACTACTGTTTTCGCATTATATTTCAGATGTGCACCTCTCAATTTTACTCTCAAAATGTCACAAGCAGAACAAACATCTATTTGTGGTCTATCAAATCAAAGTGAGAAGGGAAATATATATTTGATCTTATTTTCTAATTCAAGGTTTTTATTTGTAAACAGAGCATGCATTGATTTTACTGTTACTGACTTGTTGGAAAGGAACTTATATCCTCTTTAATCTTATTGGTTACATGTATAGACAGTAAGTGGTCTTATGATATCTTTTCTCCTCATGATATGAGGAGATTCTTCTGACAAAAGAAGTATATTGTCCAAATGTTGCAGCCTGTGTTGTGATAAAGAATTAAAAAGCTCATGAATGCATATTTGCAATTTAATACCTAATTCATCAATCAATTGTATTAACCTATAAACTGCAAAGAATTACTACGTCCAATAGATTCATCAGTTCAGTAAGGTATTGATTAGTTTTGTGTCCAAGTTTATAGGTCTCTTGTAAGACATTTGGGTATATTCATCCTAGTTTATGATACGTAATTACTGAATGTTTATAATACTTGTGAGTAGTATAGTTTGTGAGAAAAGGATATATATATATATATATATATTTCTATAAAAAAGACATTTTTTAGTAATACTGTTGTGTCTGTTGCATAATACATAATTAGCCCTATTCTGTATGCATATTGCTAGCTAACAATAACGTTATCGAGCAAGGTTGCGTAGCAATTTAGTAAAAAAACGTAATAAATACACAACATTGCGTAGCAACCTTCTTCGATAACGATATTGTTAGCTAGCAATATGCTGAACTGAAAGTGAAATAAAGAATGCTTTCAACTCTTTTGAAGGTTGAAAATAATAATAATTTATTTCTCAATAAAATAATTCTATAAAAAGAAAAAAAAATGTTAATTATACACCTACAACAGTTATCCACTTAAGCATTTCGCACATAATACTGATTATGATTAAAATTATTTGGATCTTATGATTTAAAATGAATCACAAAATTTATGTATAACAAAAAAAAAAGCGTTACTCATTGATTAAATATTAACTCTTATCTATGTATAGTTAGATATGTGAATAATTCAGTGAGTAATTTCTTTCTTGTAAATAAAAGATTGCTTCATGCTCAGTTTACATTTTCTCTATTAATGTTAAGGGCCAACTGATTACTTAATTAATTTTCCATCAAACTGAAGTCTTTGCACTTAACCGTATCATCTAAAAGTGTTCTCCTAAGTTTTTATGTAAAAGCTTATTAGTTTTAACTAAGTACATATACTCTTTTGATCATTAAAATAAACTTTTAATCATAATTTTATTAATGTTGTTGTAGTTAGTATACTGTAATCATTCTTAGCTTGAGCTACAATAAAAAAAATGATTTTTTGCTTTGAACCAATCTTGATTTTTGAAATCATTTAATATTGGTCCTATTTTGAATTTGTAAAAAAAAAACATAGATTGGCGTACAAAAAGACTGACAGTTTGAAGTGAGAAAGCTGGTTGAGTAATTAAAATCTTTGCCAAAACTCTAAAATAAAAGTTTTTTATAACTGTAGGATTATTTCTTATTTTTAGCTACCTGCATATTTGGTTACAGTTTCCTCATTCATTTTTTAAGTTTTACTTCTAGGAACATGAAAAAAAACAGGGTTGTTATGTTTAAAACAAATTGTTTTAAACTAGTTTTTAAAACAAGAAACATTGTTTAGATGGTTTTGTTTTAAACATTCTTTTTTTTTTTAATTAATGTTTTTTTTTTATATTTGGTTAATAATCTCGTGAAAATATGATGCATATATAGCGTTTTGGTTTGTTTTGATATGGTTTGACAATTTCAACAACATGCACGCTGCAAGCAGCCGTGTCAATAGAATTGATCAACTGCGCCATCTCTTGCAAGAACAAATCATTTTCTATTAGCGTCGTTTTAAACATGTTTTTTTTATTTATTTTGTTTTAAACTGTTAATAACAAAATAAAACATCAATAATAATAAAAAACTGATGTTTTTTTTTTTTCAATCCTGAAAAAAAAATCTGTGGATACACTTTATATATTTTAAAACAACTTACTGTACTGTTTATAATATTTTCTTTCTCTTATTTTCAGAAATTTTTGTATGAGTCAAAAGGTAGAAAAACCAGTTTTATCCGGTCAACGCATCAAGACCAGAAAAAGAGGTATGTATTTATTATTTTTTGTTTAAATTATGATGTTTTGTTATCTTTTTGACCAAATATAATTTTGAATAATAACTAATTACCAAATTTTCAGATTTTCATTGAGAATAAATTATTTTTTTTAAATGTAACCTATTTAAAAAAAATAATAATTCTTAATAATTACGAAAGTTTTAGAAAGCAGAGTTAACTGTGTTATTATATATTATATTTTGTTTTGTTGATTTTTTTTTTGCATACTTTTCATATAGAAGCCAACAAGAGCTAAGACTTTTCACATACATTATTAACTGTCTCAAAACAAAAAATGCGGTGCACTTTTGGGTGGATTGTATTTTTTACCACATGCGTACACATACATCATACCCATAATATCATCGATAAAACGTCAGTATCACAACTGGCAACCAAATTGCAATGTCTAAAGAGATAGACAATCAAATATAGTTTGATAAAAAACAAAAGTTTAAAATCATTAACTCAAACCCAATCCAACTCCAAAGCGGCCAACCAAATACAGACAATTGATTGGTGGTGCAAAGTAGTTGTAGCTCCATCATGTTGCTTCAACCAAAGAATCAAATATCATTGATAAAACTTCAGTATCAGTTCTTGTCATAAATTAACCTCATGTTAAAACTAATGCTTTTTTTTATTTTCAAGTAGAGCTTCTAAATCAATACAAATTATTGTTTTATTTCTAGCAAGTTATAGCTTGAATTTTAATGACCTAGTTTGGGGTTACAACTTAACAAATTTGTTTTTGTATTACTTGTCTTATTAATGAGCAAGTATAGAGAGGATGTGTACTATTTTGGAGAAGCAATGTATTTATTTTTGATCAATATAAATCACAAGCTGCAATAAATTGAAAAAGCAAGTTGCTATCTAGAAATTTATCACTAATTATAATGGCACAATTAGAACTGACTACAAGGTCGTTAAGTTCTTAAAATTTAACAATAAATTGTTGAATTGCATCAGGTAAACATTCTAATATATATTTTATTGAATTAAAATTTAGTATTAAAAACAAGCCTTTTTCTATTGATACAGTTATTTTATCATATTTACATAATGAAAAAACAAATAAATCCAAGACATTCCACATTATTTATATAGGCCATGTAATTTATCTGTATTGATTAACTATAAAATATTTACATTTTAGTATTAATATTTAAATAATCAAAGGTCATGACAATTTAAAAATGTAATATATATAAGTGGTTTATGTTCAAATTATAAATGTTAATATTTATTTTATATATCTTGAAAACATAATTTTCTAAAATTGTCTTTAACTACTGCTACATAATCATCTGTAATATTTAATTTTTATAGATAAAACTTTACTTAATTTGTTTAAACCTTTAAGTTGTCACTAGATCTTCTAAAACATAAGTTGTCGCTAGGAGCACTTGATGCTACGCTGGATATTTTGTAAAAAAGTTTATTTGTATATTACATATAAAACTTATTTATTTTTATATTTTAAAAGTTAAAATATTTGGTTATCAAAAAAATAGCATCCAAAGTTAGCACATCAAATGGTGGTATTATTTCTTTACACAATACATTTACCACATCTCTTTTGAGCAAAATTTTCTCTGTGGGTTTTTTATATTTTAAAAGAAATATTTTTATATGTAAGGGTAACTTTTTAAGTACCAGAAATAAATAAAAAAATAATTAAAAGATAAATTTACTTTACTTGTCGCTATGAACACTATGCTCTCAGATGAAACACAACATTAAAACACATGTAACTTAGTAACGCACTGTTTTTTAAATGAAATATTAACACAAACACCGTATTATATCATTCCCATAGGTTAGCTAGACTCACAAAAGTAAGAAACTTTTTTTGACAGAATGGCGTTGCAATATTTGACGCCGGAGCACTGAGTGCGTAGTAGTGACAACTTAAGGGTTAATTAAATTAAATTAAAATATTATTTATATAATTGCAAAATAATTTCATTGTATGACAAGTAGATTTAATATATGGAGGCAAATTATTTTTGAAATATAAAAGAAACAAAAATCAGTGTCCTATGAGGAGTAGTAAATGTTGAGTTAATAGACTTTTTAAAGCAAAAAGTTTATATACAGCATATTAAAAAAGATTGTAAAATATTTAAAGAGGTAGTAGTTATGAACCAAAATTAGCAAAAAAAATTAATAAACACATGGGCCTGCAAAGTACGTAATGTTATTTTCTTCTTTTTTTAATTTTTCAAAAACTTGCAGTTTTTTATCATAGTTAGTTGAAAAAAACTAAAACGTTACTAACTAGTAGCTACTTACATCATGCTAAATGTGTCATATTCATAGTTGATTTTTAGTATAATTTAGTTAGGTACTAACAATATTATTATGCTTTGGCAACACAGCATTTCGAAATTCATGCCACATTTTTGTAAGGTAAAAGCAAAAAATGAAAAGGTTTTGCACAAAACTAAAGATTTAATAATGATTATAGAACTTGTAAATAAAATCCTAATTACCAAAATTGATTGAAAAAAAAATGCAAATGCAAATTACTTTTAAGCTGTAATAAAAAAAGTTTTCTAAATAATGTGTATTTTTTGATTATCTTAAAAAACGAAGCGAGACAGTTTAGACAAAAAAGTTATTTAGATTTACTGAAAATAAAAAATGAACTAAAGTTTTATTGTTGCCTCCAGTTAGGAAACACCGTGTATATATGTACATATTTGTATATGTCTTAACATACTTTAATAAAAACATATATATACTTGTTTGTATCATCGATGATTCATTAAGGATTGAAATTAGTTATTGTTTCAAATTTATGTGATATTTAATAATAAAGTGCTTTAGATATGATATGATATAATATATAATAATACTTCTTGTTTTTTATTTTTAGATGAAAAGGAAAGATATGATCCAGTAGGGTTTAGGGATGCAATAATCTCTGGACTGGATAAATGCTCTAACGACTTTGAAGCAATTTCACGTTTATTGGACGGTGCAGGCAACAAATTAGATTATCGTCGATATGGCGAGTGCCTCTTCGACATTCTCATCGCCGGTGGCATTCTTGGTAAGATAAAAGTGTAATCAAATATTAATTTTATATTAACAATGTAATTTTTTTAGTGCCCGGAGGCACGCTATCGCAGGAGGGCGAAGGTCCTCCCAAAACGGATGCTTGCATTTTT
Source organism: Tachinus rufipes (assembly GCA_963932245.1). Taxonomy (NCBI): domain Eukaryota; kingdom Metazoa; phylum Arthropoda; class Insecta; order Coleoptera; family Staphylinidae; genus Tachinus; species Tachinus rufipes. The sequence continues at coordinate 81,822,184 of OZ010743.1, read as the reverse complement.
AATGCACCCGATGAAATCAACATAGAAATCATGAAGAGCTGGGAACAGGTTTTCATTAAACTTATGCGCCGATACAAGTATCTGGAGAAACTTTTCCAGGTTTGTAAATACATACTTATTTTATTAATAATAATAATAATTGCTTTTTATTGTCGATTTCTTATACATATACACATAATTTAGTATAGAAATGCAGTCGACAATAGGGCATCTTTTGAGTAGGCAATGACGGCTGTAATCATTGTTATCAAAATTATATTTCTTTGTAATGCATTCTATACATATTTCAGAAAAATAATAATTGAGGTACACAAATGATGAAATTAAGAAATGAAAGAATTAATTGTGAGTGTTTTTTAGCGACAATGATATCTTGCATTTGTCTAGATAATTGCTGCTTTTAACTCTTCAATAGTGGTTGATGTAACTTGTGAATTTTGTAATGCTAGTTCAATATGACCCAAACATATTCTTTGGATTCATGTCTGGACTTCTTGCTGATTGATGCATATCATGTATGCCGTAATCAGGTCAGGCGTGCATTAACAAGAAATGTTGGGTTACGGATGGGGAAATGGTAGTGCACTACCTTGTTAGGGGACGATTGGATTTCTGGTCATCATCTTGTAGAGGAAGAGCCAAGTTATGGGAAATCATAAACTTCTTGCTATACAAGGCATTAGGATTGAATCTTTTTCAGCACCAGACATCCTTTTGATTTAATCTATGAAGCATCTATTGCTTTCTGCTACATTCTTATAACATGGAAAGAGTTAAAAGGTATATTTATACCAAAACCAGGGCTAGTGAGTACACTGCAAAACTCTATTGCCCAATAAACCTCAACTTTTTTTCTGAAAACACAAACATACACACAGGGAAGATCCATCAATCAGCGCTGCACCTTAGATAGTTCAAATTAAGACGTTTCTTCTGGCCAAAATGTCCACCCATATATATTTATTATTTATAGACACAGAAAGAGAGTTGGTTAAAACCACGAACAAATGGTGTTAACACCTCAAAATCAGTGGATGGACAGTCTCTGTGGGAGACATGAGTGGTCAGGAAATTTGTAGTTTAAGGCAACAACAACCTAATGATCTTGCTAAGTGATAAATTTGAAGGTCTACTAAATCTACCAAAACTCGTAACACATCTAAATATGAGATGCAAAAAAATATAAATATTTTGGCAAGACAAGCTATTGCCAAAACATGGTCTCTAAAGATTACTATGGCTCTATACAACTGTTAAAAGACCTATGCTTGCCTACACGGAGCATTAGTGTGCTGGCCAAGAACCAAGCAGAAAACTGCAAACCGTGCCCTACATATTTACTGATTCTTGTTCATTAAATTGTTAATTTTGTTTAATCATGTTCTTATGATGCCACAAGGTCTCAATAATATTTAATATTTAAGTAAGCTACTGTATTAATAAACCCAGTTACATATATTATCTGTACATTGTCTCTAAATGTATAGTTAACAATTAACTGGGAGATCAAAAGCATTAGTACTGGCATTCAATGAAATTATAATTGAATGTTATCATAAAATGCGACAAATTTATAAACTAATTTTTTTTTTAAGTCAAAGGATACTTGGTAATTAGATGCAAGAAGCACTGGTTCTTCTCCCCAAAAAAAGGAATTTGGTCTATCTACCAAAACTCTTAAACACATCTAAAATATAAATGTTCTGGCAAGATAAGCTATTGGCAACACATGATCTTCAAAGATAGTACCGTTGATTGATAAATTTAGTAAGGTACGCAACACGAGATATAGATGGCACCGACACAAAAATTTATAAACTTTTATATTACGTAAATTCTTTTTACAATTGCAATCATATTATAGTAAATAATGGAGATATGTATGTATAAGTAAAATATTTATAATTGCTAAAATGCTATTAGAGTTTCATTAATAATTTGATTTATATTTTGACATGTATAAGCCATCTACATGTCATAAACATAATATTATCCCGGGATGCGTATCTTAGTATATTTGTCAATCAACGATAGTACTATGGCAGTACTGTCACAAGACCTATGCTTATCTACACAGAGCATTAATGTGTTGGGTCAAGATCCAAGCAGAAAACCAAATATGTGCTCTAACAACTTAATGTAGACCGCATCAATTTGTATACATATATATGTAAAGCTACGCTAATCCGGATCAATTAAAACATGGTTTGATCCAAATTATTGAACAATCCGGATTACTGGAACAGTAAACTAAAAGTTCTGGAATTTCCTATTGTCTTTTTTGTTGGTCGGGAGATGCTAGCATGCTAGGTAGAGGAACCGTGGTCGGTCCGCCGATCCGGATTACAAGGTACATAATGTAAAATTTATATTTTTTAATTTTGTCCGAACTACAAGGACATCTGGATTAAAGCAATTCGGATTAGCGGAGCTTAACTGTATTTACTGATTCTTTGTTAAAATTAAAATTTTTGTTGAATCATGTTTTGTTAAGGATTGTTTTTCAAGTGATTTTTTTTATGATACCGCAAGTGTATAGTATTTAAGTCGTCGGGGCTGTTCAGGGGCCAAGACAGAAGTTGGATTTTGTGATCTACAAACCATTGTTTTGCTCAAGCTCTGAAACGTAACCAGTAACTCATCAATATTATTTTGTTAAGATATAATCATTTACTACTTCTGAGTCTGTTCAAATTAGACATTTTTTAGATAATTTTACTTACAGCGACCTGTATACTTACTTTTTTTAATGGTTTTTTTGCATTTGTAGCAAAAACTGCATTTTAGGCAAAAATTATCTCTATTATAAGTTGTAGAGCGGAAAATTTTCAATTGATATAGGTCATTTGTGAGATAGATAGAGATGCTTATACGGTGGGCCTCACTTTATATTTATTTTTGCACATTATACTCAACAAACAATCCAATTTAATAGGGTGTAAGGAAGTATTGATTGATTTTTATTGCATATTGTACCTTCATAGTATTTATACCATATTTATGTATATTTTTATATTTATATTAGGTATATTATTTCCAGGGTTTTTCACATTGTCGCTTCAATTATTATTAAATATGTTTTTATTGACAGATATGAGGGGTGCGAAAGCAAACTTTGCCTTGCCCACTGTTTGAATAAAAAAAAAAAAGATATATTAGGTTTTCCTTTTGTAAAGTGATGTAAACCAAAATACTCACAAATATTTGTTCTTTTTTTAATTAAAATTTCACTTGTTGTCGTTTGTTACAATTTTATATATTTTTGAATGAGTTTAAAATATTACCCGGGGAATTAAATTTTTTTACTTTGGCTTACTTGCTATTTTACAAATGAGGAGCATTCACGCAAAAGTTAATATGTCCATTCTTCGAAATTTTCAATAAGTTAATTTTATTAATGGCATCTAAATGTTTTAATAATGTTTTTGTGAATAAACTCAAAAATGTTGATATATTGGATCTTTTTTTAACTGTAGAAATATTATTTTTTTTAATCAAAAATGTAAACAATATTTTTAACCAAGTTACAATATATAACTTCAAAATATTATAAATGGACATATTAACTTCAAATGGGACAGTCTATTAAGTAAGGTGACTTAAGAATAACTGAGAATAGTGGCAAAAGGAAAGCTTACATAATTGCACAATTTATAATAAAAAAATATTAATTTTTGTTTTATTTTAGGATGAAATAAAGAAAATCCTATTGTTTGTCAAGTACTTTGCACCAGTAGACAGAAAGAAGTTGTCTGTAATGGTGTCCCTTTGGATCTCGAATGGTAGTGTGCCATTCAATGCCGTGTTGGTCCTCAACAACTCACATTTAGTGAAGGATCATCTGGCACTAGATTTCCTTATTGAAGTGTTCAAGTGGTGGCGCCAGGATAAGGGCGTCTCTTCCCTTCATTCCGCCATCAAAAAGTCTAATATTGAGTCCCATCTAATGACCTTTGTGCCAGATACGAAGCAATCGCAAATCTATTTCCGTACGGCCTTCCAAGAGAACGGACTCGAAGAGATTCTGAAACTCTATAATGACCAACATCAGCTTCTGGCTAAGAAGGAATTGCAAGTGATGTTAGCTGATGGTCTAACTGAAGGCAAATCCCAACGTGACCTCATATCAGAAATTAAGGAATTTTCTGTCAAAGAGAGTATTCAGGATCATGAGACTGTATGCATTGTTTGGACAACGGTCATGGACATTCCCGAATGGAACAAAAAAGAAGTAAGCTACAGTTTTAATTACCTTAGTATTAATTAACCCAGTTACATATATTATTTGTACATTGTCTCTAAATGTATAGTTAACAATTAACTGGGAGATTGAAAGCATTAGTACTGGCATTCAATGAAATTATAGTTGAATGTTATCGTAAAATGCGACAAATTTATAAACTCATTGTTTTTTTTGTAAATGAGTTTTAGATTTATCATTACGACAAAATAGTGCATATGTGCAACTTTTGTTTGTTCCATATTACTAGTCATTAGATGTAATTTTGTAATGCAGTTTTATTACTATTATTTTTATTTATTGATATGCCACAAATTTAAACTAATTAAGTAACTGTTATTATTATTCAATATTTAAGTTATAATACAACATTTTAGGAATTAGTGACGGATCAGGCAACTCGTCACATTAAGCAGTTTACCAATCTATTTTCTGCTTTTACCCAGTCTACCCGCTCTGAACTTAGCCTGTTACTAAAGGTGCAGGAATATTGTTATGCTAACATGACTTTTATGCGAGCCTTCCAGAAAATTATAATGCTGTTCTATAAAACAGATGTAATTTCTGAACAGGTTATACTCAAGTGGTATAAACAAGATTATAACGTTAAAGGGAAGATGATGTTTGTGGACCAGATGAAAAATTTTGTTGAGTGGTTACAAAATGCAGAGGAAGAAAGCGACTCAGATGGTAGCAGTGACTAGGTAAACAGTACATTGTAGTAAATTCAAAATTTTTTATAAAATCGTTTTTGTTTCAGATTATACATAACATGAAATACATAATCCTTGAACAACGGTGCCACCAATTTTTGAAATAAAATCACCAATACCATTTTTTCCCATGTAATTTATCATATATAATATTGTATAAAAGAAACATTTCTGGTGCCTTACTCTTGTTGGTGTGCGGCATGCAATAGTGATGACCGGAGATCTGTTAAACGACCTCTGAAAAATTAATTTAAAATTATATATACTCGAAAGTATTAACGGTGCATCGGAAAAAATGTTATTTGTATTCTCGCCAATACTGTCGAAAACTACTCTATGTTATATATGGATGATTTATTGTCAATTTTTTAATATACAAATGAAATTTTTATAGTCGTTTTGTCATTGATATAAATATGATCAAACCTATTTTTTTTTTCTTTTTCCTGAATAAATTATTTTGTATATTACAGATTTGAATTGATATTTTATTATTCTTATTAAATATGTATTTATTCATCATCTTAAAATTTTCTTTATTTTAACATGTTCAATTACTAAATCTTGAAGCAATTTGTTTCTGTGTTTCTTAGTAATGAAAAATACTAACGCGGTCAAGCCTGATTCAGGTTATTACTTATCATTTTATTTTTGTCTGCAAATGCACAGTAAGAATTTTGTATTATGCTTTAATGGTGCACAATACAATCAGTTTGAAAAGAAGAGTGAAAATAAAATTATAGGTATAGCTTGCATGGGGCTGACCTGTACTCTGGTTCCTGGCTAGTGGCTAGAATTTAGATAGTTTTATATTTTAGTGATACCTTTTTTCACGGCACTTGGGTCTTGCTTAAGAGGACTTCACTCTGAATCGATTCTGTAAACGTGAGCGAAAATCGCCCACTGTTTCTACAAGCGAGGGGTACAATAACGATTTTTTGGAACCGAGAGTGAAACAAATCTTATGTTACCCAGAGAGATAACACTCTCAGTCTCTGTGGCGAGAACGTGGGGATTTCAACCGCAAATTGTTGACTTTTGCCTTAATTTTAATTAGTACTGGCGTTAATTTAAATTCAATATCAATGAAATTTTTTAAATAGATTTACAAAAGTATGATCTAAGACAAGTGATTGATGAATGTTGATGTTCTGTTATCATTATAAGCCTGTAAAAAAATGAAGAAAGTGTTAATTTGATTATATTTTTAAAGAAAAAAAAATTCACTATTGAAAAACAAATTCATCACGCATCTAAAACAATGTTTTTGGCAATTGTATGATTTTTGTTGTTGTTGACAATAAAAAAATAAAAGCGCTAGAGGCTTAGAAAAAACGTAATTTCTAGTGAATTCCTTTTTATATAAGTAACCCTGAGTAACATCTTAATCAAAATTCCAATCCCATATGGAGGTATCAAAAAGGTAGAAGCTGCTTTGGCCTTGCACAGGCTCTAGTCTAGACCATGCTAGAAAACTTTTGTTTTAAACTAGTTTAAAGCGATCAGCTGTCGGTAGAATGATTTCTAATCATTTTACATTTTTTTTTTTTTTAAGGTTTTATTGTTTATTTTGAAAAAGAAACATGATTTTTCCATCCCTGATACCCACTCGTACATCTGATGATAAGTAAAGAACATACAGGGAAGGAGAACAAAGACAAATAACCAGGACAGACACTCTTCAGATGAGAAGAGGAATGGTGTGATCAGAAAACATTGAGTAGTATAGTAAGATACCACCTGTTACAATTACTAACTGGCCATGGAGGTTTTTGATCATCTCCTCAGAATGTGATTAGAGTGGCAGTAAAAACAACCTGAGGTCAAAAAGATACCACAGAGCACACAGTACTGGCGTGATAGATGGAGAGAAATAGGAACCCATATGACACAAGACTCCTGGGAAGCAGTGGAAAACTACAAAGCTAATGCTAAAAAGTAAATCAAAATAATTGTAGACAGCAATAACACAAAATGGTAATCCCGTTTGAGCTCTACAAGCAGTAAGAATCTGTATCTCAATTTTTATGAAAATTTCATATATGTAAATTATTCACACTAAGAAATGAGCAAAAAATCATGATCAGTTTAATTCAATAAATTAATTGCGATTACGATCATCGTAAGATACAAAATCTGGATTCGTCGCTAAAGATAACTTCCATTGCAGACGGCACCTCCTATGGTGAGGAGTTACATACGGTCAAACAAAGGAAAGGGCCCATGGCGCAATTCTAAACTTGCTAAGTTTTATCACCAGTGACTTGTTAAAAAAACATTTTATTAAAATTTAAGTAGCATTTTGTGTTATTTCTCTGGAGTTACGTCATCGCCCAGCTAAATCGTAAACATGTATAGCTAAAATCAACATTGGAATTTAGCTACGCTTTTATATTTATTTTGGATCAATATAAAACATAATATTTTAAACAAATTTTATTCAACAACAATTAAATAAATAATGAATTAATACAATTTTGTTTTCCACAAAATATGTTTAGAAATAAATATAACAAGCATAATAGAAAACTCATTACCATAAAAGTTTATATTATGAAGTTGTCTTTTTATTTGTTTAATAAACCTTAAAACTTTGGAGAAAAAAAAACAGAAATACATTTCTAATTAGAATACAAATAACTTAAATACTTAAATTTTGGCAACTATGGTATTTTGTGTATGAAGGGATAACATAATATACATATTTTGGTTGTTAAAAGCTGTTCACTGAAAATGAGATCAAACATTTCATCGTTTCAATAGAAAAAAATCAAACATTAACTTTTCAAGTGGGTTAATGTTAATGATTTTTGTCTGTTTTACATACTTTTTATAATTCAAATAGATCAAGAAATACTATTTATACAATTATGAATAAATTAAACATATTAAATATCCTAATAAGAAAAGGATATTTATATAATACATAAATACATTGTTTGTGACAAATTATGACCTTGTGTATGTTGTTCCAACATTTTTAACACTTTGTTTTTCCATACACTTTTGTGGTTGGAAATTATATTCATAAAATCTTTTAGAAAATATGATGAATTTTGTTCCATATGTTGAATTGTATTTAATAACAATTTACCAAATAATTTATTATTATTGTATTCATTTGCCGATATTGAGTACATATCTACTAATTTTTTAACAATACCAAAATCCATTTGTTTCACTAGTAGAGATTCAATAATGCCAAAATGAACTTCTTCTAATTTCACACACTTTAAAATAAAATCCCTTAGAATTATTCGTTTATGTTCAGAATTTATACTGTTTAAATTAACTTGCAAAGCTTTCGGACAATCAGTTGTATTTATTAAAGCATTTGAAAATGATAAACTGATAACATCAGTAAAATTTTCTAGAAATCTTGTAAAAAAGTTTGTTGTTTCTAGATCATCTTCTTCTTTCAACATTTTGAATAATAAATGCTGCACATAAGAGTTTACTAGTATTTGATTTTTCAATTCCATTGTTTTTAAGGATTCACCAAGTTTATATATTGCTTGTTTTTCAATATTCATATTTTTAAAAAGTACTTCTAAGTCATTAGCACTGTGTTCTTCGTTTATATATGTAAAAATGTTATCATGTGTAATATGTAATGGTAATTTTTTAATATCAATATTTGTATTTTTGGATGTTTCAATTTTTATTGACGGTTCTGTTTCATTTTTATCTATATCACTGTCGGTTATATCAATGATTACTTCTGTTTCGGTGTAGTCGATTTTTGATTCTAAACATTCAATTTTTGGCAAAAAATGTTTCCAATTTTTTGCATCAGGCTTTCTTTCTTGATTAACATTTTTTAAGAAAGTACTCAATTCAGAATGTGATTCTGCGCTGAACACATAATGAGAGTTCATTATTTTAATTAACAGAAGTTTCCAAAATACACACACAATAATTTTAAATAGCACTATGAACAGCCATAACAAAGATTGTATATTTAGATAACCTAAAATATTTATAGGAAAGTATGCAACCATATATTCTAAATAACAGAGATGGAGTAAAATTATTTTTTATTCTACATATATGAATATTTAAATATAGAATAGCTGAGGTAGAACTTATCAGGCAAAACAAAAAATATCAATGTCAGTATGTTTTTATTATTTAACCTGATAATTTTGAGATAGTATTGTAAATTATATTTATAAATACTCTTATCACAGAAAGGCACACATAAATTAATAAATACATAAAATATAAACATTATTTATTAAATTCATTATAAAATATATTTTTATCACAATACAATTAAAAAAATCACTTAATTTATAAAAACAGACAATAATTTATTAAATTTACAGTAAACTCAAACCCATTTCAGACTTCATATAATTGCGTACTTGATTAATAACTAATCCTTGAAGGTTATTGCTGGCCATTATCATAGAAACAGCTAACATTACATCTTGTGCATCAATGTTTTGGATAACGTCTTGTAATGATCGGACTAGTTGAGCTTTTTGATCGTTTGTCATATCACACATTATAACTTGTGCAGCCGATTTAAACCTGCCTTTTGCATTGTAAGCAGCAAGAATAGATCCGATTACACCTCCTAAAATAATTACAAAAAATAATTAGTTGTATTATATACTGTATGAGTTCCTAGTGCTATTTTTACCTATTCCCATCCCAACAGGGCCTCCAATAATACCTCCACCAAAGGCACATGCACCAATTGCACAAGCTCCTTTACCAGATTCTGTGACTGTTACTTTTAATTCCTTTAGAGTGCATACTTCTTGCACAATTGTTAAAACTTGTTCTTGATTAAATGGCATTTTATTTGGTACTCTGGTATTCAATGATATGAACAAGTTAACTATCTCTTACAGAGTGATGAAACAAAAACGAAAAAAACCTCAACCTCAATCTAATCTTTCAATGCTGCCAAGTCCCAAGTAAAATACATTATGGGCATCTTATATAAATTATTAGGTTTTATCTTGTTGATTTAAAAACACCTAATAAAACTATCCAAAAAAATAAATAAATAAATTGCACGCTGATATGCAAATTAATTAATCATAAACTTTTAATTTAAGGTTCAATTCCGTCAATCTTAAATTATTTAAGTTGGTAGCGTTGCCATTTTATCATAACCAAGGTTACTCATTAGCGTAGACGTAAAAAGGTAAAGTACAATACTTAATCTGAAACTATGATGAACTACTTACATTCAGTAGATATTCAAATTAAATTACGTAGCAAATAATAAAAATATTCTGAAACGTTTACTCAGTGGATCAAGGTCGTAATATCAATGACTTTTTTTAATACTCTATTATTCGAAACATCATGCAATGCGTGGGTTATTTTTGCGTAAGTAAAACAGAAAAATAAATTGTATGTAGAACAACACATACTACATATAACATGATGCAGAGACTGGTAAGGGATTTGTAATTTTTAACCAATTTTACTCAATAAAAGTGTTATAAAAAATAATTTATACGGCAAATGTTTTTTTTATTGGTATTTTTTTGGTAGGCATAACGTATAATAGTCGGTACACACTTGCAACAATCTGCCGTACCGCAACACCGTCGCGTAACATCCTCGCGCAACATTTCCTTGCAACATGGGACTTTTCTAGCGTCCCACCGCTTGTCGGTTTTATGCCGTCGGATCAAAGGAACGTTGCGCGACGATGTTGCAGCTCTCTTTACAAGTCAGTACGGCAGGGCGCAACAATACGGCAATGGAACGGCATTGTGTTGCGGGAGTATGTTACGCGACGATGTTGCGGTTCGCAGTTGTGTTGCGGAGTGATGGTACGCGACGATGATACGCGACGGTGTTGCGATACGGCAGATTGTTGCAAGTGTGTACGCAGTATAACATATATACTGCGTACACACTTGCAACAATCTGCCGTACCGCAACACCGTCGCGTAACATCCTCATGCAACATCACCCCGCAACAGTGTCCCATCGCTTGTCGGTTTTCTGCCGTCGGATCAAAGAAAATGTTACGAGACGATGTTGCGATACGCAGTTATGTTGCGGAGTGTTGGTACGCGACGATGTTACGCGACGGTGTTGCGGTACGGCAGATTGTTGCAAGTGTGTACGCAGTATAACGTGAACAACAAACATAGAAGTTTTTCAAATACTACAGGAAAAGAATCTAGTGTTTTTAGCGTTTTACAGGAAATACCTGAAAAATATTCTTAAATATTACTAGCATAAACGTGAGTTTGAGTTTGTCACTATTTAAAAACATATTTATTATAATTATGTATTCACCAAGAGCATTACAATGAGTATAAGTGCATCATATTGATTAAAGACGCCGATGAGCGTAATTATCTTTTTAATTTATAATTGTGACATTTATTCAAGTTGTTATGCAAAAAAGTTTTTATGGATAATAAACAAATATCAAAGCTTTTATGAACAATGCTCATGTTGTTAAGAATTACTTTACATATTATTTTCTATGTGAGTTATTAATAGCAAATAATAAGCAAGTGAAATATAAAAGTATAATATAAATATAATATAAAAAACTGTGAGTTGTAAAATATTTTGTAAGCTTAAATAGTGCGAAGCACAGTGTAAAGTTTATTGTCACTGAACAGTGTGTTATGCAAACTATAAATTGAACAAGATTGTAAATTGGGTGCATTCAAATAAAAGTGAGTTTCATATTGTACCGCATACACACAAAGAAATAATCGAGTAAAATAATTAAAATGCAAGAAAATAGTTCTAACAATAAAGTTTGCAGAAAATGTAAGTGAAAACTGTAAGTAGTAGAAACAACGGCTTCTTCACTACACGGATAAACAATCTATCACCATTTATAACCGACTGAAGCATATTTCACAAAAAAATATTGAAAATATAATTGCCAGGCTTCCAACAGCTTGAAAAGCATCATATCAGTCGCTTCCATTTGGCTGCGCCTGTGTATAAACCATTAAAATATGTAGATTTTATTTACTAACCAAGTAAATTATTTTACTTGGGTGATTTCGGTATTATAAACGTCAAATAATAAAAGTAGGTAAATGGAATAAATTAATCATCCAAAATCAAGGGATTAAAATTTATTCAATGAATAACTTGACACATGTCATGTTAGTTAGGTTATTTTTAATGTGGAGCAATTTCTGTTGAAAATCAACTTTTGATTGCTCTACGATGTTATGCAACTAACTTTCAAAAACACATCAATAACTACAATATTAAAATAACATATAAATGCGGCGTTGCAATTCTTTATTTTACGAATAGTTAATTTAGTTTTATAATACCGGAATACGTTTATTTGTCGTATATATTTAATTTGAGATTTGTTATTCGGTGATTTATTTTGTCTTTATAATACCGGCCTTAAGGGAACTGCGGCACAATTTCTAATTGCGGTGCTGTAACAATGTTGCGAGTTTTATAAACGCTTGTGCACCGGGCCTCCTTATCTATTCTATTATGTAACAAAAGTACGAATTTTTATATACTTATAGTAAATTAATAGTAATTCCACTACTCCAAACATAAATAGGCAACTTAATATACACAAAAATATTATTTGCTCTGTTGCACTCATGCCTTTGCCCGCTTTAGCATTCTTTTCTCGCGCTCGCACTTCAAGCATTTCATGGGCCAAGCTAAATTAGGGTGACTGTAGTAGTAATACGAATGCATTGAGCGACTTTTTCATTAAAAACTTCTGCTAATTTTTAACATTTTTATTTAGAATAAAATAGAATATAAAATCAAAGAATCACTTACTGCAGCAATTGCAATTGTTTCATTCAATTGATGCACAATCTACAAAATTGTACTCTTGCATAAAGATTGCATATTGTAACGTTAGGAAGAGCAAAACGATGTAATTCTATCAATTCAACTATATAAAACTATTAAAACTAAACTAAAGTTGGGTTAGGTAACGAGTCAATACAATTATTATGTAAAAAACATGCAATAAATATAGCTGCATTTCAATTACTCTCAGACACTGAGAATACACTATCATTTATTAGGTTGATACGGTTTTTGCCAACCTGTAGGAGTCTAACTGTCTAGTTGATTTGCATCAGTATTATTATACAAAATGTAAGCTTGGATATCACGCATAATTAATCTTATTATATTATTATTATAATAGCTTGTCTGTGTTGCCTTATTATATACAATTTTACATTGAAATGTTCACTTAATTCAACTTTTGCACAATGTGCCATATCCAACGTACAAAATCTAAAATAAAAAACAAATGCATTACTGCTACCCGAAGTGAGACGTTTTAATATCTTTGACAGAACCAAATTTACTAAATATCCGCCGCAAAAAAAAAAATGAACTTTATAAACGTACAAAAGATGTAAATAATAAAAATAATGGTAAAAATTGTACACTTTTTTTTAAATTATCAATACTACCGCAGTAACAGGAAGACTTTAACTTGGCTAATTTTATTGTTTTTGTTTTATCTCAGTTAACTTACAATTGTCTTATGTTAACAATTATTTATATCTAAAATTGCTTAAATAAGTTTGCTTGTAAAATACATCAAATTAAGTTTTTTAGTTGCAGTAGGTAAGTATTCAAATAAATATGAAGAGCATAATATACTTTACAAAAATAGGATTATAAAATTTCAAAGGAACGTAAGTGTAAGTGGCTGAAACATCTAAACCAAGCAATAATCTACAAAATAATGCTCTAGAATAAAGATGAAAGTTATGAATTTTTGAAAATCAAATTGAGGGCCTACTCTGCAACTTAATTCAAGAAGCTCTAAGAAAAAACAAAGTAAAATTGCAAAAACAAGACTTACGGTTAACCCTCTGATAACCAAATTAATTATTTTTACAAAAAAAAAGAGAATTGGTAAACTAAATCTACCAAAACTCTTAAATATGACACTACTGCTATCAACAAACATTGAGGAGAAGCAGGGAGGGCTGGCAATTACTGTACCCTGGAAAAAGCTGTTAAGAAAACACTTCACCTTTATTTGTGTTTCAAAGACCCTACAACGTCTGCACACATAAACAAGAAATGCAAAATGTGGTCAATGATTTGATTAGACTCTACACAGATGGCTAAAAACCAATAAAGATTCTGCAGCTAGAATCTAAGAAAACTAAGAAAACACATGCACATGATTGGTATTGAAGACAGTCCAACATGTAGAGGATGTGAAATGAATGACGAGTCGGTCGAGCACGTGCTATGTACATGTCCGGATCTCTCGTACAATAGTTGTGCTACCTCTGGAAGAAGTACAAAGGACTTAACTTTAGTTTACTCTACAACTCTAATTGAATTAAAAAAAAACTATATTTGTTAAAAAAATCTAAATACTTGTGGAAAAATACTATAAACTTTACATAAGCAGTATGAGCACAATATACTTAAAAATAATCATTACATTGTAATCTAGACTAAGTAACTGCTTCAAACTTTATAAAAGCAAATTTCAAAGAAATTGGACTCTACTAAAACGCTATAGAAAGCACAATAGTCAACGTAACTACTTCAGACTCAAAAACTACTTAGAATGCTTTAGACTAGCGCAATAGAAAAGAATGTAGAAGATAATATACTCTAAATAAAATATTGTTGTTTAAAATAGATCAAATTGGCTGAATGTCAAGTGACTCTAAAAACTGCAAAATATGTTTATTGATAGATTCTAGGTTCTAATAGATGAATGCCACTACAGGTGCTTGTTAAGAAAAAATGACACAGTCATAAATTATTTCCACAAATTGATTGTTATAAATACATACATAGTAATATTTACTACACGTTTCCATTACGTTTTAGGGCCGCTTTTACAAACCCCATTTAAAGCATAGTTAGGGTTTAGATAAAGATAAACTGAGGATAACTCATCCGGTGCTCGGAGCAGTAGTTATACTTAGTATAACGCTCATAACCTCGTAAGCGCCGTACATATATTATATTTGTGAAAATAAATAAGGAAAAAAGTAAGATTTGTTGCTCCAACTTTTGTCTTTTCTCGTCACTATCTGATTTAAACACATTTACGTTTTGTAAAGTAGACAATCTAAATTTACTTATAAATAACTTACGTCAAAATTGACGTTTCAATAGGTTATCTAGAGATAAACTAACCTAGCATTTGTAAAATGCATTGCGTGTTACACCAGGTATAACTATCGAATAGCTTATCCGGCGATTGTAAAAGCGGCCTTTAGTATCGTAATTTTAACAAATATTTTTTCTTTTAGATGTTTTTTTATTACGTTCTAACAGACTTTGGTGCACACCAGCGCACCGCGTTTTAATTACATTTTGTAAAGTGAAGTAACTTGCACAAAATCTTTCTTCCCCTTTCTCTTCTAGCCCAAAACAAATTAAATGATAATCACATAAATGTAACTGAAGTAATTACTAGACACATAAAGGTGCAAAATACTTGATTGGCTAAAAATCACAATTTTACATGATAGCGTCATACCTTAAAATCTCACAGTAGTGACAGATTATAATAAAACTATGAAATTACTTGAAACAACGATTTTATTTGGGGCAGGCAAAAAATATTGAGTGTAACTCATGCTAAAATGCTTTAGTAGCCCTTCGCTTTTAACAGCCCTCACTCGTTTTGCTCCTTTATGCCATTAAAAGCCACGAGCTGCTAAAGCCTATTTTTAGCCCTTGATCAGCCTAAAATAGTGTATAGAGTACACTATTTTAGGCTGATGTCAAAAATTTAATCTTTAAGTTGACTCTTCAATTTGTTTTTGATTGTGTTTGTCATAGGAATTACAATGGCGCAGTTGGTAGGTGCATTGGAGCTTTTGTTTTACCACCTTGGAACGCTCAAGGTGGTGATTGCTTTTGATTTTGGTATCGTGGTGGTTAAACGTTGTTGCAGATTTTTTTGTTTGCTTTTTGAATCGTACCAACCATTAGAAGCACTGCCAGTTATGGTTTTTAGTTGGCTTTGTTTTTTTTTATATAAGTTTATTACTAAATCAGTTTGTTGATAAAAGTTGTTGATACTTACTATCATTGACTACTGATCAGACATATCTTAGTTGCAATATCAATACGGCGATATACTAGTGCGCAGTTTAGATTTGTTCAAAGACATATTGGTCAGTTGGCAGTTCTTTGATGGCCGTTGTTTAATTCCATCTTTGATAGAAATCTTAGCCAATACCAGCACAATGTTGTAAGCTATGTTAATATCGATTCTACACATTTTCCCAGCAAGTGTGGACTGGACATCAAGTACCATTACTTGTTATTGTAACATATATCGTTAAGAGTCTCGGCTTGCTCTGTTAGGTCGTGCAAATACCAAGAATTAGAATAATTTTTCTCCGACGTCGCTTTGGTCAATTTCAACATAAAAAATCTTGATCTTAAGTTCTATGAACAATCTCATCTTTTCACTCTTTGCACTTTTTTTCTGGATTTTATTCAACGTTTTTAAAATTTTGTAGATATTTGAGACTGTCTTGTTAGTTCCTATAGTGATGGTTTTAATAAGCGTTTGGTGTACATTACAGTATGAGCGTAAAAATTGTTGCAGCTCTTAAAACGTTTTGATAAACCTGCAAACTTAAACTTATTAATCTTAATCTTATTTGTCATGTTTAGTTAAGACTTTGTATGCATGCTGGTAATCACATCTTCTGAACATGTACATTTATCATTAGGCACCTTTAATATTTTTAGGTCCTCTTGTAAGAAGCGGGGATTTATATAGGTAGTAAATTCAATTCTAAAGGTGCTCATAGACAATCAATATTATTATCAATAATATTGAACAACATATTGCTAGGACCACCTAGATGTTGCAATATAATTGCGCAATTTTTTGTTAGTTACTGGCACTTCTGCATTTAACATGTGAAATAAAATAAAGCAAGTTGTGTAAAGTTATAGTTTAAAAAAAAGGAAAAAAAAGGTGCAGATGGCTGAAGAAATGGTTAAGAAAAAAAGACATAAATACTTTTAGGTTAGATTGTACAATAAAAATTTAACTTTTCTGATTGACTTACATATAGCGCAATCTTTCAATATGATCTATTGACGGTCAATATTATTGTATAGTATCAATTATTGTAGATAAATGTAGAAGCACGTATTAGAATTAGCCAGTTAAAAACTAGATCTTCATTGGGTTATGACCTATATTGTCATTTAATATTTAATGTTATTTCAATAATAAATAAAATATTACATTGAAATTAAAAAGTGTGTACATTAATTATTGGAAAACCATAATGCGCGTAAAACCCAAAAATTCTAGCTCCGTCACTGTACTTTTTGATTAAATGTATTCAAAAAGTGGGTATTTGCGCAATATGTTATATACAGGGTGTCCGGAAAATACGTGTACAACGTTTGACGACAGACTCCTGACGTCAAAATAGGTCGATCTAAGCCGACTTAGTTATATCCAAAATTGTCTCGTTTAGCCGGTAGAGGGCGTCAAAAATTTGTAAATATTAAAAAGAAATTACCTGTAACAATAATTTTTTAAGTGACCTTGTTGCTATGGCGTTTAATAATTTGACAATTATTGACAAATTGTCACCAGTCTATGAAATTTACTCAAGTATACAATCAACATTCTTGAATTACAAGTTCATTTTACCATTAAAAATGGAAAATTATACAAACTCTCAGAAAGTTGACATGCTCCTGGTATACGGGTTTTGTCAAGGAAATGGGCGTCAGAGTGTTAGGGTTTACATGGAGAGGTTTCCTAACCGTCGAATACCAAACCACCAAACATTTGCCAATATTGAGCGTCATCTTCGGGAAACGGGCAGTTTTGAGAAAAAGTTTGAAGGCAGGGGTCGTATGCGAACAACTCGAACTGTGGAAACAGAAGAGATGATTCTGGAAAGAGTTGAAGAAGAACCAAGTACCAGTACCCGTCTCTTAGAACGTGAGTTAAATGTTCCTAAAACGATTGACAATGAGGTTTTAAGAGAACAGTTGTTACATCCTTACCACATACAAAAAGTCCAGGAACTTTTACCGACTGATCTCCCCATGCGGCTTACATTTTGTCAATTTATTAGAAACAAAAGAATCCTTGTTCCAAATTTTTGTAGAAAAATTATGTTTACTGACGAGGCATGCTTTACAAGATCTGGGGTAACTAATCTGCACAACGAACATATTTATTCCGATGAAAATCCACATGCCATTAAAATTGCACATCATCAGCATCAATTTAAAATTAATATTTGGGCAGGTATTATTGATCACTACCTTATTGGTCCCATTGTTATTCCCGACAGGTTAGATGGAAATATTTATTTAAATTTTTTGCAAGACACATTACCAATTCTTCTGGAGAATTTGCCCCTTTTACTTCGGATGGAAATGTGGTATATGCATGATGGTGCCCCGCCCCATTTTTCCGTTGCCGTTCGGCAATACTTACATCATCAATATCCCAACCGATGGATTGGAAGAGGCAATGATGCACCAGTAAAATGGCCACCACGTTCTCCTGAGTTAAATATGTGTGACTTCTTTTTGTGGGGCGCTATTAAAACAGAAGTTTACAAGACTCCGGTAAACACACGCGATGATTTATTGCAGCGGATTTTAAATGCAGGCAACCATTTTAATAATCCCGAGACATTAGATAGTGTCCAATATCATTTTTTAAAGAGTGTTAATAAGTGTATTCAGCAAGATGGCGGTCATTTTACACATTTGCTTAAGTAATGTTTTTGTTTTACTTAGTTTCTTTCAATAGATACTTTCAACTTTGTTATACTTTTGTTTTTTTTGACGCCCTCTACCGGCTAAACAAGACAATTTTGGATATAACTAAGTCGGCTTAGATCGACCTATTTTGACGTCAGGAGTCTGTCGTCAAACGTTGTACACGTATTTTCCGGACACCCTGTATATATTATGCTATAAATATATTTTGTGCGCAATGTGAATAGCTTTTCTGCAATTTTTCATGTTTTGTCTAAGAAATGGGCTTTTAAGCTTTTATTAATAAATTGCAATAAAAAAATTTTATGAATAATTTTTAATAAACTTTGTAATGCAATGTTTTTGATAAATTTTGGTTAATGAAATAGATCTTTACAAACTGTATGCATTAAGTTAGCTTTTTGTGCAATAAATGTGTGGTATATTTGCAAATTAGTTTTTTATGCAATTTTTGATAAATAATTTCATGCATTTATTTTATAAAATTCTTCTTTTATATTGAATCATCTTAGCAGCATTTGCTTATGGCGTTTTTGACTGTCACTTTTTGGGCACTAGGGTGTGCCCTCGGTCAATATCTGGTGTCGACAACGCTTTTTTTTCAAAACCGCTACAGTAAACGTGCTTTTTTTGCTCTGTTTGCTAATGTAGCTATAGTTAAACGTAAGTATTTTTTTTTCTTAAATAGCAATATATTTTTCTTTCTCTATACGTGTGCTTCAAAGTTTTCAAAATACACTGGGCAACCCGCACTGTTCAGTAGTGTCAGGTTTTTAATGACTAAAATCCCCAACTTTCTTATTCCTTACTTTGAGGTGGTTTGCTTGGCGCTCGTAGCACTGCTGTCCTGTTGGACCTGTTGTACAGTTTTGATGTTTTACTTCTTAAGCAATTTTGTCTCTTTGATGAAGTCCAGTATCTTTAGCCAATAGTGTTTGTTTGCCAAAGATGGCTATGCGTTGCTGTTTGTAAGCTTCGCGTTCATTCAGCAAGTGTATTGGAGTCTAATTTTTTCCACACACCTCCGGCATAGAGGTTTGTCCATTCCTATTGCTATTTCCATTCTATGCAAGTGCCTGGTTCATTCATCAATCCTGTGAGCCTTTGCAGTCTAATACGATTTATTTGTGTTTTGTTTTGATATCATGCCATGATCCTGTTAAGAATATTCTTGAATGTGTTACAGTTCTTTTACAGGCACCTTAAGTCTGCTGCCGATTATTTCTTTTCCGGTTTTGTATGGGATCCCAAAAGCGAGTTCTGGTCCAGTGAAATGGGACATTGCTTCATGTTTGGCAAGCTGATTTGCCATCAGTTTTTCTTTTATTCCTTGGTCTTTTGGTATCCATACCAGAGAAACTTTGCAGGTGGTGGCCACTGCTTCCAGACCGTATATGCAAGTCATAACCAGTTTGGATTTTATTACTGGCAATTGCTGGGCCTGCAATGCAGTTTGATTATTTGACATGATAGTTATCAGACTGTCAGGTTTCAGTCTTTTTTTATCATGTTTCTGGCGCACCATTCGATGGCAGCCACCTCAGCCTGAAAAGTCATATTTACCCAGAAGTAGCAAAGTTTGCTTTTATTTTAGTTTTTGGCCTTATTTGTGTACCAGATAGTTCTTTTGATTGTTTTTAAGTATCTAATGCAGTAGCTCTTTATGAAATCTGACCTCATCATTAAAGTTTCTTCTTCGTGCAACATATTTGTTATGTTAAGCCTATGGGTTCCAAGGTTTACAATGTGTTCATTTATTTTTAGTATGTGTCTTGCCGTCGCCATTACCATACGGTGAAGTGGCGGTAACAATAATAGTACTTCTATAGCTGTTGTGGGTATTGTTTTCATTGCCCCGTTATCAACAGACATGGCAGCCTCTGACTTCGGGAGCGTGGTTTCATACATCTTCAGTTTTGGTTTGTGGTGTTTTGCCGTCTTGTAAACAGTACAATCGTCGTTTTGCTTGGGTTTACTGATAACTCTTCTTTTCTGCACCACTTTTCTATAGTATTTAGTGCACTCTGTATTATGTTTGATACGGTTGCTCTAATCTTCCCGTATACAAGGATAGTGAGATCATCTTTGTAGTGTAAAGCTTATGTAGGGGTAAAAGTGCGCCCTCCTGTGGGCACTTACCGGCGACTTTGGCTCATACAGTTTTTTCATATTTATATTATTATGATTACAGTTTGGTTCTTGAGCATGGATTTGACCCATTAGTGGACGAGAGGGTTTATTTTTTGGCTTTCCGTTTCCTTTGCATAGATTTTAAGGTAGTATTGTCAAATGCTCCCTCAATGTCTAGAAAGCACCCGAAGCTATTTCTTTGCATTGGATAGTGTTTTTGCACTTGTTGATTAGCTGGTGTATAGCTAGTTTGCAGAATTTGTCCTTTTGGTAGGTTACTGGTGCTGTCGGGCCTTTAGCGCCTCGTCCCGTATATACCTGTCGACTGTTTTTTCTAACAGTTTTTGCATAAAAGATGTAAGCTGATTCTTCTTCTTCTTTACGTGGCATCTTTTTTCAGGAGGTTTGCAACCATCATCGCTATCTTCATCTTAGAAGCAGCAGCACGGAATAACTTTTGGGATGTGGTGTTATACTATTCTCTCAGGTTACGCAGCCATGAGCATCAGCGCCTACCGATGTTCCGCTTGATTATTATCTTCCCCTGCATTATCAGTTGGAGTAGTTTGTATTTTGCTCCTCTGGTTATGTGCCCTAGATATTGCAGCTTTCTTCTTTTTATTGTTTGTATGATTTATTGTTTTTTGTTCATACGTTCTATCACTTTAATGTTTGTCATTTTGTCCGTCCATGATATTTTAAGCATTCGTCTGTAGCACCATACTTCAAAGGCCTCTAGTTTTTTTATTTCATTTTGCTTTAGAGTCCATCTTCCATTCTATAGAGTAGTATAGAGAACACGTAACCTCTAAGCATTCGTGTACGCAAATCGAGTTTAATTTACCTATCACAGATGAAAGCACGCATTTTAAGAAATGCGTTTCTGGCCATTTCAATTCTGCATTTGATTTCTATGGTTTGGTCTATAGTATTGATTATGCATGTGCCAAGGTATTTGTATTTAGTTGTCTTTTCTATACGTGTGTTGTCAATGTATAGGTCTTGATGTTGTGTTCGGGTTTTGGTTATTACCATATACTTTGTCTTTTTCAAGTTTATTTTAAGACTATATTGCAGACCAATCATTTAACTTGTTTGTTAATATCTGAAGGTCTGCAAGAGTTTTTGCCATTATAACAGTATCATCAGCATACCTTAAATTGTTAACCGTCTGGCCGCTTATTGTGATTCCAGTTTTTTACTTAGTGCTTTCCTGAATATCTCTTCGTAGTATAGATTGAACAGCATGCAAGACAATATACAACTCTGCCGTACTCCTCTTGGTATATGTATTTTGTCTGATTTGTCATTGTCTACTTTTATCGTGGCTGTTTGGTTCCAGTAGAGCAATTCGATAATCTGTATATTTTGAGAGTCAATATTTCTTTGCTTCAATAGATCTATTAGAGTATCATGTCGAACCTTATCGAAAGCCTTTTCATAGTCTATGAAGCATACGTGTGTATCTAGGTTCATATCTAAACATCTCTGTGTCAATACATTAAAACTGAATAATGCTTCTCTTGTACCAAAGCCATTCCTAAAACCAAATTGAGTGTTTCCTATGTCTTTTTCTAGCTTGTTATAAAGTCTCTTGTAAATAATTTTGAAAAATGCTTTTAGTGTGTGTCTCATCAGACTAATAGTTCTATGGTCGTTACATTCTCTGGCATTTGTTTTTTTTAGTATCGTTATAAAGGTAGATTTTATTCATTGTTTTGGTATTATTCAGGTTCTGTAGACTGTATTAAAGAACTTATTGGTCTGTAGGATTTAGCCAGAGCATATGTAGATCTTTTCGGCTTTGGTATAAATGCCACCTTGACCGCTCTACAGTCCCTTGGCATTTGTGAAAGTGGTAAACTTGCTTTGAAGATCTTGCATAGAAGCTTTTTCAGCACTGCGAATCCTTCCTGTAGCATGATGGAATAAATTTTATCGGTTTCTGGCGACTTGATTGGTTCGAATGTGTTGATCTCCTATTTTAGATTGCCCTGATTAATTATGGACTTTGCTTTTTCTTATGCCCGTATTACACTGTCAATAATTATATCTTGAATTATATATATAAAAATATTTAAACCTTAAAAAGTTTGTAAAATGCACAAAATATCATCAATCTTATTGTAGATTGAAATTTTAAGAATATTTTTAGGTTTTCTTTATAATTAACACATAACATGTGAGTAATAGCATTTATAATATAACCTAACTATTTTTAAAAACTGTTAATTCGTACATTTTTTGTGTTAATTCTAAAGAAAAACTAAAAATATTCTTAAAATTTCAATCTACAATAAGATTGATGATTATTTGTGCATTTTACAGACTTTTTAAGATTTAAATATTTTTATATATATAATTCAATAAAGAATTATAGATCAGTGTCATACGGGCATAAGTCTTTTTTGTTTGTCAATTTCAGTTTTTTTTTTATTAGAAACTTGTCAACATTGGGCCCGAAAAGTGTGTCTGCAGCAGCCCTTGACCTACACTGTGTCTTTGCTTAAGGTTTTTTCGAGCCACGAGCATGTGGGACCGTTTAGAACGTCCTTACAGTATCTTCACAATTCTACAATTCTTTTTTAGGTGTTTTTATGACTTTATTATATGCTGTAAGAGCGGTTTTATATGGCTGAACAGCTTTTTAGTAACCGCCATTGCCTTGTCAAGCACCTTGTTCCACAAAGTAATCTTGTTGGAGATGTGTGTGCATGCATGATCAGACAATGAGGGCTCATCCGACACGTACCACTTTTTAACTACTTTATTTGCTTTATAATGTTAAGTCATTAACTTTGGAGCGCGATTTATTGCAAAACAATTGGTTGTTACCTTTGTTCCTGATATTAATTCTATTATAAATTCTAAGAATTTCTCACTTTTTAGGTTTATGTTCTTGGTCCAACATGCTACATGGTAAGCGTTAGCGTCCAATAATTAGCGGTGCGTAATTTTCTTGCTTGTCAGCTGCAGTAGGTCTGCAGGTTTCCTACTCTTCCCTTCTATCACCACCTTGGCTGTCATCAGGTCTCTGAAACATCCTATAATGGCATTAGGTTAAATACATGCTTTGCTAAGATGCATGTACAAGGTTTGCATATGAGTTGTGCTGCTAGCAGTCACTTGCCCGGTATGCTTAACTTTTTATTACTTTCTTATAGATCCAAAGTTCTTGAATAAGTGCGATGTCAATATCGTGTTTGACAATATACTCACTGAGGGCCGCAGAAGCTGTCCTGCAGTGATGTAAATTGATTTACACAATGTTTAACATTACTGTTATTGTTCATCGGTAATCGGCGGTAGGTTTTGTTACACGGCCTTCTCGACGGTTTCTGTTTCTTTCGGTTTGTCTCCGTGTTTTAGGAGGGGGTCAGGGGTGCTATTTTCGAGTTTTCACGAAACACGTTCGTATAGGAAAGTGACGTATTTTCACATGAGATTCAATATTCGGTATTTTTGAACGGTGCAATCTCGATCGTAGCACATTTGTTCTCATGAAATACATCGAGTGGGTATAACCCATGAGAACAGCCTTTTCGTCATACTTTTCGTATGGGAAAATTTGACATTTATGCATTAAATTCCTGTTTATAAACATAAGATAACCTCTATGTTTAGGTTATAAATATCAAATATTAATTTGTTTACAATGGCATTAAACCAACAAATTCATTTAGCAGCAATAGCTGTTTTGGAGAATGCTGAAAATCAACCACAAGTTGTTCTAAGCTGTCATCATCGCGATGATCTTTTTGTAAATTTAAGTAATCAGTAAACATTGTATTGTCTAAACAAGGTGGCGGTGAGCCATTATTTTGAAACCATTTCTACCTGTACAAAGTAGACAATCAGCGTTGGATGTTCAAAGCGCAACTCGATCTTTTTATTTAAATTTAAATCTCCCAGGTTTTCCACCTTAAAATGTGATGGTATACCAACTTCAGGTAACATTTTACAGTGATGCCACATACTTTCATACAAACAACATAATTTTAATTCGTACACCGTTCAAAAATACGCGTATTCGTTTTCATGTGATTTTTTCATGAGAATTGATTCTCATTCGAAACTATTCAAATGAGTTCGAAAATAGCACCTCTGAGCCGAAAAAGTTATCTTAGATAAACTTAAGAAGAGTTTATCTATAAGCAGGATGTGTTTGGTCTTTTTATGTTTTGATTTGGAGTTGACCACTTGCCAGGTCTTAGTGTTTATGGTGTTTTGCACCATTAACATTATTAAAACAGTTGCTGAAATGCTCAGCTTTGAAGCAGTATTAGCCAAACCCGATGTTTCTCATTTAGTTGAAATATTAGAAATATGGTAAGTACTAATTATTAAACTTAAACATTTTTAATTCAAATGTTTTGTTTAATAAGTTTAAACGTTTTAACTCCGTCACTGCAAGAAAAATTATGTATACCGATCATTTAACTTAAAGTGTTGGTACCTACTTTTGAGCCTGTTAAACAAGTGAAGATAGCTTCATTACAAGTGTCAGGGGAGTTCAATCAGCTGCTGTCAGTCAACTGAGATTATTGAAAAGGGGCGAGAACAGAAAAAAACAACAAACAAATATTTACAAACCCACAATGTTCCCCACACCCACGCATTATATTATGTAATTAATACAATAAAGCCATTACAATGCATACACGTTCTACTCCTGGTTAACCAATTAACATTCTAAACATGAATGGTGCTATAAACCAGGAGTCTCATACTGACCACAGTCCTTTGGCTGATAGGAGACCTATTATAACATGTATGCACAGTTATTTGATGTTGTTTTACTATCACTCATATTTTAAAATTGTAGGTGCTGGTGAATTAGAAGTCTTTTCATCAGTCGAAGATGGGTTACTGCAAGCCTTACCACAAGATGCATGTGAATGGCGTCGTAGTTTGGGAAGGCCTGTTAGATCTGTTCATATTAGTGCAAATTTTGCTCCATTTAGCCCAGCTGCATTACCTAAAGTAAATCAATGGGATTTAATACGGCAACCATTATTTCATATATATTGGACAGAATGCAATGTAATATTATATTTATTAAACTATTCTCAAATTACTTATTATAAATTTGTAGGATGTAGATGCATATAAGGCTACTGTAAGAGATGATGTAGAGCTGTGGTTGAAAGAGTTAAATGCAAAGGATATTCCTGATTGGTTAATAGTTGTTGTTGAAAATTATGATGGAAAAAGAGCAAATAAATTACTACCCAGAACTACTGTTCTGGATAAAATTCGTACAGATTTTGCTCCCAAGCAAGGTATTCAGTTTTTATTGATATTTAACTAATGAATTAAATTTACATATTTGTAGGTGATAGATGCATATCGGTGATAAATCCAGGAAGAGTTGAAGCAAGATCAGCTGATTCATGGCGAGGTTTAGTATCTAGAGTTCGTCATTTATTACTCGTAGGTTTTGCACGTGCTGTATCTAGATTGGAAGATCATGTTCGACAGCAACGTGAAAAGCGTACAGAACCTGGATGGAATTTTATGGCATATTTTAAGTTACAAGTAATATTTTCACTCAATTAATTATGTTTGTATTAATATAAGTTTATTTTATAGGAAGAATTAGCTCAAGTATTGGAAATGTTAGGATTATATGATGAAGCTCTTGTTCAATATGATGAATTGGATGCCCTATTTTCTCAATTTGTAGTGAACGGTCAGACTGGTGATAATATCAGCTGGCTTAGTGAATTTCAAAAGCCTTTGGAGAGATGGCATGGTTTAAAATTGGGACCTTCTGCTTTACGGGATATTCCGTCACTGTTAGAACTGCGTGCTTATTTGTATGCGAAGCAAGCGCATATGTTGTTGCTATTAAATAAAATTTGGGAGGTAAATGATTTAATTTTATGAGATAGTTTTAATAAAATGTATGCTTTTGTAGGTGGCCTCTAGGTGTCTACCATTTCTCCATACATGCACCAGGGAACTATCCCTTTTGGAAATATCAGGACCTTTGGGTGCTGTAGCCTGCTGGTTGTTTCTGGCATGTATGGAAGTACTTCATGCCTGTGATAAATTTAATCAAGCCGAACAAATAGAGGCTTATTCTTTACATACTGCCAGCCTATGGGCATATGCTAGTCAGAAGCTCAGGTACTTGGGTGAATTATGCGGATTAATGCCTGGTGGTACACCAACATCTGATCAATTACACACTGTCGTTTATTTATCTGCTGGAATGGGGGATAATCCTGGACCACCAGATCATCCTTCACCTACGGATAAATTAAAACAGGCGATCTGTTCACAGGTTGCTTTTAATAAGACATATTTAGAACTTGCCGAGCTTGCCATGGGAACTTATAAACACATTGGAAGATTACGTTCAGCTAGATTAATTGGAAGAGAAGTTGCTTCATTTTATATGCTCTTAGGTAAGACTAAACAAAATTATATTGTATTCTCCACTGCTTGTATATAGTTTTTTTTAAATGGTTGTGAATTTTTTTTCAAATCTCATTTTTAAACTGCAATGTTCAAGCTATACCTAAAAAGGGAGACAAGTCTGGTTCAATTGCATTATTGTCCAATACGCAAAAAAATTTGAAAAATATATTAATTTATACATTGTGAAGTTCTTAGAACAAAATAACTTAAGGTTAGGTAACCGTACATACCAGTGAGCAAACAGTGGTTATATTTTTATCTTTCTCTATTTTTGTTTGATCACTGAAATCTCACAAAAACTGCCGCTTGTAAACAGTCAAAAACTGCCGGTTGTAAATAGTTACATCTGTCATTAATTTTTTTATGATTATTTTAAGTTAGTAAAATATTTGCTATATAAACATTTACTTTACATCGAATATTCATTTTTTATAGAAATTTTTACTAATTATTTTTATAAATTATTATTTACAATTCATCTCATTATAAGTTATGATGTTTAAATTTGACATACCGGACAAATTAAAATGCTTCCAATAGCGGTTTTAAATTTACAGGTTGGTACATTTGAAGTCAAAAGTAAATAAATAGGAATTCTTACAAATATTGGTTGCGTTCAGTACAACTCATCAGTTGCCAGCGCTGACTCATCAATCAATCAATAAGCCCTGAGCCCGTCTGAACGGTAATTTTTGTCATTGTTGCCAACCATGTAAACTTTTATCAACTACATAAACATAAAGCTCAGAGTTTTGAATTTAAATAAATGATTTAATTAGTTTATGAGCCGCTACTTAACGAGATATAATATATTCTCAATAAGTAATGCGATCTAATCCTACTTTGTAATATTTTTAGGTTTGATTATCTTTATCATTTTTTACTTCTCCCACCCAAGTTATTACAGCGTTAATATTACGTTGTAACCTCATAGTTACCTATGTTGCTCCTTTTCTCGTTTAAAAATATATATAACTTTTATGTAGTTTGGTTTTGACATGATGAATTTACTTTTCAAATAAAAGCGCGGACCAAGCGAACATAGATGTATGATGAGTAAAATGACAAGCGCTGCCAGCAAACGATAGTTATCAAACGCGTTCAGTACGCATGATGAGTCGTCCTGAACGCGGCCATTCACTAACAGTTCAGAGATGTAAGACCAAAACTTTTAAGAGAGATTTTTTTAATTGTACTATTGGCACTTGGAATAAACTTCTAAAATTTAGTTTTTTTGAGACTAAATCTAGTCTTCAATGTGATAGTTTCAGCAAGTGTGGTTTCACTTGTTGAAATTCAAAGGTTTTTATGTTGTAATATGTCACATACACCCCAAAATTAAATTCACACTTGAAACAGAGCAAAATAATCAAATTAATTTCTTAGATTTAATCTTAATTCACAACAATAACAAAATAGAATTCGATATATTTAGAAAACACTAACACTCTTTGAAAACATTCTTTGAAAAACAAAATTAACAAATTGCTTTTAGACCAAGTTGCATTTCAGATATATTATTTAATGCTAAAGATAAAATTAATTTCTTTATGAAATCTCATGTTTTGAATGCAGTACCCTATATGTAGGTCAAATTTGTCGAAGTTTTGAAACTAAGTGTATAGACTAAATCATGATACAAGTCATTTGCACATTATAAATTGTAATCATACCTTCCTCAAAATTAATAAAACTAAAATGTTAGAGACAACTATACAAAAGGCACTAAGCTTAATCAGTTTGAAGCTGCTAAAATTCACAAAAAACAATGTAATTCTCTTCTTAATCTGCTGAACAAGCAAAATAACTTATCACAATATAAATCACCACTGTTTAAATCCTTTTAGATCATCAGTAATGCGATTTATATTTCGCTCACTTCAATTTATATATTAATTTTTCTGTATAAATGTAAATGTAGTGATAAAAACTGTACTTCTTTGAAACTCCATTTATGAAAATACAATCTATAAAATTACATAATTTATTTTAGCTTAGTATTAATTTGTGTCATTCACAGGTGAGGTGCAGAAATCAGCTGCTTTCTTAGGAGATGCTTTAAGAACATTTGAGCAGGATAATTGGAAAGAATTAGCAGCTCAGACTCAAATTGAACTTTCTGAATGTTACAAGAAATCAAAAGACACGCGCAAGTACATCCGAGCATGTGCAGCGGTTTCAGCAGCTGCTGAAATAGACAATTTAATTAGATGGACATATTTTGATGAGATGCGCAAGAATCTAACATCTTTAGATCGTAGCCTAGTAGTGCCTTTCAAGGATATTATAAAGATAGTGAGTGTTCGTGTAAAAAATGAAGGAATAATAATGCAAGATAGGGACATTGAGGTGGAATTAATTTTGGCTTCAAATTTTCCAAGAGAAATTTTGTGTGATAAGATACTAATATCTATGGAAACTGACATTAAAGAAACTAAAAAAGGTCGTAGAAGCAGTAATCTTGTTACAAGCAAAGACTTGAAGCAAGCCGATCCAGCTCTGCAACGACTACGAATTCAAAGACATATTGATTATAAGCAAGATAAACAAGTGTCATGCGCGAGTGTTGTGTGTCATAATCCCCCGCTCAAACGTGCCGACAGTAACGCATCCCCGTTCTACCATAGCGATTTTCATTATAATGTTCGTACTAATGAAACTCAGTTTAATTTAACTCCTGGTATAAACATTATAAGACTGAGTAGAAAAGCGGACGAGACTGGCAAGTTTTATTTAGGACAGGTCTCTATACAAATAAGGTTAATGGAGTTGATTTCTATATCGCTTACTCCTAGATTAATGCTTGAAGTTAAAAGAGAAGAACCAACCTTACGGCTAGATAAAGGTGAAGATGCTCTACTTTCAGGAATCGAACAAATTATGCAGTTAACTCTTGCTGTGGGAAGTTATCCAATTGAAGCTGTAAGTAGACATAAAAATTTTCAGTTCAAATTTACTATAGATGGAATGTAATTTATATCATTTTATTATTATATTTTCATCATATGTCTAGAGATGCAACATATTTTATATATCAATAAAATCATGTATTTATTTATTAATATTCAGCGTGGTAAGTGTTAACAAGAGAAACAAAAAGATTATTTTTGAGTTTTGAAAAAACATTTTAATTTATAATTTTTTTTTACATTTTAAAAATATAAATTTTAATCATTTGAAAATATTGATCTTTTTTAAATGTTAAATGAATTATATATAAATTTTATAATATACCACATAAGTGGAGAGTATTAACAGAAAGGTAAAACAAACAAATCTTTTAGATAAAAGTTTCATCATTTGATAAAAAAAACAATGGAAAAACGTTTTCATTTATACAGGGTGATTTATTTGCATATAAATCACATTCAAGGTAACCACAGAAAAGCAGAAATTATTTTGTTAGGAGACTTTTTTCTTTTGGTAACCTAAAAAAAAGAAAAATGTAGATTTGAAGTCAAGTCTCAAGTCAAGCTTTCAGATGCTGCATTCTTCATTGTTCCGTACTTTCTCCAACTTTAATTTGAATGACATTCAGCCCTATTCTGTAACTTTTCTAGTTAAAGACATTGTTCAGTAACAACATTGTTATGGTGAAACTCGTAACGATTTTCTTAACAATAATGTTCAGTATTCCTATTACTAAGGACAACATCGTTAATTATTTCCGTAACAATTTATCTTTATATAAACTACATGAAGTTAGCATTCGATCACTGCTTTGCAAGCGTGCGATTGGTACGTGCATGCATCTATCGCATTTCAAAGTTGTTTCTCTTTTTAATGTTTAGAAATTCCTAACGTGTTCCTAACCTTATAAAAATATCAGCTAAATATAAAATTCATATAGAAATTAAATGGAAAACTACATAGGCTATTGGTGTTATTAATTTTATTTAAAAACAATGATGGAATGTTTAATAAAAATACTGAAGTTACGCTGACGCTGATACATGAGTGAATTAAAATTGTTGTAATAAAATTATTAAATTAGTAACAAATGTAGAAATTATTTTACATAAATAATAAATTGCTTAAAGTCAGATACATGACATAATTAAACTTGTAATATAATTATTTAATAGTTATGTTTATCTTAATTTAATAATTATACTACAAGTTTAATTTATGTAAAATCATATACAAATTTTATTAGATTTGATTGAAATTATTTATTTTATTGCGTCATATTTTTTTACTGATTTACAATAGTAGGAAATATTAATATAAGCATGTTTCCCACTTGAAATATATAAAATGTATTATAATAATTCTTATTTTGAACAATTATAGAAGTAAATTGTTAGGTTAAGAATATCTTTAAGGCTTAACTACCACAGTGAGCGTGATTGTTAACTTAAAGACTATCCATAACCACAAATCTTAAATTTGACAATCAAAATATTTAGCGGACGCGTTACTGAATACGAATTCTTTTCGATGTTGTTAACTTAACAATTGTTCTTGAGTTAACAACTTCATACATCTTTAACTCTTAAAGATTTGCTTACTGAATAGGCATGAATCTTCAAATAACCAAAAATTCCATCCATAGGCCAATTGTTTTTTTGTTACACTTACATATATGTGTGTATATTTGCAAGTACAAGTGAATAATGTAAAGAAGAAAGGGTGTATTGAAAAAGCTGGGGCACTCTTTGTCGTTCAAAAAGTTGGACTGTCACTCTGTGTGAAATTCAAATTGTTTGCAATAAGAGAGCGTTGCACCAAGAGTGCACTCTTCTCTAACCAAGTTAAAAGCTGCAGATTTTATTGACATTTACACGTGAAATGTGTTAAAAAATTGGGAGCTTTGAGTGATTTTCTCTAGTTCCAACAAAATATTTAAAATAAACAATACATTTAGTTAATACATAGAACAAGTAAAACTAGCAATTTTAAACTAAAATATTTTAATAGATTTGGATAAAAGTAAGTAAAACGACATCCACACATTTTCTAAAACGGAAATAAAACTACCTAGAACATAAAGTCCTTAAATGGTCTTGTTCTTTCAGTACAGTTTAAGGGTAACACTTATTATAATTATATGCACTTTCAAAATAATATTAGGTTCATTGTGTTACAACTTATTTTTAAAATGCTCAAGAATTGACACTTTCTGTAATCACGTGACCTACTCAGTTGGTGTGTTCTCCATATACCAACACTTTGTTTTTTTAAACGCACCCTAGCTTTTGGTAATCATAAATATAATAAATGTATATCTGATATTTAAGATTAGGATGAAGAAAACTCCAATTTTAAGAAGTGATGCCAGTATTATTGTAATATGTACATTATACTACCTGTAATTATTATTACTGTTTACTTTTAACTTGTGCATATTAAACAAGTCAGTTTTAACACAAATGTGTTATACCTAATTAAAACTTTTGATTTTTAGAATTCCAAATTAAAGTTAGCTGCATCACGAGGTCTTTCCATGCAGTATAAAGATGAAGCTTCATTAGTAGGTAGTTTAGAATATGAAATTGAACAAATAAGGCCTTTTGAGACTACAACCGTGCCAATTAGGGTCCTGGCCGATCTGCCATCCAAAGACCATCAAGTGACTATTACATGTCCTTGGTCGAGCAAACCATTACAAGTTCAACTCAGCTTTTCACCTCCATTAACAACTTCCTGGCGTTTACATACAGTGAAACATAGAAAATATATACAAGTTACAATAACCGGTCAGTGTGAAAAAGAATTATCAATCGCAGAACCTATTTTATCAGTTGGTAATACAGTAAAAGTTGCCAGTTTTAATTCTCCATCTAGTCAAGTAAGCTGAACCTACTGGTGTAATGGCAGAAATTGAATTGTTATATTTTTAGACAATTCCCAATGGATTGAGTACTTCATTTTCATATGAACTAATAATGAATCCGAATTCGGATTATTCTAAATTAAGAGGAGATTTTAGTCTGCAGTATACAATTGATAAAAGTAACTCCAAAGACTTAAGAAGTTATCATTACTATTTTGAAATATCCGATTATCAGGTATAATATATAAAATATACAACTTATTATACAATATTAATGTATGTAACATTCTAGACTTTGTATAATGTGGAAGCAAATGTTGAGCCAACCAAAGGCAGTGAATTTTGTAGGGTGGGTAGCCTATGCCATTTGCAGTTGGTTATAAAACCAGCAGGTCCTTTTATAGAAGGTATAAATTCACTAATGTATGAAGTAGTTGCCGATCAAAATTTATGGGCTGTTTGTGGACGAACTGCTGGTGTAATTTCATTTGAATCTACAGCGGATCCACAAACTGTTACATTTGATGTTATGCCACTAAATAGTGGATATTTACCATTGCCTCTTGTTAGATTATCTAAATATATCCCAGCAGATAGCATTATTTCTAATGGTAAGTTCCTATTTTTGTTTAATATAGATTGATTAATTATAATATTTTTAGAAACTGGCAAAAGTGATCATCCAAGATTAGAACCATTCTGTCCAGGACAGGTATATAATGCAAGCAAAGGTCATCAAGTTTATGTTATAAATTCAAGCAGTGATGGACACTCATAATTATATTCTTCAAAATATATCTCACGTTTCTCACTACAATTAAATTTCTCAAAGAAATAAAAATTTAATTTTTTGGTTTGTGATTGTAATTTGTGCCAAGGCCCTACTTTTATTTTTTATTTTATTATTACAAAATCTTTTGTTAATTTAAAAGGCTCTGGCTCAAAATATATTAAAAGCTTTATTATATTTATCTATAGATTTTCATCACACATGCATGTGCAATCAAGGTAAACATATTGTTATATTTATTTTTATACTCGCAAGAGCAAGATTGACACTTTAAGCTAATACTCAGATTGTATACATTGTATAGATATGGTTCATGTATAGGCTATTTGTTATTTTAAAGAAAAATATGTGTAATTATATTTACTTTTATTTTTAAGGTAAAGGATTATATTTTTAATAAGTTATATATGTATATGAGTTTACATAAATGTCATCAATTTGATAATAAACACATGCAGAGAGCATGCTTTCTTTTAAAATATAATTTTTAATAATGAATATAATGAACAAATTTGTACATAAAATAAGAGTACTATTTTTTATTTATAATTATACACTAATGTTCACTTATAACAAATCTGTCTTGATGAGTATTTGTGAATTTCTGGACGTCATGGAGATTACGTACTCGATTATAACAATGTTTATGATTTCACCTATCAATAATTTAACTATTATTGTCATCTAATCCTATGTGAACACAGTCTACACCTGTTTAGATTTTTTTTAAATACAATTGTTTCGGTATCAAGGAAATTTATGGAACAAAATTTTTTTGGCAGGTATATTGTTACGTGGGCTAGATCAAGTAATTTTATTATAATTCACATTAAATCAAAACAAACAAACGGTTGTATTTCTACTCTGTTTAGAACACATATTTTTAGTCTAATTCAATAAAACAACTATTATAGCATGGAGCATCATAGAATTAATCACGTTATACGTGGAGTTAGCTGCTATTGAATGGTGTGCTAGAAATATGATCAAAACACTTCAACAGACCATCATGTCGGACAGCGTCACCACAGGCGAAACGCTTACCAGAAATAAAATCCAAACTGGTGATATGAACTAGGTAACCAACTTGGCACAACAAATACATGAACATTGGCAAAAATGTGTTATTGTGAAGATGAGGTAATAAACGCAAGTGTTAAAAAGTTAACACCAATTAAAAAAATAACGTCGGTCGTAACGATCAACATTCGCTTATGCCCGTATTACATTGTCAATATCTTGAATTATATATATATATAAAAATATTTAAATCTTAAAAAGTCTGTAAAATGCACAATATGTCATCAATCTTATTGTAGATTGAAATTTTAAGAATATTTTTAGGTTTTCTTTATAATTAACACATAAAATATGAGAAATAGCATTTATAATATAACCTAACTATTTTTTTAAAACTAAAATTATATAGAAAAACTAAAAATATTTTTTAAATTTCTATCTGCAATAAAATTGATGATCATTTGTGCATTTTAAAGACTTTTTAAAGTTCCTTCCATAATTATATATATAATTCTATAAAGAATTATAGATAGTGTCATACGGACATTAATCCCGAATTAGGCATACATTACAAGAAGCAATTATTCTTGGCGTTTGTTCCGTGTTTTATACTGAACTACTAAATTCACACAAACAAACAGATGATGGATTCAGCCAAAAGCAACTTTTAAGTTTGCTACCGCCTTCCTACCTATTGTTTACGTATGCAATAGTAATTATTAATTTTAATGACTTGTCTGAAAAATTGATAAGTATATTGATTGCATTTGTAATGTAAGGGTACAATTTCTTCTAAAAACTTCCCTATGGCGAAAATAATCTTGAGTTAACTGCGGAGCATACTCCCTGAATAAGTGAAGTATAATTAAATTATGCAAGAATGACAAATCGGCCCTTTTGCGGCGAAGCTTCAATGACGGTAGATTATAGAGTGAGGCAATGTAACTGTAATTATAACTCAATAAATCCGCGGACATTCTATACACGATTCCCAACATTTTTATGGCACGATCATCCGCAATTAAAAGAAATGACGATGGTTCAATATATTGTGGGAGATATTAATGAAAAGCAAAAATAAAATTGGTCCACAATGAGATCCTTGAGGAACACTTGATGAAACATGAATGGGTTGTGACAAAAATCTATTAATTTTTACACACAGCGTGCGATTTTTCAAAAAGCTAAATAACCAGGAAATCACATGATGAAAACCCAGAGCACTGAGCTTAGCAATTAAAATATTGTGGCTCACACGATCAAACGCTTTAAAAAAAAAATCGGAGCAGATAGAATCAACTTGTACTTTAGATTCAAATGCATTTAAAATATCATTTTCATAAGAAAGTAAATTATTATGTGTGAAACTCTCTTCACGAAATTCATGCTGGTCTTCCACTAAGAGGTTTTTTCACATTCATTGTAACTGACCAGTTACAATTATATCAAACAATTTAGGGATGGTAGATTGAATGCATTTACCTCTATAGTTACTGATATCCTTTTTGGCTCCAGATTTAAACAATGGCGTAATATAGCTTTGTTTCCATATTTGAGGAAATTTACCTTCATTCAAAGAAGCATTGAAAGCATTTTCTGAATACCATTCAAACTAGACTTTCTATGCACGTAGCATAGAAATCAACCCACTTGGCACTTTTGACTTTAATTATTACTTTTTGATACTAAATATCAAATTAAAAAAAACTTATGGTTTTTAAAAGATCATTTAGGTTTTAACACGAGCTTAAATTTATCAGGTAGACCCAATAACAAAACCAGCGCAAATTTACATGATTAGCAATCAAGTATAACAAACTTGGAAAAGATTTGAACTGCATTAATTTGCACATAATTGTGCAGTTCTTTAAACTGAAAACGAGTTTAGTAAACATTGAAGCTGATGACCGCTTTATTATGTGTAACAACAGCCTCGTAAAAAGCGGGGAGTGAATATGAGTCGGTGGACAGTAAGACGAAAAGTGTAGGAAAGAAACCTGCCACTGGTTCAAAACTTTCTCAACTCATCTTCAAGCACGTCTCTGTTTTGCACAGGATCATATGAATTATAAATTGTACACTAGAGCAGTGGGGATTGTACTGTTCTGTAATGAGACCATATTATGCCTATATAGTAGCGACTAAAGAAAGAGAGTATACTGTAGAACGGGAGAGCGATTGCTGCATTGAAGAGCTAACCGGTTCATGCATGATCTGAGGTGCAATTTCTATGAAAGCACAAACGGGCCCTGTCTTCATTGCTAGGGGAAACCGTGGCCGCAAGAAGGAAGGTTTAACAGGTGTTTGGTACATTTAAGAGATTCTAGTCATTGAAGACGATTTTACTTTTATGCATCACATACTGCGACAATCCACCGAGATTACAATGCAAAAGTCTGTTATCGATTTATAAAGAGGCCAGCATATATGGAACAAAAATTCGAGCCAGAGTTTCTGCCCCAACGTATATTATTACAGTTGAAGAATAAGCATGCTTTTTACGCTCTTTTGGTAGCGAACCTATTAGGTGCGTGCAGTAAGGTAAGAGCGCTCGCTTGACGCACCATCTTACTGGAATATGTAATTTCTATCTGAATAGAGGTCATGTACGCTTGGTATAAATCTATTATTTAGAATTGTCCGATATTTAAAAGAATTAATTATACAATCTATTACTTCAATTTTTCCTAAACCATTTTCAAACATATACGCCCAAATCATTCGGGAGCAAAGTTACATCAATCACAACGCTCGCAAACAAAACAAAAACTTTAAAAAATCCTCCCAAAAATAAAATATACCCCTAAAAATTCCACAAACATTTTATGCTCCTAGACTTAATTTTCGCATGAGCGATTAGAGCGAAAGACAAATTTGAATAAATATTTATGGTGATGTAATCAAACGAATGACTGGTGGCGCCAGCTAGTGCAATTTAAACTAAACGTCCGCATTAGTCTGTATCATTATGGAAACTTCGTCTTTTTTATAGATCAAATTTAAAAACTTCCGTTTTATGTCCTTCCTTATTACATTAATAACTGTCATTTTGACGGTGTTAACCTGCTTAATTATGTTTTTTATAGGATCATAAATATAAAAAATTATTAACAATTTACAGACCAACAATCTGTAAATATGTATACAAATTGGTGCAGTTATATTTTTCTAGGTAATAATTTATATATGAATATCTGGTAGAAAACGTTTAACATTTTGCCATGTACATCAGTAGCGGTTCGTTTATAGGGGGCCCGCCTTTCTATATTTGTATTAACTACCCCAATAAATGTAGTTTTAAAAAATATGTTTTTGCAATTATCTACTTCCAACATATTTTGATATTTAATAAAAAATTACTTTAAATTGCAATATTGTATAACGAGACTTTGGTCTCTGGGAACAGCCATGGCAGGCTCATATTATATGTGTTAAGCATAATGACTCATATATATATATATATATATATATATATATTTGTTTCCTAGGCAAAACGATTTTCTTCAGTGACATTTGAAAAATAAAAAAAAATGTTTTCTCTTTGTTACTCAATCTGTGGATTGCATATTACAGTAGTACCGTTTTGCATTAATTACGGGGATTTTCAGCAGGCCAGATTGATTTTTGCCGATTACATGTTCATATTGGGGAGGAAATAATTGTTTAACTACCGATATCTTATAAGGGTGCAAATGCAGAATTTTCTTTGGAGCTATTCTGCAATTTCCATATTCTCAGTTGATGCTTTATATTGTCAACAATCTTTTCAGTTACAATGATGAATGCAGTTCCTACCTTCAAACCGTTTTGTATGTTCCTGCATCAGAAAAAGCGTCATTCAGCGCAACTGAAGAGTGTATGACCATGTGCCATCATTGATTTTTCCCTATAAAAGCATTATGTTCACACCATTTTACATATAATTTAAAAATCAAATTCACAGTTGCATAATACATTATTTAGTTGCAAATAAACCAAATAAACAATTCACAATTTATTATGTTAAATTGACCTTAAATTATTTTTTTCCACAAGTTGTGATTTTGTATGCTTTAGTTATTGGGTAAACTTCGCAACGAGCTTTTTAATCGCAAGATGAAGTTAGCTCTAGGTTTTTTAACTGCAAAAATCAATTGCAATTCAAACTCAAGTGAAAATAACAATTTAAATAATTTAAAAAAAGATTTTGATTATTTGCCGTCATAGAGAAGTATAGTATGCAACTCGTTTTACTATACACTCGCTCTGCTGCGATTCGCTCTAAGATCACTAGAATTTTGTAGATATATTTGAACAAATTCAATATTTCTTGCTCAGGCTGTACATAATGCTGTACCCAACCTTGTTCAGCGGTTTAACTCGCAAGATAAGATTTTTTTTTCCCAATGATTAAAAGAACTGTTCATGCAAGAGAAAAATTAACAAATATGTAGTCACTCCTTACTGTGTAAATGATACAAAGTCAGTAGATTTTTATCAAACTAAGATCTGAGGAAATCACTAAAACGTCAGTATAAAATTTAAAATATTTTTTTTCGACTTTAAATATATCATTTTTTTATACAAATTTTTGCACAAAAATTACATACACATAAATAATACAATAGAGTTATAATAAATTTCACAATATTGCTTCAATATAATACTTTTAAATAAAATCTGTTTTTATATATAAAAAAAAATATAAATAAAATATTTTCATTATTATATACAGTTAAAACATCTAAAATTTGCATACACACACACACAACATAAATTATTTTAATAATCATACAAAACTACTAGTAGGGTGTTCGAGATACAGCCCTTTAGCACACTCTTTCCTTGATGTATCCCTTTGCTTCCAATTTGATGGCTTCATAGGAAGAATTTTAGGCTTTGGTGGTAATGGAGGTGGCTCTAATTTAGGACTATTTTGAACATCATTAATACTTTTATTTTCAATCACAGTCTCATCTAGGGACTTTATCGGCAAAGATTGATTAGAATCCATTGCACTCGGATGATATTTATTGGGTAAATATACACTGAGATTATTTATCCGACTGTTACTGGGAGAATGATTTAGCTCACTTATCAAAGTCCGGTTCTCATAATTTGAATGCAATTCCAATTTAAGATTTTTTGCCGCCGATATCGATGGAGCTATACGTTCTTGTTTAGGTGGCAAAACACCTTCTGGGTAATACCTGAAACCATCCATACTCATTTTAGCTTTACGTGATTGCTCATTCTCTTTATCTTTGAGGAAATCTGGTAATTCAAAATTAATTTCAGTTCCTCTTTGATCTTCCAATCGAGATCTTTGTGCACGACTCAGTCCCTCATATAATTCTGAAATTAAACATAAGTAATGTAATAAATGTAAAATATTATTTGTTTAGCTGAAGATTTAGACTTGGACAGAAGCACATTGATAGTTTTAGTGGAAAATGTACCTATTAAAGTTAGTCAGGTTTGTTAATTGTTAGTACCTTCACTCTCGCTGGTATTTTGAATTTTAACTCCCGCTTTTAATTTAGCTATTAATGGTTTTTTACATGTTGCACTAGACTGACTATGATCATCAGCAACATCTTCTATACTACTATTAATTGAGTTTGGTTTGCTTCTTCCAGTTGTTTTCTTTTTTCTATCACGATTACGTTCAGAATCTCTTTTCAAAAATCTTCCTATAATGCCAGAATGTTCAGATCCCCAATCATCGCTCTAAAAGTAACAATTTAGTTACAATATTACATTCTTTAATAAATAAACTTACTTTTACTGAACCTCTATCAGATATTGGTTTTACAACAGATGCAACAGATTTTTCTTGTAAAAGATCTTCATAAAGTGTGTTGGTAAGATCATCCAGGGATTTTGGAGCTGCTAAACATAATAATTATAAATGTATTGTTTACATTAAGACCTAATTTACATACCATCCTGTACAAGAAACTGTACATTTAATCGTGCATCATCAACAGATGTGATTGACTTTGATACATCTATTGGTTCGTTATTGGATGTAATTAACATTTCTTCAAGAACATAAGAATATTTGTTTAATATAGAGCGTAGAACTTCTTCTACTATTTTAGTGCATTTTGATTTAACTGATATTACTTTTTTATTGGGTAAATCCATTCGGAAAGTAACACGTTGTTGTACTTGCACTTCACAACCGGCTAAATAATTTGATTGATCATTGATGTTGAGACACTGAAAATAAGAAAAATATTTAATTAGTTTAAAACATTTGCATAGGAGAAATATTTAACATGTTAAATATTGTCAACACAAAACAAAAATGAGTTCTGCAAGACTAAAAATATGTGCTTCTACCCCATTTTTATCATTATTATGCAACTGCATAATAAACTAGTCAAATTCACTATAAGGTGTAGTGTTTCTAATTATTGTAAAAACTAATGATGTGTTTTATACTTGTTAATAAAAGTAAGATCAAGACATTGTAGATCAAACGTATATTTATCAAAAAGCATATATAAAAATTTAAAATTATAGTTTCTCAAAAGCATCTTGATATATTTAGAAAAAAAAAAAGTTATTCATAATATATTTTTTCGATCAAAATTGTTAACATTTTTCTATATATCTAGCTTATACAAATTTAGAAATAATTGTAATGTAAATGTAATTACTACTTACTTTAGCATGTTTATCTGTGTGTACTTCATATGCAGAATAACGCATTCCTCTTTTCTCCAAAGTCCTGTTAACCAATTGGGAAATAGTTTCATGTTTTTTGATCTGAACCACTGTTGTGCTGCCATTATCTAATTTTACTCGACACAAAGGAGTTCTACCTGGTAATTGATCATGTGACACCTTAATTGCATCCTGAAAATCAAATTCATTTATTAATATAATCAACAAACTTATCTTCATTGCATTACTGTATTTGCACTGATTGCTAAATCCAAAGATGTCAATGAAGAATGACTGCTATGTACCTCACTATGTTTTGCATGTGGTGCCGTTATATTTTCATTAACATCACATTTCTTTTGATTATAATCATTTTCTCCACGATCCTTTGACTTTGATCGATTTTTTCTATGCCAAGGCAACAACGATTTTCTCCTTCTATCTTCAGCATTTGATAAAGATTTTTTTAATTTATTAGTAGAACTGATATGTAATAGAAGATTAGGATCCTGTTGGTAATGCTCAATGTTGCCAGCTAAGCATTGTTTATAAAGATCGGATTTCAAAAATCTCGAGTAACTATCAAATTTCATGAGATTAAATATTTGTTTCTGTACAGGCACGAATAATGTTGTTGTGACATTTTTTAAACCTTGTTCAGCACATTGTCTTGCTTGTGAATCTACATTTACAGCTTCAGGTGAACCTATTCTTAAATGTTGTTGGTAGATACGTTGAGCTTCGTTTGTTCTATCAATACCTGCATTCATCTTCTTAAATCTTTCACATGCTGTCCAGAAGTAGATATT
This sequence comes from Tachinus rufipes, assembly GCA_963932245.1. NCBI lineage: Eukaryota > Metazoa > Arthropoda > Insecta > Coleoptera > Staphylinidae > Tachinus > Tachinus rufipes. Next base: position 81,779,910 of record OZ010743.1, on the reverse strand, counting down.
TTCAGCACTAAACTCCTTTTTCAAGAATTCCTATAGAAAGAATAAATTTAATTCTTGCAGTTGATAATATAATATAATTAGTAGTCTGATTATTATAATAAATAACAACAAGCTTTATTACCAACAATACCTACTGCTTTGCAGTCCGTGTATTTTTCAAAGATTGGTAATAAACCAAGTTGATAATTATTAATAAATAAATAATCAGACTATGAGTTATATATAATTTTTAGACATATTCTATTTGAGTGGTATTTGTTGAAAAATATGCATGCATTGTACATTCAGCAATTAATGCATTAACTCCTGCTTCTCATTAGCTTATGCAATGTCTATATTCTTTATGATATAAATTGAATAATTTTAATATTGCTACTTACAGCGAATGTATGTAATCCAGTTGGACATTCAAGTAACTTCTCGAATGATGTTGCCCAAGCACCGGGTCCTTCACTTGAAGTTTTAACTGTGCCATTATCTTCACACTGTTAAAAAAAATTAAAAAATCATTTAAAACAGTCTTGTTAGGAAGCATGCATTTCATGCACTTAAATGGATGATTGACGATAAAGTGTATTGCCCACATTTAAAATGAAGTAATTGCATGAAGTAAACAATACAATGCAATCAAACTTAATTGACACAATTAATGAAAACTTGTACGTCACATATTCTCATGATATTTAGAGAAAACATCCAACCAATTAAAATACTACCAGCAGCAACAGACATCTAAATTGATTTAAATTAATCCTGACAATGATGCAACTACAATATAAAAGCAGTCTCATTCATAAAGTTATGTAACTATAAAATCATCAAACTGTTCAATTTATTGTGGGCCATTGACTTTTTAGGTGCAGTTTGCAGAAGTTGTGTTAGTAATGTTACGTTTGTTAGTTTTCTAAGCTAATCAAGATAGATACCTTGGGAACAACGTCTGGGGGGGCAACAATAGAAGCAGGCCGACCCCTCCTTGTTGAGCCTATGCGACGAAATGAGTTGTTGAGACGTTTGAAGGGAGGCCGCAAAGCCACCACCAGCCCTTGACCAATATCCGTTCCCTCCCTAACCATGCAACCACCAATTAATATACTACATTGTTTATTTTTATTTAGAAATAGCAAGATGTTATTTCTAAATATTAATCAAATTAAAAAGCAAGTTCTACTTTATATTCATAATAACTAAAAGCCAAGTTAATTTAAAAATATTTTTTGTTTAATGGAATTTTATTCATAATAATATTTGAAATTAAAATAACTTGCTATACAATATAATATATTATATTTAATATGCAAATTATAACAGTTCCTTAACCACATAAATTTACAACACTCTTGCAATTATGGCAATACACTGTTGAATTAATGATAACATATTTGTAAAGGACAAACCTCAAACTTAATAAACCCACCGATATTTCTTCATAAACAGCATTTAGTGTATTCATTTTGAATTGGTTATGTCACATCACAAAATATTTCTCCTATAATATTGAAGTGTTCTTGTCGAGTTGTAATATAAAACTGAAAATAAGTTTTATCTAATCTGAATGTGGATTGTACAAACACCTTTTTTCCTGCATTTACTTATTGATAAGAAAAAGTGCGGGTCTACACCTTAAAGTATATTATTTAAATAGATGACGCCACTTAAAATCAATATTTATATAATATTTTTCAAAATATTTATATTTTATACAACTACATGTATACATATCTGATATATAAACATCAATTTTAAGAAACTTAATACATATGTATGAATTGTAGAATAATCTATTTATTTCTGGATTAAATTTCTTCAAACTTACTTAATATAGTAACAATGAGTAAGAAACTATTATTGAAATAGGTAGAATCTGTATAAAACTCGGTAAAAGTATATAAATTCACACTTCATGCTGGGGTTTTCTCCAAAAAAATTTCATAGCTGATATTTACAAACTATAATTATACAACAAAAACAATATTTATACATTTTTCTAATCATTTTAAATTGATCTAAAAATATGTAATGCTTTTAAATATGCAATCTGTTTTTTTTTTTGACCTCAAGCATTACACTCATTAAGTCACAACCATGTGTTAAATGTGATTTATTACAAACAAATTCTTGTAACAGAACAAATATCCAAGCCTTAACCGGGATTCGAACCAAGGACCTCAACTACCGTAACTAGTCTCTCGACCGCTGCGCAACCGAAGCCGGCCAAATGCAATCTGTGTTTTTGGTGACATTTAGTTTGGATTAAATTTAATATCTGAAATTTCAATCTTATAACCAAACATAAATATTCTAATAAAATATTTTTTTCAATTCGACCTTTAAATATCAAAACCAAGCTTTGTTATCTCAAAATCTAGCCGACATTCCAGCCAGTGCCGTAACTAGGGCGGTGCCTTTAGTGCCCCCGCACCGAGCGCAGATAACCACCCTATAACCACCTAAACTTCATAATTTTGGAGTTTGGAGGGCGCAAAATGACGCTCTCGCACCGGGTGCATCAGAAGCTAGTTACGGCACTGATTCCAGCAGGCGCTTTGAACAATACAAAGCGAAATGAACGATTAAATTTCAACCGTCACCAAATAGACCACAAACATCACTTCTGACAGCAAAAAATGACTAAAGACGATTGGGTACCCTAGTGAGAAAATTGTCAAGAACGAGCCGTAGACCTAGGCGTTCAATAACACTCCCGCTAATATATAGCTACTAAGGTAGAATCTGATAAGAGTTTGACAAGTTTGACTACGTTTTCAGTAATGAAGACAAGAATCAATCGATTGTGACAGCAGTGAGCTCAATAGAATACCTAACCTAACAAGTCAATAACCAGAAAAGTCATCCTTATTAGAGAAACAATAATGCCAATAACAAGCTCTTATAAATCCAGCTACGTGAGTTATTATACAAACCTCCAACCATGAACAGAACCGCCATCCGCAAAGAAAATATTGCCAAGTTCTGCAACACAGCCATCACGTACACAAACTCTAAAGCTTTGTCAAGACAACTCAGCGGCCGTGCAGACAACAGCTTAAGACCTACCACATCTGGGAATTTTCAAAATTCAGGAATCCCAATTGGGTTCTTTCTTTAACATTCACGCAACATCTCTTCTTATCCGAAAGAAGGCTTACTCATCACATTTTTTCTTAACCAGAAAAACTGACCCTACAAATAGGGGACTCGAATCCATGGCATAAAAATCGAGTACGATAATAAAAAAAACATCGTCTTAAATCAGAATTGATCGGCATTGACCACATCATTACCGACGATTAAAAACGTGTCAAAATTTACATATGAAAAACCAACTTCAAACCCGGTATACCCACTCCAATGACAGTCACCATAACACAATGCACGACTGACAGTCATCAAATGCCCGAGTTTAAAACAAGTGACAAAAATACAAACATTGTTCAGTATATACTTACAAACAAGTTTACTAAAGTACAATCATTACCCAGCATAGCCACTATTTAAAGTTTAGGTAAACTTCAAAACATAAAAAGACACGTAACTATTAACATATACTATCACCAAGTTCTGTGGTACACTTTCAAATCACTTAATAAACCGTCAATGATTACCTTCGATAACTCAAATTCGGCTCTAAGGTATTTCCAGATACCGCTTATCGTCATGCGGACGACGTAAAAACAACACCGAATATTGTATAGCAGATTTCATTAACCCATGACAACCCCCTCTCTATCTACCACCAAATTAAATTACGTGATAGCCGATTCTCTTGCTTTACTTCTCCACCGAACCGTGCATCCGCGACGCAACGGAAAACAGTGCATATAGCGACGGGATGAAACAGAAAACAGTGATTTTAGACAATTGTATGTCATAATAAGGCACACTGACAAAGCTTGCAAAACTAAAATAATTGTTTGTGATTGACTTTTGGCCACTTTGATCGTTGTCAGTTATATTTTAATTGAATGAACACGAAACTAAATAATTATTATAATATAAGCTGTTTCACATAATTACATATAATTTATAACGTATAAAATAATTAGTTTAATAATGCAATCCTCCCAAAAACATTGCTAATCAATGTTATTAAAATGAAATCTACTGTAATATAATTTTAATTGGCTTCGTAAGTGCCTGAAATGCTAATGTTTCTTAGAGCGGTCCACTTCCCAAGCGAAACAATAGATCAGCTGAAAAATGAGTTGAGCCATGTTCTCCTCATTCTTCTGTTTAAAGCAAGCACAGGCAGTAAAGTAATGAAAGCGTAAACTCGTAAACATCCAAAGGATTTAATAAGGCCGCAATTTGCATGAGACTTATGCGGAGGTGCAACAATATCACGCATAAATAAACAAAGAGAGAATGGGAAAGTTTCACGCGGAAAAGCGACTGAGGATAAAATGTTGTATATGTAGACAACGCGGAACGAATAACTCGATTGCGATATAGAAGCTGGAATAATTAAATATGTTTTATGAGTGTTAATAAGAAAGAGATTATTTTAATCATTAGTTTGCAGAGTGTTGCTTAACCAGTCAGGGTTTAATTGGCTAATGTGAATGTGCAACTTCACACTTGTTTCAGTTATTAACATTCTTATTTTAATATGCATATAACAATGGGTTTGATAGTTTATTCTCAAGGAATAATGAATCATTATAGCCTAATTAAATTAATTATAAATGTTGTTATTTTAATTAAGTTTTTAAGTGCGACAGAATTTGAAACTTGTATAATATAACTATAAAAGTTCTTCAATTTACAATAGTCAATTTGCATCATATTTCCCAGGTTTGTTTAGTTGGAAATACATTAAATGAGACAAAACAATTAATTATTACACATTTTTACTTATACTACTATTAGTGGATAGTAAGAGAATTGGGATCAAACATTTTCAAATTTGGAAACATTAATCAATTTATTTCAAAACTATGTAATAGGAGTTGTTCGAAAACATTGCGCAATGCATTATGAAAGTAGATTTATTTTTCATTAATTGTCATATTATGTGAAATATTCCGATTTGGCAGGAATCTAATCTATTACCTTTTTTGGTAGACGCCATAACAGCCGAGTTAATTTTGTAAACGCCAGTATTAAATGATCAAGAAAATGATTAATTTAAAAAATAAAAAAATTTCAGTTTTTTTTTAATTTCGCATGTACATTATGCTAATTTATTCTAAAATGAACAAAAAGTTTATTTTCTGTACGATTTAAATTATTTTACATTATAACAAGATTTTAAGTCGCACTAGCTCGGCCTGATATCTCAATCTTGATCTTTTTCTAATATAAATGCTGACTATTATATTTCTTTCAATTATTAAAATATTGAACATTAATTAAATTTAATAAGCTCGACTGCAATGTTGAATGTGTCTGAAAAACCAGTTTACAATATATTTTAAATAATATCTAAATTCTACTAACCACCAAGTTATGACCGACTTGCGTCAGCATATTGAGGATGTTTAGGCTTCATCCGATTAAATTACCCACGTAAATTGTTCTTTTATAAACAAAACAAATGTTTCAATAAAATTTTATTTAAATATGTTTATATAATATTACCTTTTTAAATTTAAATTAAAGTAAAATGTACAATTTGATTGTATTGATGATTTTGCCAATCAACGATTAGGATAATATAAATCATTCTATTCAACTGTGTCATTTTTTAATCAATTTATAACATTCCGTATTCTTATGTAAATGAATTCTCCTCATATTAAGTGTAGATGACTATAAAAATATGAAAATTAGTTGATTTACATATTTAATTAAGTTTACGAAAAAATAGTAATTTAACTCGATCATTATTTAATTTTAATTAACATGCAATTAACATCAATTAAAGTGAATGCAAAATAGAAATCACATGGCAAAAATAAGCTATTATATGTATAATTATAATTGATATTAAAACAAAAAAAAAGTTATAAATTATTCAATAAAAACGAAAACGTCAAAGTGAATGATTCAACAATAGATACATAAAATTACTTATTGTGACGTAAATGTGTAATGAAATACTATTAAATGCTATTTATGTATGAACTTAAATCAAATATTTTTAAGTAGATTTTGTTATTTAATGTATTATTCGAGATATTTTTGCATCAAAAATTATTATAAAATAAGATTGTATTTTTATGTATTATTATCATAAGATAAGAAATCGATTATATCAGTTCTCAATTAAAATAAAGTTTAAATTAAAGATTTTTTTAATGCTCATAAATAAAAATTAATTCAATATTAAGTCATAATAGTGAATCAATTTATATAACAATCACACAAATATAATTTCAATTAAAAGTCTAATAATCAATTAGACCAAATAAATAATTTATTACTTACTACTTACTAGTTGAATGATTAGATAGTTGTTTGTCATTGGTTTGTTATAAACTCACATTTGATCAACTGGAACAATATTATTTCCCATATTGCTCGATTTCCCACGTTTATTTATAATAGCATAGCCTAGTTGTATAACACTCGTGTAAATGTTACAGATAACACCCATTTTACTCGAGTTTAGCTGATTATTCTCGCATAAATCTGTTACTCAAACCATGAGATTGAAGCAAATGTTTATAATGTACTGAAGTAATACTACAACGGCATTTACTTTTATAAACATGTTTGGAATTTGTAAACACAAACAATTTCCACGTGAAATATAAATAATATATTGTTAGAAATAGCCGGAGTAAATATTTTATTATCAGTTAACACGTTTTATAGTATAAATTTAACATTCTAACAGTTCTAAATATATAGCAATAGCTTATTTATACCATGTATAAGGTTATAAGATTCAAATATAGAATATTTTAAATTGGTTTAGTCAATTAGTACAGCCAAAATTATGTCGATTCATTGAAACAATAAATAAACTTTAAACAATGTCCAATTTATTATTAATATAATTGATGATTTTGACCTCTACTACGCGATAATTCATGTTTATGAAATAATAAAACAATTTACTATGTTTTTATCACAAATTTATTCTTACAAATACATTACTAATTTTGGCTCTACTATAGTTTGTTCGCGTTAAGACTGCAGTAGTAGTTGTTATGGCAACTGAAAAACAATGCTCTGGTTGGATTAGAGGCCTACCCAATTTACAATAGAATATCTACAAAATTAAAACAAAGCTACTTGTAATTGAATAAATTTAGTTAACAATTTTTACTATTTAATACTTATCGATTTTTTGCGTTATTAAAACTAGGTTAACGCATTTGTAAATAATTACAGTGAAGTCTGGTTATAACGAACTCGAAAAATGTACTAAAGCCAGTTCGTTATAAACGGTAATAAAAAATATCGTATATATATATATATATATATTTATTATTCTATGTTAAAAGTAACGTAAGGATCGTTTTTACAAAAAAAAAACAACGTTATGTTGACATATATGTATGAAGACATACAATTTGTAAAAAAAACTTTAAGCGTTTAAAGATAAACTATATTGTTTTTGCTTTAAAGTTTTTAAATAATTTAAAATCATTTTATTATAATATAATAAACAACGTGAAGTTAGTTGTATTATAATACCAACAAGGACATGTTGCAATTACAGTTGTGTGACACTGACTTTATAAACCACTATATAACTGTAGAACGTTCTAGTAGATCCGAAACTAGAAATGTATTCGTAAGAATAAATTTGTGATAAAAAAAACATAGTTAATTGTTTTATTATTTCATAAATTTATTATACAGATATAGTATTTCTTAAACTTTCTTTTATTCTCATAGTGTTTTTAAAACTTGATGAAACTAAACTAAATTTATAGAATCAGCAAAAATCACCAGAAAAGCTCTTAATATAGTAAATTCAACTTTGCCCTCTAGGCCAAATACACAAATACGTGTTGTTCACAAGTACAGCTTCAGATACAGGGTAGCAGGGTAGAAATGTGGAAATACAGATGATTTTGATATGATTGTATAACAATAAGATCAAAGCAGAAAGCATTCGATCATGTATGTGAGATATGACAATATTAAATAAATAAATTAGACAAAAAGTTTTATTTTCAGTGTTGGGAATTATTAGAAATTTGTGTGTTTTATTTGAATTATCCTCAATTCACCCTGTAAGCATAGAATAAACTAATAAATTGTTAATGCTTGATATTTTAGATTATCTAAGATAGATATGTTAAAAATGTTTTTTTTTTTAAATTAAATAAACTAGTATGTTCCCTATGAAACTACTATTAATTACTTTCAAAAATGTCTAAAAAACTATCGGCAATTTCTAAGACCTTCAGATATAATTATTTAATCAATTAAATATGTTTTGCTTGGTTAATTTCAAAATTATGTAACAATTATGTTTGATTTTTATAAAGAATAAAAACTTTAAATGTGAATATAATGCATGGTCGAGGTAATATAAATTATTTAATTGTTTTAGAATGAATTATTATCATGCTTTATAGTAGTAATTCATAATTAGCAATGAATAATAATTGACTTTTTAAATGGAAATTAAATAATATGCGTAATATCTATCTGAACACATCTATTTCTGTAATTTAGAGTAATAAAGGATTATAATAGTAAGTTCTAATACTCAATAAAAAAACTTACAAATCCTTATTCTAGCTTATTTAAATTATATCTAAATTATTATTATTTTTATTAATTCACTTTTAATTAATTATTTCAGTTATGAATTTTTACATACACTCAAATGCATACAAAATTTCATTATTCTTTACCAGAAAAATCTCTAATGCAATATTAAGCTACGTCCAGACTTTATTTTACAAAAGCAGTGTAGTAAATCGCTGCTATCGTTATCGAACCCGAAGTGTACTGAACGTCGCTCTGTTCAAACATATTGTCCTAGTTTAAAAGTTTTGTATCATAGTTGATATCAATGGCCGCGTTCAGAACGACTCATCATGCGTACTGAACGCGCTTGATGACTATTGTTTGCTGGCAGCGCTTGTCATTTTACTCATCATACATCTAGGTTCGCTTGTTCCGCGCTTTTATTTAAAAAATAAATTCATCATGTCAAAACCAAACTACATAGCAGTTATATATGTTTTTAAACGGGAAAAGGAGCAACATAGGTAAATGAGATTACAACGAAATATTAACAACTGTAATAACTTGAGTGAGAGAAGTAAAAATGGTAAAGATAATCAATTGCCGTAGTTCGTTGCTAACTTCAGGGTAATCTTATCCTACACCTTCACCTTAGATGGCATTACTTATTGAAAATATATTATATATCGCTAAGTTAAGCGGCTTCATAAACTGTTTAAATAATTTATTTACATTCAAAACTTTGAGCTTTACGTTTATGTAGTTGATAAAAATTTACACGGTTGGCAACAGTGGCAAAATAAACCGTTCAGACGGGCTCAGCGCTTAATAGGTCAGCGCTGGCAACTGATGAGTTGTACTGAACGCAGCCAATGATAAACATGGTAAATTGCTACGATCGAATCAAAAGTTGGTATTTGCTACAAGCCTGAACAGATTATTTTTGCGTCTTTTGAACTATTAACATAAAAATATTAAACGATTACAATACCTGGAGCTTCTTAATCCTAGGTATATAAACAATTTACTTACTATGAAAATAACCCATATACCACACTACAGCCAAACACAAATACTGTGGCCCATGACAGGCGTTTCCGCGCATCTTGAGAGAAAGAAAACTATAGCCAAAATGAAGGATGCATAATGCGAGAAAGGGAAACAATACACTCAGAGACACAAACTGAATTTATTCCCGGGTAGCGCCGGCTTCGCAAAATAACAAATAAATGTTTCGCAGCATCGATGTTATTTTCCTCGCAGTTCATGCTAGACTGACGCGATTTAAAATTGATTTTGCATGTGAATGTACCTAAATTATTATTGGTCTCGCTTAATGGTTTCAACCCACTTTTGTCTACGGAGTCACCGGCCACAATATTAGTGTTTGGCTGTAATACCAACAATAAAACGATTAAAGTGACAATTAGGAATACAATACCTAATTTAAAACTATTTAAATAGTAATTTGCACATTATAATTTTAACTTTTTATTCTAAAATTAGAAACCGGATAATTATAAAAATCAAATAAAATTAAAATAATTCCAAGAAATCAAAACTGCACTGAACCATGTGCTTTGTACGTTATATGTGCAACAGGTGATCGCCCCCTACAAACCGACCTGAACGTTAATTAGAAATATACGTTACTAAAATTTAATTGACCACAATAGACGTCATGTTATTTCGATTAACTTTTATGTGTAATCCTTTAGTTTTCGTATTAAGCAAATTTTCATTTTGATTAACCACTTAAATATGTTTTAATTATTTATTTAGAAAATTATAATCTGTAGGTACAAAAAATCAACTTTGTTGGCTTGAATGTTATTCGAATAAAATATGGATTATCTATCAACGTAAATAAATTAAAATTCCTTGTTTTTTTTTGTTATTTGTTTAAAAATACTAAGTTGGCAGACGATTCAAGGTTTATTTATTATGAATATAACAGCATACATAAACAAAATAACATTTTGTTATCAAGACTCACCGGAAAATCATTTTCTTATCATCACAAAACACCACAAATTTCCCTAGTATCGCGAAACTACGTACACTGTGACCACGAACTGGACTAGTTAACATCTGAACAACGATTACTCTCTCTGCGACTTGACGCGGATGTATAACATGTGCTAGTCGCCGTTACGTAGGGCAGTGTCACGTCAAAAGTCTCCCACCTAAAACCACCCCTAAAAATCCCGACGATAAGGTAAATAATTCCAAGTCAAGGAACAGGTAGTTATAACAGGTGATCGGGCCTTTCGGTTGCACTTTCAGGTGCATAAAAAACACCTGAATTGTAAATAACGATACAGAAAAGTACGTTACAATCGACCTTTTAGAATAAAGGTCGGCATATATCGTTAAAAATAAAAGTTCGTTAGAGGTGTGGGAAAATTTGAGATATGGGAAAATAGTACAAGTTTTCCTCGTTATCTAAACAGATGTTTAAGAAATGACATGTGTCAACGTTTATTATTTTTTTAATCTACATACTTAGATTTATGAAATGTAAACGCAGTATTAATTTTTATATTTTTTATAAGCAGCGTAAAAAAAAAACACATACACAACACAAAATTTTTCCATATTTCTATATCTGTAATATATTTGACATTTTATTTGAATAAATCATGTTAAATACAGTTGCAAAGTGATAAATTCCTATTAACTTTTTATTCATATTTTGATAGATAGGTTCAACATTTTGATACCTCAAATTGAATATTAAATTAATTAATGAAATGCGTAAAACAAAAACCCTTTAAATTTGAAAATTCCAAAATACTAATCAGTAAATCAATTTTTATTGCTGTCTTTAAAATCAACTTATAACTAACTTATAGCACAATAAAAAGTCAACATTATTAAATAAAAATTAAATTGCGAGAGTTGTGCTCGAAGTTTTATGACACACAAAATATCTTAAGTACTTTTTTATTGTCGTAAGATTTCAATAATGAGATTTAAAACAATGACACTTTACTAGTCTCAAATCATAAATATGTATATAAAAACAAAACATGTAGTAAAGAATTAGCCAAGTTCTCTTATAAAATATTAATAGCCAATAAAATAATGAATTTTAAGATATCCTTCGCTTATTAACCTAACCTCAAAATAAAATTAATGCTTTTCTTTACAATTAGCACGACCATGGTTTAACAAGGACAAACAACAATGATTTTGAAAAACATAAGAAAATTTGTTGGCACCGTATATTGTAAATATAATGTATATAGCAAATGTATATTTCTTTTACCATTTTGTGACATCTTGATTTAACATGCTAACAGAACATTTAAAAAACGTTTAAATCAATCTTTTAAAATACAAACATCTGCTTTATGTTAATTAACCCATAAATATAATGATTAATGTATCTACACATAATAACATTATTTAAAAAAATAAATAATAGCTTCAAATTTCTCATATAAAATATAACAGTTCCTTTCGTTAATTATGAAAGAAATTTAATTGTTTTTGCATGAAAGTAATATTTTTTTGTTAATTAAGCTGAATTATGGTTTGTCCATTGAATTCCTTTTGAAGCAGACCTAAAAGACGCCGACGGAATTCATATTAATAACTACTGCAGTAATTAACGTTCATAAGCGCAATGATATCATCACTACACATATCCCTTGGATTAAATTCATACTATTAATAATATTCATGGAATGTTTCAACATGGTATCAAATCAGAAACTAACACTTGATAATAATTCCGCTATAGATTAATTAAAAGATCAAGTATATAATGCACTTGCAAAGAAAAATATATGGGCTTGAGACTATGCAACGGATATTAATATTCATTACACATTACAGCCAATTAGTATACGCATGACTCTCACGACTATTATAGGACTATTGACGGTTAATATGCATTTGTAAGAGCGTTTGGTTTAAAACCGCATACGGATGCTTTACTTTACAAGGAATATTAATGTGTAAACAAAGTCTGTATAAATAAATATAAATAGGATGTATACCATGTTGACAATATTCATCTGTAGAAAAGGTCTGGTTATAAATAGACACAATATTATAATTGTTAATTTATTTGCAGTTATAAATAATATTTAATCATTATGTTAATTAAATTTATTATGCAATATGACCAATAAATTTGATATCAAAGATGATTAATGTTAAGCGTAGTTTAAATTCTCAGACCTTCAAGTATATCGATTGTATGTCGATAAAAATATCGTAAAATTATCATCAAGTTACAACTTTAGCAATCTATTTTAAAAATAAATAAATAATAATTTCAAAGAAATTTGCTATGAAAACATTTTTTTTTTTTAGAAAATGTGATTATGATTAACACAACCCATAATACCTAATGATTAATAGTTTATTTTAATCGAGATATTAGTTTGAGCAAGAAGGCGGCATATGACAGAAACAATGTGATCAGAGTTTAGCTATTTCTATAATAAATAAAGAAAAATATAATGAAAATGGACGAAGAAAGCAAGCAGTGGAGGCGATTAAAAAAACTTGAAAGACTACAGTGAACAGAATAATCGATTATTGCCCATTGAACACTAATTCATTTATTTTTTTTGGAAACTTCAAATCATACCGCCTCTACCTCTTTACAAGATTTTTAAATATTTCAATAAACAGTAAATATTATTCGATTATTTGTTTCTTATCTTATAATAGACATTTTATTTTTTAATTTGATTCTAATATTCTAAATCCCGTTTAAAATATTTTAAATTTTATAGTTTTATACAGGGTTTGGCCACTTCACATACGTTTAAAAAGAAGTCAAAACTAAAGTGTAGCCAATTTCTCTAAAGCGGCTATTATGGTGGGTTTTTACAATTGTTTAGTGCAAGCCATTGGCGCAAATTTTATTTTTTTTAATTTATCCGTCTTATTTGCACAAATTTGTGCACCAGTGCAGTTGAAATATGATTTTTTCATAAAATTATTTTATTTTCACCACAGCTTCTCTATTTGCAGTCCCGTCCACAATGTTAATTTTATTCGACTAGCGTATAATACGCCTGAGATTTAGCGTTAGTGTATTGTTTGGATTTTTTTCCTCATTAACATTATTACAAACAAAACAACACACAAACTAATTATATAAATAAGTTTCGGCACAAATTATAATAGAAAACACGTGCGACGTGCAGATCAAAAGTTGCTGTTATCTATTACGCTTGCATCGAGTTGGAGTGTCGTTTACACGTTCATGCATTTGCGCAAACCACAAGCAAATTATCAAACAAGCTAGATTTTACCCAAGCCAAATTTTCTGGCTTGTGCAAATGAACAATTTTTGTTATCACGCAACAATTTACTTGTGCCAATGACTTGCACAAATCGATTTGCGCCAATTACTTGAGCGTGAAAACCGACCATTAAAGAAGTTATTATACAGGGTTTGGTAAATGTATGAAAACACCCGATTATTGGCTGCATTTTTGGTTTATGTAAAAAAATGACCTTAATAAAAGTTTTTGTAGAATTTTTAATCTATATAGTGATGTATTTTGTTTTTTAATACAAGCCCTGTTTTAAGAGATATGACGTCATCATCAGTTTTTTAAATGGAACACCCTGTATTTTCTTTTTTTTAAAAGAGATTACAATGATAAAAGATTTTATGGGTCTACAACTTACGGTTTTTTCATTAAAATAATATATATATATGCGGTACTAATATTATGAGCACCCTGTTCAAACACGCACCAAGGGTGGTGGAGCTCATTTATAGTTGAAATTGTTTTCACAGATTTTATTAATCTACAAGTTCTATTAATTGATCTACTAATATGTAAATGCAAACTTAAATCCAGTTGGTTATTTATTACTTGTTTATGATTCAAGTAGCGCTTTAACTAATGATTATAAACTGATTTTTAATTTGCTAACCCAAATTAACTGTGCTAACAATAAAATAAATTTTGTAGGTGATTTTAACTGTTCAAAAATAATACTCACTCAGAATAGTTTATCTAGCCAAGACTCTAGTATCTCAAATTTTTGTAATTTAAATAATGTTTTGGACTATTATATTTTAACATGGAACGTGAAGTTCACAATCCTGCACTTACTTTTACTTTGCATTTTTTTTTGTAAAATTGTGCTTATTAGAGCTGAAGTGGTTCTTGGATAAAGAAATCTGGTCTTCTAGTGTATCTCAGAGTTTCACATAATCGCTGAATAGCTCTGTGTTCTGTAGTGAGAGAATAACCAATAATGATACTACTAGAGCCAAAATTCGATAAATTATTAAAACGCTTTAAACTCTATGCAAAGCATATATGACAGTAAGCAAAATAACTTTTTTTAGAAAAAAATGGTTGCCGGTAAGTTTATTTACAAGTCACCAGTTTCAATGTCATTTGTATTGTTATAAAATACTGACTAGCTAAATGTATATGATAATAATTAATACTCATCCAAAATTATGTTCATGTTAAAACGATGTAAGGGTAGGGTCATGAAGTTAATTCTATTCACTCCACTCCGTAATAGCAGTACCGCAAAAAATTGAATCTGTGCTGTCCAAACGGTCTTGAAGTGAAAAGAATGACTAGTAATTTAGATATTTGACATATCATTAATTTATTTCTAAAATTTCAATTTATTTGTCAAATAAAAATTCAAACCTTCACATTCACAAGTCACTAAATTATCTTATAATTAATATTAAATTCAAATTTAAATTGGAAATTTCATTTCAAAAATTTTGTAGAAAAAATAGTAAATTTTGCTGACCTCTAAAATGCGCTTACTGAATACGTATCGTAATATACTATTTCATTTGCATGGTTTCTAATATCTTTATATATATATACGCTTCCGTTCCCTTCGCGTGGATTCTGCGTAACTTTTATTGCTCCGTGATGGTGTTATATTCGTCATTAAAACTAATGTAAATAGAGATTGTACGCATTCGTTCATTTGTTCGCTCCGGTTTAAATTACATTTAACGATGTATTTTGATTTTAAAAGAGCAATAGCCTTTATACTATGTGCAATTCCAAAATATTCTTTTTGCCAAACATAACTTAATCTTCATAAATAGTACGTTTATGGAATTATAACATTTCAAAATATAAACACATTTTGAGCTCACTAATAGATTTATGCTGGCATAATACCGTTGCCGTTTTAAAGACATACCTTTTCAAAGCTTTGCAAAGATATAAAGTATATCTTCATCACATCTTTAATTAAAATACCAATTTCCGAATATTGCATAGCATTCATCTACGAAATAATCCCTTAACTTTTTGAATAAACCTTTTCATTTTCCGTTTTGTTTTCCTCCAAAAAGATCCTAATGACATGGTCAGACGACAAACATCATTTTTGCTTAAATACAAAACACATTAGATTACTCTAAAATATACAAAGAAATAATCAGTTTTGTAATTTTTTTATCATAGTTAAGGGTTACCAAATAAGAAATATATGTGCTGCATATATAATTAAGCATTTCTTAGTAAAATTTTAAATATTAGCTCCCATAAAATTGTGAATATGTAGATTTGTGTTATTTTTTAAACCAATTTTAGTTTTCATAGAATAACCAATGACGTTTCTTCACAACTAATTTGATTTGTCCAAACATGTCAGTCATTTATTAATTTAACCTAACAGACATAAAGCAAATGTTAGCAAATAAACAACATCAATTCAACAAAGACATTGGGAAATCATAATAAACACTTATATTTATAAATAACAATTCTCAGACCAACCCACATATCTAGGCCATTAAATCGATTATTCTAATTTAAATTAACAACTACATATGTATTAGTCCCATTTAAGAAAAAAAATAATGAACTTGTGGGAGGCAAACATAGCATAGTAGTCAATAGTGTAAATAGATTGCTTACTACTGTATAAGAGGTTTTGATTTCTATATCATAACAAACTCAAATTGCTTGATATAAAAATTGCGGCTATTTATTCGTCGTGTTGGCCTTCAAAATATATTGGGTACAATTGAATATATAAAAGTTAATAAACGACAATTAATGTACAATTAGTTTCATTTAAATAAGTGTACCAAAAAATTGCATATAATGTATTAAGCAAATAAGTAGTCAAAAAATATTATCTGATTATAACTATTATGTGTACCTTGCGATGTGCGAATCAGAACAAGCACTCGGTTTTAATTTTTCTTTCATATTCTAGCACTATACCACGACAACTACTCAGTGACAATATTGCAAATGTTAGCTGCTTTGAAATATAATAAGTGGGGATATATACAGACAATGCACTTTTAATTTTTTAGTCATGTCGATTACATGTTTGTTGTTAACATGGTAATGCCTACTCAATGTTAATGATTACGATTTATAATGGGCCGGCCTATTACCGATATTTATTAATTACAAAAGTATAAAATAAAATTCCTAAACGTGCAGTGTAAAATCGATAATATTTATGAACTACTTATAAAGTTGGAATTCTCATGAGATTTCATACGGCCTAGGCTATTAAAATTTATTTGTAACAAATATGGACATAACGAAGACATAAGTATTATAATCAATGAACTAAGTTAATATCTAATCCCACGGAGTCTCGTTACAAGACGATTTTAAATAATACACAGCTTCAAAAAGCAAACATAAAATAAATGAAAGGTTTGTATTAGATAAAACAGAATATAGCTAAATTTAGTTTATTAATTAACCAAACATTGAATAAAATAATTGTATGTTATTTTATATTACTTATTATATAATAATTATTTACGATACAAGTGAGATAAAATCATCATTACAGCACACTTAGCATGTTGTGTGATCACGTGACATACAAAACTCATCTAAATAAAAATAAAAAAATATCTATTATTTTCAAGTGAAATAAGAATATTATTACATCATGCTGATTTTGTGTAATCATTTAAGTACAATAATCTTATCTAATTCGGACTTTTTATATTATCTATCAAGCTATTGAAGCAAAGTGACGACAGTTTTAGTTATGTCAAGACTCTGTGACATTTTAGAAGGCCATAAAAAAACAACAATCCATAAGAAAATTCCCGTTATATTTTTGTGCAAGTCTTTCAAATGAGATGAAGAAGACCCCTAGAGCGTTAGCGTAGCAGGGATCGATCCCTGAAATATGACTAAAATAATAACTCCGCCGGGGTGATTCGGAAGTCACCTAATAAGCCGTTGGTCCCATCAACCCCCTTCAAACAAGTCGTAAGACTTATGGGGCGATGTAAAAGCTGTAAAATGCAAAATAAAGAAGAATTATACAAATTGCACAAAAGCAATCTTTTCAGGCAATTTTAATAAATTTAATCCTCATAACATTTTTTTTTCAAAATAAGCAGTTTTTTAGTAATTTTAACAAACTATTCAATCTAGTAGATCTAATGAACCATATATATATAGGACAAAATGCACAAAACCTTGATTATGAAGATTTCTCTACAGATTATTATTCTCAACAAGATCAATATTATGATCAAGCATAGCAAAGATCAAGAATAATATAATCAATAATTAGAACAAAATTTCAAAGAAAAAAATTCAAGGTGCAATCCTCTACAAACCTGGCAAGTAGATCTAAATAACTTCATAAATCTTCAAAACTACCATATTTTATAATCCCAGATCTTAATATTAAAATTTTGATTGATACAAGTGCTACTGATTCAGTAATTACTAATAAGCAGACTCGATATTTCCTAAAGAATATTTCTTTAGAGAAGAATTTACAATTCGGTCATTAACTCTGCAATCATTTAATATCCCCTTTAAATTTCGATTTAGAGTGATCGACCAGCATTCGCAATACCACGCTTTTATTTCATCTTCATTACTTAATATCTTACAACAACATAAAAATACCTTTAAATTGTAACGAGTGAAACCACACTCGCTGAAACTATCACATTGACGACTAGATTTAAGCAGTCTGTGAATATTGACTTTGAATAATTGTAGCTTATAAGTCTCAGGAAATACTGAATTTAGAAGTTTATTCCATAAGCCAATAGTACGATTAAAAAAATTCAACGAATAATAGACACCATTTTTCAAGATCATCTTTACAAGAGATGTTTTGTGTACATGGAGACAATGTCATCAGCTTTTCTAAAGTCTTCAAGAACATATCAATAATGTAAAATTATTTTTTTATTGCAAAGCAAAATTGAAAATACAACCTAAAAAATAAAAATTCTTAACAAAAAAAAAAAAAAATTCCTATACCACGTTTTCACTAATAATTGTCTCAAAAATGTCCTATTCCAAAAACCGTAAAAGAAATAAAATCCTTCCCAGAAATAGTCGGTTTCTCCAATCCTTTTCAAAAATCACTTATCCTGTTAATAAATGCACAAAAAAAAAACGAAAAAATTCAACATTGATACTTTTAAAACATGCAAACTTCTGATGACTAATTCTCCCATACTACAATACTCAAACTTTGACAAACCTTTCTGTGTAACCACAGATGCTTCAGATATCGCTATTGGTTCTGTACTTACCCAGAAAAACAAACCAGTTGCATATTACAGTTCTCAACTCCGCGTAAAGCAAATACTCGACTCCAATTAGAGAAACATAATTGACATTCTATTTACAATCATATGGTTAATGAAACTATTCAAAATCTTCATAAATTGATACCTTGAAGCCCCATCAAAGACTAGTTAATTTTTTAGGTTTTGCAAACATCATTTGATAAAGCAGAAGAAAGCGAAACTTCATATTCAATGTGCATTGCAAAATATTGCATATATAAATTCATTCCTTCTTAGTCTTATTCAAACAATCAGTTTTGCAAGAATTGAACTAACATTGAACTAACTTCACTGTCAGAAATAATTGACATCGAAAAGAATCTATTAAAATACTACAAATTAAACCAGCTTGTCCTTTCGGAGGAACACGCTTACAAATAATTACAATGCACTAAATCTATAATTATTTAAAGCGCAAAGAGAATGATTGTTATGCTTAAGATTCCCATTCTAAAACAAAAGTCATTTCCTTGTTCAAAATATTACCTATCCCTAATGCTGACAAACTAATGATAATACCACCTGTTCCATATTGGTCCAATAAATTATGGTTTAAATAATGTATGTATCATCAACTCCAGATGTACCTTGACCTTCCAAGATTTCAAGACAACATCAGCTACCGACTACAAGATAATTCTGGCATTGCCAGTTCTAACCATTTAGAAGTCATCAACCACTGCACCAAGGATTAAATACTAACGTAAAACAGCTATATTCACCAATATATGTCCTCTGGAAATCAATAAGAAATTCTACAATGTCGATGAAGCCATCAAAATTCAAGTTCCAGACGTATTTTTTCAGATTTTTCTAAAGAACAGCCCACCATACAAGGCTAGAAGTTATCAAGTTCCCGAATGATATCGATTTCACTACCATAGAATCGATACACCTTCATCCTGCTATCTCATACATCAACTGATAACTCCAGCAATTTACGTAGTAATTAAGAAAAGAAAATCAAGAAAATATTCTTCAGACTAGCATAAGAAAAATTTCGGTCGCGCCATCGTAACCGTACACTTCTCGATAACATACGTCCGCTAGGAACGTAAGACTTTGCAGACGCCGCATCTCCAGCCTCCTGCTGATTGTGCCGGCACATATTTTATATAAAAAAACATTATGTTATTTTATTCTAAGGTTAGTTAGATATAACTCGCTGTCTAAAGTCGAATGATTATATGTTTTGTTCTTCTTATTGTGCTCTCTCCTATCGAAGGTTGGCAATCATCATTGCAATTCTGATCTTCGACGCTGCAGCTGTATACAGTTAGATCAAAATTCTTCAACCATGAAGTTCTGCGACGTCCTATGGATCTTCTTTGCAAAATAAGTTGTAAAATCGATTATCTCTCTTCATGCGTAATGTGTCCCAGATACTCTAGCTATCGTTTTTTCATCGTAAGGATCAGTTATTCCTTTTCTTTATGCATTCTTTGCATGACTTCTTCATTGGTTACTAGGTCTGTACAGAGTATCTTTAGTATGCGGTGATAAATCCACATCTCAAACGCCTTTTTCGTGCTAGTTTTCTTCAACGTCCACCCGTACAATAGCGTTGAGAAAATATATCAACGCATCATACAAAGTCTCAAGGTTAGGCTGAGGTTTCTATTTATAATTCTTTTTTTTTTTCATTTTGATAAAAGTAGCTCTAGCTATTTCTATACGTCTGTTAACTTCTGTGGTTCTGTTATCTTCGATTCGTGACCCTAAGTATTGGTAGCTTATGTTATGTATCCATTATTCGTGCGATTTAACATCGCTAGACTTCTTTTGATAGGATTATGTCAAGTCTTTAGTTTATGCCAACAACCCAACAACGTTACATTGCTTGCAGGCCAATATTGACCGTTTTATTGGTGACATTAGGCCTGATTTATGTAAAAAGTCTTGGAAAATTGGTGCTGCGTCCCAACCTATTTTATTAACATGTTTGAGATTAAAAACCATACGTGTATGGCCAAGAGTTGGTTCTGTACCTATCTACCAATATAAATATGAAAGAGATTAGTTTTAAGTTAGTGATAATTTAAAGAACTCCCTATAAACGTTTATGGTTTGTATGTAAAATTTTGTATGTTATGTTCTCTAACCCGTTTTGGTTGTCTTAATATCACATTACAGCACTAGTGCGGTAATATCAACCATTACTTAACTAAAATAGGTGTGATACGTTAATTAACGTATATAAACGGCATTTACCGCATTTTTATAGATAGTGTTGACAGTTACAACGTTGTATACATATCCATAAAGTGAGTGTCAATTAAAATAAACCGATGGATTAATAAAAAACTACACAACTTGTGTTGAGAATGTAGCTTTTTCTGTGTGCGTTTTTTAACGGTTTCTAATTTTATTATTTTATCCCACCTCCCTTGCAATCAAAAGCCGTGATCTTAAGACCCAATTAGTAGCAGCATCGTTAAGATAATATTGTTTATTTTTATCAACAACTGAATTTGTCTGTTCTTTTAACACCGGCATATCTATGCTCATGCTAAGAAGTATTTTGAACATAACATAAGTTAACCTATACTAATTCATTATAAATTAATTGAATTTATATGACATGCCCAGCCTGAGAACTGTTGACAGATATTAGTAGTTTCCTAACTATCTTTTGAGCATGGCGGTCTATAACATTTCAAGATTCTGCTTTCTTATATATTTCATACCAATTTTATCAATTTAAAAAGAAATTATAATACGCAAGTCTTACTCAAAGTTTTAAAAGCATTCAAACTTAACCTTAAGAACACGATCAGTAATATAAAAAATGTCACATAAGCATCATACCTATTTCTACCCCTTTCAGTATTATACAGAACGTCGCCATTTATTTCTTATTATTTTAAATAGTGTGTAAAACTTTTATTTGAGCCAGATACCGACTGGTATGCCTTTCCATATTCATTAATAAATTACTAAAAATTGTACATAAATATAAACTTTATTGACTTAGAACTAGAATTAAGTTTTTCAAATTTAAATATAAAAAAGTAATGACATTTCATTTTCCTTTTGTTCCCATAACCTTGTATTATATCACCTTACCTACTTCCAAATATGTACATTTTTAACATCTTAATATTGATTTAACTGTCACAACACAGATACAAACATTATTTACATTTATGAACAAGATACAATCAACAGACACTTTAAACGCTTCATGAAAATGTGTGTTTTAAATAAAATGCGCGTCCGGATGATCGTTCTTAATTAATCTGACTGTATGTCCATTGAACCACTTCCCGTCATCATCCATTCATGCGTCTGTTGCATTCTATCAATTCTATGGTCGCTCCTACAACACATAATATATGTCAATGACGTTTTGCAAAAGGAACGAGATGCATTGAGATGTAAAAAAAGACCATGGATCCAAGGAGAATCACTCAATCAGTCAGGTATCGGTAATTAAGAGACGAGTTCAATTACAGCGAACAGATGTCCAATTCATTTGACCAAATTTGTGGGCGGATTTTTTAAATATTTTTTTTATTGAGATTATCGTCTAGCATCAGATGTGGGCGTTTAGACATCGAAATTTATTATGTAAATAAACACATGCGGTGTCATAATTTATACATATAAATATTTCAGTATTATGTGCATAGGTTATTTACTGTTATTTTTAATGAAAACTCATTCATTTTTTATAGCCAAGGACGTATGTAGTATTATGATTCTGTGGCTATGAATAGGCACTAAAATTCTTTTAAAGCTTTACTGTGACAAGCAGAGGTTTTTTTATTGATTTGAAAGTTGTATTTTGGTTTGATTTATTGTGATGGCAACCATTAATAATTAAATACCTTGTGTGAAAATTATAATTTATAATAAACCGTCAACTATGGTTTTTACAATTTACCACATACAAGAAGCACGAAGCGCATATTAAAATTAAACATGCATTACACATGGGCAATGAATTATTACATACAAGTCAAGGACACAATTAACGTTGACGACAATGTTTGGAAAAATTCATTGTAGAGATGAAAATAAATATTTAATATTTTAATAATTATCATTAGTACATATATTTTATGATTATTAACCGTAGTGAATTTATTTTATTATAAAAAATGCAATTAAAAAATGATTACAACTACAATGCTGGAACATTATTGTAACTCCAGTTTTCTCCGCACTTATTTTCTTATAATAGTAGTGTTGTAGGATGCATCTTCAAGGTTGACAAAAAAATGAAATCATTTGAATGAATGAAATTATGCTCCTACGTATGTTTATTACATTCCTTCCTCTTTATGATTGATATCCATAATGTTTAGGTGGTAATTAAAATTAGATT
Source organism: Tachinus rufipes (assembly GCA_963932245.1). NCBI lineage: Eukaryota > Metazoa > Arthropoda > Insecta > Coleoptera > Staphylinidae > Tachinus > Tachinus rufipes. Next base: position 81,756,424 of record OZ010743.1, on the reverse strand, counting down.
GAATTTAATGACCCACATGCGTGGGCTAGAATAAGAATTATTATTCATACAATGTAATACATCTAGGATAATTTCTTAATATTTTTTACCCAATGAATATTTAGTAATTAACATTAATATATGGCCATCGTAAAAAAGTAATATTGTTAATATTCATATTTATTACGTTAATTAATTTTATAAACGAATTAGAAATAATTGAATAAACTTCTAAATGATTTAAAGCGCACATTTTTATTTCGATAATTTCAACTCTTTTTTTTTTGGGAATATAATCCACATATCCCGTGGGGATCGTTGCCTCTGGTAGCGCTGTATTGTCACTTATAACTTTTAGTTGACAGTTTCATCAATGAAGCGCTGCTTTTAACTTAGTTTTTAGACTTGCAGCAATCAAAACATATGAAGCAAGATCTGGTTTAACTATTCAAAATTAGAAAAAGTAACAGAAAATTTAACCATAAAATTGAAATAACAGTTTAAAAGTTAAATAATCAAAAAATCCAGCATAAAAACTAAAAATTCATATTTGAGAAATTAAAACTTTATTTAATATTATATTATATATTAATTTATTAATGAAGAGTGATTATCGCAGATCGCGGAAGTGATGTAATATTATTGTAATGAAAAAATATGTGTGCATTTATTAAATCAATTAAACTAAAGTGGATTAATAATAACATTGTTCAAAAAATCGTTGCAATTAGAGATATAGTTAAAAACTTTTTAGCAATTTTGTAAAAACATATCTTTTTTTTTAATTTATTTTCCTTTTATCGGCTATTTTAAATCCCCAATAAGTCTATGGCTTGTTTAATAGAAGTTTATTAGGTGATTTTCCAATCACCCTAATGGATAAAGAGCAAGTTCGTAATTATGTCATGTCAGGGATCTAAAGTCTGAACGCACTCGAACAAGTAAAAGTCAAACAAAACTTCAAAGTAAATTATTGATAAAAAGTGTGGTAGAAAGCCAATTTAAATAGCACAAAATGCATAGAATATTAAAGAAGAATAATATTAGCAGTTAGAACCAATCTGAAAGTGACCAAAAGCCATCTGAAGAAGAATTATATTTTGAAGTTTATCAAAATTAATTTGACACTTGTCGTCAAAGCTAATTTGGTGAATAAAAATAAAGATGATTCGGTGGGGTCCAGTGAGGTCTAAAAGTCCTACCCAAATTAACAGTAATACCAAAATGATTACTCTGAAAAGAAACATTTTAAGTACAAAAAATTTTGTGGATAAAAAATCATTTGTCATATTGACACAGAACCACAATGAGCGTCGATGAGGTTATCGTGGGAACCAATTCAGAAAACTGACAATTTAAATTCAATACAAAAAATTCAAAATTCTCAGTTAACAAATCGAAAGCCCCCTCCAGTTAAAAACTTTTTAAAATTTATTAAATCAAAAATTAATTTCACTTTTAACACATCTGTTTAATAACAAAATCTCAGTTCGGACCAAAAATCTGAGTCTGATTATAGATTAATTTTAAATGCATTTAAAGATGAAAAACTTGAGTTTCACACTTTCCAGCAGAAAGGTGAGAAGACCCATACATTTGTTATGATAGGTCTTCAAGTAGAATTAGAAGATGTAGAAATCATATTTAAATTTTTAGATAATTACAAAATTATTATTTCAAAATTCAACTTCAAAACTATTGTCGTCTGCTGTTACTTAGTATCTCATAACCGCACTAGTGAGGTAATAAATTAATTAAAGCACTAGTGCGGTAATATCAAACATTACCTAATAATAACAAAAATAAACAAAAACGTCGTTTGCAATACTACATTACGCATTATTATTATAGATACTATTAACATGATTAATATTATTTTTCTCGTAAAGTAAATATAAACTCGGATATGTACAAGGAGCGTTACTAGATATCATTAAATAATAATGCCCATCAAATCTCATTCCCAGCATTGTTGATAACTCATCGTTTTAACCTACAGCAAAAATTAATTTCGACTGTAAAATTAAATGGTGGTATTTTAATGTACACAAATCACTATATTTATATACTTAATAATGATGATTATTTCCGTCTGTGCTCAGGCAACATTAATAAATGACAAAAACAAAACAGTTGAGTGGATATTTTTAATCATCCCACATTCGATACGCAATTTAGTATCTACGCATTTACGTTAAAATAACAATTTAGGTGTACCAAAAATAACAAAATGTAAATAAACTATTTTGGTGTACGTACACAACAATTTGCACAATAATTTTACGATGTAACATGGAAATCTAATTTTTAATGCCACCATTTCCTGTGAGATATATATTGGTCGTTAAATTTAAAAGATTTAAAATATTAATGTTATTATGCATAACATGTACAGATAATTATTAATATAATTTTAAATGTTTTAAATATTTGTTTATTTGGCCTATATTCAGTACTACAATATAGTCTAAAGCAACAGAGAAGACGTACTTTTTTTTTGCTGTCAATTTGTAAATAGGTGCACAATAAAAAAAAGTTGAAAAAAGTATTTTTTGCAAAAATCATAAATCCGAACTTGACGCTTGATGCGACCATATATGACAATTTTGGATTTGTCGGGATGTTTGAAAACAGTTCCAGTTGACAGAATGAGAATAATCGACAAAAATCGCATTGAAAATTCAACTTTCAATTTAAACGTTATGACCCCCTTCATGCAAATACTTAAAAACTGACAGCAAAAAACCGATCCACGTCTCTGCTGCCCTGTCTTAGACTAATACAATTGTATTGTAGAATCAAATACAAAAAAAAACTTCCGTGTTAGAAGCAAACTGAACGCACCACCCATGTGTGGACAAGACACCAATGCCTTTGATATGTAGTTGAAAAACCAAAAACCGACACATAGCAACCAACTCTGTAGCAAACTTTAGTCCCAAAGACTTTAAGTCCATCCACACATAGCCCACTTGCATTGAGCCTAATGTTGGGGCCAATGTGTGGAAGTGTGTAACGCACACCAAAATTGGTCAAGTTGAAATTAAATGAAACAACAAGAATCAGTAAGATAACAACAGCAAAGTATATACAGGAAAATTTACACCAGAAGGCTTAAAATAAATATTCGTGTTTTTTTTATTCTAAGCAAAAAATGCAAAATAGCTTTTTTTTCGTGGCACATACTTTGTACATATACATGTATTGTCAAGAATACAGTTAGGCAATAATGAATATGCCAACATTATTATTGTCTACGGCTTTTGCAACGGCAATGCTTTAGAAAGTTGTCGGGAATATCAAAAACAATTCACGAATAGACGTTAGCCAACACGCCGTGTATTTTACAATGTATTTCAAAGACTGCAACAACTTGGAATTTAGTAATCGTCATACAGGTGGGGCAAATCTATGATACAACGCTGCTTGCGTGCTTAGGAAAAACCGGTATTAATACCAAAAAAATTGCAACCCATCTTGCAAGTGAAAACTTCGTTAGGAGAACTTTAAACAAAGAAGTGTTGCATCCTTATCATTATCAACGTGACACTTACAACAAGTTAAAGTACAAATAGTAGCATTTTCACAATGGCTTCTCAAACAGTACAGGCAAAAGTTCCTAACTTTATTCGTTCAATGAATGCGCATGCATAGTCAGTACAAAATCTACACACATTTAAAATTTTATTTTAAAATCTTTCACTACCATAATAAAAAAACAAAAATTCATTAGTCCAAACTTGGATATCAGTGTGGCAGGAATCTATTTGGATTCTCCATAACCCAAACTGATCCAGACACAATAAAATGTTTGTTTTCTTCTAATGGTATTTAGTTTTTGCGAAATAAATGCTATAAGTACGTTGGTGTTGACGGATATTATATTAAAAGAATATAAATATTTATTTCAATCCCGTTGTATATTTAATACTTGCCAACGTCTTCAAAATTCATCAGCATTGAATATATCTTTAGAAATCAACTTAAATAATGAATCTATTGCTAACAGTAGGTATGTTTCATTCGAATTCAAAACAATTATAGTACACCTATTGTTCTACTTCAAAGTGGTGGATTAACATCAAAGCACAATGATATTTTTTAGTAAAGCCCACATTAACTTAACAGTTTAATAAAATACAATTGAAGCCAGACAACATTTTCGATTTAATTAATAATAAAATGTTTTGTTCTTTTGGTAGCTGTTAAAATTAATTAGAGCATCAAATTTATGATAACTACCAGAAATTATCTTAATTATAACAATTCAAAATTCAATATTTTTATTCAAATTGGTTAAAATTAACGTATATTGTGTAACATCTGCGGTATAATATCGATTTTCCACAAGTATAAACATTGCACACGAGCCTTGGTAATTCATATAAATAGGGAATTGGCACTCCTATGCCTTTGCTATGATTAAAGTTCTTATACAAACAAAAAATTATTAATCTCATAATATGACATTTGATAGAATATATGTCACTTTTCGCATTTTGCGTGTCTAATGAAACGTATGAAACAGCATATTTTCTTAGCAATAAGAGTTTCATGAATGACAAATTTTACTAAGAAATAGAAAACTAATTTTATTTACCTTATTCTTCATCTGCATGATCATTTGAAACAATTTGCTTCAATGTGTTATATCAGAATAAAAGAAAATTCAAATTGAATATATTTTTATAACAATACAATTCAATTGCAACAGAAACTATACCTACGCAATATTTTATAAATTACCATTAAAATTAAATCAACAAAAGAATTTAATGAAGCAAGTCAAATTAAAATACTTCAGAATTGACTCCTACACTTGCTTAAGTAATCAGGTCAATAAACGTTATAAAATTTTAATCCTTAAAGAAATTGCATTAAACATTTACGAAATATATTGCTATAAAATAAAATGAGTATTCCTGATAACACTGAAAATATGTTTAACTTAAATTAAAATTTATTTTGTTGATTGAGACGTCCATTTTATATGACTGATTTCGTTAAATATTGATGTACAAGGACAATAATGGCTATAGGACTGAATTATAAATATTTACTTAAATTGTAAAAGCCTAGTTATAAATATTATATAAATTACTTTTATAATTTAAGTAAATATTTATAATACAGTCCTATCGGCATTATCCCTAATCATTAAATTAAAATATTCATTGTATATAATACAATTTAATTTTTCGTGTAATAATAAATGTCAGGCGACGAGATAAATGAATGAATTACTATAATTTCTTAGAAAATACCATATTTTGATAAAAAGTGTACCCATTACATATTTTATTGTTTTAAATATTTACACAAATATATTTTTATATATTTGCCTCTACATAAGTCAAAATTAGAATGGTATTGTATTGTTGTTGTAATAGGTCTTAATAATACCGACAATGATTATGATGTGAATTTTTTAGCCGCAGTTTAATCAAATTGTTACTAATATTTGATAATTGTTGTGGTCAGAGTAAGTTTTTTATAATTGCTAATATCGGATATTCGATCATATCCTGTCTCGTGAATTCACGATACTGTTAACGCGTTTATTATTGTGAATACTTATCTATATTAAGAAATGGAGATATTACATTTTATATATTACCAGAACAGACAAAGTAAATCTTTATTTTGTGTCAAATGTCATTAATTTGTTGATCGTGCAGTAAAATGAGAAAAAATAGTAACTATTTGTGTTCAAAACAATTAATATATTGAATGGCGCATACGGCTTTATTTTCGGATCATTGTTTGAATTTGATAAAAAACTCTCATTATCTATAAAAAGTATTGGATTATTAAAACTACGTCTCATAATGCTATATCACTTTCGTAATCACAATGTCGGGAAGAACTCGATCATTGAATTTTAACGACTAAGCTTTTGGCTGTGGATAACCACCAGGATATGATGCTGGCTGAAATTTGTATCCAGTCCACGATCATCGCCCTCCACAGAAAACGGTGTGCAAATTGAAAAGATGGTCCCGCACAAACTCTCAGAAATGAGAAAAACCACTTCCTTAATAAGCTCGGTGCAGGAAAAATGTCATGGCTCCTTTAAAAAAACAAACAATGACAGTTTATGTATCAGGCGGCCAAACTCATAAGAGCATCTTAAAGATTTTGCATTGCAATGTTTTGCAAAATGCAATAATGAGCGTCAAGTATATACTATGTGGCAAAAAACGTAAAATCAAGAATAGTGTAGATGTAGCTATCCGGAAAGTACATTTTATAATTCCCAATAGAATAACGCGGCTAAATAATCTAATAACATTGTGTTTACAGGGAACAACCCGAATTAGTTTAATACTTATACTTTATTCTAACATACTATCATCTGAAGAGTTTACCATTGCTCCAAACATCATTATTCAACTATCAATGGTACTCTCCGAGAGAGTAATTCGATTAATAAAACATACGATAACATCGGTCCTTCGAACCGGATCGAATCCGAAATCATCAATATTAATTAATCCGACAATTCGTCTGAACCATAATAATGGCCGATAAATTATAAAAACTAAGATCCAGCATGAAATCATAACTAACTCAATCGTTTTTGAGAAACTCAGAAAAGCTTTAACTCAAATTCGAAGAACTAGAAATCGATGAAAAAAACATCAACATCTTCATTTATCACTGGAAAAAAAAGCCAAGACGGTCCTGAATGGAATTGAAAAAAACGCACATTATTATTATTATTTAAAAATATATTCAAAAATAAGCGAATTATCACAAATCATGTTCGTTTGAATTACAGCTAGTATCTCGCAACTTTCAACTTCAAAAGCTTCTTGACAAAGTAAATAAGCAACTCAAATATCTTAAGGAACCACTTAATCAATAAGAAAAAGACCAAACGTGACTGGAAAGAATAATTTACTGGATCAAGGCTTCCTACGTACAATAAATTAGCATTAGCCAAGTTTGGAAGTCACTGCAATTATCAATGAAGCCACCATCAAAACAACACATCCAATCCAAGTTAATTCATCAACCTAGAATTAATGCTTTAGCAGCAGCAAATCTGTCCATCATGCTTTGGAAGTCACTACCTTAATCAATGTCCAAAACTCTTACACCTTGGACAACTAATATGAAGAACCAACTAATGCTCATCATAAATCACTACCAATAAAACCTGCACATGTGTTCATCTCAACTACCATAATTCTTCTTGAAGATAGCAAGAGTTTCATGCAACCTTGTCAACCTGGGCTCTCTTGGATCAAACGCACAGTCAAACTTCATTTCTACAAGTTATGTGAGCAGATTAAACCACGTCCAAAATAATTTTTTTCGCCTGCCTCTACCGAAAGCATCTTTTTCGGCCCGCATATGCCCATTGGCCATTTCGGCTATTCGCGGTATTTGATGATTCTATTTCATATGTAGACCTTAAAATCTGACAGTAGTGACAAATTATAATAAACATTGAAAATAATGTTTTTAATTGGGACAGGCGGAACAATATCGAGTAACTCGTTCCAAAAGGCTTTAGCAGCCCTCACTCGCTTTGCTCGTTCGTGCTTTTAAAAGCGGCGGGCTGCTAAAACCTATTTTCGACCCTTGATACACTATATACTATTTCGGTCTATAGGATAAATAGAGCATCAACGAACATCAAACTGAACACTCTAACATAGTCATATTGTAATTTATCAATGAAAAGAGAAATTTCTAAATTCTAGAAATTAGAAGAAGTGCAAAACCTGACCAATCTTACACCACTGAAACAATATTGTAAAAGACATTTTAAAACTCACCAATATAGGCAAGCACGACAAATTTATTTATTGTACAGTTGAAATACTTAATGATTCAAGATTTACAACAGAAAAAATCAAACATTTAGAAAAATGAATACACTGCATTCATTCAAGAGTACATAGAAATAGGCCACATCAAATTATTTGAAGACAATGTTCAGGAAACTAACTTTTATCTTCCACATCACGGTGTTATCAAAAAATCAAGCACAACACCAAATTCAATTCAAGAATATTACTTAACTATAAATTGCTGATACATGATGACCTATTTAACATCCTATTGAGGTTCCCAGAACACACTTATGTTGTGATTGCAGATATCGGCAAATATTACTTCATCCCGATGACTCAAAACATCACCGAATTTTATGGAGATATCATCAGTCCCAACCAAAACGCTGTTATGAAATGCAAACTGTTACTTATGGTATATCTTCGGCTCAATATTTAGCTATCAAATGTTTGCAAACAATAGCAAAAATAATAGCGACAAAGGTAATCTTAAGAAATTTTTAAGTAGACGACCTATAACAGGCGCTGACAACATAAATTTTGAAACAGACCAAGAAACAATTGACTAAATTCCTACAGTGCGCAGGATTTAAATTAAAGAAATCTAATCATTCGTCTCTACTTGATTCGCATGGTAACAACATTATGGATTTTAACATTAGGTGTTCGATGAGCAACAACTGTAGATAATTTCCAATTTGAATACACCAACAAGTTAAAACCTACAAAGTTGACCAAAAATAGCATCCTATCACAAATAGCCAAAATATTTCATCCCCTTTGGCCCCGCAATCTTACCAATAAAAATCCTCATGCTGTGGCAGTTGCAGTTATCATGGGACAAACCATTTTCTACTCACATTTATACAGACGACCTTTTAAAACGAGCTGAAACTATTACACCAAGATATATTTTCGAATAGATTAAATAAAGCAAATTGGATAAAGATGTTGTACTGCTAACAGGTAGTATTGATTAAATTTTAGGCAAGTGGTGATAATGCCACATTTAACAGTTCGTATTTAAAAGTTGTCTTTTATAATTTTGTAGAATAAATTTGTATTTATTTTATAATAATAAAAAAAAACGTAAAATTTACATAAAACTCAGTTTCTCAATAACGTAGGAAGTCACAGTAAATATATTTTTAATATCGAACAATTTAATTGATAACAAAGTCGTAAAATCAAAAGTATTATTCTAGAAATAATAACCGATTTCCGAGTCGTTCAAAATTAATAAAGTTAACAAAACTGCTTAATTGTTTACCAAAAGCCTTTGAATTGATTCTTAATTAATTACACACGAATTTTAAAAACATATGCCACATGGAATCACCAGAAACGAAAGCGTATTAAATATAGTATAGTTAAAAAATATTATAATTGCATATTTATATTGAAGAAATCTTTGTTGAAACATGAGTAATTTATAGTTTCATTACTTTTATATGTCATTGCCTTGTTGATGTGAGCTTTTAAAGTAATTTCTATTTTTCGCGCATAGCCAAATTTTATTTACTCTGCTAACATAAACTTGGATGCTCCAGTTTAAATATTTTATATAAATAAATACGTCTATAATTTTAATTACAACCCATTTTACAATATATTACTTGAATAGAGTTAGTTCTTTATGTTATAGGCTGATAAAATATATTATTATGAATCATAAAGTAAATGAAATTTTAAATTATGATAAATATTTGAAGACAGCAAGTTTGAGCTTAATTGTCAATTAGAATCAGCAACATAATTAAATCAATTTAATCAGTACTTAATGTGCAGAAGTATAGATACTTGCGATTGCTATCTTAGGGATCCCCCAACTCATCATCACCCTAGTGTATTATTTTCATTAGTTATTCACATTTATTAAAATTTGCACTTTTAAATAAATTAGTCTATAATCTTCTAGACCAAGGCTGCTTTAAAATATTTGATTTATTCAGGTAGGTAAAATACTTTAGAAGATATTCGTCTAATTACATATAATTAGGTACATATTTAAAGTTGTATAATAGTTGTAACATTAACATTTAACATATTACATTTCAGTATAATTCAGCTATAAACATAACTTTAATTAAGTGTTAATTTCATTAATATAAAATAGTAAATAAAGTTAGACTTATATGTAATTATTAATTAAATTAATGCACGTGGGTTGAAATTACTACAACACTAATATTTTTTTACAACTGCTCAATGTATTACAGATATTGTAAATTGGTAAATAGAATCAATATTGAAGTAATTGGATTAATATGAAGATAAATTTTGCTTTTTATTAATAAATAAATGAAATTTTTTTTTTAAGTTACCAAAGCCCAAAGATCATATGTTATAAGCAAAGCACGATTTGCCCACATATAATTGAACAAATTACAAGCAAACCATAGCGAAATGGTCGTAATAGCTCAGCTCGTCACGAATACTTAGCAAGAATTCGATGATTAAGCCAATTACACTTAACACAATAACACTCACGGGCATATTTCCATCATATATATCCTCCTCTACAATGGGATTTAGACACTTTCACATAAATATTCTTCACACTCTCACCGGTTTCGTAGTATTTATTTACTTTTTTTTTTTCAAAATTACCGAAAGAGTTCTTCGTGTGTGAGCAAAGACGCGGATAAACAGTCGCGCGAAATAGACCGACTGGTTGCTTCAAGCGTTCGAACACGATTTCCAAGGCTGTTTTAATCTGCGATTGGTTGATTCATTGCTTATACTTCTGGGTAGGGAGCGGTAGCGTGGTGGGTATTGTGCTGGTAGGGACAGGGAATGTTTTGGACCACCATCAGATTCCCCGTGGGACCGCGTTCTCCAAAGAACGTTCACCGTCGAGAGACATATAACTCGACGTTAACTACTTGCGTTTAAATCGCGACCATTCATACAATTGCCTATTATTGTTATTAAAAAGGAAGTCCAAGATTTAAGTACAGTTTAATGTATATGCAAGCTTATATAGATTATATCTAAGTATATAGAATAATTGCAAAAACCTGCAATTAATCTTTGTTTTTTTTTTTATTTAAGAGCTTATTATAGTATTAGGAAAATATGTCTGTTATATTCTAAGAAAAATGTATGAGAACGTGGAATCACTTCTGTTATAAACTAGAATTTAACATATGAGCAAGATTTGTTTAATCTAGAGCGGAAAGTATACCTACCTACTTTTAGATTATATAAATAAATTTATATTTAAATAGGAAATTAGATAAACATAATCGAGTTGTTAGTTATATGTATTAGTTTGTTTTGTGTAATCGATACAGTGGCGAATTTATGTAAAGAAAAGCATAACTTTTTGGCATAAAATTGTGCACATATATTATTGTAACCAAACTTCACATCTTATGGTTGAATTATTGCTGCAGTTTAGTTAATTGTTAAAAAATACTTTTGCATTCAAATTTAGTGCGATGATGAAACTCAAAGTTTTATTAGCTCTAGAAATTAACATGACAAATACAATTCGCATTATGATTTATATCAGTAGATTAGGTTGGTTTGGAACAACTTTTGTTTGAATTGGAATGTTTACATTTTAAATATAATTATGCTGAGAAACCCTTACTATAAAGATTACTTTTCATTAAAACCATAATTTGTACATTTTTGGTTACTTTCATTTGCTAAATAAAATTAAAAAAGTTTTTTTTTGTAAAAACTCCGCAACGTGCTTGAAGAAAATATTGCAAATTTAAAAACATTGGTTTGGTGGTGTTTTAGCAAGCCAACAGGTATCTTTAAAACCTTGTTAATACAAACTTAAAAAAAAAAAAAAAGATTTATGTATACTGTTCTTCTTTTCTTCTTGTATTCAGCTTCTCCAATACAAGTTGCAAGCATTAAAGCTATTTTTACTTTCAAAATGGCCAAAAAGATGACAATCCAAATCATTTCCTAAAGTTGCAAACGGCCGGGGCCTTCCTTGAATTATAAGTTGTAGTAACCCGTATTTTTAATGAAGTATTCCAGATACTGAAGCTACGTATGCATTTTAACTGCCCAAAAAATAAAAACAACTATAGACACCGCCTTGAACTAAATGAATAATTAAAAAAAACAGATAAAAATATACTTAAATATTCTATAAATTGATATGTTTATATTCAAAATTCCTCATTAGAGCAAGTAGGCTTATAATTTGTTAAAAAAAAAACAATTTCCAGAGTAATTGCATCTTAAGGTGTTATTGCTGTTATCTTCTTTGAAGACACAATTATGCAAACTGTCACAGACACTGAGGAAACTTACAGTAAAAGGTTCTACATTTTTCTATAGCAATGATTAAAACATATTTGTATTTATGTGTATTATGGAATGTCCACATCAACATTATATGCGGACACATAAACATGAGCAACATGGCTAAGCCCAGGAGCAAAGCTACTTGTAAGCAAAGGTCTGTAATGTTAACGTACATTTCCCCGGGAAAAGGAATTAAAAAATAAAATTAAAAAAAATACAAACGTTTTTTTTTAATCGTCTCTGACTTTATCTAAAACCTGGATGCAATTTGCAGAGGTAGGTGACCTTCCTAGGAACGCAAACTATAATCAGTTAATTCTACCAAACGTAACTTAAAGCTGCGCAACCCGGATAATATTCCTGGTTTAGTTTTATTTCTGACACTTTTGGTTCATTTGTTGATAATTTTAGTAACTTATTGTTTTTAGACTGGAAACTGTCAATTTTGATACATTGCTGATTATTTTTGTCCACAAATCATTTTTTTTTTCAATGTTAGTACTTTTTAAACTGGTTTAAGTAGTTTTGAGTTATAAAGGGTTTTCCAATAAGAAGTTTCATTTTGAATAGCACGCTATTTGAGCAGCTGTCAATTTTGAAGCTATTATCTTTTGACATTTGACAAGTAAAAACTACGCCATTAAAAATGGAAATTATTAAAATTCACTACAAAAATGGTGAAAAATTTTCAGTCACAGTTCGCAAAACTAAAGCACTTTTTGGTCGTCGCAAAGCACCTTCTCGGCCGGCAATAGTGAACCTGGTAGAAAAATTTGAGCTGTTGGGACAAGTTTGTGATGTAAAGAATCAAAACCGTGTGCATCGCTCAAGTAGACATGAGAATATTGCTGATGTAGCCCGTAGTGTTGAACAAAACCCAGGTTTGTCGATTCCTCGTCGATCTTTGGAATTAGACATTCCACAAACGACATTACACCGTATTTTACATAAAGACTTAAGTCTTAAGGCTTTTAAAGTTCAGTTAACACAAGAACTCAAGCCGGTCGATCACCATAAACGTCGTATCTTCGCTGATTGGGTCCTTCAAATGCATCAAAATGATCCGGAATTTCATCGAAAAATCATCTTCAGTGATGAGACCCATTTTCACCTCGGAGGCTACGTTAATAAGCAGAATTGTCGCATTTGGGCCTCAAAAAATCCAAGAATGATTGTTGAAAAGTCTTTGCAGCCTTAACGTGTCACTGTTTGGTGCGATTTTTGTGTTGGTGGTTACGGTGAATGGATGGCGCTATCGAGCTATGATTAATAATTTTTTATGGCCGGAATTGGAAGATATTGATGTGGACGACGTTTATTTACAGCAAGACGGCGCTACGTGCCACACAAGCAACGAAACAATCGCAATTTTGCAAGAAAAGTTTCCTGACTGTGTTATTTCTCGAAGAGGTGATCACAATTGACCACTGAGATCTTGTGATTTAACACCTTTAGACTTTTTTCTTTGGGGCCACGTAAAAGATAAGGTCTATGCCAATGCTCCACAATCGATTCAAGACCTTAAAGATGGAATTCGTGGAGGACATACAGCCGCAAATGTGCGAATTGGTACTGCAACCATAACCGTGGCAGCCATTTGACTGATATCGTTTTCAAATGTAAATGGCATACCTTCCTCTTTACAATGAAATAAACATTTATTGATTTCTCTTAAAAAATATCAGTTTTTTTTTAATATCAAAATAAAACCTCTTATTGGAAAACCCTATACAATATAAACAGATTTAATTGTAGACTCTGTAAAATTTTAGTTATTTATTCCAACTTTCACATTTTAAAATCTTTCTGTTGTTTTAGTTACTTTCCGACGTTTTTAACTATTAACAGTGATATAGTAGCACAATTATTATGTTAAAAACAAAAAAACCAGTTTTGGACATTTAAAACTTGTGCATTACTTTAGAAACCATTTTTTGATAAATTGTGACATATTTTTACAGGTTCAGAACATAATTTGATAGTTTCAATACTTTGCTATACAACTTTGACAATTCTGCCAACTTTTTTACAGAAAATGTTTTTAAAAAATTCAAGAATATACAGTTTTGGATTTTTATAAAATTATTAAAAATAACTATTTATTGCTTTTATTAACTTAAGTTATAAAATACAATCAACTTCATTACTGTTTGAGAGTTCTGGTCTGCGCTAACTTATAATATTTTTACACATTGTTTGACAGTTGTAGTAACTTTTTAACAGATGTTAACTTTTTTCCCAGATCTGGTTTTGTTTTTAACTTACAATACACTATACACATTACTGTCACCTATTTGACGGTTACTGAGTCACTAAGTCTTATTGACATATGTAGTCACTGTTTTGTATGACAGTTTAAAAATAAATTTAATAGATTTAGTACATTTTTTGCCAAACTTATGATGTTTTTATACATTACTGTAACTCTTTTATGGATTTTGTTACTTTTTTGACAGATTTGCTACATTTTTGCCACTTATGATGTTTGTATACATTAAACATGTAAACTATTTGACAGTGACTATTTAACAGATGTAGTAACTTTTTGATAGTTTAATATACAACTCTTGTACAGGTCTGTAAATTTTGATAAATTTCTGTCAAACTATGATACTATTGTAAACTGTTAAATAAAATTTGACATCTAGCAGATTGTATGCGTTTTAACTGTTTGACAAATTTAGTTACTTTTTGACATTTTGAATAGTTCTTTGGAAAGATTTAGTAACACTGTTCACGTTTTGGACAGCTTATGTACGTTTTAGTAACAGTTTAGAATATAACTGGTCAGATCTGAAAAGTTGATTCCAACTTACACATTATTGTAAATTGTTTGACAGTTTTAGTAACTTTTCAAACTTATAATACCTTGTTGACAAATGTAGTAACATTTATAAAAACTTAAAATATGATGTAGTAATTTTTGGACACATTAAAATAAAATATGTTATATCTGGAAAATTGAATATATTTTATTACATTGTTGTAAGTTGTTTGACAGTTTAAGTATTTATGCCAACTGATTGCATTGCTGAAAACTCATAGTAACTTTTGACAGATGTAGTAATATTTTTTTGACAAAAACTAAGCAACCTAAACAGAAACAATCAAACTTCATTCAAATTATATTTACGTAATATTCGATCTACCCAATTCATTATCCACAATAAATCCATACACCAATTAACAAAAATATTAGTACTTCTAAATCGCTATTCAAATCTGAACATTTTTTGACAAAGATGACGATCACGATTAAATGTAAAATTAATTATTTGACAAAGCTACAAAATAACAGTAAAATATAGATTACCAACTAATTCCATCCCTAAAAACATCCGACTATCATTTCACTGTATACGTTTTTATTTTTGTGTTCTTCTCATAAATATGTTATAATTTTCTTTGAGTGTCATTAAGACAATAAAAAATAAGCTTTATCATACCCTCCCCCATTATCACACAATATAATATATAATTTACAATTAATGTTTGTTTTAATATGAAATAAATTACTTTTATAATTGTATTGTACTTATCGACAATGTTTAGTATCTAGCATATAGTAAATGCCATATGATATCATAATAATATATAAATATTTATTATTCCTTCAATGGTGACAAATTCTTTCATTTATTATTGTTTAACTGAAATAATTGAACAATGATTAATGCATTAAACCCAATGTTTACAAATGATAATAACATTGCTTAACCTATTGTCGGAATACAAATTCTTAATAGTTCTTTACAATAAAATGGTAGTAAACAAGTCATATTCATACGCAGTATCTTCGAGTAATATTAATTTTTCAACATCGTGACCAAACTTTTTGGTAAGGCGTATTATTAACTGTGAAATATTTCTCTGTGAATAATGAATGATACGATCTGACCTAAGCATGCATGGTTATTATTAATGCGGCCTCTTTAACATGTCTTAACACGTTTCAATTGTTGCCTGAAAGCACCAAATATTCCCAGCGACTATTTCATTTCTGCCGTCAATTATTTTTTCACTACCAAGAACACTTCAAATTCAGAAATATAAATAGCATTGTTAAGGTGGTAAAACCACTTCACCCTTTCCTAATCCGCATAATACGTTCCATGCTACACAGGAGTCTGCATAATTGCCTCACCTCATTAGTAAATTTCGTAAATAAGATTTTAATTTTAAAACACCCCATGAATTATTTAATCCTTTAAGCAGCACTCCCTGGAATATTGCAAAAACTTGCTTGCATAAAATGTCGGTTAAGCTAATTGAATTCAATACGTCGCACCTTTATTCTAATAGTGAAATGTGAAATAATTAAATCGGTGGCATTGGCATACCATTATTTTTTAATTGAATGAATAAGTTTAATGTGTTCGTTTTGAAATTTGCGATTTATGGCTGTTGGTGTGCGTGATGTGCGTAGGATTTCGTCATCCAAATGTGGATGGAGATGGAGAGCGTGCAGATAGTAATTTCGAAACGCAAAACTGGATTATTGTATCATATTCTCCCATATAATTATGTGTTATTAATTATAGGAAAGAAGACAATTGCCGACGCTGCGATTTCCTAGGATGTAATTTCATACAATCTCACATCGAATTTGCTTGGTAATTTCGTTTGATAATTTCACTTTTCTCATCACAAAACTTTTTAAATAGCCTTGTTCTATAATAACTAAGTGAAAACATGTATGCAATTGATTATTATTATTATTACACTACGATGATACGAGGAGAATAATTGTAGTACAAAAAGCCTGCGGAGTTTTTTAGAAGGTCTGAATACATTGTAACTACAACTATTGTATTCATAATCAATCTCTTTGACAAAATGAGTTAAACTATGCTGTACATCGTGTATTATATATAATTCAGTTATCCCTTATTAGACAAAACTAGTCGCAACAAAATTAATTTTAAAACATTTGTATAAATAATATCCCAAACCTAATCAAAAACAATTTCTGCCAACAATATGATAAATGATTTTTGATAGACTGATTTACAGAACACAATTTAATACTTTATGATTTTCATTTATTTAAAAATAATGCCTATCGCCCTTATTTTTAAGAAATGTATTTTTAGATAACACACTTAGGTGCAAAATAAACCAAATTTCTGGTTTTGCATAGTTGGCTTTTGATGTGTTTTTATTTGCACAAGAGCCTTCTGCCTCATTGAAAAAAGAGGAATGCTCATAGGGCCTTCAACAAGGTGAGGTTCCAACCTGCCGCCGCGGACCTAGCCGGTCGATAATCATTCGTGCTTCCAGATGAGTACACATTCACTAAACTGTCAACATATTTTAGCGACAAAATACCCACGAGGATACTCGCATGACTTCGGCCTCTAGTGCCAAACATATGAAGGCAATGTTGCACCCCAAATCCGTTGGGGCAGGCTTCCACACGTGGTCGACCGCCAAAAAACGTTGCCTCGAGGTAGCCATCCGTCATGTCCCAGAATACCTCACAGAGCAAGAAGTGGGGGGGCTTGCACTGGAATCCCTGAGATTCTACCGCACAACATTTCATCGCATAGGCAATGAATTCATCCGATTCAGTATGGTATCGGTGCAGCTCCAGAAGGAAGCAAAAAGCGCCGAGATCATGGGTTTGACCGAGCTTCTGAGTTAAAATTCGGTTGAACCGAAGAAACGTGACGGTAGTCCAACAGAAGGATAGTCGCTCTTCTCGCCGACTTCAATGATTTTCACCGAAAAATTATGTCCGTTCTGCAAAACATCGACACCATGCTAGTGGCCGAGTCAAACCCTACTCCCACTCAAGCGCTGAGATTCCCAAATACCTTCACGTAGGTCACCTCGGTGGTTAATCTGATAATTAAACACTGATCTTTGCAAAAAGATCTTTGAACCATTCCGAAGTAGATACACCGGACACAATCACGCTCAAAGTAAATGTGCCCGGGCTAGGTACAATCAAGGCCGCATCTGGCTACATCGGCCCGAGCAACCAAATCGAAACGATGAATTTAAATACGGTCCTTACAAATCCTTACCCCACAATCATCGCTGGAGACTTTAACTCTAAGCACCCGGCGTGGAATAGCTAAGTACAAAGATCGAGCGTTTCTCGATTATGTAGAACAAAAAGAATTTAAGTAGTGGGATCAGACAAACCCACACATTACAGTTCTGTAGGTCACCAATGGGACGTTCTTGACGTAGCAACACTCAAGGACGTCAACACCCAAGTAATCAACGACCTTAGCTCTAACCACAACCTAGTGCTACTGGAGCTCTTTGGAAGTGAAAATAATTTGTAACACATACAAATTGGCCTCTCTTCTTGCAATCCCTTCAAGAAAGCATTAGCAGCCTGGTTCCAGTAAAAACAAATTCTTCAAGCCTCAGTAAAGACTTCAAAAGCCCATCAGGTTCGCGCTGATAATCCTCTTGGATTATCCCGGAATACAAGGCATTGATCCGTAGAAAAAATGCCGCCAGAAATCAACGACAAAAGGCATCGCAACCCCAGAGATCGTAAAATCTTAAAATCGCTTCACAGAGAAGTGAGAACGGCCATAGAATTGTACAAAAGTTTGTGCTGGAAAAAACTTTGGAATCCATCATAGAGGATGATAATCTAATGTCGATAATCTCCAAAGCCTTACGGAACAAATCCCATTCCAGCCATTCACGGCAAAAATGGAGTTCAATATACTAACGAAGAAAAGACCAAAGCATTTGCAGACAGTCTCAAACTCCTGGCTCCAATAAAATACTAAATAGGTCTCAATAAAGACGCTCATCAACATTGCTAATGCGATACAGAATGGAAAAGCTCACTCTGACATTTCGAATGCTCCTCGGAGCTCTATGGTTCGTCCAAAATCGTGAAATTCAAAACATTCTCGGAATTCCTCCACTACGTAAACACATCAAAGCTTTGGCCAAAAAGTACAACAATCTCGCTGCTCACTCCAATCCTGATCTGGCCCGACTCGTCGAACCAAATAAGTTTTCCTCTATAAGCGTCCGGTTAATTGGTTAACCGTACTCTAATCTAAAGTGGCTAACACCACATCACATCCCTAGAAGAGGCCTAAGACGTTTACTTTTCAATGGTTGTTAAACAAATGCGTTGAATATGCATTTTTATTTGTTTAAGTAAATCCTTGCTTGTATTCTGTAAACTTCCCATGGTTGACAGTAATCAAACTGCGCTGTATGCCAACAGTCAACCTAAACGCGCCCATTGTTTCAGCATACAGTTCGCGGACGCCTCTAAATGAACGTAGATTAAGATCAAATAAAGACCCAACCTCTTTTAACCGCAGATCATCGGCAAAAAGCAAAAATAGTAAAGCAGAATTATGATTTTAGAACTGGCACATTAGGTATCAATGTATCAAATATGACAAAATCATAAAAGTAAACAGCCACAATGTGCAATATTAGCATTAAAAATTAAGTAGCATACCTTTTAAACTAAACAAGTGAATATTGACAATGATAACAAAATTTCGCCTGAAAATAGCAAAACTGTGAAACACAAGTGCTATTCCCAAACTCAATAATGATGAGTGGCTTCAGAGATAACATACATACTTTCAGTACAACTCATATTCAATAGACTAAATAAAATATCAAAATCCATCTTTCAAATTATTAAAACCGTATCCAGAAGCCTTTTATAAAAAAACACCAAGTATGCTAGAAACTTTTTCTTCATATGTCAATTGACGATAAAAGAAAAACTTTTTATGTATACAGGGTGAGTTGGGAGGAACGGACCAAACTTCAGGAGTGTATTGTATACATGTATGAAAATAATGTAGACTAAGCTATAACTTGAAAAGAAATGAAAATCGGATAAGTATAAGAAAGTACTGTATCATAAGCTCCAAAAGTTATACATTCTGCGAGGCGTTGAGGTAATGCCTCGCGGTCCTAATGCCACGTGGTAGTGAGGCATTAGATTAATGCCACCCAGGGCTTAACGTGTTAAATTTGCTTCATCCATTAATGATTTAATGTAGTTTGAAAAAAATTCAATTACGTTTTATTTAATTCAATTCTTGCTTTTAGTTTTTGAATTACCATTTAAGCCTTTTGATTGCATTTTCTTGTTTGTTAATTAATTAAGAATATTATATTGGCTGCGTTCAGAACAACTCATCAGTTGCAAGCGCATCAACCAGAGATAAGCGCTGAACCAAACTGAACGGTTTACGTCAGAATATTGCCAACCCTGTAAAGTTTTACTAACTACACAAACATAAAGCTCCTAAGATTTAAATTTAAATAAATTATTTAAATAGCTAATAAAGCCGCTACTTAAGAGCATACCGACCACTACCTTGATTTCTAGTATTGTAGTAAAAACAGCTACTTTAGCGTCATTCCTATTTCCACATATAATTTGATATTAAATTAATTTTGTCACCAGTACATTCAAAAAAGGATTAAACTATATTTGGTCAGAGTATTTTAGTCAAATAATAATTAGAATTGTTCATTTTGATATGGAATGTGGTAAACTTATTTTTTTTCAAATAAAACACCCTGTATATTTTTACATTTTATGACCCATTTTGGTGCTTTCCAGCAATATTCTGTTGTTTTAAGGCTCAAATTTGCTGTTTTTGATATTTTATAAATAAAATTTTGATCTTTTCAACAGCTTATAGCCGGATTTTAAGTGCTTTTTGACAATATTTTAATGTTTCAAGGCCAGATTCTGGTTCTTTCTAATAATATATTGATATTTTATAGCTGGATTTTGCTAGTTTTTGCTTTTCAACAGTTTTGACAGGTTTTGGTTCATTCTAAAAATACTTAATAATATAGCTGGATTTTGCTATTTTTAAGATTTTATGATTGATGACTGATATTTGAAATTTCAAGGCCGATTTTTGCTATTAACATTTTATGAACAAAATGTTTTTTCTTTTTAGCCAGATTTTGGTTCTTTTTGAATTTTTGTTAATATTTAATGACCCAGTTTGACATATGCACTTTTTGACAGTTTATGACCTGATTTTGATTTTTTCTGACAATATTTTGATTATTTTATTCGTTTTCTAATTTTGTGGCCGGATTTTGCCATTGTTATTATTGACATTCTAACAATATTTTGATGTTTGAAGAGTAGATTGCTATTTTTGACATTTTATAAATAAAATTTTGCATTTTTAAACCATTTTTGGACGTATTATGGTGTTTTCTAACAAGATTTTGATGTTTCAAGCCCGGATTTTTGACATTTTATAAATAGAATTTTTCACATTTCTACAGTTTATGACTGAATTAATGCTTTCTAACACTAATTTGTATTTTTTTCAATACTTTTTAAAACTAAATTTTGCTATTTTTGACATTTTATAAATAAAATTTTGAAATTTTAAACCGTTCTTGGCCGAATTTTGGTGCTTTCTAACAATATTTTGATGTTTCCAGGCTTCATTTTGCTATTTTTGACATTTTATGAATATAAATTTACACGTTTCAACAGTTTATGGCTGGATTGTGCTATTTCTAACAATATTTTTGATATTTCCAAACTGGATTTAGATATTTTTGATATTTTTTTAGACCTAAAAATCCAACCTAAGCTGACCATTTCATTAACTTCTGCCGTTTTATCAAAATTTTATTAATATTATTCAAAAGTTTCTTTTCTTTCAAAGGTTACCACTGGAATATGTATTTGCATTAGTGCAAACTATAGAGAATAAATTTATAGATGGAATTGCATTTTTTTTCTTTGTATTAGTCCAGTCTAAAATTTATACTTTAATAAATAATATATAATCAATAAAATGTGCGAAACATACTCGTGCAGTAACCATATTAAAGCTTTCTTTACTTCAGCATTAATTTATCTATTGTTGCCTAATATTTATATCTTTCAGAAAAGTATAAAATTTTATTTGTCCATTTTGCAAAAAGCTCACTTTTTGTTATTATTACAATTAAATATTTTTTTAATGGATAAACAACCTATAAAAAAACACATGCAACACTGAAAGCAGCAGAGACTTAACAAACCCTGTGATGTCATATCAAAAGAAAGAGATGGAGAGATAGCTGCGTACAAAGTTATCTTCTATTCCCAGTACCATACTACAGGCCCATAGTTCGCTTGCAATTGGAGTACTGAATAATTAGTGAACACAAAATGATTAAAAATTAGAACATATCGCTCACCGGCGGCAATAGTGGCACAACTCAATTTTTATCAAACTAGTTGCTGATAACAACCATGTTATAAATACAATTACTCAAAGGATCTCCAAACAAACAAATATTAAGCCAGTAAAAATTACTTGTTTGCTCATTATTATAAAAGTTTGTTGCTAATATGTTTTGAATGTATGTTTTCTAGCTACATATTCTTATAGTAAAATATGAATAAAATTCCATGTAATAAAAAAATATTTTAACTTACTTCATCAATTTTTCATATAAATCTTCTAACCAAAATAACAGAATATTAGTATAACTACATATTATTAAGAAACATGCAATTATTAATATTAAACATTATAAAATAGCTTACCATTATATTCCGTTCAGCTCCCATCCTAACATCGGGCTCGCTTTGTGCTATAGCCCTATGTTTACCACCTTGCACCATTAAAAAACTAAGATCCTGAAGACTCCCCCCATATTTTTCACTAGTATCAATCTTACTTAATTCCTCACAACTATAATTAGGTTTATTAACACCATAAACTTTAGGACTTAGCTTATAATTCAACAATGAACTTTCGTACTTTTCAGTGGTAAGACTTTCACAGCTACCTACTAAATTGTGCGTTCTTTTATGGCGTTTTTTAGTATCCACAAAAGGCACCTTAAATATAATACTCTTGCTGCCAAGTTCAAGACTTTTTGCACTGTGCATTGATACATTATCAATGGAACTTTTAAAATCTAAATTATCATCGCAAATAGATGTAGCTTCACTACTCTTGTTATCTTCTGGTACATCTATGGCTCGTTCAGAAAATACAATGCCTAAATCAACATCACCATTTCTCTCTTCCGAAATACGAAGCATTGCTCGACAATTCAATCTATTCATATCTAGTTCACCTCCTAAATCATTATTTTGTTTGATGAGATAATCTGATTTCTCTATAAGATTTTTGATACTGATACTTTCGCATGCTCTTATGTTATTTAAATTAGGCCTTTCCGAGTCAACATTGTTTAATTTTAACTTAGCTCTAACATTATTTAAATTGGCTTCATTATTTAATTTTAGGTCTATTGATTCTAGTGGATTGTTGGCTGCAATTATATTGATAGGGCGATTGGTGTTGTTAGGTACAATAGGTAATTGCCGGTTTGTGGGAAACTCAACTAATAAGATACGGTCACTAAGGTTTCCAAAATCATCTCGGAAACCTATACCTGAATCCGAATTGCTTGAAGCACTTGGTTGCGGAGAATTGGCTACTAATTCTTCAATAACACGATGTGGTTCTACCGTGCTTTGAAGTCTGTACATGTTTTGTACAAGACTGACTATATAGAGTGCATTTCTTGGGAATTCCAAGCAGTATCCTGTAAAAGAATAAAAATATAAATATTTGTATACAATTGTTTATTAAAGTAAATTTAATGTAGATCATTTTAACTAATAAAACATAATAATAGACTGCTGTATTCACTCATTTAGGGCCACTTTTACAATTGTCGGTTAAACATGGAATAGCGCTATCTAAGGAATATATAAAAATGCGCTTTTACAATCTCTTATAACTTATATCTGGTATAGTAACTAAGTAACGCGCACAACAAATTAGTTTATAAACAACGTATATGTCAATTTATAAATTAGTTCCAGAAACGGCCATCTTCGTGATAAATGATTTTTTAGAAAATGCATAAACGTGTTACAGTTAAAGTAGGATTTGTTGCAAAAATTTTTGCACAGTAGAAAATTGATAATTGTCAAGCATTATTTCCTTGATTGGCATAATCATTGCGACCTTCAAGTGGTTTGTCTATTTCTAGTTCTAATTTGGGATTCATTGAATAGAGATTCTACTCGAGTGTGCGGGTGATTGAAATTTTTTAAGAGTCCTAGCAATTTCATAAAACTTTATTTGTATGTTTCGAAGAAATAAACCAAGGATAACTTATCCGGTGCTTGAAGCAGTAGTTTTCTCTAGTATAGTAACCAAGTAACGCGCACAACAAATTTGTGTATAAATAATTTATACGTCAGTTTATAAGTCATTATTGACGTTTCAATAGGTTATGTAGACTGTAACAAGGGCAAAACTAATGCTATACCAGGTTTATACATTTAGATAAATTTATTCCTGGTTTAAGTTATCTAACAATTGTAAAAGCGGCCCTTAGTAATACATAGATTATTGAAATTGTTTCAAGTAATTAGTCCAAAACTAGTCAAATGTCGATAAATAATATTTCTTGCTGTTCGAGTGTTCCATTCTATTCACCATTAGATAGCATTTAAAAGTCAAAAGTTAGAGGTTCCAAGAAGCATGAACCTCAGTAACAAATTAGCAATGCACATTGAGACAAAGTTTACATAGACAAAACCAGCAAATATAATAGGTCTGTTCCAACCTACGATTTGGACAGTTTGCAAACCGTCCAAATTGTGCACACAAACAAATATTTGTCATCCTTAGGCAATCTTTTATACACAGTAATTGTTTGTGTGCATAGTTACTGACGGTCCCAAACCGCGTTTGGTGTCGGTTGGAACAAACCTATTATATCAAACCAAATTCTACAATACAAGTCATATTAGGTGTTTTCCATTTGAGTTCTTCATGCACCAAGTGCATTTTTAAAATTAAGATATGAGTGTCTCACACTTGACAAATATACCAGACAACATTTGGCGTTTGTGGGACCGTTCTCTACCTCAAAAATGTGTCTTACAACCAAGGGATACAAAGAACTAACTCCAAACCAAGATTCTAGAAACGCACTAAAAGTAAAATTGACAAATCTAGGACTTTTAATAAAGCTACACAAAATATTTATGAAAGAAAGAGGATACAATGAAGAAAAAGTTAATAAAGATATAGAAAAACTAAGAAGATACCTAAGAACAAAGTAAATATCTAGATTAAATAATGCAAAAATAGAAGAAAGAAGAGGTGGATGTCAGGAAGTAGAACAAAAAAATGGGTATAGAGAAAGATAGGCCAAGAACTGCATGTGTTGCCGCAGCAAACTGTGTGAATTTCGCAAGGCCAAAACTAACCCACCTTAAACTAGTACTATTAGTAGTAGTATTAGTGACAATGAAAAATTACTAGCAGGACCAACGCAAAGAAGAAAACCCCGAAAGATATTGCCATGCGCTAGTCCATCTCAAGAGCCACTAATTGAAACCAACATCTCACTACGTTTAAAAAAAAAAACGTTTGCAAAAAAATCGCACACGCACACACACAAATTAAAAGATACGCATTAAGTGCATACCATGACACAATTGTCAATCTAAAATCAACAAACTAAAAGCAATATTAGATTAGTTGAACACAGTGACACAACTATCAATCGCAATAGAGTTGAAGCATTCATACTGTGAAGACTTTGATTCTTGCAGAGTAACAGATAAATTGCAACATTTTTATAGTATATGCAAATGGTTAGAAACTTTGAACTATACTATATGGGTATTGTATATCACCACTTTATGGAGCTAGTAATTTTAGCAGATATCAAGAAAAAATATTTTAACCCAAACATTTTTAACTAAAAAACCATCTAATTATAAAAGTAAAATATATAACCTAGAACCTCTTATATCGTTAGGTGTCAAGGTGTCAGGCACAATCAAGCCACAGAGAAGACATGTTGGATGATTGGATGCCTATATATATTTTTTTAACTTCAATATGTGATATTTAGGAATTACATAATACTCTACAACATAAAAATACATTTGAATTTCAACGAGTGAAACCACACTTGCTAAAACTATCATATTGCAGACTAGATTTAAGCACTCTGTGAACATTAACAAACTCAAATTGGAAATAACTCTAAAGTCTATATCACTTTATTAAGACTTCCATCAAAGTCTGAATTTTCAATAACATATTTCCATATTTTATGACGTAGTATTACTATTTTTGACTTTTTATAAATAGAATTTTACACTTTTCAAATGTTTTTAGCTGCATTTTGGTTTTTATGACATAGTTTTAATATTTTATATCTGAATTTTGTTATTTTTGACATCTAAAATAAAATTGATTTTAGTTCTTTCTGACAATATTATAATATTTTATAACCGGATTTTGCTATTTTTGACTTTTTATAAATAGAATCTTATAATAAAATTTTGATATTTTATGTCCGGTTTTTGTAAGTTTTCAATTTTGATAAATTTGTTTACATTTTTTAATAGTTTATGACTAAATTTTTGTACTTTTTAACAACATTTTGATGTTTATGATTTATTTTAGACATTTTATAAATCAAGTTTTGCATTTTTCAAGTTTTTGTTCCCACGTCAAGAAAGCCGCCCGTCAAGTAGCTCCGCACCCTACACATAAATACGCAGTATTGATCACCTATGATATAAAGAACGCCTTCAACCATGGAGCCATGGAAGGGACTAATAGAAGAACTAGAGAAAAAGATAATATCAACATATGTCAGAAAAATAATATGCCACTATCTACAGGATAGAACTATAGTGTGCCAGAAGGCTCCCTTCTGGGCCCCACCCTGTGGAACATTTACTGTGACAGTCTATTGAGGGTACAGATGCCACACAGAACTACCACAATAGCCTATGCAAGCAAAATGAGCATCCTATATGATTAGAAAGTGGATCAAGAAGATGGGCTTAGAGCTAGCAACACAAAAGACGAAAGCCGTAGTCCTGGGGGAAGAAAGAAGGACCTCATAGTCAGGATTAATTTAGAGAACACCACAATCAAATCCCAAGATAGTATTAAATACCTAGGGATGAGAATAAAAAAAAACTGGAACATGAGACCCCACATAACTGAGGTTAAACAAAAAGCAGAGAAACTAGTAATGGCTCTGACAAAAATCATGCCACATGTGGGAGGTCCGAGAGCAGAGAAATGCAAAGTAATGGGATCAACTGTGGACTCGATACTGCTATATGCCTATATGAAAAGAAAGCTGCAAGACTTAAAAACACAGGTTAATCCTAGAAAGAGCCAGTAAGAATATGGCAATCAGAATAGCAAGTGCCTACAGAACAGTCTCGACTAAGGCTATATATACAGGCAATAACCGGAACAAACCACATACGCCTCCTTGTTCAAGAGCGAGACAACAACATTGAGAAACAACTAAAAAAACAAAAAAAAAGCCAATAGAATATAGACGATAAAAAAATGGGAAGAAGAATGACAGAGCAAGGGAGATGTAGCCAAATAAACGCAGACTTTTATACCCGTGGTGACACCTTGGATAAACAGTAAACATGGAAATCTAAACTACCATCTCACACAGATTCTAACTAACAGGACACAGATGCTTTGGGTCGTACTTAAAGAAAATGTGTTTTGCGGTGCATGACAGCAGCCCCTACTGTGGGGTAATAGATAATCCAGAGCACACTCGTGAAGTGCCCTCGCTGAAAGGACATCAGAATGGAGGTACAGAATAAAGTCAGAAAGAAGATAACCATCAGAAACTTGACCCCTCTTATGGTAGAAAGTGCAAGCAACTGAAAAGCTATTGATGAAGGAATAAGAAAAATAATGGTAACAAAAGAAGAAGACAAAAGGATAAGACTTTGAAAAACAGAAAGTATTATTTATGAGTTTAATAGCCAGATTTTGGTGTTTTTTAACAATATTTTAATATTTCATACCTAAATTTTGCAATTTTTGAGATTTCATAACCATTTTTACACTTTTTAAGTTTGTGGCCAGGTTTAATGTTAAAAACCGGTGTTGTAAATGCACAAAATTATTAACATGAAGACTACCCAGATTATAGTGATTAGCGTACTTGACTAAAATATCAGCAGTCTCAATTGCCTTATTGAAAAGTCCGTTGTTTTTCAGGTAAAGAAAAATGTTTGTGACAAGTACATACTGCATGTCAAAGATCCCAACAGTTCAGTTAAAATCCATAAATTTTAAGCAATATTTTTAACCTCTGACATCAGTAATTAAACTCATAGCAGAAATAGAAAGTTTACTCAAAAACAGCTCCATCTATGTTTCACTAATGTCTCAATAGATATTTTATTAATAGACAAGAAGCTGCAGTTTATAAAGCTCAGTCAATTTTTCATAGAACAGTGTATTAACTAATGGTTTATTCATATATGTATATACATTTAAGAACTATTCTTTTTGTCTATTAAATTAAAAGATTATCTTGCAAATTTAATCAAAATAAATATTTTAAACGCCATTTAGAAGATTTATGCATAAAACTAATCATCTGACAATTTACAAATTAATTTTAAATGTCAAAACAAATATTAGTTTTGTAATTTATTTAAAAAACTGTAATTAAATCATGTAATATCAAAAGATTAAATGACAAAATCAACAACATGATGTGAAGTGATAATTGGTTGTATGCATTAATCAATATTATAAAATTTAAAATACTTATTTGTCAGTTGAATACTAATAAGATTCCCATACCTGTGATAACATCAATCGTGCAGTTAATCCTAAAACTTTCTGCCTTCCTAACATGCAAATTGTGATCAATGATTTTAGGATCGGTGACAAAAACATGACAACTATTGGACACTTCAATCTCCCCTTTATGAGCATTATTACATTTTTTTTCCGTATCCCAAACGTTTGTATATGATGTTTCACATTTCTTTTGCACATTTTCAAGACTCCTATCACAAACGGCACTTGTAACTAATCCAAAATATCTTGAATTTCTATCCATAGATGAACTTATATAAACAACTCGATTTGTGGGATATATGGCAAGGATGTGATTTGAAGAATTCTTTAATGTGAGACATGTTGGTAATACTGTCATTAAAACAGCAGTTGGTTTGCGTTTTTCTTGTCGAAGCTTCTTTATACACCCACATACTGTTTGTAAACGTGAATTTGGTAAAAGTTGTTTAGGCATTTCGATTGTTCCTAAATAACCTACAATTGCTTTGTATTCAATCGGTCCACCTTCTTCCTCCATTGGATTAGATATGTTTAAACTACACGCACCTTCTTCAAAATTTTCATTTGGACTGTATACAGGGTCCTTCTTAATAACTTTTTTATGTACTTCGTATTTATAACCTCTGTGCATTCGTGGTTTGTGTAAATATTTAGGTTTACGGCTAGTAATCATCCGACCTATATTTATGTCTTCATCAGAACTGTC
The DNA here is from genome assembly GCA_963932245.1 of Tachinus rufipes. Lineage (NCBI taxonomy): Eukaryota > Metazoa > Arthropoda > Insecta > Coleoptera > Staphylinidae > Tachinus > Tachinus rufipes. The sequence goes on along the minus strand of OZ010743.1, from coordinate 81,727,034 downwards.
GGAATAGTAATTTTCAGCAATAGTCATTTTAATAGGACTCAAACAGTTCCCAATAAGATTAACAACCGCATCATGTGTGATCTTCGAAACAGATACTCCGTTTACACATATGAGAAAGTCTCCTGCTCTTAATCCAGCTTGATCTGCAGGGGAATTCGCGACAATACATGAAAGTATGCATGGTTGTTGACCAGATATTGTGAAACCAAATCCATTAGAACCCCTTACAACCTCTACTGTTCTAATGCCATAATTCGTCCTCTTTTTTCGTCTCCTATTCGGGTGCATGTTTATTTGTACCCAGCACACCGGTTAACACTAATAAAACAATTGTTTTACAAACTATGGTTCAATTGTTTTAAATATAAAGTTTGTTTTGGAACAAACACACGTCACTTGTTTAAATGGCCGTTACTTGGAATTCCGATATACGACATCTGGTGGCGGTGTGCGGAACCATTACCAGCTGCGGCTTTGTTAAATTCGTAATGGTATAATGACGCGTGTATGTATGGTATAATTAGGTAGAAGAAGAATGTGGATAGTGGATAGAAGTGATAGATGATAATATAGTATACGGTAATGCAGTACACTGAACTGTATATTGTGTTATGAAGTTACTTATTGTCATCTGGTTTTCTAGAAACTATTAACTGAGTTTACTTGTCTTTTAAATTTACTTTTTAGATAAAATATTTTTGCGCTTTAAATAATTCAATGACAATGGTTACAGTTTTTAAAAAACAACAAAAAATTTTATACAGACGATAGAGCTAGAATCAAATTAGTTTTACTGAACTCAGTTCAATTATTTTTGAACTAACAGAATTATTTTTATCTGGCACCTGCGGTCGGCAGGGTCGGCAGCACACCTGTATCACCTTATAAGATTACAAAATGCACATTTTATAAATTTATCCATATAAAAGTAAAATATATTTTAATGTTTAAAATACTTCTATAACTAAAGGTTTTAACAAAAAACACTTCTTTTACACTACTCTGACTGAAACGTTGCTCAGACATAAATCAAAACCAACAAGACATCGAAGAAGGTTGGGTTATTTTGATCAAATTACACACACGCAAATCTGTGTTTACTTGTCAAAACAACAAACAATGGCCGCGTTCAGGACGACTCATCATGGTACTGAACGCGCTTGATGACTATTGTTTGCTGGCAGCGCTTGTCATTTTACTCATCATACATCTAGGTTTGCTTGTTCCGCGCTTTTATTTAAAAAATAAATTCATCATGTCAAAACCAAACTACATAACAGTTATATATGTTTTTAAACGGGAAAAGCAGCAACATAGGTAAATGAGATTACAACGTAATATTAACGCTGTAATAACTTGAGTGAGAGAAGTAAAAAATTGGTAACGATAATCAATTGCCGTACTTCGTTGCTAACTTCAGGGTAATCTTATCTTACACCTTCACCTTAGATGGCATTACTTATTGAAAATATATTATATCTCGCTAAGTAGCGGCTTCATAAACAAATTAAATCATTTATTTACATTCAAAACTTTGAGCTTTATGTTTATGTAGTTGATAAAAATTTACACGGTTGGCAACAGTGGCAAAATATACCGTTCAGACGGGCTCAGCGCTTAATAGGTCAGCGCTGGCAACTGATGAGCTGTACTGAACGCAGCCATTAGCTTTAATTAGAAAACTGTTTATTTAGCATTGCATTGATCAAACTTTTAGTTAAGGTGGTCCGAGGTAAGTGTAAAATATGACAAAATTATTTACACTCGCACTTATCATAGAATGTGCTGGTGAAATGAAAGACGCTAAAACTGGAAAAAGCATGAGTTGTCTATTATTCCGGCGAATCTATTCTGGGGTTACTGTGATAACGCCATATGGCAAAGTTTAATCCTAGATGCCTGTATTTTTTACTGATCAAACAGGTTAGAAATTGACGTCAAAGTTATTAAAAGTGTAACCGCATGCTAGTGTTGTAAGGTAACTAGTCATCATTGAAGACAATAAGTCTTTACAGGTAAGATACTCAATAGTATATTTATCATGCATTATAATTGAAATTGTGATTAAAAGCTACTAAGGTTATGTTTATTTATAGGTTACACCGTCTTCTTCTTCCTTCTTTTTTTTTCTTCTTCTTTAATCCTTGGACAACTTCTGTTGTTTCCCAGAGCATGTATTTGGTCCTATCTGCAGTGTACTTCACTGCAATTTAACCATGGTACTTCTTTATTTATTATTTTTGTTTTATTTTTTAATTTTACTCCTGATCAGCTGTCAAATCAGTCTGTTTAACATACACATTTCACAGATATCTATAATACAATCAACACAACATATATTAATAGTTCTACCATAAACTTACTCTATCTCTAGTCTTTGTGCCCATGACCCATTTTTGCCCTGCTTATTTACATGTACAATATATACTTAACGTATATTTTCAAAAATAAATTAAATGTATAACCTACCCAAAACAAATTGACCCCAAAAAAAAAACATAAAAATATAAAAAAAAAACAAAAAAAAAACAAAAAAAGTAAATAAAAAAAAACTTCAAAACAATACTTTAAAAAGTAACCACCCGTATTGCACCCCACCTGAATTCCCCTAGGAGTAGCACACACGGGCTTCACTTCCCTATCCTATTCCTTTTTAACCTTATTATAAAGTAATACCGTTTTGTCTAATCCATCTGAATAATACACTGTAAGTCTCCATACTCTGTGAGTATAATATAGAAGAAAATGCTAAGGGTGCTATCTCCCCCTGTTGGATCAGGTGAAGGTATACACTCTCTAAATTATGTAAGAGGCATTCAAAGGAAATATGATTTAGACTTCCTTCCATACCACACTCACAAGAATCATAATCAGTTGTTTTAATTTTATATAGATGTTTAAGTGATTTGTTGTGCCCAGACCTAAGTCTACACATCAGGACCACCATCTCTCTGCTAGTGATTTTTTTGCTGTACTAAGGCTTGTTATTAACATTGCTAAAATTTGCAAAATATTCTTTTCTTTTATGAAAGGATCTATTTTTGTAGAGCAGTTGCCACTGTTCTATTTTGCTGCGCTTATGCCAGAATGTGAAGTCTGTATAGCTGAGTTTTATGTTATTAAGCTATCCCCCATGCCTTAATTCTGCTAAACTATCAGCTTTTTTATTCCCTAAAACACCAACAAGGCTTGGAATCCAGACTATAACTACTTTATAGCCCTGGTCCTGCAATGCCGATATTATGAGTCTGAAATGGGTTTGGGCTGATACTTTGTCTTTACTTTTACTGAAAAACACGTCAATATTTGTGTGAATTTTCTTTGATGTATGGCGCACTTTAGTTTTTTCTACTAGGTTTTTGTAATGTGTTACCTGTTCCAGGGCCAGTACCAAAGATGGAGTACCTCTGCTAACCCAAAACGGTTTATCCCTAAATGTTCCTGTCATATGTTTAATCTTATTAATACTGTTTGTCCCCATTGCCATCATTTCACAAAACTGCCTTTTTAATAGCATTTCCTTACAAAGCTGTAGAGGCGCTAAAGAAGCCTTTCTCTCTAGAATGTGAGTTGGGGTTGATCGCATTGCGCTATTAATGCTTCTAATTGCTGCATATTGGATTCTGTTGAGTTTGGCAATGTTTTGTTTGCTGCAAAATATAGGAATAAACGGAATGTATTCTAACCTAGATCTAATAAATGTCTTATAAAATACTGCCATGGTTACAGAATTGCTTCCCCAAGCTGTTCTCCAATGACTCAACATATTGAGCCCTTGACTGCATGCTTTCATCATACTGTTCACTTGCTTATTCCAATTCATTTTGGAGTCCAGCCAACCGACAGTGTCAAGCCCCTCTTCATCACAAACAAGCTTAACAGTCTCGTAGCAGCGTTTAATTGGACTGATGCATGGAGCGGGTCCCTATGGCTCGTGTATACTACCAAGTCGTCTGCGTAAGAGAGCAGCTCCACACTGGCAGGGAGGTATGTATTAATACTGGCTATATATATATATATATATATATATATATATATATATATATATATATATTTATATATATATGTTGAAAAGGAGTGATCTTAATGGGCTACCCTGTGGGACCCCGGCACAAGAAACTCTTTTAATGTCTTTTTAATGAACTGGGTTCCCATTTTTATTTTAAAAACTTTGCATTTCAGCAAATTATAGAACTCTGGTTATGTGCAAATTCAGTTTTGCTCTGAGGATGTCAGCCAAAATGTTTATTTCCACCCGGTCATACGCCGCTTCTAAATTCAAGAACGTTGTAATTATGTTTACATTTTTAGCTAATGTACTGTGTATGTCTAAGCACAAGATGGCTAGGTTGTCCATAACACTCCGCCCTTTCCTAAAGCCAAAAAAGTTGTCTGGTATTAAATTAATTTCTTCCGCCCATTCTTCAATGCGGTTTTTTATCATATTTTCTTTCATTTTTTTTCACCACTGAGATTAGAGAGATCGGCCTGTACGCATTTGAATTGCATACTGCCAAATCACCCGCTTTTCTTATGGCCTCTAATTTCATTAGTCTCCAAGAGTCTGAAACTTCCTTCATCTCTAAGATTTTATTAAATTCCCGCAGAAGGATAGATTTTGCCTTCTGTCCAAGTTATGATAACATAATATATGCTATATTATTCTCACCAGAAGCAGTGCTTTTGGTTGTTTTAAGACACATCTCTAATTCATATTTGGAGAAACTTGATTGGATACCTTGTGTCGGTATTATTTTGTGATGAAATGTGCTGTGTCTGAAGCAATCTTTTGAATAATCATTTCTTTCCAATGTTTTGTGTTACTGGAGATGTTCTTAGGTTGGAAAACTGATCTATTGAATTTTTTGATTTTTGTCCATACTTCCGTAGTTTGGGACTCTCTGTTCAGTGATTCACAAAATTTTCTGAAATTGGTCTTTTTTTTTAACTCTTTCTTAGTTAATGCCACTTGTTTTTTGAATTTTATCAAGTTTTCCAATCTACCAATTCTTTGGAAGATCTTCAAGAACATTTTTTTTGCCACTAAACCACTGCAGTCGTCATCCTACTAGTGGCATGGATTCCGAGAAAAGTTTGCAGGTTTGACTTTAGGTGCACTCTTTTTTGCCGACTCTCACATAATTTCTGTAAACTCCTCTATATCAACACTATTTTGCTTCCTATTAAGTGCTTGTTCTTCTTCATTTTTACATTACATGTCCCATTTCACTCTCCCAAAGTTCAATCTGTCAGGTCGTGGTAATACTCTGTTTTCATCTCCATCTAAGATAACTTCAGTCAATATGGGAAAGTGATCACTTAATATATAACCAAGTCAATGATGCTTGAACAGGTGTTAAATGTGTATGTTTTTCATCATTTATCAGTACTAAGTTCATATCGTCCATAACCATTTTAAGATAAAGCCTATTTCTATTATGGAACGGGTAGTTCCATCTTGGGCTATGACTGTTAAAGTCCCCATAATGACGAACGAGTTTGACACAAAGAAATTAATTTTTTCCAACTGTCCTTGTTTATATGCATTTCGGGGGGTACTACCGTCAACCCGCAAGTACGGATTTTGACAAATTGAGCTTTAGGAGGATGATTGAAGTTTGGAACGTCTGTGGTAAAACGAAGACCATTTTTACTAGCAGAGAGCACCCTTCTCTTCCGTCCTCTTTCCCAACCTGCACATTAAGGTAACCTGGTACTTTGTTGATACTATCAACTGGCCACCAGGTTTCAGACAGTGCTATCACATCCGTGTTATTATCATAGCAGTATTTAATAAGGTCTTCTTTATTACTATTATAAAATCTAATATTCCATGACAGCATCTTCAAACATTGGCAATCCTGGCGAATCATAATTAGAGATATAATTTTTATTTTCTGTAGAATGTTTAGTGACGTTTAGGTTAACAAGGTAGCTTACAATTTGGTTGATACAACCTTTCTGGATTTCAACACTAACTTTCAGTTTAAGGGATTTTCCTATGAGAGATATTAAATTTTCCATTTTGAATTTTACATCACTTTTTATTCTGGATATGTAGGCCAAAATGTCCGGAGCTCTAATTGATTTGGTACCTTTAAATTGCTTTTTACTTTTTGAGAGGGGGGGGGGGGGTGACCGAAACTCTCACCCTCTTTTGTTTTCTCGGTGACACTTTTTCTCTGAAAACATATGATCATATGATGTTGTGCATATGTTCCTGAATTAAAAGTAGATTCTTTAAGCTTATTCTAAGTTCTAAGGTGCTTGGTTTTTGATAGTTTCCTACAATTTTTGAGAAAAGTAGTTTGTTAACTATTTGCCCGCAGTTAGTCTGCTAACCGCTTCTACTTCCTCTCCAATCGTTGATCTTGGAAAGTCTTTCTCCTTCTGTAAATTGATGGAGCAATTGTGTAGGCTCATAATATCTTTTATTTTTTGTTTGTTTGAGAAATTCAAAACATTTTCTATTGTCAAATTTGCAATTATGTTCAGTTGCTTTGTGATCCCTGCTACAATAAATACATACTGGATTTTCTTTGATAGGACATTGTGCTAACGCATGTTCTGTGTCTTCACAGACATTGCACCTTGGTTTCTTTTTGCAAAATTTGCTTATGTGCCCATAACGAAGACATCTTAAGCATTGCACAACCCTTTGGATGTATGTTTCTACTATCCCATAATTATGGTAAACACGCACTTTTTCTGGTAACACTTTTCCCCTAACTGTTATTATTATGGTTTCAGTTGGAACTACTGTTGCTATAATATTTACTTCTTTTTTCCTCTTAATGCGTATAACATTTAATATTTGATTGCCACATTTAAGTTGTTGTAAAAGTTTTTCTTCTGAAATATCAAAATCTATATCTCTGACAATCCATTTGCAGATAACGGAATAACAGCTTTTAATTTATATTTTATCAAAAATTGAGAAAAAAAAATTATTTGCACATTTTGCATTGTTTAACTCTATGGTAGCTCTATTATACCTTCTTTTCTTAACAGATACAACGCCTTCTACCTTTTCATTTTGTGATTTCCTGCCAAACGAGATTGAGGTTAAAACACTTGAAAATTCTTTGGTTGGTTCTACATAAGTAATGAAAGGACCTTTGTCCTTCGAACTGAAGTATTAATACTGCAAATTTATAAAAATAATTTTGATAGTCATATTTTGCACAACAATGAACGCAAAACATGTTTTAAAGTATTTTAAACTTAAATATATTAATCAAGGTATAATACTTAAACGGTCGTAGAGTGAAAATTGAAAATAATTTGACAGATGAGCAACAAGCTTTTAAAAATTGTCAAATTATTTTTAGAGGAGAAGAACTTTAAATTGAAATAAAACACAGAAAAATGTTTTTAATAATTGGCTTTATATGACAGATAATTTTATGGCATTAATGTTTGAATATGATTTTGAGCATGTGACCGCCGCGGCTGAAGCGTACATGGCGTAATCTGGAGGTTCAATTTTCACACACTGTTTGCAGTAGTTCCAAGTGCTCAATTGTTTCTGGTTTATCAAAACTTTACATATTCCCAGAGAAAATAATCTAATGGGGTAAAATTACACGAACGAGGTGGCCAGTTAACAGATCTATTTTGTAAAATTAATCGTTTGTGAAATGTTTTTTTTAGTAAATTAATTGTACTGCGCGCAGTGTGACATGTGGCGCCGTCCTGCTGAAACCACATGTTTGCAACATTAATGCTGTTCAATTGAGGCACGAAAAAGTTGACAAACATGTCTCTGTATCGCTCACCGTTGACTGTACGTTTCGACCGTCTTCTTTTTTGAAGACATATGGACCAATAATTCTACAGGCTCATAAAGCGCACCAAACGGTAATTTTTTCTGGGTGTAATGGTGGTTCGACAATGGCTTGTGGTTTATTATCGCTCCAATTTTGTTTGTTGATATAGCCATTTAACCAAAAGTGTGCTTTATTACTAAACAAAATTTTCAAAGAAATTGTAGATCAATAGCAAAGTTTACTTTGGCCCATTTACCAAATGTATGTCGCGAACGATGATCGTGTGGCTTCAATTCCTGTACAAGTTGAATCTTGTAAGCTTGTAAACCAAAACTCTTTGCAATTTTTTTTATAAAGTGAATGGACACAAGTTTAATTGTTGAGTACAATGACGAATTGACACATTTGGATCATCATTAGCACACTATCAATTGCTTTTTGTGTGCGTGTTTAGATTAAACGTATTGCAAATATGATGTACAGTTTCTAAAATTAATTGTTCTGATGGGCGATTATGTATTACCATACAATGCAAGTAATGCCCAATAAGTTTCTTGAACGGAACAATGTTTTTCAAAATAAATTTGAACAATTTGCAAACGATGCTCAAAACATCCAAGAACTGTCAAATCAGCTGTCACAGATAAGAGTGTTGCCGATATAAAGTTTGCCTCATCTAAAATAACACCCTTTACATTACACCATTTACACAACAAAAAGTTGAAATATGAATGATCAATTTGTAATAAACTAAATTGCTTTTAAAATTATTTAAATTTATAGAATATTTTTTTTATTGAAGTTGCTAGTACATTAATTTTTTTTTTTTAAGTTTAAGGGAGTTTATAAATGGATGGGATTATGTAATCACTTTAAATATGCCCCTTTTTAAAATTGTCCACTATACTATTTGTTTTGACAGTTCAACTTTGACAGCTGTCAAGCAAGCAAGGTTATAAGAATGTATACAAATAAAGAGAATATTTTTATTATAGAATCCTACTTTAGGAATGGGCGGTTTGATAATGGGGAATGGCTCTTTAAACTACATAAAACTAGTGAATATTGCAATTTAAAACTTAAGTTGATACATACTTTATAAAAAATCAATATTGAATCATTTTTAAAAAGGTAAATTTGTTGTAAATTCTAAAATTAAAATTAAACATTAATAATCAATATAATAAAGATTTAACAATGTTTTATTAAACAATTACAATTTTGTAGCTCGCCTCCAAATATCTCCAAAAGATATTTGAGCTTTGTTTAAGTCCGTGCAATCCGATTCGCTTGTTACCAACAACCAGTGCCCGGTGATAAATTCTTTTCCTTCGCATATTCTGCATTCTCCTATAAATAAAAAAATATACTACTCAAGAAAAAAATACATTGTTATTTTAGATTTGTAGCAACGTTCTTATTGCTTGAAGTTATTGGGTAGAGTAGCAACCAATAATTTATTGATAACAGTGTTAATAGTTAGCATTGTATTCTGTACTAATAAATGTATAATATACATTGGTATTTGCATACAGAGCAGTGTTTTAAAGTTTGCCAAGATTATTCACTCATAGACCAAAATGCTTTTTAGGTGTATATAAAAAATAATACATTGACATTGGGGTTACTGAGGTACTTTACAGCTAACTCAGGTTATTCACGTACGAACTAATAAAAGTTAGGTTAGGTCATACATGAATTTGTGGATGTATATAACAAAATTTATTAGCATTAAGGCCGTTCACAACGGTTTGCAGGTAATTCCATATAAGTCAATAAGGCCATGTAGGTGTGTAATTATAACAAATTAAATTGGTATTGAGTTTAATGCGAGGAGATTTTGTATATAAAATAGCAGTTGTTAACGGTTATACAAAATTGGCGGCAAGCGGTATTAGTCGATATTCTTTAACTAATTAATATACGATGTAAATGCTTGGTGCAGTGATTTAGCGTTTGTTGTCCTATTTGTTTTAAAAAATATATTTATATAACAATAAAGCTATTAATTTTATTTAGTAAGCGTAAAACGTAGAAAATATGTTTTTTTTTTATATATAATATCTTTGCTTTCATCAAACTCTTGGAATCTAATGAATACAAATACCCAGCATCAAACTAATTAATGTAGATACGCATGTAATTGTTAAAATACTAAAATAAAAGAAGGTATAAAAAAGGATATATAAAGTAAACAATAAATGAGCAGAATATTGTAAATTTTAGGATCCAATAAAACAAATATAATTAAATTCAAAGTTCACATTACTTTAATTTACATTAAGTTTTATAACGCTAGAGCTAACAGGCATATGCCAAATATACCATACAATCATACATAATGCAACTTACATAACATACAAGCTTTAGTGTTATAGTTTTCAGCAATATGTTTGCACTACAAAGTGTATCGGTTTTGTAAAGAATTTTAGTTTGTTTTTTTAACAAGGAAAAATATCGTTTGTTTATCAACCACATTTAAACAAGTAGTAGACTTATTAGAGCAAAGTAGCAGTAAAAAAAAAACAATAAAAAAAGAAACAAAGTTTGATGACGTTCAACTCGTGATAAAAAAAATAAATTTACAATACAGTTAGCTACACTTTTATATTGTTAATTATTATATATATTATTAACTTTTTTTTAAATTAGTTTTTTGCAACGTGTAGAGAATGAAATCCAAAATTTTCAATTATTTGCAAATTTTTAAAATTAAACTGTATATGTTTTGTTTAAACTTTAAGAGTATTACTTTATTACACCGCAAACTTAATAGATTTTTTATTGAGCTATAAGTTATTTATTATATAATAACAATTCTTATAGTTCTGCTTAAAGTTGTAAATGTTCTTAGTTTTTAGTTTATTGTAAATGGTGTTGAATGTATTGTTTATTATTATTTATTTAATGGTTGGAAAATTGGAATTTTGGTCCCGGCGCCTTCGCCATTTAAACAAATGTTTTTAAGAAAGTCTCATGACAACTTTGAAGCCCTTTATATTTTCAACAAAACACCTTTGCATTTAATTATTAAAAATATGATTACCGCTAAATTTAAATTGCAGGCTAAAACTTTAGTTAAATGAGCATCTATTCTATTTAATTTGCAAATGTTTTAAGAATGATAAGTAGAATTTCATATATACTTGATGCTTTTTGGTATTTTAATAAAATTATCTTTTAATAACTTGTTGCCTAAAGTCATCATTATTTTACCACTAACCGGAATTGTAATTACAACAATATCAGAATTTAGAATAGTTTTAAATGCAAACTGGTTAAAGATTTAGATTTACTTAAAAAAAAATTATTTTATTTTTTAGTTTATTAGATTGTCGTTTTTTTATAATACTGACTATATTCTATTCAAAACCACGCTATACTAAAAGTATGTAAACAAAATTGCGTGATTAACACGTGAACACATGCAAACCTGCATGCGATTGGTTGTTAGCAGGAAGCTCAACTGCTTAATACAGACCCCATTAAAGAATTTTGATTTGTCGTTTATTACCGAAACTTTTAATTACATAATGGATAATTTAAGACTAAACTAAACTAGGTTTTTACAATCTGTTTTATAGTAATAAAATGCTTATTGAGCTGTTTATTACAACAATGACGATTGACCTTGCAGGTGTGCTTCGAGGAAGACCACCTGCAGAGTTGCAGAGTTATCAAATCGGAGATTGAGTGTGGGCCGACGGATGTTATAATATATAACACCTCCCTTCATAAATGTGAACTTCCACGTTCACTTAAGTTTACTTTTGACGGATTTAAATCAATCTGAGATTTGTTACATTCATCAGTTTTCTTTTTACAAATTTTTGCAACACAATTACTAATGTTAAACTTCTTAAGTAAAAAATACGTTAGTACTAAAATTAAAATAATTGTTATTATAATATATAAGGAAATGTCGTGGTTACTAATTGTTACTAATTCTAGATTGGGAGTTGAAAACTGCTTAATAGTTGCAGTGTTATGAACCTCACTTAAATCTAATTCAATGTTAATATTAGGTGTGGCTGTTAGTTCACTGAACAAATTAAATAAAGGTGCCACCTTGATTTCGTTAAGAGGTTGAATCAAACTTATGTTGTCAAGTTTTAATGAACAATTATTCCTATGTAAAATTAAAGGAACATCAACAATAATTTGACTGAGTGAACAATTACTTTGAATGAATAGCTTATTCTTTGGTACAATAATTATTTCCGAACTAGTTGGTATTACAATATCATTAATTAATTTAGTGTTGGCAAAAGTACAATTAGTAAATTTATGATTATTTAGAATTTCTTGATTACATGGTGTTACAGGTTGTAAATTTTTTGATTACAATAATATAAACTTTCTAATTTTAAACACTGTTTTTGAGTGATCCATTGATTTGTTTGCCCTGATAACAAAAATGAGGGGGTATCCAAAAGTGTTTTGTTCAATATTGGAATTGATAACAAATTGTAGTATGCATATTGTTCTGAGAGTGTTGGAAATGAAATAATAAAAATTATTAAATTCTTTTCAATTCATCACAAATTATTAGTTGATAGATTTCATATAAATTAAGAGGAAGTTCAATGCCCATATTTTTAATGAGATCTTGTTGAGTTGCAACGTTCAAAATCGTAGGATGTAACATGTGCAATCTTGCAAAATTCACCGCTGTAATCAGCTGTTCTATAAAGTTTTCTATTTCAATAAATTCGTATTGTAAATTGATTAATTTTAACATTATTTGCACTTCAGAAGAATCAGAATTTTTTTCTAATTGCTGAACAATTTTAGCTTGATTTTGAATAATATTGTTAATTTTTTGATCGTACGTTTGAGTAATATTTTGCAGTAAAATTTTATCTTTAGTAAATGAATTTTGAATATTTTTTTCATTAGATTGGATATTCTGAACATACTCTATAATTTCCTTTTTGTCTCTGTCATCAAGAGTTCCAAATAAAAAGTTAGAAGCTTCACCAACAAAATTGAGTAATCCACGTTTACCTCTTAGTGAAATCATTGCCAATAAATTATCTGAGAGAGTATATAAATGTTTTGTTTTTTCACAAATAATAGAAGAATTAGAACTTTTCATTAACAGTTATAAAGGTAAGTTTCTAATAGCAATTTGAAATTTTGAAAGTTGATTTATGATGTCAGAAAGATTGATGTAATAGAAATAATGAACATTTTCTAAACTTATGTGAGCTTTACCAAAATATACTGGTAATAGAGGGTTGTTGATTGGTTCAGTGTGGAGTTGAAGATGTGCCGGGGTTAGGACCAAGATCGCAATCATCAGGAGGATAATCAGTTTCATTATCTAGAACAAATTTTTTTCTTACTTTGAGTTGTTGTTCATGGTATTTTTTTACCATCAGAAAATACAAATTTATTTTCTTGTTTAGTCACATTTATTGGTTGATACTGGTTTTTTTGTTTTTTTCGTGGGTTTTTTAATATAGGTAGTTTTTTCGTTAACCGGAATTGGTACACATTCTTCGTTAGGAATGGTATTTTTTAAGACTTCACCTTGAATATCGCGAATTTGATTCATATGTTGATCAATTTTATTTTCTTCATCTATTGATTTTAAGTCTGGCAATCTTGATATTATGTCACTTTCATATCCATAAGTAATTACAAAAGGTTTTTGTTTAACACTGGAATGGTTTGTGTTATTATAATAAATTAAATTTTTAAGAATTAGTTCTTTTGTTTTTAAATTTGGATTTTTTGCTTTGAGAATTCGGATGTTTTCTAGTAAAGTAGAGTGAAATCTCTCAATGAGCGCTCTTCCTTGAGGTCTCGTAGCAATGTTAAAATGCCAATTAATGTTTGATTCGTTACTAAAATCTCGAATTAATTCGTTATTAAATTCTGAACCATTGTCGCTCGTAATAGATTTAGGTATATTATGTTGAGCAAAAAGGTTTAGTAAGCTATGTTTAATGTCAACCGGGTTTTTACTTTAAGATTTAAGATAAATGATACTGTCAAGAGTGATTGTGTCTATATAAATATGATCAAAAGGGTATTGCCCTACAGGATGTGAAGTACTGGAGGTCTGGAAATTGGATTTCTTTCATTTTTTGCTTCCAAACAAATTCTACATTTATTAATAAATTTGTTTAAATGTTTTTGAATATTAGGCCAGTAATATCGTTTTTGAATTTCTTTTAGATTTTCTAGAATGCCCTTGTGATTTGAATTTTTGTGATACTTCCTTAATATTTCCTTCTGCTAGAGAGGGTTGGTTACATTAATTATTTTTTATTTGCAAATGACAAAATCTATTGGTTTTGTTAAATTTGTTTGTGTAAAGGCTATAAAAAGATTTTGAAGTATCTCATCTAAGAAATAAATTGCATATTTTAATTTTGGTTTTATGAATTCTTTTGTTAGTGTCATAAACTGATCGTTCAAATTTTCATGTTGATTAAGTTTCCATGTAAGTATTTGCTTATTAAATCTTTTTTGTACACGAGATTCCAGTTTTGATCCATGCATGTCTATAAAAATTTGTCGAGGAAATGAGTTAATAGCTTTATCTGAAATAGGCAGTTCTAAAAGTGTTTCAGAATTTGAGTAAATTGTAGTTTTTCCAAGTTGATGAAATTTTTCAACAAGTTCACTAACTGATAGAATACTTGAATTTATTGTAGCTGCGTTTGATTTTGTTTCATTTAATGTTTCATTTATGTGGCATTCTTGATTTTTAATTCGGCTTAAAGCGTCAGCCACTTGATTACTTTTACCTTTGATATATTCAATTTCATAATCAAATTCTTCTAACTTTAAGCGCCATCGAACAAGTTTTGATTGTGGATCTTTTAAATTAAATAGCCATGATAAAGGTTTATGATCAGTTTTTAATAAGAACTTATTTCCATATAGGTAAGGTCGGAACATTTTGCAGGACCAAACAATGCCTAATAGTTCTTTCAATCGTTGAATAATTAATTTCTGATTGATTTAGGGTACGGGATATAAAACTAATTGGTAAATCGTGTCCTTTGTCATTTATCTGACTTAAAACTGCTCCTACAGCAAATTGGAATGCATCAGTAGTAAGAATAAATTTTTTTGAAAGGTCTGGGTACAGGTATTGGTTTATTAGTAAGGATTTCTTTAATTTTACTGACCGCTTGAATAAATTCTTTTGTATGTTCAATTTTTGATTCTTTCTTTAAACAATTTGTAAGGGGTTTTGTAATTTTGGCAAAATTTTGTATAAATTTTCTATAGTATCCCGCCAAACCGAGAAAGGATTTAATGTCTTTTGTTGTTTTTGGAAGTGGAAAATTTTGGATAGCTCGAATTTTATTTGGGTTAGGCTCAATGCCTTTAGTTGTTACTTTATGTCTTAAAAATAAAATTTCTTTGTGTAAAAATTCACTTTTGTCTAGTTGTATTTTTAACCCTTTTTCCAGAAATCGCTTTAATATTAAATCTAAATTTAACATATGTTCCTGGAGACTAGTTGAGAAAATGATTACGTTGTCCATATAGACTAAACAAATTTTATTAATGTAATCTCTTAAAACGTGATTTATCATACGCTGAAACGTAGCGGGTGCGTTTTTAAGCCCGAATGGCATTCTTAAGAATTCGTAGTGTCCATCCTCAGTACTAAACGCGGTTTTTTCGATAGAGGCAGGACTCATTCGGATTTGATGAAATCCGCTTGCCAAATCTAATGTCGAAAAATAGTTACTTTTGCCCAGCTTATCTAATAAGTCCGTTATGTTTGGGAGAGGATGTCAGTCGTCAATTGTTTTACTATTTAACTTTCTGTAGTCAATTACCATACGCCATTTAGGCATGCCAAAGATGTCTGTTTTTTTGGGGACTATCCATATAGGAGAGGACCAAGGAGTAAAATGATTCACGTATAATTTGTTTATCTAATAGGTCATTAATTTGTTGCCTTACTTCTTCCTTGTGTTTAAAAGGAAATCTATAAGTTTTAGCATGAACAGGACTTTCGTCTGAAGTTCTAATTTCGTGTTGAATGTCGTTCGTAAAATTTAACGGTCCATCTGGGTTAAATAAAGCATTTCTATTTTTGTCTAAAATTTTGAATAGTTCTTGTTTTTCTTCTAAATTTAAATGACTAATTCTTAATTTTGTCAGGTCAACTTTGAAATTATTATTTTCATTGTGAAAGTGAATTTCTTCAGTTGTTATATATTCGTTCAAACTTTTTACTTTTTTATTCATTAATTCATCTGGATTAATTTTTACATGAAATGGTTCAACGGTAGGGTTTGTTAATTTGAATTTCAATAATATTATCTTTTACGGAGGTTACAATTTCATCAATATTACATAATCCAGATAGTTTGCCTTGATTAACTAAATAATCACCGTTAGGCAATTTAATAGGTATTTTAAATGTTTTTGTAGTATTGTCTGGAATAATTGTTTCAAAAATAATGTTTTTATTAATTGGGGTATATTTTAAAAGTGGAATTTGATAACATTGATTGTATAAAATCATGCTGTTAGGGTCTAATAATATAAGTTGTAAACGTTTTATCGAGGTAAATCCTAAAATTCGTCAAAATAGGGTGATTTATTAAAGGATACAACGTTAGTTTTACAATTAAATATTTTATCGGGAAAGTAATTTTGAGCTATAGAAGGTTTTATTATATTTATCGTACTTCCTGTGTCAATAAGAATGTTTGCATTTAGTGAAGGAATATAAACATAAGGAAGTTCGGTACTTTTGTTATCTATGTTATAGGATTGAAGAATGTACTTTCTTGAAAATTTATGTCAGGTTCATTTTCATCATTCTCATTACCATTTTCAAAATTCAAACAATCATTTTGTTCTTCAAAATTTTGATTAGTTTCAAACATATCATGATAATAATCTTCCGCATTAAAATTTTGAAAGTTTCCAAAATTATTCTCTTCACAAACTAATGTTGTTTGAGTCGACATCGGTTCCGGCTTATATTGCGGTTTAGGTGGTTGAAAAGTTTGCCTTTGAGACTGATTGAAAATTAAAATTTGTCTTCATTTGCGATTTATTTTGTGGATTGAACTGGTTGTTTGGTTGAGGTTTATAAGTATTAGTAGGTTGTTGGTTTGATTGATTTTGATTAAAACTTTGAAAAGGTGGATTTATTCGTTGGTTTGTTGTTTGTTTTGAAGAAAAGCTTCTGTACATAAAATTAATTTCGTCGTTAGCGAAAGTTATTGCTTGATCTAGATTGTCAGGTTTTCTTAGGCGAATTTGACAGGATATATTATACGGAATTGATACGAGAAAGCGATCAAGAGCATTAGACGTGTAAAGCTCCTGCCTAAGTTGTATATTTGTCTTATTTGATAAATTTATTTTTGCAATGAATTTAGCAAGACTCGAACGTATTCTACTGCCAAAGGAAATTATATTTTCGTTTCGTTCTATTTTAATGTTATTAAATTCGACTAACAGTTGTTCGATCGACCTGCTGTCGGAAAAATGTTGTAGTATTGCGGTTTTGATGTCATCCCAAGTGTTAAGATAGTCTCGGGGACATCAAATTTTACTAGCTTTTCCTCTAAATTTTGAAAAAATTGCGGCTCTTAAAGTAGCCGATGCTTCAGCAAACTGCACGTATCTGTTTATAATGCTTTCAACTGTTACAATAAAAATATTTATTTGTGTTTCTTTCCCCTCAAACAATGGGATTGTATTGATATCGATCTTAAAAAGTTGATAATTCATTTTGATTACTATTGGTTGTGCTGGATCAGGCATTGAAATTACAAAATTCCTTTTTTGTGGAATAGAATAAGGTTTGAACATAAATTAATTAATACAATTTGCATCTACAACTTGTTTTCTAATTTGAATTTGTTTATTTAAAAAATATTTGAGCTTTGTTCGAATTCAACAAAAAGTGCAATCAATGAATCGACTCACCGGTTGATTTATTTAAACTGGTTTGTTGACCGCCGATGATTTGTGGAGAAGGCTTGATTTACAGGAGGCGACGTTGAATGATCGGCCCGCAGTTCCTGGACTGTCTCGATACTCAGGGAAGCGATGCTGGATGATTCTGTCCACGATTCCTGGAGTCGTTTGACTATCAGAGAAGCGATGCTGAATGATTTGAATCGGCCCTCAATTTCTGAGATCGGCTGCTTTGCTCCGTGTAATGCGTAAGGGGTCTTGTCGGTTCACGATTTCCTCTTGTTGCGTGGAATTATTTCATAATTTAAAGTAATTTAGAATAATTTCACTATCGCGACGACTGCGCCAATTTTGATTTGTCGTTTATTACCGAAACTTTTAATTACATAATGGATAATTTAAGACTAAACTAAACTAGGTTTTTACAATCTGTTTTATAGTAATAAAATGCTTATTGAGCTGTTTATTACAACAATGACGATTGACCTTGCAGGTGTGCTTCGAGGAAGGCCACCTGCAGAGTTGCAGAGTTATCAAATCGGAGATTGAGTGTGGGCTGACGGATGTTATAATATATAACAAAAGTGAGATTTTATACATAGTAAAATGTTTGCGGTTGTAAAGAAAATATTTATAATTGTAGGTAGCTAGGCTTGGACCTTAATTATGATTGTAATCACTGTACTTTCCAAACATTTATTAATAATATACTTGAACCTATACTCATACTTCATAAATCCCTTTTTATTACCTTGCTACCCTGTCCCTGTAGCTGTATTTGAGCTGTGCACGTGAACAACGCCTGTATTTGTTTACTTCAAGTAAAGTATAGACTGTAGTGTGATCAGAACAGTTACTGATAAATTTCTAAAATGTAGATTTTTGTAATATAAGATATCAAAATCAAAAAAATGATGATCCAAATATTAAAAAAATATTTTATTTTTGCTATATTTGTTTTATAATAATAATAGGCAAGGTGCGGTTTAGGTTTGGTAATAATAGAAAGACAAGTTTTAACAACAAAAATAATATGTGAATGATTAAAATTTTCTTGCCAACCTCTGTGGCGTAGCGGTTGAAAGACGGGTGCAAACTCCCTTACCCGGGTTTTAGACATAGATATGGATATTTGTTTTGTTTCAAGTTTGTTAAAAAATCATATAATACATACATGTTTGTGACTTAATTAACGTAAATCTTGAGGTAAATTTTTTTTTTCTAAAGCAACAGTAATATTTGTAATTTTTGAAATAGTTGAAAAATGCATATCTAATAACAGTAATAACCTTAGTTTAACAAAAAGTTTAATATGAGAAAAACAATTGAGTTGCTGAATAGGTTGAGTAAGATTGGACGTGAAGTATCTTAGCTCAAATGAATACAATAAAACACGTCCAAACTAAATCTAATTTTTACAAACAATATGTTCAAAGAAATTACAAAGTTTTGATCAAAGTATACTTAAAGTTTAAAGCATCTTTATGCGCATTTTCAATTTTTAACAGAAATGTTACGACTACTACTGCTCGGTAAAATTCCGTTTGCACACAGAATAAATGTTTGGTTCCAATATGATGGCACACCGTCACATTATAGTATACAAGTAAAACATTTATTGAATGAAAACTATACTAACATGTAAATTGAAAGAGGCGGAGTTATACCATAGCGTTGTAGATTACTAAATCTCAATCCTTTGAGTTTCTTCTTTTGAAGTTATTTGAAAAAAAGTTTACCACAAACTTTGTTTTTCCTTACATTTTTTACCATTGCCAATCGTATCTTAGCCGTGGTTATGGGGTTTGCGTTTTTCAATAAACCTTTTGAGCATAACCGGTGGATTTGAACGAGAGAAAGACTTCTCGTATCGGAGCCCTAAGCTTGTAAGCGGCCGGCGGCAAAGTTTCAAACTAATTGCGGGTCTGTAAAAGGACTACACCCGAGTGTTAGTGCCATGCGTGCAAACTCACAAGAAAAGATAAAGAAACCTGGTAGCAGAGTCTCTAGGGCAACACTCTTCTTTAGCCAGGATTTTTTTTTAAACAAGTAGTTGAGACTAGCCTACCTCAATCAATTGGCTGCGTCGTCCAGTCAGATGGCCGACAGGGTGAGCTCTAAGTAATGAAAATTAATTTGTAATTTTTTTGTTGAAATATTTGCTTAAACTTTAAGAGTTATACATCATTGAACATTAAACTTAGTAGTCTTTTTATTGTGTTATACGTTATTTTTCTTAAATAACAATTGTTACAGTTCTGCTCGTAGTTGTGAATGTATGATAAAATGTGAAATTTGAAATTCCCGCGTGTATTAATTTTTCTAATAGTTTGTTACTGCTGCCACAAAAATCATAATGAATGGCGGACGGTAACTTAATATTATTGTAATCACAATTATATTATACTATCAAACCACCATCTGCTATAACCTATAAATTTATAATATGACATTTATTATGATTTTAATTAATGTGGCAGCAGTAGCAAATTGTTAGAAAAATTAATACACGCGGGAATTTCAAATTTTACATTTTATCATACACTCACAACTACGAGCAGAACTGTAACAATTGTTATTTTAGAGAAATAACTTATAGCACAATAACAAGTCTACTAAGTTTAATGTTCAATGAAGTATAACTCTTAAAGTTTAAGCAAATATTTCGACAAAAAAATTACAAATTAATTTTAAAATTTATTAAACAATTGAAGGTTTTGGATTTTTATATATTTTATTAGATTCGAAATTTCATTCTCAACATGTTGCAAAAAACCGATTTCAAAAAGGAGTTAAATTGCGTGAGTTCTGCTCGTAGTTTTCTGACGCTTATCAAACTGCCCCCTTAACACCATACTAAATGAAAATACATACAATGCATTTAAAAAAGAATAGTATAACAACCCGGGTTGTAGACAAACAAAAAAAAGAAATGATTGCACCAAATTCTAAAACGGCCAACTGCTACTTGAAACTGTCCAGAAAGAAGCTACAAATCATAACAGAAATCTTGACAGAGCACTTTCAACTAAGAAGACACATGCATACTATCCAGAAAATGTGAATTGGAAAACAAGACAACACGTACTATGCTCGGAGCTTTTTCGATTGTTTTGACCTACTAAATCAAATTTCAAGAGCACAGGCATCACTTTTGAGACACTTTGTAATATATCTTATCCACTTAGTAAAACGTGTAGATATGCTAAACAACGCATCAATTGACATTAATTTTTTTGATCTAAAAATATCTGTAGAATTCAAATGAACCAGTTAAACAGTGTTGTGTTGTTATAGTTTTTTATTTTTTTTTGTGTATTTTTAAATTAATTATTAGTATTATTTTTGTACAACATATGTTTAAGTCATTTTTAATTTTTATATAACTTTGTGATGCAGTTGTAAAGTTTGTGCATGTGGGCACTTTGTTGGTCAACAAATGAATGTTTTAGATGATAATCAAAATTTACTAGATTAAAGCAATCTAAGTTTTTATTGTTTACTTTTTTTATTCAAAAAGAAAAAATTGAGTTTTCTATGTTCAAGGTGCTGAACATAGAAACAGAATTAAAACTTTATTTTAAATCACAAATGTTAGTAAAATTAACTTTTAAATTATTAACATAACTAATGTTTAGTTGATGAAATTGGTTTTGTAGAACAGATTAGGTTTTGTTTTGTCAATTTAATTGTATTGTAAGACATGTTTGTCCCAACTGGCTTTTGCTTGCACATCTTCAATTAAAAAGTTATCATAATATTTTATTGCGATTTTTACCTGCCGCCAGGTTAAGGTTAGTAATTATTGTTTTGCAACAAAAAGTGTTAGCACTTGTCCTATTATCTAAATTATGATATAGTCCGTAGAAAAAACCTAACTTACCAAAAAATATAATTTTATAAAACAATAAATAACTTACATTTATGTTATATAGATTAGATATTATAGCAATTTTATAAACTACAATTAAATAAATATATGTACCTGAAAATGCAGCAATTTGTAATTGTTCTTCATACGTTGCAGTCAAAACTATCAATCCAGTTTTAGGATAAGGTATTACAAGATTGGGTTTCCACATAGAATTCATAAAGGAAGATCCGCAGGTTTTATTTATTGCATCATGCAATACTACTTTTGCAACACATTCCCCTTTAGATATTTCAAAATTAACTCCGGCAGTGTCGGAGGTCCAGTTTCCAATTATGTCACACGGTAACCCTATAAATAATAATTAACTCAAATTATAGTAAATAGCAAAAAATACTTTATTTTTATATTAAAATTACCTTCTCTTTGACCAAAATTTTTTTCAAGAATCATATCTTCAATTCCAGATTTGATCAATACTAAAGCATCTACCAGATTTTCTTGTTTTCCAAATGGTTCGCATGATCCTGTTGTAGTTTCAGGTAGGGTTTTTGTTTCTCCAAACGTGCCAGGAGTAGTAGGAGGTATTGAAACACACATTGCAACGCTAGGAAGGCCACTTGTAGTACCACTTGAATTACCACCTAGATTACCGCCCTCATTTGCATTTGAGCTACATGATAAGTCTTTAATAGACAATTCTCGTCTTTTGTTATCAAGGTTAAATTGGGGATTTTTTGGTTTAATCATATTATCTATTACTGGCAAAATAGAAGCTGGTGTTGTCCGCGACATAAGCTCTGCAATTATTGTGGCTAATCTAGATGATGGATTAAAAGTGGTTACGGCCTGCTTTGAAATTACTGTTGAATTGGTTGTTGCTGTTATGTTTTTAATTTCTGCTATATTACTAACAGCTTCTAGCAAACTGTTTTGTGTATTGTTAACATTTTGAAAAAATTCTGTGCTTGCTCGAGTAAAATGATGTACAGTATTTGTAGTTTTATCGTTTACTGTAACAGTTTTAAGATAAGGAATATCTATTGTTGTTGCTGGTGTTGAATAATTTTCTAGCAAACGTATTATATCAAGTGATGGGAGATTCACGTTTTGGTCAAGGCCTGTTTTTGCAGATTCATCTTCTGCTGGCAATGCCGATTGTGCCGCTACGTTTATTAGTCTGTCAATATCACTAACGTCTGTGTTTCTTTTTACAGGTGATTCTGTTTCAGTTGGTAATGATTTTACAAGTCTATCCATTTGTTCTAATATATCAATTAAAGGTGTTGGAGGTAACGTGATTTCAGAACTTAAATTGTTTGATGGATTTTTAAATAGAAAATATTGCCTTTTTTCTCTTTCACTAATTCCTAACAAATCTAACATCTCTTTTGACAATGTTATGTTATCCAAGAACGGATGCCGTTTTGCCATATTGTTACTAGTAGAGTTACTTACATTTTGAGTTTTAGAAGTAAATGCTTGGTTGATTTTTATTAACAGTATAATACTATAAATTGCATAATTTCTTATGCTCATTTTGTAAAAATGTGTATATATTGACAAGTGTATATGACATTCGGATACACTATATTTATTTTTTGCATGCCCACTCTGAAAATCAATTTTTTGTCCGTTTTTTTTAATGAAATGATGCTTTGGCGCTTTAGGGTAGAATGATACATGATTTAGTAATGATATTTTTAAATACTTTCTCGGTTTGATATTATTAGGCGCGTTCGTTTCGCCATATAACTGAAATTTTGATCACTTGGTAATGACGGCAAATATTACTTAATTTTTGCTTAAAATTATGCATTTCAAAGTACGACAAATTTCACTTTATTTCAGATCAATTTATTTATTTCCCGCCATATTTTTAAATTTATGTTACCGAAACTACTTGTTAGTTGATGCAAATGCATAGTTGGTTGCGTATATAGATGGATGATGCACAACAGGTTATGCTAAGAAATATTTTCTGACATCTGACTTGATAGAGGCGTGTTCGTTTCGATTGACTGAAATTTTTATCATAAAAAAAATCAAAATTAAAAAAAAAAATGTTTTTAAAACACAATAAAAAAATCAAAATTTATTTTTTTTGAGAATTTAAAAAAAAATGTTTTTTTTTAAATTTTTCAAATCAAACAAAATTAAAAAAAATCTAAAAATATTTTATTTTTAAGTTTTTAATTTTTTTTTGAGTGATAAACATTTCAGTGAAAACGAAACGAACACGTTTCTATCAAGTCAGCTGTCAGAAAATATTTCATAACATAACATAAGAATTTGGTTTAGAGGTAGTGCAGTTGCGACGTGACTGGTAACTTGATTATTTCTATTTCATATGTGATATGATAACGCCGCACGTACAATTTTACAAATATGAATCACTTTAAATTATTTAAAGTGAAAAAAAAAATCAGTCAACCAAACGCAACAACTGATGCGACGTGATCAAAGTGACTGATGTAATCTATGTGACAAGTGATATGGCACGCCGAACGCACAATATTAGTAATATTTATCACAAACGTATTATGTGGATATATTGGATATTCTGTGGTGTAGAGTGATTGTATTACCAACACAAACAAGACTTCTTGGTTACATCATAACAATATTTGACAATTTAAACATTAATGCCGTTTTTGGCTGTGACATTTGAGGTTGCCCTGGGGCGCCTCAAAATTTTTCGTAAGAGTATATTGCTCTTTGCCAATGTATATCCGTCTATCCTACAATATGGCGTTCTAAAAAAAAGCGTTGTCAGCGAAACATAAAACACCTAGAGCACTCCAGTGCATAGTAGTAGTAGTTTATTTATCTAAAGATCTGAATACAGATATAAGACATGTCAAAAATATACAATAAAATCTTATAGTCTAAAAATATCACATATAATACATTTAGTATAAAAGTTACAGAGTTACATTTAAAAATATAATATTTAAAATTACAACTTTAACAAAACATAATTTACAGTTTATCATTAAAAAAACCATGTTATAATATACATTTAGACACTAAAAATTTTTAAATATTTTATAGTCATTTAAAACTTTCATTTTTGGAGCTAATTTATTATACTATTTTACACACATATATAAAGTTGATTTTTCGTATTTTGACGTATTATGAATTGGAATACGAAGGTGATCAGCATGTCGTGTATTATACTGATGACTAGATGAGGTTAATTCAAATTGAGATATATTTTTGTGTACATGACTTATACATTTAAATATGTATATAGAAGGCAATGTTAACAACTTATTATTTATAAAACACTGCTTACAACTCTCACGGTTTTTAATTTGGAAACTCAACCTTATTATGCGCTTTTGTTGAACAAAAGCTCGATTCAAGTCAACAGATGAACCCCATATCATTATATTGTAACACATATGTGAGTAAGCCATTGCATAATATATTGCCATAATGGATTTGTTGTCAAGTACCAATTTAATTTGTAGAATGGCATAAAAAGCTTGATTAAGTTTCTTACAAACTTGTTCAATTTGTAAACGCCAATAAAGAGTGACACAGCCGAAAACGCCGTAACTTTTGAAAAGAACATTGACACTTAATAATTGACGTTTTAAACATTTTTTTTATAATAGTAATAAAGTTGTATCATGTTATTGTTACCTTACAAGACAAGCAAAAAACAAAAAACAGTCGTAAGCACCAAGGGCAAGAAAGCAAAAGTGCTGCACTTTGCTGTCTACGGACAAGCGGACAGCGGCGTGCTGCAAAAACTGTTCTCCTGTTCTTGATACTTAATATTTTATTATTTGCTTGTAAATATATTAAAAAACAATTATTTTTGAGTAGGGTTTTTAATAAACTTTTACTATAGTTACAAATTTGTTTTGTTTGCATGATATTAAAATAATAATAATGTATAGTCTATGTTTGTATAATACATTTTGTAATAAATATGACGTAAGTTTAACTTATAAAAAAATGTGTTTAAATAATTTTATGTATGTTAACATTAATAAATATTGTACAAAGCAATTTATATTATATTTAATATTATATTATAATCTATATTACTAATTTTTGTGAGTAATAAAAATATGTTTTTACTTTTTTTTAGCTTAAACTGTCAATAATAATAATATTTGTCCCTCTCGTGAGTACTACATTGTTGTGGTGAAGGGAGGGAGCTGAGTAACTTCTAGACGAGCCACCCATGCCGGATAAGTAATAAGCAAAAAACTAACCAAATGTACAGTGACTTTGGCATTCCTAGAGAAGGGTTCTCTATTTTTTCTGTCATTTACATTACTTTTCTTAATTTTTTTAAAAAAGCCCAGTAGACGTGAATGAGTTGATAAACACACTTAAGTCAGCCTTAAAACCAATTTGATAAAACTTGTTTTGGCGTATATGCCATTAGTCAAACAGTCGGATCTGGGTAAATACAATTTTTCAGCAATTGATTTGCTTTAGTCGTCCCCATAGTGAAGGTTTTCACTAGTTGTATCGTGCAAGCAGCAGAAGTGTGTATACAAAAATCCAGCAATCAGTTGTCCGAACCTTCGGTTTTTTAGTGAAACGACAATATTTGTGTAGCAGTGGAAGAAAAAAAGAAAGCATTTAACGCACAAAAACTTAATTGTTTAAAAAAAAGCGCGCTGCAAATTATCCGGACTCTTTGTTGAAAACGGTTATCAAAGTCATGGGTAACTTTTTTGCACCGGAACTAGACCTGAAGAAGGCGGCGTATGGCATGATTTAGCGTTATGAAATTTTGCGGAAGCTGCACGCATTCAAAGGCCGTATGCCACTATTTTTTTTATGTGCGATTTCAAATTTAAAGTTAAGGTTAGAACCGCTATTCAAAAACGTTATGCATAAAAAAACGTCGTTTCCCAACGGTTGACAATTAGCGTCACCTTTTTTGAGATTGTGGTTTTAGTAGTTACACCTTTTGATAAATGGCTGTGCGTTGTTAATTTGGCAATTTACATAGCAGCAGTTACTATACCTGCCATAAAGACTAGTACACATTAGTAGACGCAATTGCGCAATTTGTCTACAGACCGTCTAGAGACACCGTTCTTTGTCTCGTCTAGCGTTCACACTACGATGTAAATTTCTCAGTCTCATATTTGCAGTTCACCATAGAAGACATTGTTCTGTGTGGAATGAGTTCCTGTTTAGTGCTAATTACAAGTGAAAAAACAAAAAAAAAAACGTAAACGTTGGTAGACGCACGCAGTGCGCCAGAAGGACCTAGGTTTGATAATGTATTATTATTAATCAATATTAATGGGTTTTCAAAATTTCACCCGGCTGAGACCTACTGATTTTGAAGATTTCTTTTTGACGGTTGGAGGGATATTATGAAGAAGCTACAAAATTTAGAAAAACTATTTCACGTTCTCGTTGACTGGTATCACACTAGTAGCAAGCATAGCAAATACTCGTAAGCAAATCATGTGGACTTTTTGGGAAATGGTTGAATGATGTTTTTAAATTATAGATTTTCTTTTCCATCTCCGCCACTGCCACATTGTGCTTTGCAACCAGAGATTTTATAGCCACTTTTTTAATCTGGTTTTTGTTGTCGGAACATCCCACAAACAATAAGACTCATGGTAATCTTCAATTAGTTTTAAAACTATCTTGTTAGACCACATGTTTTCAAAAGAACTGTAAAACTTTAGAAAACATTTATAAACAGCCAAACCACACCACTCGGTAGCTGGAGATAGACTGGGACACTGTCAAAATGTTGCGCAACATATTTAATGTTGCACGCGGTCTTCCATTCCTATTGGAAGACTTTAAACCTGCAATTTTTAGTCTTGCAGCAGGTCCGTAAGCCGGGATTGGTCTATAGACATGTCTACGTAGACAACCTAAGACACGTCTCAGAGACCAAAATAGCGCAACATGTCTACTAGTGTGTACTAGGCTTAACACGTCAACTGTAGATCAACTTAGATAAAGTGAACACAAAAAGTTTTTGCTTTTTTACAACAAAAGCTTTGAGAGTGCATTTTTGTCGTCTTAGAAGACCCCGCGCTTGTCTTGGGGGTTCCAGACAGACGTAGCCCGTTTTTTAAAGCTCGTGTTTAATAGTACTTTTTTTCGGGCACATACGTCGCAACGATGCAAGCAAAAAAAAGTTACAACAACAGACTCATATTTACCATCAACAAAACGCATCAACGCAAACGCAGACTCAGGAATACCGTCAGTAGGTGTGTGTTTGAACATAGAAGCTGAAGAAGAATTTTAACCTTAATGTAAACTATCCGAACTACCCAAGGTCGGTTTTGGCAAGTTTCTACCTTGATTGATGCTAGAGTTACTTGTTTTGATCTGATTTCTAAGAGCAAATAAAAAACGTGCTCAACGTATTAAAAAGCAAGTTTTTGAAATCGTTGTCATACACCCAGATTTTTTGCGGTTGTATACAGACCAGATTGGAAAGTGGGAAATGCCTTTGTTTTAGATAATACGGCATCTTTATGATCTCTCCTTGAAGAAACCTCCGTATACACCTCAAAACTATATGCATTGCGTAAAGCCTTGCTAAATTGTAAAACGTCATCTTACAGATCGTTCCTTTGTTCCAAGTTCTTGAGTGTAACTCTGAGCATAAAATTTATGTAGATTATTAATCCGCTAGCCAAACAAATCTTTGTCTAAAGACCGGGTCATGTGGATATTTAAAGCAACAAACTTACCGATAAAACCGCCCGTCAGACGACAGACGCGAATCCTACGGACAACATTTCAGTATAACACAATGACTTAAAAGTTAAGAATGATTTACGCATGGAAATACATTTCGATTTTCTCTGCGTAAATCCTGTTGTTATAATGTTCTTGTTTGTGATATTAGGTTTACTTAGTTTTTAGGGTCTGGCATCAAAGCATTTTACAGTTTCAGTGTCATATGTAGTATTACGTTAAGTCATATTAAGTTTAGTAACTTTTTAAAGTTTTTTGACCTAATAAAGTTAGGTTTATGTTAGGTACTGGCTAACTTTGTTGTCAGCTGTGATAGTAAGTTAGGCTTAGTAAGTTTTGTGATATTAATATCTAATTTTAACAACAGTGGTGTTGGGTTTGGAATTTATTATTTTAAGCATTTTAATGTGTTGTATTGTTTTCTCGGGATTCTAATCTAAAGTTATTATTGTTAAAACAGTCAGCAAACGATCTTTGTTGTCAACGCTATAAATAAATTTAAATAATAATAA
Source organism: Tachinus rufipes (assembly GCA_963932245.1). Taxonomy (NCBI): domain Eukaryota; kingdom Metazoa; phylum Arthropoda; class Insecta; order Coleoptera; family Staphylinidae; genus Tachinus; species Tachinus rufipes. The sequence continues at coordinate 81,698,244 of OZ010743.1, read as the reverse complement.
TAATAATAATATCCCAAAAACCAAATTTAAACTAAACTAAGCTTAACCTAATATTACAAATTGCACCAAAACTGTAAGAAATAGTGCTTTAAACTACTTAACAACTAAAAATAACCAATAAATAAAACAACATAAAAACCAGAAAAAAGCAACACAAAACTTATTATTGAGAAGTCTAGCGTCACGTGACTTACTTGCCATACATTTTATTTTGTTTGACAAAATAGACGCCACATTGTGAGAAAGCTCAACTCAATGATGGTAAAAAAAGTAAGTTTGGCATTTCTTCAAAATGTGCTTTACCGTCAAAAGTTTCTGAGATGTTTGGCATTTGAACTGTTTGTCGCCGGTTAAGAAATACGAGGAAGTAGAGTTGGTATGTTGTACGCACAAGTGACATAAGGCAACTTTTTTTTCTTTCCTTAGATCTTTAGTTTGCTTTCAAAGCCGTTATATAGTTGTTAATAATCCTCAATGATTTTTAAAATAACGTATGTTTTATAGTCATTTGGTTTTACAGAAATGTTGTGTTCAGATAAAGATAATTTTTTGTTTAAACTCAAACAAAGTACCAAAGTTTGTACAAGCTGGACTAGCGCATTAACAAAGTACATAGACTCAAGTCTGAACATAAAAAAAGAACTGTAAGATAACGCCTTACAATACAGCAAAGCTATTTGTATTGCATATAATTTTGCAATGCAAGTTGTACCATCAATGACTAAAGCATTTATTATTTTTTGTTGTCTATTGTCAGCAAATTTTAGCCAGTTAGTTAATGTTACATAATGTGGACGCGGCGTAGTTCCAAAAGGTTGCTCAATGGTGGTATGGTAATGGACACATTTCAATAACGTCAACATTGTGACGTAGTAGGTTTTTGCAATTGTTGCTACTGTTTTGTTAGACACGTTTTACTCGATACTGTAATTATGCTATGCAAATTGTTAAGTAAAAATCATTATCTTATTTTAATAAAGTATTTTTACATATATTATTTAATTTTATTTACAATTTGCTACTGATAAAGAAAATAATGAACTTTATCCACCAATAATACATAAAAATGAAAATTTATAAGAAATGTGTTAAAAAGAGATTTTGAAAACGATAAATGATTTTAAATTGTAAAAAATTTAAATACTAACAATTTATTATCAAGTCTTATTTATGTATATACATAATAATTTTACTGATATATTAAAAAAATAATAAATAGCTTTTCAAAGACACATGATTAGTTTTATTAACTATTATAATTATGCATCAATTTCATATGCTGGGTTATCGGTTCCATCCACATCCCGGAACATTAAACTGCTTGTTCTCATTTCAACATCGTTATAATCACCTAAAAATAATGAAACAAATATCATTACTAAACATAAAAAAAAAGAATTGAGTGAATATTGTAGAGTTAATTTATTTTGGCAAATAAGTTAATATAGAATCAAGTAATTACCAAACATGGATGGCAACGAAGTTCTATTATATGAGTTTATACTGCTCCGATTGCTGCCGGAAAATCTAGGAGTAACACCGATATTACTACCATCATCGTCATCATCTTCACTGCAATAATAAAATTATAATTAATACAAATTCTATTACATATGTATTAAAATTATTACTTTTTGCTTGCCCATATACATTTATATTTTACCAGGACCACAAATAGCACTAAAAACATTGCCAGAGCTAAAATAAATGCTAACAATATGTACCAAAAAGTTAAAACTCCATCTATATCTTTTAATTCATATGGATAAAGATCCCACTCATGCAAATATTCTTTAGCATATCTCAGCCACATTAAATCCAATTCCGGACCTGTTAATTTGTACTGACGATCATCACCTGTCCATTTTATAGGTAGTTTATATTGCATTTGAACACATGTTGAACTTTCTGGCCAACTATATATGCATTGTTTTATTTCATATATTTGCACATTTTCTTCTCTGAAAACAATATTTTATGTAAATAAACACATTACAATTATAAATAATTTACTCAAAGTGTATTATACTATTTCAATAATTAATCATGTTATATAATATTAATTTTGAAGAAGGGTTCTTACAGTTCTGCTAGCTTAAAATAAATGAGACCAAGGTATAATATTTTAAATTTAAAAATAAATGATGATGTATATTTTCATAATTATTTTTGATTAATATAGTTAAATAAAATCTAATGAATCTTTCAATTTAATTGTAGACGTGGAGCGTAATCTATCCATTACCAGAAAGGTTGCACCTGAAATATTTGCAAACCGCTCCTTCATTTCACTTTGTTTGTGTATGATTATAAAGAATGTTTAAGTTTGCACATGTACATGAGTGTAGTAAAAAAAAACACAGAAACAATTTACAAAAATATGTATTTTTGTGTTAGTATTTTAGGTCGATTCATTATAATCACACATGAAAAATATCATTGATCAAATGACTGCCTCTGCTTCTAAGACATGACGTAATCAACAAGTCATAATTTTTTTTTATAAAATACGAGCTAATAATACCACCAGGCTTGGCTGAGAGACTACGGTTGACAGCCGTTTGTACAAAACTTTTTTTTTTCCTTCTATGTATTATACCTGTTTAAAATGTTGTAAATTACTTGTGCAATAAAAATGTTATATATATATATGGGTAATTCCATTACTTTTCGACCAATTTGAAAAAGTCGACCTCTTTGATTTTGCTCAAATTTTCAGGGATCAAAATATAGATGAAAAAAATGAGATTTCCAAAATTTTGGACCTTAGAATATTGCCTGTTCAAAATGACACACATTTGAAGGTCAGAAATTTTACAATAAAACGTAATTTTTAACTTAATTTGTATCTCAATTTTTAAGCTTCTGGAAAATGATAAAAAGGTCTACGATAGCCCAAATTGTTCCTTATTACATGTACTTTAAAGCCCATATTATTATGTTTAATATCGTGGCAGTCATTTTGATATATTAAGCTTTAAACATTATTCCAAAAAAAAACGTAAATTTAGCAAAATCGCAAAACTTTGCTTTCTTTAAACCGTTCTAACTTTGTCAAATCTTAACAAAATTTGATTTGTAAGGTCTAGATTTCCTCGTGTTTAATCTCTTTTTGAAGTGATCACACAATACTTATAGAATCAATACGTATACACCATTATTTTGATGCAGTAAATTGCACATGTTTTTGCGATCTTCAAAACTTGTAATTTTCAGGTCCCGAAAAAGCGCTGTCACCCTATGTCGATTTTAGTCAAAATTTCAGTAAATACTCTTTAGAACACAAGAAAAAAGGTTATTCATATGAGAAATGGTATATCGGGAATTATCAAGAAACTTTTAATATTCAAAAATTGTCAAAATTGGCAAACCGCACATTTTTGTATCTCAATTTTTGGGCCTCTGGAAAAAGATAAGAAGGTCTACGTTGGCTTAAAATATTCCTTATTGTATGTACTTTAAAACCCATATTCGTATATTTAATGTTGGGGCAGTCATTTTGAAATATCAAGCTTTAACTATTAATTTAAAAAAAAAAACGTAAATTTTGAAAAATTGCTAAATTATGCTTTGTTTAAACCGTTCTAACTTTGTCAAATCTTGAAGAAAATTGATCCACGAGGTCTAGATTTCTTTGTGTTCAATCTTTCTTTAAAGTAATTACACTAGACTTATAGAATCAATTTATATTCACCACTATTTTGATGCAGGAAGTAGCACATGTTTTTGCTATTTTCAAAACTTGTAATTTTCAGGTCCCGAAAAAACGCTGTCACCTTATGTCGATTTTAGTCAAAATTTCAGTAAATACTCTTCAGACTACAAGAAAAAAGGTTATTTATATGAAAAATGGTATATTGGGAATTATCAAGAAGCCATTGAGAAAATGCAAGTCGTTGTGCTACGTCGCCTGGTTGTAGGTGTTTTACTTGTGATAATAATATAGGTGAACATTTTCACTAAAAAACGCTTCAAAAAAGTTGTTTTCTGTCAGGAAATCTCAATTGCTAGAGCATTACCATTACAGAGTCCGTAAACAAAAATGATATTTGCGTATTCTCTATGTTGAACAGCATTTTTATCTAATTTCACTAACCGAACCAAAAAAACTGTTTTAACAAGTATCAAAAGCTTGCATCAATGCACACTTGTTAAAGTAATGTTGTTTTGTTTGTGTTTTTTTGCTAAATAAAAAGTTTTTTAAATATTTTGTATTTGTTGACTATGATGTATGTTGTATTGTATTGTATTGTTTTGCAATGTGCTGTATTTTATTGTATTCTATTTTATTGTATTTCTTTATATTGTAAATAATTAGTTTAAGTTAGTTTTAAAATTTATATTGTACAACGTCATGTTTATCAATAAATTCTACTACTACTACTACTATTTCAAAAACAAAGCAAGATAGACAAAAAGTGATTTAGATTTTCTGAATTTTGACGATTTTTGAATATAAAGAAACTCTTGATAATGCCCAATATACCATTTTTCATATAAATAACCTTTTATTTGTAGTCTTAAAAGTATTTACTGAAATTTTGATTGAAATCGACTTAAGGTGACAGCGGTTTTTCGATACCTAAAAATTACAAGTTTTGAAGATCGCAAAAACATGTGCAACTTCCTGCATCAAATTAGTGGTGAATATGTATAGATTTTATAAGTCTTATGTAATCATTTTAAAGATAGATTGAACACAAAGAAATATAGACCTGGTGGATCAAATTTCTTTAAAATTTAACAAAGTTAGAACGGTTTAAACATAGCATAATTTTGCAGTTTTGCTGAATTTACGGTTTTTTTTGGAATAATGTTTGAAGCTTGATGTATCAAAATGACTGCCCTAACATTAAATAGACAAATATGGGTTTTAAAGTACATGTAATAAAGAATATTTTGAGCCATCGTGGACCTTCTTATCTTTTTCTAAAGACCCAAAAACTGAGATACAAAAATGTGCGGTTTGCCAATTTTGACAATTTTTGAATATTAAAAAATTCTTTATAATGCCCGATATACCATTTCTCATATAGATACTCTTTTTTCTTTTGCTCCAAAGAGTATTTACTGAAATTTTGACTAATATCGACATAGGGTGACAGCGCTTTTTTGGGACCTGATAATTACAAGTTTTGAAGATCGCGAAAACATGTGCAACTTCCTGCATCAAAATAATGGTGTATACGTATTGATTCTATAAGTATTGTGTGATCACTTCAAAAAGAGATTAAACACGAGGAAATCTAGACCTTGCAAATCAAATTTTGTTAAGATTTGACAAAGTTAGAACGGTTTAAAGAAAGCAAAGTTTTGCGATTTTGCTAAATTTACGGGTTTTTTTGGAATAACGTTTGAAACTTAATATATCAAAATGACTGCCACAATATTAAACATAAAAATATGGGTTTTGAAATACATGTAATAAGAAATAATTTGAGACATTGTGGACCTTTTTATCTTTTTCCAGAAGCCCAAAAATTGAGATACAAAATAAGCTAAAAAAGACGTTTTATTGTAAAATTTCTGACCTTCAAATGTGTGTCATTTTGAACAGGCATTATTCTAAGGTCCAAAATTTTGGGAATCTCATTTTTTTCATCTATATTTTGATCCCTGAAAATTTGAGCAAAATCAAAGAGGTCGACTTTTTTAAATTGGTCGAAAAGTAATAGAATTACCCATATATATACGGAAAATACGTGTACAACGTTTGACGACAGACTCCTGACGTCAAAATAGGTCGATCTAAGCCGACTTAGTTATATCCAAAATTGTCTCGTTTAGCCGGTAGAGGGCGTCAAAAAAAACAAAAGTATAACAAAGTTGAAAGTATCTATTGTAAGAAACTAAGTAAAACAAAAACATTACTTAAGCAAATGTGTAAAATGACCGCCATCTTGCTGAATACACTTATTAACACTCTTTAAAAAATGATATTGGACCCTATCTAATGTCTCGGGATTATTAAAATGGTTGCCTGCATTTAAAATCCGCTGCAATAAATCATCGCGTGTGTTTACCGGAGTCTTGTAAACTTCTGTTTTAATAGCGCCCCACAAAAAGAAGTCACACATATTTAACTCAGGAGAACGTGGTGGCCATTTTACTGGTGCATCATTGCCTCTTCCAATCCATCGGTTGGGATATTGATGATGTAAGTATTGCCGAACGGCAACGGAAAAATGGGGCGGGGCACCATCATGCATATACCACATTTCCCTCCGAAGTAAAAGGGGCAAATTCTCCAGAAGAATTGGTAATGTGTCTTGCAAAAAATTTAAATAAATATTTCCATCTAACCTGTCTGGAATAACAATGGGACCAATAAGGTAGTGATCAATAATACCTGCCCAAATATTAATTTTAAAGTGATGCTGATGATGTGCAACTTTAATGGCATGTGGATTTTCATCGGAATAAATATGTTCGTTGTGCAGATTGGTTACCCCAGATCTTGTAAAGCATGCCTCGTCAGTAAACATAATTTTTCTACAAAAATTTGGAACAAGGATTCTTTTGTTTCTAATAAATTGACAAAATGTAAGCCGCATGGGGGGATCAGTCGGTAAAAGTTCCTGGACTTTTTGTATGTGGTAAGGATGTAACAACTGTTCTCTTAAAACCTCATTGACAATCGTTTTAGGAACATTTAACTCACGTTCTAAGAGACGGGTACTGGTACTTGGTTCTTCTTCAACTCTTTCCAGAATCATCTCTTCTGTTTCCACAATTCGAGTTGTTCGCATACGACCCCTGCCTTCAAACTTTTTCTCAAAACTGCCCGTTTCCCGAAGATGACGCTCAATATTGCCAAATGTTTGGTGGTTTGGTATTGGAAACCTCTCCATGTAAACCCTAACACTCTGACGCCCATTTCCTTGACAAAACCCGTATACCAGGAGCATGTCAACTTTCTGAGAGTTTGTATAATTTTCCATTTTTAATGGTAAAATGAACTTGTAATTCAAGAATGTTGATCGTATACTTGAGTAAATTTCATAGACTGGTGACAATTTGTCAATAATTGTCAAATTATAAAACGCCATAGCAACAAGGTCACTTAAAAAATTATTGTTACAGGTAATTTTTTTTTAATATTTACAAATTTTTGACGCCCTCTACCGGCTAAACGAGACAATTTTGGATATAACTAAGTCGGCTTAGATCGACCTATTTTGACGTCAGGAGTCTGTCGTCAAACGTTGTACACGTATTTTCCGGACACCCTGTATAATACCACCAGATCATCATACAGTCACTTTTTAAAAATGTATTTTTCTCAAAAATCGTTTTTGGATTTTTTAATTCCTTAATAAGCAAAATTACTGTTATGAGTATCACATACACTAAACACATCAACTAGCTTTCTTGTAGCATAAATATGAATCTAATAGATTTTTATGTAAACAAGATACCTTAAACTCTATATTAATAATGTTAAATCTATACTGAAATTAAAAATATATTGATTGAGCAAGAAATTACTATTAGAGTGTGATAACATAAATTAAATCATTTCAACAATCTTTTAGAAAAATGCACCTGCAGTAGGTACGTTTATAAATGACACAAAAAACGTACTCAAACAATAAAATTGGCGTTTAAAAATTCAATCTAAACAAACACGCACGCGTTTTAATACCATGGAGTACACCAAAGTAAAAAAGTAACACAAGCGGCTGAAAACCGCACGGCGCAGACCAAATACTCAAAACTTTAGTATTGTTAGACTACTTTGACAAAAATAGTTAATTAGTAAAAACGTTACCTCTTGGTTCCCGTAACGCTGGCAACTTACATTACAGTGAGCCTATAGTTTTGAGTAGATGTCAAACAACTGGAGTTATTAATCTACTCCGGAGCAGAAAAAAAAAATTCTAGCTTTATTTTATAGTAACTTCAATATTTTTTTGTTACTGTTTTACATTCAACAAAAAATACACCAGTTTTACAACAAAACTTTATTGAAAACCCAATTTTAAACTGAAAAATTAAACATAAATAAATTACGTAATATATGCCACACCGTAGGTTGCTCTATATGATCCACATTTAGATGCACTCAATTTCAAACTATTGGAGTTTGCAATTACCAAAACTGTTTAAAGACAACTTAATGCCCTTAATCTAGAGGTGATGCATGTAAACAAAACACAAGACCGACTACAGAGGTGCTTTCCAATTTAACGTAAGACGTCAGAAGTACGTCTTTTCTTCTTTAAAAAAGAACGCGTGTGTCAGTTTCTACCTGTCAACTGACATAACTTAACTTTCTAATCAAAAAAATAATAGAATTGAATTTAAAATATATTTATTTTTTATTTTAGTATTTTAGTTAATATAAAAAACATAACTTTTATAGGTTTACATAATAATAATATTACGTCATAATACATTCTAAAAAAAACATATTTTAAATCTCTCGCCGCCAAGAACTTGACGGTAGTATTAGGCGTTGGCTGCGTTCAGAACGACTCATCACTTGCAAGCGCTAAGTCATCAATCAATCACTGATTGATGAGTTACACTTGGTCAGTAAAGATGTATGATAAGTAAAATGACAAGCGCTGCCAGCAAACAATAGGCGCGGTTAGGTAAAAACCGTTGACTTGCAGCGCAATTTGATTACTGTCAAAAATGGAACGTTTGCGTTCCCTCAACGCGCCCAATAACTCACGGTAGTCAGCGAGCGCGTTCAGTACCCATGATGAGTCGTTCTGAACGCGGCCATTAATTTATAGTTTTTTAAATATACTTGCCAATTAAACGCTGGAATCTAATAAGTTGCTTTGTCAGCAAAGAAGCGTACTTAAATGTATGATGAGTAAAATGACAAGCGCTGCCAGCAAACAAGGACTAAGCAGCGGCTATCAGTTAGCATGATTGACAGTTCTGAACGCAGCCTATGTATCCCCCGATACGCATATAAACGTGGACAGTTAGAGGGAATTAATTATTTTGTGTCAAACTTCGTTAATCATTATGAGAGACTTTAAGGAATGGGCTTTAGCTTGAAATGGTTATGAACAATATGGACTTAAGACCATACCGACCGCTACCTTGATTTGTAGTATTTTAACAAAAATGGCAACTTCCCCTTCATCACTGCTTCTACAAATAATTTGATAATCGATTTATTTTTTTACCAGTACATTTAGAAAGGATTAATCTATGATATCTCGAAGTCTTTTTTGTGAAATTATATTTGCAAATAGCAACAAAATGCATTCAAAAATACAGAAAAACGCATTTATTTCTATATTTGATGGGTTTTTTCAGCTATTTCTTAACAATTATTTGATTAAAAGACTTCGACATATCATAGTTTAATCCTTTCTAATTGTACGGGTAAAAAAATAAATCGATTATCAAATTATTTGTAGAAGCAGCGATAAAGGGGAAGTTGCCGTTTTTGATAAAATACTACAAATTAAGGTAGCGGTCGGTATGCTCTTAATACTGATGAATGATAAAAAACATACACATTTTACTACTACTAGATCAAGCATCATTGACTTGGTTATAGCATCACCTGATATTGCCATTAACTTGAGAACAACTACTCTGGATGACAATATGGAAAGTGTTAGTTGGTGGCAAAAAGAAAAAGGTTTTTGAAGATCTTTCAAAAAACTGGTAGATTGAAAAACTTGATTAAATTTAAAAAACAAATGCTATTAACTAAGAAAGGGTTGAAGGAAAAAAAAAGGTTATTTTAAAAAAAAATTGTGACTTGTTGAACAGAGAGTCCAGAATTACAAAAGTATGGACAAAAATTAAGAAGTTCAATAGATCAGTCTTTCAACATAGGAACATCCCCAGTAGCCCAAAAGATTGAAAAAAACGTTTCATTTAAAAGATTGCTCCAGACACAACACTCTTCCCCACAAAATAATACCGACACAAGGTACCCAATTAAGTTTTTCCAAATATGAGTTGAAGATGTGTCTTAAAACGACCAAAAGTACTGCTTCTGGTGAGGATAATATAACATATATTATGTTTTTGGAACTTGGACAGAAGACAAAATCTATTCTCTGCGAGAATTCAATAAAATAAAGAAAGGGTATGCTTCAGACTCTTGGAGACTAGTAAAATTAGTGGCCATAAAAAAGGCAGAGGATTTGGCAGCATGCAATTCGAATGCATACAGGCCAATCTCTCTAATCTCAGTGGTGAGAAAAACTATAAAAAATATGATAAAAAACCGCATCAAAGAATGGGCGGAAGAAACTAATTTAATACCGGACTTTTTTGGTTTTAGGAAAGGACAGAGTGTTATGTACAACCTAGCTATCTTGTGCTTAAACTTATACGGTACATTAACTAAAAAAGAAAACTTAATTGCAAAGTTTTTGGTTTTAGAAGCGGCGTATGACCGGGTAGATATGGACATTTTAGCTGACATCTTCAGAGCAAAAAAGCTGAATTCTCACATAACCAGAGCGCTATACAATTTGCTAAAATGCAAAGTTTTTAAAATAAAAATGGAAACTCCCACAGGGTAGCCCATTAAGCCCACTTTTTTTCAATATATATATGGCCAGTATTAATACATACCTCTGCCAGTGTAGAGCTGGTTTCTTACGCAAGCATAAGTCCAATTAAACGCTGTTATGAGGCTGCTGAGCTTGTTTGTGTGGGAGAGGGACTTGATACTGTCGGAAAGCAAATAGATTGGCTGGACTCTAAAAGAAATTGGAATAGGCAAGTGAACAGTATGGTGAAAGCATGCAGTCAAGAGCTCAATATGTTGAGAGTCATTGGGAGAACAGCTTGGGGAAGCGATCCAGTAACCATAGCAGTATTTTGTAAAGCATTTTTTAAATCTAGATTAGAATACATTCCGTTTATTCCTTTATTTTGTAGCAAATAAAACATTGCCAAAATCGACAGAATCCAATATGCAGCAATTAGAAGCATTATTGGCGCAATGAGATCAACTCAAACTCACATTCTGGAGAGAAAGACTTCCCTTCTACAGCTTTGTAAGGAAATGCTATTAAAAAGGCAGCTTTGTAAAATAATAGCAATAAGGACAAACGGTATTAATAAGATTAAACATATAGCAAGAACATTTAGGAATAAACCTTTCTAAGTTAGCAGAGGTACTCCATAGTACTGGCCCTACAACAGGTAGCACAGTACGAGAACCTAGTAGAAAAAATAAAAAGCACCAAACATCAAAGAACATCCACACTAATATAGACGTGTTTTTCAGTAAAAGTAAAGACAAAGTATCAGCCCAAACCTATTTCAGGAAATTACGGATAAACAAATAGGCAGAGTTTTTCAAAATATTTACGGATGAATCAGTTTGAATAGGTCCAAAAAGATTTGTGGCATACGGGGTTTGAATTCCATACCTTGAATACAAAGAATGGGACAAATTACCTAAAAAGGTGTCTATTCTCTCAGCGGAATTGTTTGACATCTATAGGGCAGTACTTAAAATGGAACAAAAAGCACCAGAAAAAGTTGTAATCTGCTCAGACTATAAAAGTGCAGTGGAGGCAATAGAAAGTAAAACTGTTAGTATCAAAGATAATCACCTTGTAGCACTAATTAGACTCAAAATATTGGCATTGCAGGACCAGGGCAATAAAGTAGTTATAGCCTAAATTCCAAGCCATGTTGGTATTTTAAAGAATAAAAAAAAACTGATAGTTTAGCAGAGTTAAGGCATGGGGGCAGCTTAATAACATAAAACTAAGCCATACAGACCTCACATTCTGGCATAAACGCAGCAAAATGAAACAGTGGCAATTGCTCTACAAAAATAGATTATTTCATAAAGGAAAACAATATTTTGCAAATTTTAGCAATGTTAATAATAAGTATTGGTACAGCAAAAAAATTACTAGCAGGGAGATAGTAGTTCTGATGTGTAGACTTAGGTCTGGGCTCAACAGATCACCTAGACGTCTACATAAAATTAAAATAATTAATAATAATTCTTGTGAGTGCAGTTTTGAAGAAAGTCTAAATCATATATTTTTTTAATGCTTCTTACATAATTCAGAGAGTGTATACTTTCACCTGATCCAACAGGGGGAAATAGCATTCTTAGCATTTTCTTTTATACTATACTCACAGAGTATAGAACCTTACAGTGTATTATTTAGAGGGATAAGAAGTGATAGCCTGTACGTACCAACAGCTGCATGTTACTCCTAAGGGTATGCAGGTAGGGTACAATTTTTTGAATTTTTTTTATTTTTTATTTTTTTGTTTTTTCGTTTTGTTTTTTTTTTATATATACACTAGATATATATTCTAAATAAATGTAAACAAGTAGGGCAAAAATGGGTCATGGGCACAAAGATTAGAGATTGAGTTAGTTTATGGTAGAACTATTAATATATGTTGTGTGTTTGTATTATAGCCATTATAGGTATCTGTAGAATGTGTATGTTAAACAGACTGACATGGAGAGGAGTAACATTTAAAAAAAAATAACAAATAAAAAAGTTCCATGGTTAAATTGCAGTGAAGTACACTGCAGATAGGATCAAATTTGTGCCCTGGGGGAAAAAAAAGTTGATGCACGCCGAAATTTTAAATTTCACATTTTATCATTTACAACTACGGTCTACGAGCAAAACTATAACAATTGTTATTTTAAAAAATAGCACAATAAAAAGCCAATTCAAAATTTAATAGACAATTAAAAGTTTTGAGTATTCATATATTTCACTAGACTGGAAATATTCTCTACATGTTGCAAAAAACTAATTTAAAAAAAAGCAAAATTGCTTGATTTCTGCTTGTAGTTTTATGACACGCTTTTAAGCTATATTTTCCGGAAAAATTACATATTATTGTTGTAAAAAAATGTAAGCAATGTATTGCCTTTAATTTTAAACTCCAGTTTTTTTTTTAATTTTTGACTTTTAAGCATAATTTTTAACAAAAATAACAAAACAACATTTTTTTTTTTTTTTTTGATTTATGACATGAGTACGGTTAGAGATAGATCCAGATATGCTGTTCAAAAAAGGTAGACAATTTAATTGCTTATAATTTTTATATCTTATTATTTTTTTTTTTAATTTAGACTTTTAAGAGAGATATTTCGAATATTGTATAAAAAAAACTAAAATTTTTTGACGTGCAGCTTCTAGGCCAAACACGGTTGCCTATAAGTTTATAAATAAAAAGTGTCTCAAATGAACCTTCTCTACCCACCCTAGAAGTTTGTTACCCCTATTTATTAACACTCTGTATATAACAACCATTTTTATACAATCCAACATACAGTACTTCTAAATGTTAATAATCTGAATTTACAAACGTTCAAAGTTGAAAAAAATTATAACAATATCGTCTAATTTAAAAACAAAATAGAAAATAGTCACTATATTTTACTAAATTTAGCAAAAAAGTAACAGAAATTTACGTTATTTATACCCAATAAATGACATTAATTAACTATAGAGTTATACCAAAGAATATACAATATATATTGTATTACCAAATTATTATATTTAAATAACTTACGTTATATTTTCTGTAAGACCAATACTTTTTTGATTAAAACTAATGTTATCCTTGCAGTATTTTATTGCCATTCGCGCAATTGCAGTTTTTAATTGGAATTGCACATTTTCATTGAGATATTCTTCACCTCGTTTTCCACCTATATAAACAGTTGAGTATATACTATCATTTACTGATGGAGTGGGCCATGGGTTTTCTGTTGTTGGTTTTTCGGTCGTTGTTGTATGCTTAGCACCTACAATAGTTAAACATTTGTAGCATGAAATAAATTGATTTAACTTTATAGCTTACCAATTCTTCTATATGTAAATTTACATATTGTTGCATCTTCTATCTTGCACTTTTCACTATCTGTTAATTTAATATGAAAAAGTGTATTATCGGAATTTATTATAAATTGACGAGAAGTGCTAAGTGTGTTAGTAAATGCAATTCCATTTGCTTGTTCATATTCGTAACCTACAAAAATTAACTATTAAAAAAACTCAACATTTGTAAGAAATGTTACTAACAATCAAATACAAAATCTAAGATTTGCTTATAGAATAAAAATTGTTTAGCTCTTCGTCTCTACATGATCAAGAACATAAAAACTATAAAAATATATTTTAATATCAATACTACAACTATTGATATTAAAATATATTTATAAAAAAACATTGAATTGAATAAAATAAAAACTATAGTAATGTTACGACTACACAAAATAATAAAATCGCTAATATAAACATAAAAATTAAATTACTAATGTATATAATAATATATTTTGTAAAAAAATTATTATTGTTGTTGAGCTCTAGACTAACAAGAAAAGACGAGACCTTTCAACGCAATCAAAACCAACGGTTGTAGCACTTTATCCACAAGCAAATCTACATATTGGTCAACTGACGCAAACAAGGTGCCAGATCTAATAGATTTCTTTATTACCAAAAACAAGATTTCTGCATATAGACAAAGGCTTCGATATGACTTTAGACCGCTCAACTATAGTTCAAGATCAACCTCTTAGTACACTTAAAAAAAATAAGAAATTGTAAATATCATCTAAGAAAAAGCATAGGTAAGCACTCCTGTTACCAATCATAGAACATTAAAAAATAACTTTTCAAGAGAGATTAGAAAACTAATCACAGAAAAAAAAACTGGCAACAAACTGGAGCCGGATCCCTTTAAAATAAAACAAATCCAACAATTTTAATTTATGTAGCAACTGTACCAAACTGTTAGAAAAATTAATAAAAGCAAACATTTTAAATTTTACATTTTATCATACATTCACAATTTCAAACAGAACTATTACAATTATTATTTAAAAAAAAATATGGCACAATAAAAAGTCTACTAAATTTGTAATGTAATAATAAAGAAATACTTTTAAAGTTTAAATAAATATTTTGACAAAAAAATTACAATTTGATTTTAAAATTTAATAAACAATTAAAGATTTTAGATTTTTATGTACTTCTAGAACTTTTTATAAACGATTTATTTAAAGACTTTTGCTTGGTACGCTTGTCTATATACGTTGTAAAGGAATTTTAGTTCCGGATGTTTATTGCTTGCTTCTTTAGATAGATAAACAAGTTTCTTTCTGGATTAAGAGCATACCGACCGCTACCTTGATTTGTAGTATTTTAACAAAAACGGCAACTTCCCCTTCATCGCTGCTTCTACAAATAATTTGATAATTGATTTATTTTTTACCAGTACATTTAGAAAGGATTAAACTATGATATGTCAAAATCTTTTTTGTGAAATTATATTTGCAAATAGCAACAAAATGCATTCAAAAATACAGAAAAACGCATTTATTTCTATACTTGATGGGTTTTTTCGGCTATTTCCTAACTATTATTTGACTAAAAGACTTCGACATAGAAGTAGCGATGAAGGGGAAGTTGCCGTTTTTGTTAAAATACTACTTAATGATAAACTGCGAAAAAAGTTTATCATTAATCTATTCAACTGGTTGTTTATTTAATTTATAAATTGTTTATATTTACTCAAAACTTACAGCATTATTAATTTATTGAAAAATTGGTTTTTGTAATCTGATAAGCTCATACTTTAAATTTAATTTTTTGTTGCAACAAGCTGTTTTTTTTTCTGTTACTTTTGAACGAAATATTTGTTGATGGAAACAAATGCTTGAGTAATCATGTTTTTTTTTAAATATATAAACAAATCTTTATTAGGTTGATTTATAAAATATGTAATCTTATCTGTGAATCATAGTACAGTAGCAAACTCGTATACGATAAATAAAAATTTCCTATTAGTATTGACTCGTTCTTTTATTCAAAATAAAGGTATTATAAATCACACTGAATCAAACAAGTTAGTTAAGATGTGATATGTTATCACTATTTGGAAGAAGGTCACTATCAGATATGAAACAATCTTAAAAATTACTAAGTATGTCAAACCATTGATAATTTGCGTTAAGCTATTTGAACTACATGATTAAATGATTAAAATCCAGACATAATTTGAACAAAAATTAATATTATTTATTAATGTTAATTACAAACGTCATTTATAATCACTAAGTAGTGATATAGTTAATTGCAAAACAACACATTGACATTGCAAAAATTATATCTATTATGACTAAAGTTAAAAACATCACTAAACTGAGTAATTCTAGCTGTATTAATGTACCAAACTTTCATGACAAACAAGTCACAATGAACTCAGTTAGCAATTGCTAACCACTTTAATCTGAATCATATTGACTTAACATTAAGTTGCTTAACCACAAATTGTCACATTTTTTTTTTCTTATTATTAAAACACATTAAAACTTTGTTAATATTTTAGTCAGTTTGCAAACTTTGTAAAATTGTTTTATAAAAATAATGTTCTAATAAAATCAAACAATTGCTCACCCTGCCACAACTAAATTTTTTTAACTAATCTTTTTTTAACTATACTAATTTTTTAATGATACAGTTTAAAAAAACACAAGTCTTTTTCTATGTTGAGATATAAATTAGAGTTCCTATTACATCATTCATTTGATGGAATTTTGTGTAAATATATTACTTATTAATTGTTGAAAATAATAAAAATAATATTGTCACATAGACTACGGTCAATAGCCGTTTGTACAAAATAATATTTTTTCTTTAATTTTATGTATTATACTTGTCCAATAGTGTTGTAAATTACTTGTGCAATAAAAATGTTATATGTAGGGTGTTAGGTAAACATGCGGCAAAAATTTAAGGGGTTATTTCTTGGCTTATTTTAAGAATGTTTTGTCCTATGATGATTTCTGAAAAACTTTTTTGTTTTGAAGATACAGTTTTGAATCATTGATATTTGTTAAAATTATTAATGTAAATAAAAGTATAGCGTACGCCAATATTAAGTACAAAAAAATAATGAGTTTATCAAGCACAAAAAATTGTTAACAATAACAAGTGAAATTCATTTGAATACGTCTTGTCATTGATCATCACATGTATCGGTTGCAGTTGTTTAGATTGAGTGACGTTTGGCTGTTTGACGTGTTTTTAATAGTTAGTAAATTCCTCTACCATGAATCACTTATCAAACGCCGAGATGAGTGACATGCATTTCATGTATGGACTTGCTGATAGCAATTCATTACATCCCCGACAGACAAATCTTTGAAAACATTTATTGACGTCTTTGTAAAACAGGCACATTGAAACAAAATAGAGGGCCAGAAAGATCAATGACAGTAAGAACGAGACATCTGAAACAGAATGTGTTAGACATGATAGAGGAAGATCCAAGTAGTTCTACGCAAAAAAATGCCAATGCTTTAAATGTAAGTCGTTAGACAGTTTGGAAAATTCTTAAAAGCAATTTGTTGTATCCATACCACATTCAACGTGTTCAGGCACTACTACCTGCTGATTTTCTTTCACGTATTGCGTTATGTTTCTCAAGAAATGCAATAAGGAATTTTTATAACAACTATATGTGAGCAGATAAAAATCTGCGTCAGGTATGTGAAGGTTGTTTTCAAAATCAGTTTTCTTTAAATGTTTGGGTTTGAATTGTGAGCGACTGTCTAATTGAACTAGTATTTCTACCAGGAAGATTTAGCGGCGAGGTGTATTGCAACTTTTTGGAACACATGCTACTTCAGTTTCTGGATGATGTACCATTGGCAACAAGAGTTCCAATATGGTTTATGCAAGATGGTGCACCACAACATTTCAGTTTAGTTGCTCGTGATTATTTAACAGCAACATACAGATATCGCTGGATTGGTCAAGGTGGGCCACACGCATGGCCTGCTCAATCCCCAGACTTAAACTTATTGTAGAATAGAATAGAATTTATTAATCCTTTTAGATCATTTTTATGATGTGGGATAATAAGTCTTACAATATACATGTAAAATTTAAAATACAAAAACAAGCTACATTATTTACATAGATACATTTGACTAAGAATAATGCATATAATATAAAAACATAAAATTTTACAAATTACATAAAATACCAACAATAGTTGTTAGAAATGTATACTACACATTAAAATTATGATTAAAATATTCTTCAACCGAATAGAAACAACACTACGTTAATTTTTGTTTTAGGAACATGTAAATTCAACGTGAGTTTTCCAAGTAAGCGACATGTCAATGTGTAAATCTAGTAACTTAAAAGATTTTACTTGTTGAATAGACTTTGAGTTGGCATGTATAAGTAAAGATGAAGTACAGTTACATACTCTAGCTTGAAATTGCATTGTATACGTTTTCTTTTCATTAATTGTTGATTTATTAGATGCAAAAAAAATTGTGAAGTTTTTTAAGTTATCTGCCATATCAACACGTAATTCATTATTATTAGTTTTTAAAGATATAAGCGTGATATCGTCTGCAAATGCACAATAAAAGTTTTTTTACGTTTACTTCAATGTCGTTGACGTAGATTAAAAATAATATGGGACCTAAAACACTTCCTAGGAGCACATCTATGTCTGTAATTGCCTGATTACTATTTTTTTCACAATAACTTATAAATTGCGGCCTACTATCTAAGTAAGATTTTAAAAGTTTCAGGCAGTTTTCACGGATTCCAATGTAATCTAGTTTTTCTAAAAGTATTTGATGATCAACTTTATCAAAGGCTTTTGAGAGATCAACAAATAATGCCATGTTGGTTTTTACTAAGAACATTATGTGTTTTTAGAAAATTTAGTATACGGATTGCAATTATTTTTTCTATAATTTTAGAAAATATTGATAGTAAAGCTATGAGTCTGTAATTTTATATCAATTTTGGATTGCCTTTTTTGTGCAAACATTTTACTTTAGCTACCTTTAGAGAGGAAATTGTGCTTGTTAATATTATGTTCTAAAGGTTTGATGAAAAAAACTTGATTTTATTACTTTTGCTGGAATTTCATCAAATCTACAAGAAGGAAAGTTTTTTAAAAAACCAACTATTTAAATAATTTCCTGTTCAGTAGTCGCATCCAAAAAGATAGAATTATATTCTCTAAAAACATTATGTATTGTAGTATTAATACTTGCATCAGTTCTATTTTTAACATTTGCAAAATATTTATTAAATATAGTGACTATGTCTTTAGGATCAGATATCTGTGTTTCGCTAATTTCCAGTTCAATCACGCTTTGGTTCTTTTGTTTTGTAGATTGCTGGATTTTGTTACAGTAATTCTCTTTTTTTGCCAATTTTATACTTTTATCATATATTCTTTTGTGATTTTTATTTTGTTTGCAATCGATAATTCCATTTTAAACCAACAGAAACATATCTTTAATTTAATTGCAGAACTCTTAATATCTTCTGTTATCCACGCATTTAACTTGGTTTTTCAAACCTTTTTAATCATTTTAAATAAACGTAAAAAATGTGTTTTAAATTTATCAATAAAACAAATGTATTTTAAATCCATACTTTTCACCTCAAGAACTTTGTTCCAATCTTCAGATTGCAATACATTATTAATATTGCTCATATTTTTGTTTGAAAATGATCTATACTGTACAAAATCAATTAAGTTAATGGGTATTTCAAAGCTTATCATTTGGGCTGTGTGATCAGATAGGCCGTTCTCAACAATTCTTTTGTCTTTTATAATTTTATTAGCATCGGTGCAGATATAATCTATGCCAGTAGCACTATTTGTAGTTATTCTAGTTGGTTCAGAGAATACATTTTCAATTGAGTAAGATCTAATTAAATCTAATAATTTTGATCTCTCAGTGCTGTCTTTGAGAATGTCTACGTTTAGGTCACCACAAATGATTTTTTTATTAATATTGTTATATCTAGAGATTTTACGAAAAACTTTCTGATCTAGAAATATACTCATGTCACTTAGAGGTACTCTATATATACATACAATAACACTTTTTTCAACACTAACCGCTGGGCCACGAAACAAACGCGCCGCTTGTAGCGTCAAGACGCTGGAAGCGTATTTTAGCAGCGTCAAAAACACGAGGCCACGAGCCTGTCACTTTTTGTTGGAGCGTTTATTTTGACATTTCTATTTAGGGTTATGATACATTTATATTTGTTTATTTAGACTATTTAACACTTTTTTTTAAATTTAAATATTTATTCTGCCAATATATTTATTATAGATAAATTATATTAATGTTACTTTTCAATATATACAAAATTTTAAAAATGTAAATTATTTACATAAACAAAAAATCATAGAATGCGAAAAAAAAAAACAAAAATAATCTTACCGCTTATAGCGTCTAAACACAGTAGCGTCAATTCCGTATTATATTTGACATTTCTACTTAAGGTTATGCTACCTTTATATTTGTTTATATAAAAATTTTAATATTTTTTTTAATTCAAATTTTATTCAGGTTATGCTACCTTTATATTTGTTTATATAAAAATTTTAATATTTTTTTTAATTCAAATTTTATTCATTCTACTAATAAATCTTTTAAGGGTAAATTATATTAATCTTACTTTTCAATATAAGATGTATGTACAAAATTTTAAATACATAAAAAGTATATTTACAAACAGAAAACTACGAAACGCGGGAAAACTAAATTTATTTTAAAAACTAAATTAATTAACTTTTAAAATAATTTTATTTACTTATTTGTCATTTAGAATATGACATGTAAAACACTGTGATTTTTGTTATTCAAAGCTTTCTAGCTTTGTTCTTCTAGCTTTCACGTTAATGATAAAAAATATATAAATTTTATTTCTTCAAATTTAATAATTAAAAACCCAAAATCTTGGCAGAATTGGCTTTGGCAAACTAAACTTGATAAAAGAATATAATCTATCAAACAATGTAGGTTTCATCCTTTCTAAAATTATGCCAGTAAATTTTGAAAACTGACAAATTGTGTTTTATATGTATAGTGCAAAACCTATACAAACATATCATAAAATTATACATTATTTTTCAAACTTAACTAATAATTTTACAAAAAAAAAAATTAATAATAATTTATTTAATTTAATATACATAGTTAAATAAGTTAAATCATAATAATGATAAAATACATTTTTTTTTGATAATTACAATCTAGACAAAATTATCAATTAAAAAGAAAACGTTCGGGCGTCTATATTTAGGAGCGTTTGAAACAAACCGATTTGTTTCAGACGCTGATGCTCAAATAATACGCTCCAAAGGTATAAACAGTCAAATTTTTATGTGTACGTACTTGATTTTTTGTATTAATTTGTTTTTAAGAGGCTTATAAGATGAGCGTCAAACGCAACGGACGCTCGTGTTTGTTTCGCTAGCAGCAAACGACGCTGCGTCTTGCCTGGTACGTATAAACCCATGTATTTGAATTGGACGCTTGACGCTCCTTTTTGCAGCGCCGAGCGTTTACGCTCATAGCGTCATGGCTCGTGGCCCAGCGGTAAGGTCGACTATTTCTGATGCTATATCATTTGACTTAACAAGTATTTGAACTCCGCCATGTTGATAGTGTTTCCTAGAATAATTACTAATTATATTACAATTGTTGTACGAAATATTTCTAACTTCATCATGTTTGACCCACGTTTCGCCAATACATAACACGTCAATGTATTTTAATTCTAAAAAAATGTCTATCATTTCAATTTCATTTGTTACTCCTTGCATGTTTTGATGAAATATGTTTAATTTTTTAGTTGTATTCGATAATTTCGTATTATTTATTAAAGTATAGCATGGGTCAATGATTGAGAATTTTTTGTTATATAAACATTTGGCGTTGTTTTTATATAAACTAGATTAGGATTGTTTTCAATACTTGTGGATATAGAGTATTCACTAAAAAATGATTTAGAAATAATTTTACAAATCTGTCCTACTAATATTTTTTTGCTTTGTTTAGTCATTTGTAAGTCGCGTTTTAGGTTAAAATAATTATAATTTAAAATATCATTTATATCTATTATATTTGCAATTTCATTTAGTATATGTTTGTATTTAAATTAAATATAAAATTGTTCAGTATTTTGCGATTTTGCCAAAATCGTACAGAAACTACTATTAAATTGGTTTGTTTGTCATATTTGGCAATTATATCCATAGTTTTATTACATATGTTATTCCCCTTAAGAGCATTAGTGTTAGTTTGTCAATAATACTATTTCCACTATGCACAATACTCGAAAGTTGCATTATGTTGAAATATTGAAAAAAACTGAAATTCATTTTAATTTCAGTGTTCTTTAATTAGTGCAGATAACCCTCTTCCTTGTTCGTCTGCTACAATCTTCCTTTTGATTTTATAATTTCTATGTACAAGTGAATTTATCTATTGAACGTCTTTAACAATTTCCACATTTGGTTTGCCAATTTTTATTTTATCATTTTGAATGTGTATTACATCTACTTTGGTATTAATATTGTTAATCATTAATTGATTTTCCGTTTGAGTGTCGATGTTTATTGAGTTTGTTTGTTTATCGGTTTGAGTATCACTATTCGTTAGTAAGGGTTGTTTTTCATTGTCTATATAGGGACTCGTCCGTTTGAGTATCAATATTAACTGACTCTGTTTGGTTATAGGTTTGTGTATCAATATTTATTGTAGATTTCGCAACTTTACATGTACTTTTTGATAATAAAATGTTGTAACTGTCGCAAATTTTGTTCACTGTATCTGTATCTTTGAAACAAAAAGGTTTTTCAGAAATCATCATAGGACACAATACTCTTAGAATAGACTAAGAAATAACCTAACACAACAAACAAACCTAACCTAACAAACAATTAAATTGTAAATTTTTTTATGTCAGTTTTATCTGAACTTATTACTTTATTACACTACAAATTTAGTAAACATTTTATTGTGCTTTGCTACATCCATCAAAGATTTTGTATTAATAACTTGCTAATTCACACTAATATATTTTTTAGTTTAATTGTAAAATAAAGAAGATAATTTACATACTAATGTCAAAACTGTGTCCGCAAACCTCTCCAGTTTATAATGTGTGTTATAATGTTTACAATAAATAATTTTAATAAATGTTACAGTACAAAACCGTAAAAAAACATAAATAAAAAGTAAATGTAAATAATTATAAACTACATATCTTTACTAACAGCAGAGTCTAAAGTTTTGAAAAAGTTTATATAAGACCATGTATGAGTCAAGTATACGAATAGAATTTTTGTTTGCGCAAACTACTAAAAATGACTTTCTTTACACAAATCCTGATCAT
Source organism: Tachinus rufipes (assembly GCA_963932245.1). Taxonomy (NCBI): domain Eukaryota; kingdom Metazoa; phylum Arthropoda; class Insecta; order Coleoptera; family Staphylinidae; genus Tachinus; species Tachinus rufipes. The sequence continues at coordinate 81,675,064 of OZ010743.1, read as the reverse complement.
GTAAACTTTTTCAGATTTTTTCAGTTGGCCGTTTTCAAGTAATAAACAATAAAAGTTTGAAAAACTTGATCGTTTGTATCTTTTCAGGGTTGCATTTTAAAACAAAAGTTGTGTTAAACTTCTATTTCTTTTAATTGTTCAAAAATAATATTTTACAGCCAAAATACATTGTAAGATATCTCAGAGCGTAGTGCACGGCACTTCCTGAAATTTTTAGGGTATGTTTTGCACGTTTTTATCCATAGTTGAAAAAAAAAGAAAGAAAATACCCGTCATCTTTTTTTAAGAAAAACTGTTTTTTAAAGTTCTGAAAAAAAAAACAGGTAAATTAATGTTGAGTTTAGATAATTCATATTCTTTGATATGTGGACGTAATAGTAAGTCAGCTAAAATGTTAGATTTATGGAGTATAATTCATTACCAAATTGAATACCTAAAGTGAAAAAGACTATCTAGTTAAATGTCCACTAGAACAACTAAGTCTCATAAGCCATTTCAAGAGTTAGTGATCAATAATAAAAACAATTTTACTGCGTTTAGTGTATCTTCTAAATATTTGTGAAGCCAAACAACTTCTGTAACGTATATGGTTTTTTTGGTCTCTTTGACAAAATAATAGAATTGTTATTTAAACAATTTTCAATTGTTTAATGATAGTCGGTTGAAATGCTACCTACCTACATTGGACATTTTTTGTGTTAGTTAAGATAATGGGTGTGCTGTTTCAACAAAGTCTGAAATGAATCAGCAAAATCTACTATAAGTTTGTAAAAAACGCCTGTAGTTGATTAATATTCTTTAAAAAAGTTAGCTGCTGTATAGCGGTAATCTTTTCTGCATTAGCTTTTATTTTTTTAGTGCAGATATTGTGACTAAATTTGTTTACTTCAACAAACCCAAATATACGTTCTTGTCAGTTCATTTATAAAACTGTTTCAAGCAATAAAATATTGTTTATATCCTCAATGTTTTTTTTACATTATCTATAATATTAATCAAGTAAGATAACCAGATAACATCAGTGTTAACCATTATTTTTTATCCAAACTTTAAAACTTGATAATATCCATTTTGTAAATCTATTGTGACCATAACTGTAACCTGATCAGTAAACTGTAGTAAATCATCAATATGTAGTAAAAGATAAATGTCTGGTTTTGCTACACTATTCAGTTTTTGGTAATTAAGGTATAACAAAAGTTAACCGCTGGTTTAAGCACTAGCTTTATATATACTATACTGTATTTGTGTTTTTAATAGTTGTGTTTCTCAGAAGCAAAAAAAATCAAAAGATGTTTTCAACATTTATAACAAAACACAAAAGATTTATTGTAATACAACAATTGTTTTACGACACAGTAGTTTTATCAGTTATAACTAAGAATCGTAGCCAATGGTCAACAAAATGCACTAAACTGTTTAACAGTTACAAAAAATATTAAGAAATTTAATTAAACTGATTTGATAGTAAACAAATACCTATCAGTTTGTTTTTGGTCAAGCCGTTCTATTGCTTTAGTGACAGCAAATGTTGGTTTGCCGCCATTTGCAGCAACTGACCATTTTGACACGCAGTAAAAAAAGAATTATAAATAAAAATCTCTATCTGCAACCTTATAAAGTTTAATTAACTCAAAAATTTAAACCAGGTGATTACACGCAATGTTGTACCTTATACCTTGTAAACTGGAAAAAATTAGTGACTAACATTAACTACCAAGATTCTGCAATCAGTTTTGTATCTATGCGAATCAACCAACTACAATTTCTGATCTACAGAAATAACATGCCAAAATGTATAAGCAACTTCTCTAATGAAGCAAGAGGGTACCAGCTGAGTCGTATAATAGTCGTATGTATATTTCATATCAAAATAAAAATATTTTAAGAATTTTTAAGTATGTATAATGTATTTTAAAATTTTGTCTTGATCTCATTTTAAAACACCTTTAGTAGCATTGTATTAAGTATACACTGGAGTGTTTTTTGCCGCTTAAAAAGTATACTGTGTGCAATGTACAAAAACAACACAAAGTTTAATAAAGCACTAAAAATATTCACCGTTTTTTGTGTTTTAGTTTTTTTTTTATATAAACACATTTTTTTAATGTTTTTGTTTTTTTGCTTCTTTTTTTTCTTTTCTTTTTTTTTCTGTAAATTTTATTTTGTATGTTTTTTACCATTGTTTGTTTTTCTATACCTAAATTTCCGTTGTCAAGTCAAACTCTTTATTTTTTTTCTTATTACTCTTGATGTTGTCTTACCCTTCATTTATTTTCATCTCTCAGACATTTCTTCTAAAAATAATTATTGTTTTCACTTTGCTTTCTTGTATATTTTCTAGTTCTTTTCTATCTTCCTTCCATGCTTTGCATTCTACTAAAGTGTGTGCATTATCGTGTTTTTTTGCTTACAGAATAAACATTTTTTCTCTTCCTTGATTTTTTTATGTTTTGCTGTTTTCGGTCAGTATTTGTGTTGTATAACACCTCTCAGGTTTATTCTTTACCCATTCTTTTATCTCCAAAGTTAGTTCTTTTGTCTATTCCCTCGTTTTTTCTCTAATCTACTGCCCGTTCAATATTTCCATTGTCTACTTTCTTTGGTTATCTTTGCTACTGGTTCTTTCTTTCATTAATTTTTTGATTTTTAATTTTTCTTCCACTATCATGTCCGGAAGCGATCATTTCTATTGCATTTTGTGACACCGTTCTGCCCTGCTGATCCTTAACGAGCTTGCTCTCGTAGTTCCGCTTATTTTATTTCTGTTTTGTTTGTCTTTATTGCTTTTCCTCATGTTGCGTATAGCAATTTGCTTTTTAATACCGTTGCTATTGCCTTTCTGACTTTACCTAGATTTCTATGTTGACTTTTGCAGTTTGCTTCTTTTGCTATAGTTTTCATATTTTCTATAACATTTAAGAATATTCTGCACTTGTTAAATCTATATTGTTTCTTCTTCCATTTTTTTCTTCTACTTTTTGTTCTATTCATTGCACACAAACTTTCTCCATTTTTTTTTACTCTGCATCTTCTAAGTCCTACGTTTATTTTTCTTTTTCTTATTATTTGTTCCGCTGATTTTTTGTCTATCTTGATTATAGCAATTTGTTTTATGAATATTATTGTACTTTCTTCTGTGTTCACTTTGTTCATAATTTCTTTCAACATTTCTTCCTTGCTAATCTCCAGACTAATATCCTTAATTATCACCAGTTCTTCTGTGGGTTTGTTGTTGATTTTTTGCCTATTTTGTCATTGTTCATTATTCTTTTTTCCATTATTGGGTTCTTTTTTTTCACTTTTACATTACCCGCACTTAGCCTAGTTTTCCGCGCTTGATTTGCTGTTTGCTGCGGTTTATGGCGTAAACACTAAACGTGTTGCACGTCACAAAACTTTCCCGCGCTTCTGTTCCTTGTTTGTATTGTTGAACTGTTCATTACACTCTATCGCGAACACCTGGTAGTAACCGCAATTTTACAAATCTTCATGCAGAATTTTAAAAACACTCGTCGCTAATATTCCTATTTTTCTAGAGATATATGTGTGCAAAATCATACAGAAAACCCATTTAAAGCAAACAAATCTCATAAGAAACCAATTTGCTGCAGGAATTAAAAAACGTTGAGATCATTTATCAATTATATAAAGTTTATCAAAAAATTTGCAAAACACTCATTTTTAGCAAAAAAGTAAAACACCAAAAATATTATTTTGATGATATTCAAAAACAGCAAATTATTGTACATTACAAATTGATTGTATGCGTTTTAGCTAAAGATTTAATTTGATAAATAAGTCGCCAGCGGTGATAAAAACTTTATTGGTGCACTGTGATTACAAGCCCCTTTTCCTAATTTAAAAAGTTTGCAGGTTTATAAATGTTGTTTATTTCTTCATAAATATTCAATTCAAATACATTTTTAACCTATTAAAATTAAATAGTTAAAATTATATTAAACCTAAAAAATAGACATATACAGTTATTTAGTTTTAAATAGCTTAACGTAAAAATAAAATATATTGAATTTGAACAGTACTTTTTGAATATACAGTTATAGTATACTATTCCAATATGATTTCAAAATAACACAGTTTGCCAATAAATGACGTTTATGGAAACAATCTACAGATTACAATCAAAAACGTTTTGATTTAATCATATTTGATATTAATAGATTTCAAATTACAACAAGAAAAAAATTAAATAAATCTTAATTTGTTTGAAAATAAGTTTTTCAATAAAGTTTTATTATCAATTTGAATAAAGTCTAATTCTTTAGATAGTGTGCTATTTGTTTAAGATTTAATCACGGATTTACAAAGCAATTGAAATTTTAAAACAGAATATCACTTAAATAACATATTATAGTTACAAAAAAAAATGTTTTCAAATTACTTATAGTTAATATATATTTAGAAAATTATAACAGATATGTATTTATATATTAGTTGGGCTTATCGGTACATCTTTAAAATAAAACAAGAATTAAAAAAAAAAAAAATTAAAAGTACATACCTGATGTTATAAGCAAATAATCTCCACAGTCAGTACCACCATTAATAGCTATATCTGTTACATTTACCAGTAAACTATAACCATACTCTAGTACTACGTTAAATTTTTCTTCAACATATTCATCACATGTGTACGTCTGTTCTTCGTCATTATTTAAAGAAATGTCTTCAGCTGAATTGAAATATGTAATTAATTTATTTTATGAATAATTAATTTTTAATACTTGCCTATTAAATAATTACACTTTAACAATAAGCAAGTAAAATACAACCACTTTGTATACATTTTGGTTCACATATTTCAACAATATAATTCGTTATTGAATTGCTTGATATCTTGGGATAAGATTAATCTTATCCTATCATGATAGTTTAGTCATTATTACTGATAATGTGATATTAATAATGTTTCTGCGTATACTTATTTTATTTTACTTTATCTGTAAATCAAAAGGTTTCACTAGCGAGTCTTTTCAAGTTTTGATATTATTTTTACACAAAACAAAGGCATCCACAAAGCATTAATACGATAATAATAATTATAAGATGTTAATAAAATAATATGTATTTTAAAAGCTTATTGTAGATACTAATGAAAAATTTGACATCTACATGAGAACGAAAATCTATCAATTACAAGTTAAGACTAATCAAATAATAAGTTTTTTTAGAAATCAGAAGTCGTACGACTTGTTTGAAGGGGTTTGTTTGATGGGACTAACGTCTTATTAGGTGACTTCCAAATCAAAAACAAGTTATTATTTCAGTCATATTTCGGGGATCGAACCCCGGACTGTCATTTCAGCGTGCTACGCTAACGCTCATAACTGAGCTATCTTACCATTCATTATTCTATTAAAATCAATTGATAAAATTAATATGAGCAAAATAATGTTTCTCGCCTGTGATATAACAAGTAGACACGGAAGGGACCACGTCTGATCAAATGTAATGTAAAATAAGAATTTAAAACTTAGAGTTGCTAGAAAATTGAGACGAAAAATTGCGTTTTTCAAATACGTCTCCGTATAGGTAATAAAGGGTGTCCCAAAATTAACACAAGATTTGAATTAAATAGAAAACACAGTTTTTAGTCTTTAGATTGTAATTTTTTTATTGAATCATAATAATAATAATAATAAATAAACATTATTTTAACTTGTGAATTACAAATAAGAAAAGGCGAAGTTCAAACTAGGTCTGTTCTACCACTTAACCTTACAAATTTATAAGGGTTATTTATAAAATTCTGCATAAATGTGGCTGAATTTTGTTGATGCAGCTTTTAACTTCCTCCTGTAATGCACGGATAGTTATGAGCTTGTTGACTTCAAATAACCCCATAAAAAGAGATCTAATGGTGTTAAATCACAAGATTTAGAAAGCCAATTCTGATCACCAAAACAACAGTACACGACCAGGAAATGTCTCATGCAGTTCATGTGGGTTCTCCGAGAAACATGGCAATTTTGGCAATTAATAAAGTCAACAAGGTAAAAATGTGCTTCATCGCTTACGATGATTTTGCTCGAAAAATCAGCATCCACTTGTTGGTGATCAATGATCCATTCAACAAACTCTCTTTGCTGTACATAGTCATTAGACTTTAGTTGTTGTGTTAATTAAATTTTGTATGCATGGAGACACAGAACTTTTGTGAGTATACTCTGTAGAAAGCTTCTTGAAATTTGCAATTTTTGTCACACTCTCACGCACTGCTTCAATATTGACATTTGAACGGCTTGTTTTTGGACGACCAGTGTGTTTAGCGTGTCCAACTGATCCAGTTTCCCTGAATTTTTGAATTAATCTTTTCACAGTTGACAAAGTTAAAACACTATTTTGATCATATTTTGTATGACATTTTTGAACTGTGGCCGCCAAACTTTCATTATTTTTGAAATATTGTTCAATAATAAAATCACGTTGTTGTATCGTATAAGGCTCTATTTTTACTAACCCTAAACTTTAAGCTGTCAAATTGTTTTTTTTTTAAGGTTGCCAACAATTTACTGCACAAATGGCGGCAAATTCAAATCTTGTGCTAATTTTGGGACACCCTTTATAAGCTGTATGCAAATAAGAATCACTCAAACGTATTGAGAATTTGAGAAGCAAAAGATAAACTGGTGTCTATAAAAGAAAATAAACTGGAGCAAATGGCAAGATATAAGTACCTTGGTACTGAGCTGACATAAAAGTTGCAAAAGAAACTTAAAAAAAGTTTTGAAAATATTTTGATTAAATTAATTGTTTACGAATTGAAAATAAAGATCAATAACGTATGAAGCTTTTGAAATGTGAATTTAGAAGACGTTATTGAATGTTAAGTAGTCAGGCAAAGAAGTTTTACATTTAAAATATTTAAAAAAAAAACATCTGGACAAAGTCAGCGATGTATTGACAACAATACCTTTCAGCAAGATCTTCTAAAAAATCCAAAATTATATATAATAAAACCACTGCAGGGCATTATAAAAAAAAATGTTGTTTTTAAACCAAAATTGCTAATATTAATTACAAACCTACTAATTAAATTAATAATCATCCAGTATATAACAACTAAAAATATACATTTTAATATTATTTTTTCTTATTCTTACACTGCAACCAACATTTGATACAAAATAACAAATAAAAAACTACCAAAATTAAATTTAATGTTTTTACTATAATGACAGTAACAATAACTAAATGTATCAAATGTAAACACTGATGCTACTTTAGTGACAAAGTTATAACCAGACGTACAAATATAATTTGTTTTAACCACATCAGTAAAACTCATATTTTTATCAATAATACTCATTAAACCGTTTTACAACGTTACTCAAAAATATTTATTTAAAACAAGCAAAAAACAAAAACAGGCTATAGTTTTGTCATTACCAACATGTAAAACCAAGAAAATGTGATTATCAACCAACATTGCCGTCAAAAACAGACGTTAGACAGCTTCTGTGACGTTAATCTGTTAATCTAAATACCCAAACACAACAAGCAACATCTGGGTACCTAATAATTTTCACCAAGACTAGTTTAAAAAACATGCAACATTACCATTACATACCAAAAACCTTTGCCTCTTAAAAAACTGCATAGATACAAACTATAATATGCACTAATAAAGAACACAGTAACGTACTTAAAGATTACATTGCTCGTATGTGTTTTTGAAACTTAGAGACATACTCTTCTATCCTCCAAATCCGAGTGTTTGGTTTAGGTTAGTAGGCCAATTTGTGTTTTTATAAATGAAATAAATATTTTTTATTATTTTTTTAATCATCGACATATACCTATCTATATTTTAATCTCAAGTTATTTTAACCATGCTTTAATTTATTTAAATATTATAAATGTTTTAATAGTATCCTTTATTTACAATTACAATAAAACTCTAAGAAAATGAAGTCATAAGTTGTTTTTTTTATGAATAATTATTTACTACAAAAGAAGAAAACAAGGATTGAAATTTTTAAAAGATTTTTAATTGAAGCTTTAGAATGGATCAACAACTCAAATAAGTAAAGCAGGAAAATCAGAAAATATAGCTGCATAGGAAACAAATGGATGCTCATTGAACAGAAATATTTGAAAATATAAATTTTTACCTACAAATAAAATACAGTCCATGATCATGTGTAATTGTGTAATAAGTTTTTTGTAAAAGACAACTTGATAATTTTTTTAATTGGTCAATTTTAACTCCGCTAACTTATGCGAAAATCCTCTTATTGTCAGCTTTCCAATGATACCACACAAGTTCAAACTTAAATCGTAATGCTAGCAATAACGATTTATAGTGTAATTAGTTTTTTGTAGAAGACAACTTGGCGATTTTTTTAATTGGTTCTATTTAACTCCGTTAACTTATACACCGAGGTGATTCGGAAGGCGCCTAATAAGCCGTTGGTTCCATCAACCCCTTTCAAACAAGTCGTAAGACTTCTGAAGATCAAGCAAAATATGTAACAAAATTTTTCAAATTAAAAAAAATAAAAATTGTATTTTTTTTAAAGGTAAGTAAATAATAAAAAATCTTGTAAAAACACAAAAATCTTTAGCTAGCAGTATATATGTATCTTGCTTACTTATAGTAATGTGCATAGAGAATCGCCCCGAATAATGTTATTATTTACTATAATAATATTATAATATGACTATAACAATGCTTTGTCCATGCAAACACGAAAACACGCCCCAAATATATTTACACGTGGTCGTCTTCTATAGGGTTTACTGAAATTTGCCGGAGTGCTACATGCGAGCAACGAGTTGAACTAAATTTTGGCGCGCGCATTCAATTACTATTAATATTTAATTTTGCAATTAACTTCAATGATTATCAACATATATATTTAAATTTAGGAATTGATACTTAAGTAATTGTTTTCTAGCGCATAAAACCAAAATAAATTTTTATTGTAAGTTTATTCATTTAGAAACAATAATAAAATTTTAAATAGTTTTGTTTAAGAAATAACATGTTCATGCTTTTTATTGTTCATTTTTAGATATAAATTTTGTTTTTTGAATTTGTTATGAATAATACTTTTAAAAAAAATTGCTAATTACAAACTAATGTGAAAATTCCTTGCTCTTAAAAACATACCTACGGTTAGTGTTATTGGTCAGTGTTTAGTTATGTTTTAAAGATTACTTTTTTTAAATACTAGAGTGAAAACCAAACAGTGGTTCAGTAGGGTAAACTATTAGCAGAATAACCTAACTGTTACATCTAAATAAATATGTATATGCTTAAAATATACATTTATAAGAAATAAAAACAATAAGCAAAGGTGTTATTAAATTAAATAAAAGACCCGTACAAACAACTCCGCTTCTTTGTTAAAACCAGACAACTTTCTAAATACAAATTTTTACCTTGGTGTAAAGCACAAAATTTTAGTTTTAGCGCATAGTTCAAGTCTCAGTTCAAACAGAACATTTTTTTAATTGTGGCATTAATTAATTAGTTCAATACATGATTGGTGTGCACGTAACCATAATTATCATTTTATATGAGAGTGTAGGTAGACCAGATACTATGTTTTGTATGTACAGCACTCTCAATTAAGAGGTTTGATTGGTAAAAATATTTTTTTAAGTTTTTTCTAACATTTGATAGAGATTGCTGTCAAACAAACTGCAAGTACAGGGAGTTTATAAATGAATGGGATTATGTAATCACTTTAAATGTGCCGCTTTTTATAAATTGTTTACTAAACTATTTGTTTTGACAGATCAACTTTGACAGCTGTCAAGCAAACATATGAAAATATATGTACTATAGTGAACGATTTTAAAAAGGCGGCATATTTAAAGTGATTACATAATCCCATTCATTTATAAACTCCCTGTAGAAGCATTTTAAATATCAAAATTATTTAATAGTTTTCAGAAAATGTCGACGTTGTTGTTGTGTTGATAAAAGTTTGTCAATTTGTCGATGTTTGCAAGAAGTTAGGCTTTGTTATTCGATTGGTGTGGTGTCTTGCAAGATCAAGCTTGTCTAAGAACTCAAGATGCAAGACCATTGTTTGCGTCTAAATCAACTCAAAACTAATTGAAAGTGAACTCAGATTTTATTTTGTGCTACAAACTTGTCATGGATTTTAACGCCTTTGTATTATTTTCTTTGGAGTTACGTCAAATCATTTGTCTTTGCCAATAAACCAGCAACTACTGATGCATTTGAAAAAAACATAACTCAAACAATTGCAAACATAAGACCCTTAATTGTTTAATAAAGTGATCAGAAATTAGATTGACAGAGTAGACTTTGTCAAAAATAGCCGCGGCAGACATTTTAATTCAAAGTTCAAACACACTAAAAAACCAGCTTTATACGTACTCAAAGGCAGCTGTGAGGTGTTAACACAAGCTTAAGTCTAGTTAATTATTTTTGTTAATAGTTCCGCAGTTATCTTTATTGTATCTAGTAAGTTCTTTACAGTTATCTTATCTGCACTACTTATGTTTTCCTTTTGCCAAGTGAGGTAAGCCAAAATACTCACTTTGCCTAACCTAACCTAAAAACATTTGTTCTTTTTTAATTAAAATTCACTTGTTATCAATTTTTAATTTAAAAAAAGAATAAATATTTGTAGGTTAGGTGTGGTAAAGTGTGTATATTAGCTTACTTTGCTGGCAAAAACATCTATTCTTTTTTTTGTTTGTTTTGGTTTAATTATAATAGTATTTTGTTTGCTAAAGTACGCTAGATTAGTATTTTATAGACCGTTGGAGTGCTAGTGCAGATAGTTGATAAACAAACATGGCAAAAAATTGAAGAATTTGTGCGTTGAAAAAGGTTTATTTATATCAAACACATATTTTATGCACAAATTTATTCACATGTATACATAGGGCATAGAAGTGAGTCTAAAAGAAGAGAATATTTTGAGCAATTATATGAGGATAATGGAAACTTACTGTAGACAAAAAAGAAACTGGAGAAATGGCAGATAGTCTAACCAAAGACAAAATTTTGAAACCTATAAAATTATTACAAAATAGTAAAACTGCAAATATAGATGGGATTACGGGTGAAATGTCAAAATATGTAGCATATCACTTATTGATAGACTGATTGGCTTATTCAACTAGTGCTTTAGAAAATCGACATTGCCAAATATTTAAAAGAATGCTATGATTGTTCCTTTGTACAAAGGTAAAGATAGTAAGACTGAATGTAAAAACTATCGTGCTATTAGTTTGTTCAGTTAATGAATGTTTAGTAAATGTCATTATTGTTATATATGACGGTAACAGAACGTGCATTAAGGTGGAATGTACACTAAGCAATTAGTTTAACATAGAACAGGTATCAATCCAAGATACGTTATGTCCCCGTGGGTGTTTAATATATTTATGAATAAATGCGTAAGAAATACCTGTGAGACATTAACGCTAGAGAATTGCGAGTTTAGTCGCCCCGTCCTGTTGTGGTGCCAATAGTAGTATTGTTATGAAAAACTATTAAATCCTATCACATCTACGAAAATATCAGTGAATCTTTCTCTCTAGAAAAATATTGACACGTACAGCGCCGTTTTTAAATTAAAATTGGTTCTTGTAAGACAAAAGGCCAACCAATTCAATATCCAAACGATAAGATTTTAGTTTAGTCATCACTTTTTTTATATGTTGAACTACATAGAATATTCTATGTCTTCATGTTTTTAGATAAAAATTTGAAGTTATATTTAACGAGTAAAAAATTAACAAAGAACTAATTAAAAACGTCACTTTTTAAAAATTAATTGCAAAGAAACGACTTATTGCATCAAATTTCAACAAGTTTGAGGACACAGATTGGACGTTCTTCTACAATGTGTGAAAATTTTAATCAATTATATTCAGGCGTTTTCTTGCCGAGTTGGATGCTGTGAACCCTTATAATAGCGCAACTATTCTCCCCCCCCCCCTTAACAGTTTACGGTTAGATAATGTAAATTTAAGAGTGCTGTTGTATGCTGATAATGCTGTGATAGTGTGTGAGAAAAATAAAAATGACCTACAAAATGCACTAAGCTGACTGAATGTTGCAACAAATAAAATGAATCTTTATAGCAAAAACCAAAATCATGGTCTTTGATAAGGACGAAGTAGGCAGTGATTGTAGAATTAGGTTAAACTGTAAACGCTTAGAGCAGGTAGATGCTTTGTGCATCTAGGAAGAATGTTTAGTAAAAATGGTAATTTAGATGGAGAAATTGAGAAAAGAGTATGTGTATGATTGCAAAAACAAAGTTATCCAAGGAGGCAAAGATGGCAGTTTATAAAAGTGTTTTGACACCAACTCTGCTGTATGGCTCTAAAGCATGGGTATGTCAAGATAAACACAAAAGTAAAATAAATGTAGTTTGAATGGAGTATTTTCTTACAACTAAGAAGTGTGTGTGTGTGTGTGTGTGTGGAAAAACTCGTATAGATAGAGTTACAAACGAGCGAGTAATAAACGAATGTGGTTTGAAAGTAACACCAATAAGCCAGTACAAACGTAAAATTCTACGTTGATTTGGCAATGTCGAGAAAATAAGTAAGGATAGAATAGCAAAACTAATCTATAATGAAAATGTATTTGAATCAAAACAGGAAAACCTCGTAAAAGTTGGTTGAATGTTGTAGATAAATGCGTGCAAAAAAGTTAATAGTGGAAAGAATAATAGAGCATGCCTGACTAGATGTATAAATATTGCTGAAACAAAAAAGTCTGGAAAAAGAAAAATACGTGGAAAAAAATAATGGTTTAAAGTAAAGTTTAAAAACCAAAGCAGGCAGTGTCACTGCCTACTTCAAAAGGTAACGACGTGACTAGGTATAAATGTATGTATAAAATGTTGAAAGTTATAAAATTTGGTCTTAAAACACCAAAATATTCTCAGAAAGCACCAAAGTCAGGCTATAAACTGTTAAAAAACGTAAAAAAATATAAAATTTTAAAATTATAATTTATGTTGTTAAAAAATTAAAAATTTTAATTAAAAAAAGCTAAATTTGGTCATAAAATATTTTTAGATAAATTGAAAATCCTCCCAAAAACAATTAAAAAGTCAAAAATTATGTTCATAAAATTTCAAAAATAGCAAACTCTAGCCATAAAAAATATCAAAATATTGTTGAAACGCACCAAATACCGGCCCTAAGCTGTTTAAAAATTGTAAAAAAATCCTAAAATTCTAAAAATAGCAAAATCCGGTTATAGCTATAAAATATCAAAATACTATCAGAAATATTTAAAATAGGGTCGAGAAGTACAAAATTCTATTCATGGAACGCCAAAATAGCAAAATACCCATCAAGATTTAAAATATTGTCAGAAAGTACCAAAATTGACTATAAACTGTTAAAAACTGCAACATTCTATTTATAAAAAGTCAATAATAAAATTTTGTTATTAAATATTAACATATTTTTAGAAATAAACAAGTCCGGCCAAAAACGATTAAAATTTTGTTCAATGTCAAAAATATCCAAATCCGGTCTAGAAATTTTATGCAATTGTTAGAAATTACCAAAATCCATGTAAAATTTTTGAAATTAAATAAATTAAACATAGCAAAATCCACCTATCAATTATCAAAAATATTGTTAAAGAACCAAATTTTGACATAAATAAAAAAGAACAAAATTCAATCCTCAAATTTTAACATATTGTTAAAAAGAATCAAAAGTGGCTTTAAAATATCTATATTGTCAGAAAGCATCAGAATCCAGTCACAAACTATTCAAAACTGCAAACAAAGTTTCATGAAATGTCAAAAACAGTAAACAAAGTTGTTAAAACTGTTAAATTTTGTATATATATATTTAAGTATAAAAATGTTGTCAGGAAATATCAAGATTTACCATAAACTGTTTAAAACGGCAGCATTCTATTTATAAAAAGACAAAAATGTCAAAATTCAGTTGCTATTTAAGATTTGGTGATTGTTGACATATTAGATTAAAGAAATTATTTTTAGCAAATGACATACAGTTAACACCTGCACCCAAGAACGACAGCGAAGCATCTCGGGAATCGATTATCCAAATACTATTTCCCTGGAAACGAAATCGCTAACAATAAAAAACCTTGAGCAATTTAAAGAACCATTATCTTGTCATATAAAATCAAGAACTTGTTATTAATTCAGTCAGCGGAGCTGAATCGCTCAAAGTTTAATGTTGTTAGCCTAACGTAAATTTCTACACAATTAATATCTAACTTATTATACTTATTTTATTATTTTTATAAATAAATAATAGTAAAATGTTAAAGTACTTGTGTATCAGCGTAAATAGTGCGAGTCTCGTTAAAACCAACTCGGTGATACGGCCATCAACTTTTTTTGAAAAATTACAAACATTGTTTTGGGAAGATGGTTATATCTCCCAAACAAAATCGACGACCTGACATTTTCAAATGCAAAAATTTTAAAATTAAATTTTCCACCTTCCGTTAAAAATTTCATAAAATCTATCGTGTCAATTCGAGACTGGCGTTTTTTTAGTTTAAACATTATTGTTAATCATTTTTTATAAAATCACAGTAAAAATGCGGGTGTAGGACCAACTTTTTTTTAGTTATACAGTAGAGTGTAGTTTTTTTGAAACTGATTGGATTAAAGGTAAAATGGTTAAAAACATCTTATACTCTTTTTTTACTTCTGATCACCTTGATTTTGAATCACCCCGTATACTGTTGTTTCCAGTCCGATTCAAGACTTAATACAGATTTGATAGTATTTTGATAATGAAAATATTACATCAATATAATAATTTCATTTGAAACTAGATACAATATATTTCAAATTATTTTTACTTATGAAAATATAGGAAACACCAACACATTCAAGAGCAAATACCAACCGTAAAATAATAATGTTTTATTTGTATAAATTTATTTAAAATGTTTAAACAATAATAATATATCTCTACTATTTCTAGGTACAATTTAATTATCAAACTTTGAAAATATTTATTTAACTTTAACAGCATTGAAGTTGTAACGCTTTTTATGCAAATTTTAGGTTATGTGTTAATTTACCGCCAAAAAAACATAAGACAAATTTCCAACCAAAAATGATTGAAAACAATTTGCTAAATACCAGAATACAATTAAAAACTAACATTTTCAACAACGAAGGAGGACTTGTGGGTTATGAAAAAGAACGGAAACAAGTATATGACCTTTTAAAGCGAACTGTTGATGTTGGTGAATCTAATTCTGCACTTTTAATCGGTCTACAAGGGTCTGGAAAAACAACTGTGAGTAACCATTTCTCATATGAGTAAATACAACTTAATAATATGTTTCATGTTATAGTTAATAAATTATGTCTTAAATGAACTGAAAGATGATAAGAGTTTAGAATCGAATGGATTAGTAGTTCGATTAAATGGATTGATACATACAGATGACCGGCTAGCTTTATTAAGTGCTACACGTCAAATGAATTTAGATAATGCAGTTGATGGCAAAGTATTTGGAAGCTTTGCAGAAAATCTTGCATTCTTACTTGCCTGTTTACGTACAGGAAATAAAAACACATCAAAATGTGTGCTTTTTATAATTGAAGAATTTGATTTATTTTGTTCTCATCATAATCAAACATTATTGTACAACTTATTTGATATCTCACAATCGGCACAAGCTCCCATTTGTGTGTTGGGAGTTACTACTCGATTAGATGTTATAGAGTTATTAGAAAAACGTGTAAAATCTAGATTTTCACATAGACAGTATTTCTTATTTCCTGGTCAATTAGAAGGTTCAGATTTGAATGCACTAGATTGTCGAATGAATAGGATTCAAGAATTATTGACCATCAAAAAGAGCAATGATATTTCTACAAGTTATATTAAGAAATGGAACGACAATGTTAAAGAAATAATTAAAGATAAGAAAGTTAGAACATTGATGCAACGCTTGCTTGATATTGATTTAAATGAAACTACTCTTAAAAATTTATTGGTATGATCTTTGTAATGATAACTTTTTTTAATTATATTATAATGGTGATCTGTAATTATAGCTCTCCATAATATCAGAATTAAATATGGAAAAAGATTCCATAACAATTGAAGATTTCGAGGAAAAAATGAACATATTTGAGAAGGATGAAGTAGTCGAACAATTATTAGATCTGAGTGTGCTGGAACTGTGTTTATTAATATCAATGAAGCATCATTCACAAATCTATGATAATCAACCAATGAATTTTGAAATGGTTTTCACACGATATATGAAATTTGCTAATGCTTCATCAAATGTGCAAAGTATACAAAGACCCGTTGTTATGAAAGCATTTGAACATATACAAGTATGTATATTTTAAGTTAGTATATTTATTGTATTAATTTTACTAATTTTAGAGTATGGAATTAGTACAAAACATATCGAGTACTAGTGGAAGATTACAAAAAGAGTATATGATGTTCAGACTACTTGTTAGTCCATTACAAATCACTGATGCGATTAAGAAATGGCATGGACTTCCAACTGATGTTTCTCAATGGGCTATAAGTTCTTTACTTTAATATCATGTTTATATTGTTGCTTTTACAGAATTGCTTTTTTTAATTTAGGTAATAGTTATTTATTAAATTATTGGATGTTATTTTTTATATTAATAAAGTCAATAGTCACAGGATGAACTCTATAATATACATATCTAACACTTCTACACTTTTTTATAATTAATTTGTTTAAGAAAATGATTTATAAATGTAATTTAACAGTGAAAACAGTATATCTCGTACACATACAGTTTAATATATGCTTTTTCATTAAAAGCATGCAATGCCGGTTGATAACTCTTAACTTTAAAGTAACTGTCAGTTAATAGTTTTATTTTCACTATCAGTTATTACAGTTTTTTTTTATTTAGCTCTAATATTATGTTTAAATGCATAATTTATATTATTAATAGATAGATACTATATAACAATAATAATATGTAAATTTAAATTTCAAACTCCAACCTCAACAAACACACCACAGATGTCACCACCACACATCTACATTACAACAAAAATTGTAAACTATAGTAAGTAAAAATTTCTTATGTTTTTATTGTAAATAAAATGTAAATCAATTTAAGAATCCTGAAGATGACTTAACAGTCGAAACTGGTCGAGAATAAAGAAGATAAAAAAAGCATACAAGTATATTATTTTGCAACACTACATAAATTTATATTTATTTTACATTTAACTAATAATTATCTAGAAAATTATTGTTTTTATTTTTTGAAATTAGCTGATCTGTCATTTTAATTATTTCTAATTGATAATTATTTATAATAGAATCTTATTTGATTATAACTATTAATTAGCTGTCAAAATATACATGGTTGGTCTATGATTCAGTTAATATAGTTTTAACTGATTCTATGTGAAGTACACAGTTGAGTCGTAAAACACTTCAACTTCAAGACGATCAACAATTATTTTTTGGAAAATTACCACTTAAAAAAGGTACAGTATGGACTTAATAATGTTTAGGAACACAGTCTACTAAAATAAATACGGTACAATTGCACTTCGATTGTGGTCAAGAACACTGCCACCTACAAAGAAGCTTCAAAACATGAACATATACTAACCGCCGTAAAAAAACCTGTAGCTCAGTTTTTTATCAAAATTTCAGATAAGTAAATTATTCACATTAAAATTGATTAAAATGTCAACAAAAAATCACAAGTTTTTGATCAATTTACTTTAGAGGAGTATAAAAATAAAAGAAATTTTATTGCTATTTTTCTAGATAGTCTGCAGTGACATTACAATTTTAACGTGCAAATTCTCATGTCAATCAAAATATGATCAGAGAACAATTAAGCGATTTCGAAGGCGGTAGAGTAATCAGGTTCAGATAAGAAGGATTGTCAATTCGTGATATTGCTCAACGAATTGGCAGAAGTGTCAATACAATAGGAACAACGACATAGATTACTACTTTTTTTTAACAACGAGCAATTTTAAATGTGGAGAGGCTTATCTAATCAAGGAATCTTTGTTCGAAGTTTACCAAAGAATTCAATATTACAAATACATTACTAGTTTCGGCTTAGTGACGTACTTTGCCGCCGTCAATCAAATGGTGCTTTTTATAAATTGATGTCTGTATCCGAACAAAATTTTTAGAGATAATATTTTCAACCCTACATTGACTTGACGATGATGAAAAATATTCGAAATCATATAGTAATTCATAATTCGTAGAACTACTAGATATAAAAAATGCCTCCCTAACATATGTGCCGCCCGGTTCGGACCGCACCCCTCAGGTACGCCACTGATTATTATTATTACTATAAAACGTACTACATTTTGGGTGTTTCATTTAAAAAAAAATCTGATGATGACGTTATATTACGAAAAACGAAGTATGCATTGAAAATCAAAATATGTCACTATATAGATTAAAAAATATATAAAAACTTTTATTAACCCTATGCATGGCTGGGGTCTAATGGACCTTTTGCTGTGTTCATTGTTATACCATTTTCATAATGCGTTTAATTTAATTATTTCCGTCAAGGAATGCTTTATCCAAACATACTAGAAGCTATTTATTGACATAATATATTAAAAAAAAATCATAGTAATAAATAAAAGCAATTTTATATACCTACCACATCTATGCATACGTCGTGCTCGGAAGATCCTCATATAGTATATGTGTTATTTGTTGATAAATAGAGTCACAACATTATTATTTTGAGTACATACAAGTTTAAAATATATATTTGCTGTTTTTTGCATTTGCAAGTCATGTTTGCTCATGTAAAATATCCAGAAAAACTAGGCAAATTTGCCAAATGTATTAAAAAAAACTTGAAAAGATATAATGAAGATTTTTGTAGTATTTGTTTTGTATAATATAAAATGTATTACAAAAGTTTATAAATAAATAAATATTTAAACCATTTTAACTGCATTATTTGTATGTATAGATGTATAAAAAATTGCGCATGTCATTTTTGAAATAAATAAAAATGCAGAAATTGGGTGTTACCATACATTTACCTAATCCTGTATATTATTCAAGATATAATTATTAACAGTGTCAAACAAGCGTAAGTAGATTTTTTATTCTACAATATTTTCAATGCGTGGTGTGTTAAATTCAAACGATTACATCGTATAAGCATTGCAATTCCAGTTGTATCACTTGGCAACGCTGCATAGATAACATAACCTATATTTGTCTACCAAAGTCATATCAAAGACAGCATTCTTGAATGGTCAATAGTCGATACCGCTGTATTTGATAAGTTGGATTCAAATTGGTTGTTTTTAAGTGTATTTTAAATATTAATAAAAATGCCATTAACTTGTGGCGCTATAAATTGTCGATCTCGTGCAAGTAGAAACAACATTAGGCAATTTTATAGAATTCCCGCTGTAACAACATATACACTTAAAACCAAAAAAAATAAATTATCTTCTTTGAGAAGAGATAAATGGATTGATTCATTACACAGACCAGAGTTGGATGAAACAAAGTTAAAATGGATAAGAATTTGTGATTTACATTTTATAACTGGTGAATAAATTTGTTAATATATATCATATTTTTAAATAATAAATATATAATAATAATAATTAAATTGCAGGAAAACCTGCAGAAGTTTTGGCTGAGGATCACCCCGATTGGGTCCCATGTTTGAGGATGGGTTATGGAGATCCTGATGAAGCTAAAGAAAATGCGCAAAGGGCATTAGAACGATATAATGGTATATAAATAAGACATAGTTTGTCGATCATAATTATAAAGTTAATTATATTTATAATTGCGCAACCTTATATTAAACTGTATGAGGAACTTTTTCAAACTAGTCCTAAATGGATTGATTACTTAAAAAAATAATAAAAGTTTTAAGTAGTCAATAAATAACATTAATATTATTGAAAATGGTTGTTTTGTTTACTATTTTAATTTATCAACATCTAAAATTTAATTTACAAAGATAATTGAAAATCTAAGTTCTACATTTAATTGAAAAAACTGCAAAAGTGTGGACTTATATTATGAAAACTTATAGCTTAAAAGTAAAAAAAATAAATAACATAGTAAATATTTAATCAAAGCTGAATTATAATTATTAAATTTTTACCACAAATTTATAATCAAAATTTAGTAATTGTTTTATTTGATTTTTATTATGCACTATTGTCTTAAAATTAGAAAACCTGTATTTTTATACGATTATGAATGGTAAATTGAGTCAAGACGACACATACTTAGATTTTTTTTAATTTGTGAGTTTGAAAGCAAAATCAAAAACTAGGGTCATATACCATTTAAGTTTTTTTAAATAAGTCATTTTTGTTGCATTGTTAAACCGATCTAAAATTGTCCAGAAAATTCTTCTGTAATCGTTTGGATCAACCTAATCAGTATTATAAAGAAGCACTTAAATATTGCAACAATCTAATATTAACTGAAAAAGATAGGATTGAAATGACAAAAACTCAAAGTTTTTCAGTTTTCCATAAATAACAAAAACTTCTATAAAACTATAAATTCATGTAATGCAAAATAACTAATCTACAGCAAAAAGCCGATATTTTTGAAAACCAATTTGTATATAACTTTAATATTCTGAAGCATCTTGTTGTTATACCTACATTAAGTTAGTAGTAAAGTAATGTGTTCAATTCACTTTGTAAAAAGATATCTTTTTAAATTAGATACTAGAAAGGCATCAGGCTTAGATGAAATAATCTTAAGATAGAGATAGAGAAGGGAACTAAATCGGATTATTTAAATTATAAGCCAATTGCATTACTGTCAATCTATTCAAAAATTTTGACAATTATATTAGTTTTTATGTCACATTAACTTTAAAAATTACTATAGCAGATACTTAATATGGATTCCGATCAAAACATTTGATAAATCAATCAAATATTTAATTTATAATATATAATTACACTTGAAAATGTTACTAAGATAATGAAACTAGTTGAGTAATAATAAATAAATTAATAAAAATAATTTATTACAACATAATGTGAAACAATAATAATTAAAGAATGATGAATATTCAAGAGTTTCATAGAATCAAAAAAGAAAATATTGAAAATAATTTAAAACGAGTTAAAGAAATTTGTGTAATGAATATTTAGCCTAAAAACATTAAAATTAAATGCTTGTAATCAATTCAGTTTGTTGTTTGTTATTATTTTTTTGTTTTTCAATCATATAGCAGATAACAAATATATGTGCTAATCAGAGCGATAATTGATTGAAAATAGTTACAAATGTATATCTTTGTTGTTTACTTTGCTAATAAGAGTCTTTAATAGGTGATATTTTATATATTATTGAAACTTGTACTAAATTATATATTCATAAAAATATAGATTAACAGATGTATTTAATAAAAGATATTCTATTAATAAATAGTCTCATAAATGATAGATTAACAAAAAAGAAATAGATTAATATATTTAAGTTAAATTATGTTAATATACATGTACTAAAAAATTCAATTCTTGGTATAAGTAATATAAGTAATAAAATTAACGTATTTTTTTTTTATTATGAGAAAATACAATAAAATATGTTTGCAAAAGATTGGTCAGTAAGATGACAAAAAAATAGATTTATATATTCAAATTTCTTATTGGTATTGAATATTTATTACCAAATTCAGTTAATGGTTGTTGGAAAAATGGAAAATTATACGAAAATTCAAATAATCGAATAAGCGGAAAATTTACAATCGATATGATTGTAAATTTTCCGCTCTACAATTTTTAATAAAAATAATGTTTGCTGAAAATGCATAGTTGTTGCTAAAAATATATACTCCAAAACCACCCTTTTAATGCGTGCGCTAGGTGAAAATAGTGTTTAGACAGACCAAATACTCCTAATTATACAGGTAGCGACCTGTATAGTTAGGAGTATTTGGCTGTGGATAAAATTTCTCTGAAAAATGTCTAATTTGAAGGGACTAGCGGTTAAACTGTAGTGAATGGCGACACTTGATCACAAAGTACAAATTTCTTGTAAAATTGCTGTTGTTTAAAATACACTTAATATATAATGTTTTTACATTCTCGAAATTTGGCTCAGCAAGTGCAATACTAAAATAACACATAAAGTTAAATTTTCAAATATCTGAATCTTTAATTTGATATTCTCATGAAAAATGTTAACGAGTATGATGAGATTGAATGTCACTCTTGACATATTTGACATTTAATGTTAATTATAATATGAATGAAATTATGACGTTAGATTGATTTAGGTATAATCAAAAAATAAATATAGAAGTACCGAATTATCTTGTTATAACAAATGATACATGTGAGAAGTTTATAAAAAAGATTTTAGAATTAAATGAATTAATGTAAACTGAACAAAAAAAAATATTTACTGACTGTATGGTAAGTTAAATGTATGATGTCTATTATTACAGTTTGGTAAATCTAAAAAAAAGGCTTTAAATGAATGACTGTATTGTTAGTAATGTTTAAATTCGTTTTTTTACATTTTTTAATAAAACGTCAAATGAAAATGTAATTTTAATTGTAATATTTGTAATTATTACAGAATAACATTGTTGTACTTTAACACATAACAATGCCAACTACGAGTTAATTTCTAATTGGAAAACTGTCTTGGGAAGTCAACAATGAGTTATGTATAAATTTATTCATGATTTATGTGGAACTGAAAATACTAAGTGGTAACTCGTAGACGCTTTTTTTCAAAAATGGCACTTTTTTTGTTTGGTTATTGTATGCTATAATTGCTGTTGCAAACAATATTATGTAATAAAATCGAAATGTGTTTTTGATTTTTGTGGAATCCTAAAAACTGGTGGCAGTCGACGTGATAAATAGATGAAAAAGAATTATGCGGTTACTTATTATTGAACTTACTAGGAATTAATTTAAAAAATATGTTTATATTGTCGGCAAACTAATTTGTACAAATACAAATCAGCCTAACTGTACTCCAGCAGGGTACGGTGATTTAGCAATGTTTAGTTACCATTGGATTAGATTACATTTGGTATGTATTTACTCATATAATGACTCAAAAATGACTAAAGTGATTACTTTCCATAAAAAATTAATGCAAATATGCAAAATCTCACAAGTACTCTTATTCAATTGAGATGCAACTTTGAGTAATTTGAAAACAAAAATCTTAATAGTTGTATAGTACAGTTATTATTTTTCAATAAAAAAATTAAATTGTAGAAAAAACTTCAAACATGAAAGATGTCGAGAATCCAGATTGTGTTCAAGGTGTGCAAGTGGGTACTAAGAAACTAACAGACATTCAAAAAAGAACATTGAGACGTAGAAGAAGGTTAAAAAAACCGCCAGTAACGGTATGTACATACATAAGTGAAGGATTGGCAGATTTAAGCACATAATTTTTGTTATGATATTGATATTTTCATCAACTCACAAATAGTCAACATGGATTTATGTGCTTGGGTGTGTCGACCAGATAAGTACCTTGTTTATCTACCTTGATTTATTGACAAAATTTTAGGTATATGTGTCATTTTTCTCATGAGTAGAGGTCACAACCATCATATGCAGTGATTTGTTATCAAATGAATTAACAGAATATTTTATGTTAATGCACTGTTATTTTTATTATTATTTATTTTTTATTAAATTATAGCAATACTAAATAAAAACTGTTTTGGCCAACAAAATAAAATATTTCTAATCAAAATTTACACTTCTTCTTCTTCTAGTTTTAGGTTTCTTGTATTGAACCACCTAGTAACCAAGATCTATTTTGAAAACTTGATTAAATATGTACAATAACATATAATATATATTAGAAAATAGGTTATTCTATTAATAGTTTATTAGGTACTTTATTAGGAGTTGGATGTTATAGCCCATGTAATAATCTATTTGAATAAATATGCAAAAATTGTAAGGATTATTATATTTGTTAAATCATAATGATATCGATATTAAATTTTATTGCTTAGGTATTAAATTGGTTTAAGTCTTATGATTATAATTTTGTTGCAGTCTCAAGGAGCAGAAGAATTACCAGACAATGTGATTGTGGTTATGTATGACGAAACTAAAGATATGGAACTAGATGATGAAACTATGTCATGTGATGATCCATCAGAAAATGAAGATATATTTATAAATGTACACGAAACAACTGAAAAAGACACTTCAGAAAGTTCAATTAAACCACCCAATCAGCAATCCAAACTAATGGGAGAAAATATGATTCAATCTGACAAATCAGAAGAGATCGAATCAAGCACAACTTCAAATCTATCGAATGAAACAATATCTGAAAGCACACTCACAAATGAAACTATACCATCCAAAACAATTACAAATGGAGAAGCTACAGAATTGGTAGAAATAGAAATAAATTCTGATGCTATTGATAAATGTCTTTTAAAAATGATAACTATTGACTACCAACCTATATCGTTAATTGAAAATCGGGGTTTTTTAGAATATACACAAAAATTGCAGCCTTTATACACTCCTCCCAGTAGGAATATATTATCAACATGTTTAATTCCTAATGTGTACTTAGAAGTTGTAGATAAATTAAGACTGATGCTTAACACTGTTGAATATGTTGCTATCACAACAGACATATGGACATCTGATAATAATAAGACATACATTACAGTAACTTGCCATTTTATTTATAACGATAAATCATATTCACCTGTTATTGCTACACAAGAAATATGTAAAATGCATACGGGAGCCAACATAGCCGAAACTCTATCATCAATTTTTAACGAGTGGCAAATTCAAAATAAAATAATTACAATTACATCTGATAGTGGAGTAAAAATTAAAAAAGCTGCTACTGACCATTTGAAAATTAATCATAATATATGTGTAGCTCATACTTTAAATTTAAGTATTCAAGAAGCAATTCAAGCTAATTCTGGTTTGTTAAGTGTATTGAAAAAATGCTTGGTATTAGTTGGGCATTTTAATTATAACATTTTAGCATCAGAGAAATTAAAAAAAGCACAATTAAATATGGGTGTTTCGCATTTGCAATTAAAACAGGGTGTGATAACTAAGTGGACTTCTATTTTAATCATGTTAGAACGCCTACTTTTGATTAAACACCCGCTATTGGTTGTAGTTACTGATTTGCCTAATGCTCCAAAGTGTTTAAGTGTCAATGACTGGAAGATAATATCTGATACCGTTGCAATTTTAAAATCTGTGGACACAATAACGAAAGAGCTCGCTGTCGAAAAGTATCCGTCAGTATCTACGGTAATACCTTTAATAACAGGACTCCAAAATAAAATATCAAATCAACAATTTGAAACAAAAGCAGGTGTTATGCTTCAAACTAAATTAATAAATACAATTGATAACTGTTTAAATTCATTAGAAGCAAATAAAATTATAGCAGTATCAATATTGCTTGATCCTAGACTAAAAAAATCAGGATTCAGAAGTCAACAAAATGCAATCAATGCAGAAAAATGGATCAAAGAAGAGCTCATTTCAATATTAATAAAAAAAAGGAAAAGTGCAACAGTTGAAGAACAGTTATCGGATGTACATATCATTGGTACTCCTGAAAATGCAGCAATTCTACTATTAAAAAAATATATGGAAATGGAACATTTGCCTAGAACAGAAAATCCACTTGATTTTTACAAATTGAATAAAAATGTGATGCCCGAGTTGTATCAATTACAACAGAAATATTTATGTGTGCCTGCTACCTCAGTCTCAACAGAAAGGATATTTTCCAAAGCTGGACGTTTGACAAATTTACGACGAAATCGATTATTGCCAAAAAATTTAGATGAAATTATATTTTTAAATAGTTATTTTAACGAAGAATTTTAATCTGGTATTGTTAAAGTTTATATTTAAAGAAATCTAATTTATTTTGTATTTTAGAAATATTATTGTTACCAATAAAATTTTATTTTAAATATAAAATTTATGTATATTATTTTTATTATTAAAACTGCTGTTTGTCAATCGAAACTGCAAATTTATTTTTTGCTATCATGATTGTCACTATGACAGCAAGTATAAGAGTTAGAGAAACCGGTATAGTGTCATTGTTTAAGTAAGTGCGAAACAAAACATCACTTAAATAACGAACTCTTTTCTCGAATGCAAATTTCAAGCTTAAATTTGCTGATCAATTCTTTGCAATTTACGGCAAATAGCATCCTTCCACTCTTTTAATGTTTGGGGTTTATCTTCATAAACATGGGATTTTAGAAAATCGTACAATAAAAAATTACAAGCCGTTAGATCAGGAGAACGAGATGATTACCAAAACGTTAAATAATTTATTCCTGAAAATTTTTACTAAAAACTCTTATTAATTAATACCCTTGCTGTGTGGGCCGCCATATTTCTTAAAAAAATAAGTGCGGATTACACCACATTATTTGTATCCATGGCCCAATATTGGCCGGTTTATTAACCGAACTGTTTAAGTGGAACTGCTCATTTTATATTTTATGCAAATTGTAGACATTGTTGATAGTCACGTTCACCTAACTCTTTCACAATTGCTATCTTAATCACTCTGTATCAATTAGTTTGTGCATAATTAGATTACAAAATTTAAAAAAAAATGTAAATGCTGGAATTCATGAAAAGTGATTAACATTAATCACTGTTAAATGTAACAACATAACCACAATGTTTGGTAAACTCAATTATTTTTTCTAACTACATATAAACACTTATTATTTACTTTAACATTACTATAAATAGTTTTGCGGTTGTCAAATTTAATAAACCGTTACTTTAACTAGTTCTCATGAATTCCAGCATAGTAATGCACAATTCACTTTCAAGGAGTCAAGAACATGTCCAACTTTTTAGACGACTCAAAAACCTTATTGAGTCATAAAGATTAAAATTATAGTAAAAACTTTAAGTCGAAAATTAAAAGTCTATCTAAGAGTAAAATATTGGTATAACTTTAAAATAGTAAGCTCTACAAATAAAAAATCTATTTAAAAACGTATTTCTGAATATAGATTTTTCATTATACTATATAATAGAAACTTCATTAATTGTATAGTTAATCTTTAAAAGCCCAATACCATCCAAATAAGAAAACAATAGAAATATCAAATAATAAAAAATATTTATAACATCAGCTCTCCAAGATTTCTGTGGAAATTTGAGGTCCCAAGTCAGGAAAATTAGGTTGTCTGATAACTGTTGTTAATGTATTTTTTATTAGATATGTTATAACAATGTTTGCAAATATCTTAAAATTTTACTAATAATAAGCTTTCAATACACAAATATTTTACATGATCAAATACTGTCTTTGTCAAAATTTATTTTATTTTAATTTTCAGTTCTTTTGAATGGTGTTTAGCAGAACGCTGAAAAGTAGATTTTGTTGTGTGTATAAAAAATTTGGTGGAAAAACTAATATACATACCTTCTATGAGAATATTTGAGTTTCTTTAAATATAATTTGATAAGTAGTATATGGATAGCCTTAGGAATACCTTTTAACTCGAAATAGGTAAAAATAAAGCTTAATACAGATGTTTTTAACACAACATTTCATACTTGGGATATGAATATATAAAGTAAAACAGCAATAAATAATATAAATTCTATACTATATTATTATAAATTATCAGACAGAAGCATTTGCAGGTTTAGATT
Source organism: Tachinus rufipes (assembly GCA_963932245.1). Taxonomy (NCBI): domain Eukaryota; kingdom Metazoa; phylum Arthropoda; class Insecta; order Coleoptera; family Staphylinidae; genus Tachinus; species Tachinus rufipes. The sequence goes on along the minus strand of OZ010743.1, from coordinate 81,647,380 downwards.
CTTTATCAGCAGCTGCTGGTAGAGTTTCACTTTTACCATCTTCAAGTAATTCTTTTGCTGGTGCTTCAATTTGTTTTTTATAGGTACTGAAACCTGGTTGTTTGGGTGGCAACCAATCTGGTATGATTTTATCATGAACTCGCCAAATCCCATATTCATTTGCCATATGTTTTTCAAAAACTATGTATTCCAAAACATCCTTTGCCACAATCTCACTCCCATGCATCAATCTTCCAAAACGATCATAAATCGCCAATATCTATAAAAGTCAGACATAAATTAATTTATTCAAATTGAAATCTTGTAACTGATTACTACAGCATCACATGATAGCAAAAGACGAAATTGAATAAACAATTCTGTACTTCACAATACATAATAAAATGAATATTCATTTCATTATTAATGTAGACATAATAAAAAAATTACCTGTTGTGTGTGGAATCGAACTGTTACTTGAGCAAAAATATTCTCTTTTGTTATTATATCGGTACATCTTGCATGAACAACTCTTGGCATTTCAATATCTTTAATAAACTTCCAATGAATTGTTTTATTTTTTATATTATGAATGACTTCAGGATATGCACGTTCAGTAACATAGTCTGTAATATTATTTTCATCCATATTAACCAAACATTCATGTGACTTCTTATAAATCTCTTCAGCTTGCTTACAAAATTCAGGTGTATCAAATTCTTCTTCAAAAGAACGAATCTTTCTTATAGCCATCATGGTTTTAGATTTTTTTTCAAGAAATTGAAGTTTTTGTTTAGCACCCTAAAAAAAATTGTATTTAAAAAATAAATCAAATATATATTAATTATTACTTGAGCTGTTATTGGAGAAACTTTTCCATCTCCTTCAGGAGGTACGTACGCTTCAAAAACACCACCAGTACAACTTAAATAAAATGGTCGTTCCATCCATGGCCTGGGTGGCAACATTCCTCTTTCTTTTAATCTAGATCGAATTTCTTCTTCTGATAATTCTTCAACTTTTTCATTATACTTCGGAAGATCAATTTTTATTACTTTCTGTCGACGCAATGCTTTCCATTTTGGATCCCAATGCTTAGTACGACGATGTCGAACATGTTGCAGATTAGCACCAGTGATCACTGCAGGAGCCAATAAACCAACTGGTGATTCCTGCAATTTATAGATACAACATTTTTCTAAGAAGAATTCTTCAGTTTATCATTACATAATAACAAATTATTTATTATTATTTACCTGCAATAATTTAATCCCCAATTTATTTACAAGTCGTAAAGTCATGCTTAATAATTATATATTTTGTGAAAATATTAATTGAAAGTTTTAGGTTATTAATGTATTTTGACATTAATTTTCTGACAGGTAAGCAACGTGCATTGCTAAAAGAAATTGGAGATACCACGGAGATACCAACAAAAGTATAAGAAATAACAGTTATACAACGTGAGCTAAAATGTCTGATGATTGCGAGGTAGGCTTTTTTCTAATCTTATTACATTAAAAATGAATGTATACTTTTTTTAAAATTTTAAAATGTGATTACATTTACATGCATACATACATATACACAATAGTTGCGTATAACATTTGCTAAAATATAATTATATATGTATAGTCACTATACAACTGTATGCCATATCATTTTACTGTTTCTAATCAGTGGTTTTTTTTTTGGTTAGTGGCTATTATTTCCATAAAAAGAAAGAAAGCCCATATTTTAGGGCTTACGCTTGTGTTACCACCTCAAAGCTGCTTTTGAATATGTACCTGTAAACGCAAATGTATACGATCGAACTCGTTAATTGAGAGAATGGTGGCGCTGGAGATACTGATAAGGTCTAGTATCTAGTTCACCTGCACTCTCAAATTAAATATAGTTATGGTTACCTGGACGCTTATATTGAACTGTCAATTCCGCTTAATCGAGACCGGATTATACAAACTTGACAAAAATTTTACATAAATTTAAAAAGAATGTAGTTCTGCAAGTCGGTTTATTCGAGTGTTAAATTATTTTTTTTGCATCTTACTGAATGTTTGTTTTAATTTGATCACTATCATTATCAGTTTATAAACAAAAAATGTGAAAAAAAAATATATAAAAGAACAAAATAATTTTTTCTTGTTATAAAGTTTTAACTTAAGTTAATTTAAAATAAATAAAACACATTTACGTACTATATCACAAATATATTTAAAAATCGCAACTAGTTTCAACCTTTTCTAGGCCAACATTGGAAGGTGATACAAACAAGTATTTTTTGTTTTAAAAGTTGGAGGAGAATCTTCTTAAAGACTTTCTATCTCTTGTCTCACTGAAAATGTTTTATTGGGAATGTTAAGAATGCATAGAAGATAAATATATCTCTTTGAAATCAGCTTCGTTCGCTTGAGCGAAGCGAAAAAAAAAGCTGAATTTTTAACTGACAAAGTTTGTTCGTTTTGGGCCTGGTTTGCCTTTGCCTTTGAGAAGAAGGTACTATGGGTCAAGTCTTTGGAGAAGATTTGCTTGCTTTAAGCATGAAATAAACTAGGCATAAATATAAAAGAACATTTACAAAGCATATATGCGACAGTAAAACATAAAAATATACAGAGAGGTAGAAAATTACATTGAACACATGTTTTACTGTCGTATATATGCTCTGTATTTTTTTAAATATTTATATTTGTTTGTATCATCGTTTGATGATGGCTTGTAAAAGTTGAAACTAGTTACGTTTTTTTTTATATATATTTGTGATATAGTACATAGCAAATGTGGTTTATTTATTTTATAATGATAATAAAAATTACTATTGATTGATGATAAATCAAGAAAGATTTTTTGAACCCGATTACTCAATATCTGAACTAATCAGTTTTGCTTTGTGGGTCCGCTGGTTTGAAATATTGCGAGCAAAAGTTTTTTTATATCTTCTGGTTTCTAGGTATCGATTCTACACACGATAGATGACGTTAACATTTTTTGCAACTTGTCGAATACTGGTGTCATTTTTGATAGAAACAACAACACAACTGTCTTCTACCTCATTTAGATGCTTTATATATACTGGTTTCAACTAAACAATTTATAATAAACTATCAAAATTGTTTACTATTCCTAAACACAGTTTTTTGAATTGTTGTTATCTTAAAAGTGATAATAATAATAATAATAATAATAATAAAAACAATCCGCCTTGCCTAAATCCCAGGCATTCAAAGAATGAGATTTTTTTTTTAGATATAATAATAATAATTTTATTTTACCAATGTTGACACAAATACATATAGTTAAATACATAAAATATTAAAAATAATATTTATATTTTTGGCAAGTCAAAAAGTTATAATATGGTGTTATTGCTCACTACCAATTTTAATAAGTCTACAAACTCTTCTATTGAATGTGGAGCATTTTCTAACAATATTCTTTCAATTTTAAATTTAGGTAGAGACATATCTTTTATTTCTTGCGGAAGCTTATTATATAAGTTCGTATTTAGTGATTTTTTTTTGTGATTTTTCAAGTCTATATTTTTTATTTAAAATATGTTTGAAAGTTATTTTTATTTTTGTGGATTTACAAGAGAGTATCGAGTACAAACATGGCCGGCAGTGTTAAAATTTTTAATTTTTTTTTATATTCTTTACAAGAACAGTAAGTTTTCAATTTGCACATTGTTCTAATTGTTTTCTTTTTTGTTATATAAAAATTTTATTCGAGTAGCCAATAGCACCAATTTAATTCCATATGAAATATGTGACCCAAATAAGGAATGATATGCTATTATTTGTGCATTGATATCAACACATTTAGTCAGCCTGCGCAAGACAAATAAAGCTGTTGATAATTTGTGGCTTAATGAGTCTATATGACCATTTCAAGTTAGATAGTCATCAAATGTTATTTCTAATATTTTAACGTTTAGATTTTGTTTTGCTGCGTAGGCTATAGAGAAGGTTATTATTCTTTGCGTTTTTTCTCTGTTAAGACTTACGTGGTTTACAAGAAACCATTGTTCGGCTCTTTTCTCAGCATTTCTTAACAGAGCATATATATATATATATATATATATTTACAATGCAACATGCAAAGTCACTTTTATACTTTTCTAATTATTGAACATATAGATAGAAAATCAAATTTGCAGCAGAAAGCTAACTGTACTTTTCTTTTACACTCTTAAATAAAAAAGTTACAACAGGTTTTAATTTGTGTAGGCTGGCCGATAGAACAAATAACGCACGCCCATTATTTTATTTCCATGGCCAACGTTGCTAGTTAAGCAAACTGTTATGATTGTAAATACCTAACCTTTTACATAATACAATTCTTTGTCTTCATTGTAATTTTATTTTACCCTATTCTGAATGAAATGCCATCACACAAATTTAAATATACCAATCATTCAATTAATTTATTAGACAAGCAAGCAATTTTTTTTTTTAATTTAAATCTTCTTTATACTATTAACAAATCAAGTTGCATTTAATATAATGTAATATTTTACATTAAATTCGATATAATTATATTAGTTAGTATAAAACGAAGCATTTAAAAACAGGAATATATTAACTTCTTCACTCAACCTTCATCAATAAAAGGGGAAACGTAAAACTATAAATAGATTTTATGTGTATTTTTTTGTAGTAGACCGTTTCTTTTGAATATTACAGCATCCTTTTAACTTATTTTCGCTGTAATGATATTTGTATAGGCTACTATTATTTTATTTTACATTATTTTATTTTAAATTATGATGGATGGATTTATTTCTTATTATATCACAATAAATGTAGTACAATTAAAAACACTTTTATGCTAGGTATCAATCTACGTATATAAGCGTGAAGAAATGATTATTGTTATTTTTTTCCACTTGTAAAAAGTGTAAACCGTTTTTGCGCATGTTAATTGATTATTTAATTTGAAAATGCAATTGTCTAAGTATACAAATAAAAAATTTGTTTTTTAAGTAACAGTTAAATTTTTTATTTTATAATTTTTACGCTGCGTATAATATGGTTTCAATAAATACAACAATCCAATATTAATTAAATTATTATTTAATACAAGATAACTTGCTTAGAATTAAATTAAATGAATTAATATTAAAACTTAAAACATATTAACCGCATTAAGCAGTAATGGTCCGACGGCGGATATTACTTATTTTATTTTATCTCAAAAAACACATAATATTGTTACTTATTTGTTCCGTTTGTGTGAAAAAAGTAAACAAGTTAACAACTAAACAACAAACTAACTAAACAAGTTAACAAGTTAACAAATAAACAAGTAAACCAGTATACAACATAACAACTAAACACGTAAACAACAAAACAACTAAACATGTAAACAACTAAACAAGTAAATAACAAAACAAAGAAACAAGTAAACAAATAAACAACTAAACAGAACAACAAGTAAACAAGTAATCAAGTAAACAACTACACAAGTTAACAACAAAATAAGTAAAAAAGTAAACAGGTAAACAAGTAAACAAGTAAACAAGTAAACAAGTAAACAAGTAAACAAGTAAACAAGTAAAAAAGTAAACAAGTAAAAAAGTAAACAAGTAAACAAGTAAACAAGTAAACAAGAAAACAAAAAAACAAGTAAACAAGTAAACAAATAAACAAGTAAACAAGTAAACAAGTAAACAAGTATACAAGTATACAAGTAAACAAGTAAACAAGTAAACAAATAAACAAGTAAACAAATAAACAAGTAAACAAGTAATCAAGTAAACAAGTAAACAAATAAACCAGTAAACAAGTAAACAAGTGAATAAATAAACAAGTAAACCAGTAAACAATTGAACAAGCTTCATCTATAACTCTTTCTTGTTATTTATTTTATTTTTATTCACTTATTAATTGTAATATTTTTTTGCGCATAGTAGTAGTTTAATCGAATTGCAATTGCAATTTTCTAAGTATATAACTAAACATTTTTTCTTTAATGTAACAATTAATATTATCTAAACTTTATAGTGTTTATCCGTCGGCAGTTGAATTTCTTATTTTATATTATTACACCGCATAAAATAAGCTTTTAATAAACACAAAAATTCATTATTCAATTAATCTGAATGATCACATTACAAGATATCTTGTTTTGAATTAAATTGAATGCATTAAGATTAAAACTTAAAATATACTAACTGGATTAAAGTGTAATGGTCCGACGGCGGATAAATTATTTATTTTATATTATCTCAACATACACATAATATAGTTATTTATTTGTTTCGTTATACAGTTGTTTGTGTGAAACAAGTAAACAAATAAACAAGTTAACAAGTAAACAAGTAAACATGTAATCAAGTAAACAAGTAAACAAATAAACAAGCAAAGAAATAAGCAAGTTAACAAGTGAACAGGTAAACAAATAATCAAATAAACAAGTTATCAAGTTAACAAGTTAACAAGCAAACTAGTAAACTAGTAAACAAGTTAACAAGTAAATAAATAAACAATTTATTAAGTTATCAAGTTATCAAGTTAACAAGCAAACACGTTAAGAAGTAAACAAGTAAACAAATAACTAAACAAGTAAAGAATTAAATAAATAAACTAGTAAACATGTAAACAAGTAAACAAGTAAACAACTAAACAACTAAACAACTAAACAACTAAACAACTAAACAACTAAACAACTAAACAACTAAACAACTAAACAACTAAACAACTAAACAACTAAACAACTAAACAACTAAACAACTAAACAACTAAACAACTAAACAACTAAACAACTAAACAACTAAACAACTAAACAACTAAACAACTAAACAACTAAACAACTAAACAACTAAACAACTAAACAACTAAACAACTAAACAACTAAACAACTAAACAACTAAACAACTAAACAACTAAACAACTAAACAACTAAACAACTAAACAACTAAACAACTAAACAACTAATCAACTAAACAACTAAACAACTAAACAACTAAACAACTAAACAACTAAACAACTAAACAACTAAACAACTAAACAACAAACTAACAAAACAAGTAAACATGTTAACAAGTAAACATGTTAACAAGTAAACAAGTAAACAAGTAAACAAGTAATACTCAAACAAGTAAACAAGCAAAGAAGTAAACAAGTAATTACGTAAACAAATAAACAACTAAATAAGTAAACCAGTAAACAAGTAAACAAAAAAACAAGTAAACAAGTAAACAATTTATTCTGTAATCTTTTATTGTTATTTATTGTATTTATTGTTTTTTTTTTTCACTTATTAAGTATAAACCTTTTTTGCGCATAATAATAGTTTAATTAATTTGCAATTGCAATTTTTTAAGTATTTAACTTAACATTTTTTCTATAATGTAACATTTAATATTATCTAAATTTTATAGTATTTATCCGTCGGCAATTGAATTTCTTATTTTATATTATTGCACCGCATAAAATAAGCTATCAATAGATACAAAGATTTAGTATTCAAATAGTCTGACTGATCACTATTACAAGATAACTCGTTTTAAATTAAATTGAATGCATTAAGATTAAAACTTAAAATATGTTCACTGGATTAAGGTGTAATGGTCCGACGGCGGATAAATTACTTATTTTATATTATCTCAACATACACATAATATAGTTATTTATTTGTTTCGTTATACAGTTGTTTGTGTGAAACAAGTAAACAAGTAAACAAGTAAACAAGTAAACAAGTAAACAAGTAAACAAGTAAACAAGTAAACAAGTAAACAAGTAAACAAGTAAACAAGTAAACAAGTAAACAAGTAAACAAGTAAACAAGTAAACAAGTAAACAAGTAAACAAGTAAACAAGTAAACAAGTAAACAAGTAAACAAGTAAACAAGTAAACAACAAACTAACTAAACAAGTAAACAAGTAAACAAGTAAACAACTAAATATGTTAACCAGTAACCAAGTAAACAAGTAAACAAGTAAACAAGTAAACAAGTAATGAAGTAAACAAGTAAACAAGTAAACAAGTAAACAAGTAAACAAGTAATCAAGTAAACAAATAAACAAGTTAACAAGTAAACAAGTAAACAAGTAAACAAGTAAACAAGTAAACAAGTAAACAAATAAACAAGTTAACAAGTTACCAAGTTAACAAGTTAACAAATAAACAAATAAACCAGTATTCAACAAAACAACAAAACATGTAAACAACAAAACAACTAAACATGTAAACAACTAAACAAGTAAATAACTAAAAAAATAAACAAGTAAACAAATAAACAACTAAACAACTAAACAGAACAACAAGTAATCAAGTAAACAACTACACAAGTAAACAACTAAATAAATAAAAAAGTAAACAAGTAAACAAGTAAACAAGTAAACAAGTAAACAAGTAAACAAGTAAACAAGTAAACAAGTAAACAAGTAAACAAGTAAACAAGTAAACAAGTAAACAAGTAAACAAGTAAACAAGTAAACAAGTAAACAAGTAAACAAGTAAACAAGTAAACAAATAAACAAATAAACAAGTATACAAGTAAACAGGTAAACAAGTAAACAAATAAACAAGTAAAGAAGTAACCAACTAAACAAATACACATGTAAACAAGTAAATAACTAAACGTCTAAATAAGTAAGCCGCCAGATCATTACTATTTAATTCAGTTAGTTTTCTAGATGACAAATATGCGAGTAAAATTTGATTGTTTTATCCCAAGATGATTTCTTCTATAACTGTAGATGAGACCTAAGTACATCACTGAGGTTTTCACACAAATCAAGGATCTATGCACTAAGTTTATAAAAGCTTTCCACCATCCAAGAAGAAATAGACGCAATTTTCTGCGCAAAAAGTGATGGCCAGGGACACTGAAGAATTTCTTTTAAGTATATACAAAAAACTACAATAACAATGAATGTTTACAAAAACACAATTAAAAACTTGAAAACGCTTATACAAAAAAAAATTACAATTATGATAAGAAAACTTTGCTCGATAACTGCATAATACATAAATTGTTCAAAAAATAGTCAATAAATGCGGCTTTAAAAAATACAGCATCTCAGGTAATCGGGTAATTACTGCCCTAAAAATTTTTTGCTTATCAATTTTTATTGTTAAAAATTACCCATATTTCATATTCGAAACAAATAACATAACCGGTAAATTTTTCCAACGCTTTGAAACGTTAGAAACGGTTCTTTTTATGTTGTTTTTTGTACTATAAAACACATATTTATCTTTTTTTTAATTACCCCCCCAAGACTAGTAGTCTGAAAACGCCCTTGAGTCGAGTCGAGTTAGTTGTGGCAAAGAAAGTGCTTATATATATATATATATATATTTTAGCTTTATGTTTAAACTCAATAGATTTAAACTTTAGAAACTTAAAAAAATTATAAAAAAACTTAAAACTTAAATCATTGAAAATAAAAAGAATTAAAACTTAAATCATTTCTATTTCAAAGTAAAGTTTAACTTATGATTTAAAACTAAAGCTTATGACTTATGATTTAAATAATTTATATTTAGAACTAAAGCTTATGACTTATGATTTAAATCATTTTTACACAAAAAATGATTTATGACTTATAATTTAAATCTTTTTAAAAATGATTTGTTACAGCTCTGCTAACTACTAATGGCGTTTTCGACTGTGTCACTTTTTATGCACTGAGGTGCACTCGGTACATGTTTTTGTGTTCGGCTGACAACGCTCTTTTTCAGAACGCCACATATGCACCGACAAATAGCAATATTCTCTTACGTCAAGTTTTGGGGCGCTCCAGAGCAACCTCAAATGTCACAACCAAAAACATCAAAGAAGCACTCAGAATGTCTGTAAAATAAATTGTACAAAATTGTGAGACATTAGGAAAAAAGTTCAGAGTCCTGATTTGACGCATATGAACTTCTTCCTCTGCGGAGCTCAAAGATGTCAAATCGTTAATGCATCAAATGCATGCCGCAACCAAGTATCGCAAATTTATTCAATAGATGTCAACAATGCATTGAACAAAATGGTGGTCAATTTGAACAATAGTTATATATTTTATTTTTTATAAATTTATTGTTTCAATTGGTTTCCTAGACAAGTAGCTTTTGTTGTCAATATTTTTAAATAAATTTAAACATTGAACACATTGTAGCACTTTTACTCTAATTTTGTATTAGTAACCTCATTACATTTTTTATACCAACACATAAAGAAAGACTTGGATTGATAAAAAAAAATATATAAAAAAAAACTGTGCCATAAGAAAAAAAAATTACTAACGTTCAACTGTTGCCAAGACAACTAATACAAAAATTTGTTATAATCTAATCATAGTCTTTCTGTCATTTAATCTGATACATCATTTTTGAAAATCGAATAAGTAAGCTACAACTTTATCTGCGTTTTCTCATCCTCTGTATACTCACTTTTATGATTAAAATGGTCAAATAAATAACACCTAAAACCTTAAAGGTCTTTATATCATAGTGGTCAGTTCAATAAATTTATTTCAAAAATGTCTTTATATAAAAAAAGAATAATAAAATTTAAATATATTACATATATATAATATCAAATAAGTTTATAACAATAAAATAAAAAGTTACAAAAATTTATTATTTTTAAAACTCAGTGATTCTTTACAAGATTCATCTAAGTTTTGCAAACTGTTACATAATTTAACACCAGGTGTAGATACATATTTACTACGAGATTGGCGTGTACTTCTACGAACAGGAGTGACTACAAATTTTCTTTCGTCATCATTGGATCTGCAAAAAATAATAATTAGAATTGCATCCATTACAAAATTTAATGAATGATTTACTTTTTCATGTTGCGTTCTTGAACTGCAAATTGTATGATAGATGATTTAAAGATGTTTCGTGCCTCTTTTATTAATCGATCCTTCTTACCATTAATTTCAGTTGCAGCTTCAATATCTAAGAGACTAAACTTCTTCAGTAAATGATCTAATGATTCATCAATTTCATCAACCTAGAAACAAATCAATCATCACATAAAAAAGTCAACATAAAATGATTTCCTAATTTAAAAAAAATTAAAACTAATGCATATGATATGTTACCTCAGCTCCTTTGACTATTGCAGTTTTATAACATTCAACAGCTGAACTTAGATTTCCCCTAGCTTGCTCAACAGCTGCTCTACATTCCCAATAATTCGATTCTTCATCAACTTTTTTATATTTCTGACGTATACTCGCCATCCATGCTTCACACTGATCTAAAGAATATCCCTAAAACATTATACAATTATTAGAATATACATAAAATAAATTAATATGACTTACATCTGTAATCAATTTTTCTAAATCGATAAGTGCATCTTTAACAATCATTTCATATTGTATTAATTGTGGCACTTTAATTGTATCTTTAGAAACTGCATTACATTTAATATTCAAATTATCATAACTATCACTCCGTACAAATGACTCTGGTTCATCATTCTCTTTATTTTCATCATCAATAACAATAACTGGTGTTTGTCTTGCAAAACACTTCAAATGATGAAAAGTAGCTACTGATTTACCCCGTTTTCGCAACCAATCATTCAATCTTTTCTGTAAATCATGTAGTGATGGTGTAGACGATACGATAGGTGTAGAATGATACAACTTCAGATCACTAGATGGTGTTGAAAAGAAACGGATTCTTCTCTTGCTTGCTTCGGGTGTTTTAAATGTTACAAATTTTTGGCTTTTCATTACCGAGCTGTCATGACTTAATTCTATGGAAGACTGAGTAATTTCAGATTTTTCTAAAATTCTTTCAGGTAAAGGTTTATTTAAATGACGTTTTCGTTCAAAATGTTCGGCTGATAATGAGCGTCTAGGTTGTATTTTGTTGAAAACTTTCACAACTTGTGGAACTGGCATTTTAAAATTATGATCGAGTTGTGTTTTAAGCGGTTTACAATCTAATGTTGATCGTTTATTATGTGATAATGATTTAGAACTTTCTAATGTTGGACGTTTAAAATCAAAAGCAGCTCGTTTTGATATATCATTTTTGTGTTCTATTTTATTACAATTGTTCCATGGAATTGGTGTCTTCTTATTACTTACAGATGGTTTTATTGTTCCAGTTTGTATTTTTTTGCTAATTTCCTTAAACTTTTCATCACCACCCAATAATGGGTTAGCTTGAGCCAACCTCAAACGGCTAGTTTTCGTCTGCTTTATCTCGAACTTCTTACTTTTCTTTTCCATGTTTTTAAGATTTTACACATACACAGTAAAGTATAGATAAATAACAACAGTTATAATAAAGTGATATAAACTGATATGTGGTTATAACAGTAACAGCAATTACACCAAACGACAGAGAATAAAAGACAGCAAAAACTTGGAACTTTTCCGTTGAAATTAGACGTTTTTTTGAAATTCAATTTCTGAGTGAAGGAAAATGCCAAGCCGTGATTGGTTCGAAAAAATTATGATTGGCTATCTCACTCTTTTAGTTGTTTGTAAAGTTGAAAACGTAACGGTCATTTTACAGAACTCTATTTCATCACAAATATTAAGGTAAGCAAATAGATGGCGCTCGCAAAATAAATCTTTCTTAAGGGCGCGGTTTAAGGAGTGTCATAAAACTACGAGCAGAACTCGCGCAATTTAAATCCTTTTTAATCGGTTTTTTGCAACATGTAGAGAATGAAATGTCCAGTCTAATGAAACAAATGAAAATCCAAAACCTTCAATTGTCTATTAAATTTTAAAATTAAATTGTAATTTTTCGGTCAAAATATTTGCTTTTAGTAGACTTTTTATTGTGCTATAAGTTATTTTTCTAAAATAACAATAGTTATAGTCCTGCTCGTAGTTGTGAATGTATGATAAAATGTAAAGTTTAAAATTCTAGCGTGTATTAATTTTTTTAACAGTTTGGTACTGCCGTACATAATTAAAATCATAATGGATCAGTCAAGAAAACGGCAAAAAAATTTATACTTTTTGCGAATCAAAAGCCATTTTGCTTGGGCCTAGCCTTTCTTTTATTGGCAGCAAAAGAACATTCCTTGTCCCACCATTGGCGTTTTGAGGCAAAGTCGCGAGCTTTGGGGAAAATGTTTTGGCAACATCCACAAACCAGATTAGACATAGAGAACTGAACATTACAAGGTAAAAAATTAAACAAAGAGATTTTTGATTTAAAAAAATATCACGACTAAAAAAAGAGGATACTCTACCATAACCTTTGTCTATTATGTTGTGGAAAAAAATAAACCAAAATATTGAAAATCTATTTTTATTCCGTTTTTTTTGTTATGTCCAGATTGGATATTCGAACTAACCAGACGCATGATTCATAGATGACACTGTTAAGATACGTGAAAAGGTAAGACATAGACGGGATTGATTTGTTTGCGTTGTGAATGGAGAACTCTTCGAGAGCCTTTACTAAGATTTCTACAAGGTTATAAATAAATGATGCACCGGTAGACGGTCTTGCATCTAATAGTGCCTACACCTTGTAACAATGTGCTTACACTGGTCCGTTAGATAGGCTTTGAAGATGTATGCAGGGCACATTTCACTAGTAAAGAGCAGTTATAAACACACTAGTATTAGAGTTTACCTTGGAGTTGTATTAATTATGTGACAGGTATTATGATATATTATGTATTAGTGTTATGATGAGGATCTGGCATGGCAACTTAATGGTGTTCCTATGCTAGTTCCATTGCGGCAGTTATGTAACATATCTGATAAAAATTACAGTGTTCAAAACATAAAAGTATATTATGTAATATATTATAACGTACATTACAACCGAGATATCTAAATAAATCTCATCATCTTTTATACCTGTACTGAAGGGGTAATGCAATTTTTTTAAAAGAAAACAAAATTAAATGATTTTAATACAACCCTTGTTTTTATAGCATTCAGGTAATATCTCGTTCCGTACAGGTATAAAAGATAGGAGATTCTTAAGTACTCATTTAATGGACCCCCAAGGAAACTACTAATGAGCTAATCCGATAAGCCAAAGTAATAAAGCCGATAAATCTTTGGGTACACTATAAGTATTTTGTTTAAACCATTTGGATTATATATAAGTTCCAAGTATAATTTTGTGCAGATTGGTTCTATGGATAATATATTGAATTCTTGTAATAAAATATGTATTCCTCTCTCTGGGTATATTCCCTATTTTAAAAACTTTCGCTGAATTTTCTCGATTTGTTTGATACTCAAGAAAAATGCTGGCCTGGTCTATAGGTGCTCTTATTTACAATATTTTTATTATTTTCTTCGAGATCTCTTTAAATCCCCATGCTGGAAAAGATTGTTTAAAAAAATAATGTCGTTTAAAAAAACCAGTTTGCCCGAGACAAATTAATTTATTTGTTCACTTTTGACATTATCTAACTCACCTTGTGTGTTTGCCGTGACAATTTTACACATTTTTAAATTATAACTTTATTAATTTTCATCCCGTGATAGGCCGCCAGGGGAATGGGGGAGGTAAAACTTACTTTGCCTTACTTGCTATGTTACAAATGGGACGACTTATTAAGTAAGTTAAAGTAAGGTGAGGTAAGAATAACTGAGAATAGTGACAAAAAGAAAGCACCTAACATTACAATAATGTTAATCGCTTTAAACGGCGTCATTATAATAAGTAAAAGCAGTAATAAGTAATATAATGATACTATATTACATCGCCGTGAATTTGTGTTTATCTTAAAGTCATGCCAGATCAATAGCCTGCTTAAGCAGCAGATGTTTCAAACAATATAATGATAACAATATCTCTATTATGCCACTTGCCGTCGCTAGGTATTAAAATAAAATTAAGGATTATTCCAATAAAAATAAATAGTACTGCGTGTTTTGTATAATTAATCAGCATATTGCAGCACAGGATAAAAATTTAATTAAAACTAATTGATGCAAATTGAATTAATATAAAACGTTGCAATAACGAAAGAAAATAGTAGGCGGTCACAAATTTCTATCATTGCTAAACAAGCAACCCACCAAAGAGCTGGTCATGCCTACACATATATTTTGGCGCCTTCACCATGGTTTCATATGTTGCGTTGCGTATATAGAACATACGAGACCATGGGGGGTACCCTAAAGCCCGCCTGAACGTAGCAAGAATTCAAAGGAATCTGTAAAGTCGATGGAGATCACGTGATTGCATCCACCAATGGCAGCAGCAAACTTGGCTCCATCACAGATCAGCTGATTTTAATAAGGTTCTTGTTCTAACCTGTGTTAGCGTTTCTCTAACCTAAATGATCAACATGTTATAAATGTGTAAATTGTGTTTAGTGTATAAATACTATAAAGTAAGTATTCTGTTAATTATTATAAAACATCTATTGTTTGTATCACATATATTCTTAAGTGCAGCCAAATTCAATTAATTTAATTAAAATAAAGTTAGCAACAAACACTTATATTACTTATTACTTAAAATTTAACATGTCTTCTACAAAATTAAATTAGTGCTTTATCAAGAGCTATGTTCTTTCATCTTTATTATTATTTTTTATGCTAGCACATTAGAATTATTATTAATACAACTCTAAATATAACTTAAATATGTGCAAAACTGTTTAATTAAATTAAAACTATGTATATGTTCGATAACAACACAACCGAGTATGTTATTTTGAACTTTGGTTTTTTAGGTTTGTTGCAATTTTTTGTAGAACTTTTTGTATGTTGTATGATAAAAATAATGGAGTGTGAAATATGTTTGCGCTTTCCAAATCTGTATATGTACTGTTAACAATTTGTTTATTTTGTTTTATGTATTCATTTCATCGTCCATCCATCTTAACAGACTTCCACCGCCTCGGTAAATTTTCTTTCTTATAAAAATAAAAGTGATTTTTTATTTATACATACATAAATCATATTATTTCATTGTTGTTTTATTTTTTGTTTCATGTAATTGGTCACGAATTCAATCTACAACGATAATAGTGAATGTGTATTTATAATATTTATTTGTGATTTATATGAATTTTATTGTCAATAAATATGATTTAAAATAAAAGATTTTTATTATTTAGTTTTGGTTATTTAGATATTAAAGTTATGTTATAAATAATGTATTCATTATAATATTATTTATGAAAATTCAGAAAATATAGTATAATATTTAAATAGATTAATTTCCCGCCAATAATTTTGTGGTGATGTGGCGCCATCTCTTGAGAACTTCTATAGCTATTTTGATGAACAGCGCCTCTTATTTAACGATGGAGAACTATTTTCGATTCTAGCCAATAACATGTAAGGTTCACTTCTTATATTGGATATTCTGTGTCTTGCAAGACCATTTTAGATACGCAACGCAACATGCAAGATCACAAACAACATACGAAGTCGTGGTCTCGTATGTTCTATATACGCAACGCAACATATGAAACCATGGTGAAGGCGCCAAAATATATGTGATCTTTTATAGGCGTGACCAGCTCTTTGGTGGGTTGCTTGTTTAGCAATGATAGAAATTTGTGACCGCCTACTATTTTCTTTCGTTATTGCAACGTTTTATATTAATTCAATTTGCATCAATTAGTTTTAATTAAATTTTTATCCTGTGCTGCAATATGCTGATTAATTATACAAAACACGCAGTACTATTTATTTTTATTGGAATAATCCTTAATTTTATTTTAATACCTAGCGACGGCAAGTGGCATAATAGAGATATTGTTATCATTATATTGTTTGAAACATCTGCTGCTTAAGCAGGCTATTGATCTGGCATGACTTTAAGATAAACACAAATTCACGGCGATGTAATATAGTATCATTATATTATTTATTACTGCTTTTACTTATTATAATGACGCCGTTTAAAGCGATTAACATTATTGTAATGTTAGGTGCTTTCTTTTTGTCACTATTCTCAGTTATTCTTACCTCACCTTACTTTAACTTACTTAATAAGTCGTCCCATTTGTAACATAGCAAGTAAGGCAAAGTAAGTTTTACCTCCCCCATTCCCCTGGCGGCCTATCACGGGATGAAAATTAATAAAGTTATAATTTAAAAATGTGTAAAATTGTCACGGCAAACACACAAGGTGAGTTAGATAATGTCAAAAGTGAACAAATAAATTAATTTGTCTCGGGCAAACTGGTTTTTTTAAACGACATTATTTTTTTAAACAATCTTTTCCAGCATGGGGATTTAAAGAGATCTCGAAGAAAATAATATAAATATTGTAAATAAGAGCACCTATAGACCAGGCCAGCATTTTTCTTGAGTATCAAACAAATCGAGAAAATTCAGCGAAAGTTTTTAAAATAGGGAATATACCCAGAGAGAGGAATACATATTTTATTACAAGAATTCAATATATTATCCATAGAACCAATCTGCACAAAATTATACTTGGAACTTATATATAATCCAAATGGTTTAAACAAAATACTTATAGTGTACCCAAAGATTTATCGGCTTTATTACTTTGGCTTATCGGATTAGCTCATTAGTAGTTTCCTTGGGGGTCCATTAAATGAGTACTTAAGAATCTCCTATCTTTTATACCTGTACGGAACGAGATATTACCTGAATGCTATAAAAACAAGGGTTGTATTAAAATCATTTAATTTTGTTTTCTTTTAAAAAAATTGCATTACCCCTTCAGTACAGGTATAAAAGATGATGAGATTTATTTAGATATCTCGGTTGTAATGTACGTTATAATATATTACATAATATACTTTTATGTTTTGAACACTGTAATTTTTATCAGATATGTTACATAACTGCCGCAATGGAACTAGCATAGGAACACCATTAAGTTGCCATGCCAGATCCTCATCATAACACTAATACATAATATATCATAATACCTGTCACATAATTAATACAACTCCAAGGTAAACTCTAATACTAGTGTGTTTATAACTGCTCTTTACTAGTGAAATGTGCCCTGCATACATCTTCAAAGCCTATCTAACGGACCAGTGTAAGCACATTGTTACAAGGTGTAGGCACTATTAGATGCAAGACCGTCTACCGGTGCATCATTTATTTATAACCTTGTAGAAATCTTAGTAAAGGCTCTCGAAGAGTTCTCCATTCACAACGCAAACAAATCAATCCCGTCTATGTCTTACCTTTTCACGTATCTTAACAGTGTCATCTATGAATCATGCGTCTGGTTAGTTCGAATATCCAATCTGGACATAACAAAAAAAACGGAATAAAAATAGATTTTCAATATTTTGGTTTATTTTTTTCCACAACATAATAGACAAAGGTTATGGTAGAGTATCCTCTTTTTTTAGTCGTGATATTTTTTTAAATCAAAAATCTCTTTGTTTAATTTTTTACCTTGTAATGTTCAGTTCTCTATGTCTAATCTGGTTTGTGGATGTTGCCAAAACATTTTCCCCAAAGCTCGCGACTTTGCCTCAAAACGCCAATGGTGGGACAAGGAATGTTCTTTTGCTGCCAATAAAAGAAAGGCTAGGCCCAAGCAAAATGGCTTTTGATTCGCAAAAAGTATAAATTTTTTTGCCGTTTTCTTGACTGATCCATTATGATTTTAATTATGTACGGCAGTACCAAACTGTTAAAAAAATTAATACACGCTAGAATTTTAAACTTTACATTTTATCATACATTCACAACTACGAGCAGGACTATAACTATTGTTATTTTAGAAAAATAACTTATAGCACAATAAAAAGTCTACTAAAAGCAAATATTTTGACCGAAAAATTACAATTTAATTTTAAAATTTAATAGACAATTGAAGGTTTTGGATTTTCATTTGTTTCATTAGACTGGACATTTCATTCTCTACATGTTGCAAAAAACCGATTAAAAAGGATTTAAATTGCGCGAGTTCTGCTCGTAGTTTTATGACACTCCTTAAACCGCGCCCTTAAGAAAGATTTATTTTGCGAGCGCCATCTATTTGCTTACCTTAATATTTGTGATGAAATAGAGTTCTGTAAAATGACCGTTACGTTTTCAACTTTACAAACAACTAAAAGAGTGAGATAGCCAATCATAATTTTTTCGAACCAATCACGGCTTGGCATTTTCCTTCACTCAGAAATTGAATTTCAAAAAAACGTCTAATTTCAACGGAAAAGTTCCAAGTTTTTGCTGTCTTTTATTCTCTGTCGTTTGGTGTAATTGCTGTTACTGTTATAACCACATATCAGTTTATATCACTTTATTATAACTGTTGTTATTTATCTATACTTTACTGTGTATGTGTAAAATCTTAAAAACATGGAAAAGAAAAGTAAGAAGTTCGAGATAAAGCAGACGAAAACTAGCCGTTTGAGGTTGGCTCAAGCTAACCCATTATTGGGTGGTGATGAAAAGTTTAAGGAAATTAGCAAAAAAATACAAACTGGAACAATAAAACCATCTGTAAGTAATAAGAAGACACCAATTCCATGGAACAATTGTAATAAAATAGAACACAAAAATGATATATCAAAACGAGCTGCTTTTGATTTTAAACGTCCAACATTAGAAAGTTCTAAATCATTATCACATAATAAACGATCAACATTAGATTGTAAACCGCTTAAAACACAACTCGATCATAATTTTAAAATGCCAGTTCCACAAGTTGTGAAAGTTTTCAACAAAATACAACCTAGACGCTCATTATCAGCCGAACATTTTGAACGAAAACGTCATTTAAATAAACCTTTACCTGAAAGAATTTTAGAAAAATCTGAA
The DNA here is from genome assembly GCA_963932245.1 of Tachinus rufipes. Classification (NCBI taxonomy): domain Eukaryota; kingdom Metazoa; phylum Arthropoda; class Insecta; order Coleoptera; family Staphylinidae; genus Tachinus; species Tachinus rufipes. Next base: position 81,627,725 of record OZ010743.1, on the reverse strand, counting down.
ATTACTCAGTATTCCATAGAATTAAGTCATGACAGCTCGGTAATGAAAAGCCAAAAATTTGTAACATTTAAAACACCCGAAGCAAGCAAGAGAAGAATCCGTTTCTTTTCAACACCATCTAGTGATCTGAAGTTGTATCATTCTACACCTATCGTATCGTCTACACCATCACTACATGATTTACAGAAAAGATTGAATGATTGGTTGCGAAAACGGGGTAAATCAGTAGCTACTTTTCATCATTTGAAGTGTTTTGCAAGACAAACACCAGTTATTGTTATTGATGATGAAAATAAAGAGAATGATGAACCAGAGTCATTTGTACGGAGTGATAGTTATGATAATTTGAATATTAAATGTAATGCAGTTTCTAAAGATACAATTAAAGTGCCACAATTAATACAATATGAAATGATTGTTAAAGATGCACTTATCGATTTAGAAAAATTGATTACAGATGTAAGTCATATTAATTTATTTTATGTATATTCTAATAATTGTATAATGTTTTAGGGATATTCTTTAGATCAGTGTGAAGCATGGATGGCGAGTATACGTCAGAAATATAAAAAAGTTGATGAAGAATCGAATTATTGGGAATGTAGAGCAGCTGTTGAGCAAGCTAGGGGAAATCTAAGTTCAGCTGTTGAATGTTATAAAACTGCAATAGTCAAAGGAGCTGAGGTAACATATCATATGCATTAGTTTTAATTTTTTTTAAATTAGGAAATCATTTTATGTTGACTTTTTTATGTGATGATTGATTTGTTTCTAGGTTGATGAAATTGATGAATCATTAGATCATTTACTGAAGAAGTTTAGTCTCTTAGATATTGAAGCTGCAACTGAAATTAATGGTAAGAAGGATCGATTAATAAAAGAGGCACGAAACATCTTTAAATCATCTATCATACAATTTGCAGTTCAAGAACGCAACATGAAAAAGTAAATCATTCATTAAATTTTGTAATGGATGCAATTCTAATTATTATTTTTTGCAGATCCAATGATGACGAAAGAAAATTTGTAGTCACTCCTGTTCGTAGAAGTACACGCCAATCTCGTAGTAAATATGTATCTACACCTGGTGTTAAATTATGTAACAGTTTGCAAAACTTAGATGAATCTTGTAAAGAATCACTGAGTTTTAAAAATAATAAATTTTTGTAACTTTTTATTTTATTGTTATAAACTTATTTGATATTATATATATGTAATATATTTAAATTTTATTATTCTTTTTTTATATAAAGACATTTTTGAAATAAATTTATTGAACTGACCACTATGATATAAAGACCTTTAAGGTTTTAGGTGTTATTTATTTGACCATTTTAATCATAAAAGTGAGTATACAGAGGATGAGAAAACGCAGATAAAGTTGTAGCTTACTTATTCGATTTTCAAAAATGATGTATCAGATTAAATGACAGAAAGACTATGATTAGATTATAACAAATTTTTGTATTAGTTGTCTTGGCAACAGTTGAACGTTAGTAATTTTTTTTTCTTATGGCACAGTTTTTTTTTATATATTTTTATCAATCCAAGTCTTTCTTTATGTGTTGGTATAAAAAATGTAATGAGGTTACTAATACAAAATTAGAGTAAAAGTGCTACAATGTGTTCAATGTTTAAATTTATTTAAAAATATTGACAACAAAAGCTACTTGTCTAGGAAACCAATTGAAACAATAAATTTATAAAAAATAAAATATATAACTATTGTTCAAATTGACCACCATTTTGTTCAATGCATTGTTGACATCTATTGAATAAATTTGCGATACTTGGTTGCGGCATGCATTTGATGCATTAACGATTTGACATCTTTGAGCTCCGCAGAGGAAGAAGTTCATATGCGTCAAATCAGGACTCTGAACTTTTTTCCTAATGTCTCACAATTTTGTACAATTTATTTTACAGACATTCTGAGTGCTTCTTTGATGTTTTTGGTTGTGACATTTGAGGTTGCTCTGGAGCGCCCCAAAACTTGACGTAAGAGAATATTGCTATTTGTCGGTGCATATGTGGCGTTCTGAAAAAGAGCGTTGTCAGCCGAACACAAAAACATGTACCGAGTGCACCTCAGTGCATAAAAAGTGACACAGTCGAAAACGCCATTAGTAGTTAGCAGAGCTGTAACAAATCATTTTTAAAAAGATTTAAATTATAAGTCATAAATCATTTTTTGTGTAAAAATGATTTAAATCATAAGTCATAAGCTTTAGTTCTAAATATAAATTATTTAAATCATAAGTCATAAGCTTTAGTTTTAAATCATAAGTTAAACTTTACTTTGAAATAGAAATGATTTAAGTTTTAATTCTTTTTATTTTCAATGATTTAAGTTTTAAGTTTTTTTATAATTTTTTTAAGTTTCTAAAGTTTAAATCTATTGAGTTTAAACATAAAGCTAAAATATATATATATATATATAAGCACTTTCTTTGCCACAACTAACTCGACTCGACTCAAGGGCGTTTTCAGACTACTAGTCTTGGGGGGGTAATTAAAAAAAAGATAAATATGTGTTTTATAGTACAAAAAACAACATAAAAAGAACCGTTTCTAACGTTTCAAAGCGTTGGAAAAATTTACCGGTTATGTTATTTGTTTCGAATATGAAATATGGGTAATTTTTAACAATAAAAATTGATAAGCAAAAAATTTTTAGGGCAGTAATTACCCGATTACCTGAGATGCTGTATTTTTTAAAGCCGCATTTATTGACTATTTTTTGAACAATTTATGTATTATGCAGTTATCGAGCAAAGTTTTCTTATCATAATTGTAATTTTTTTTTGTATAAGCGTTTTCAAGTTTTTAATTGTGTTTTTGTAAACATTCATTGTTATTGTAGTTTTTTGTATATACTTAAAAGAAATTCTTCAGTGTCCCTGGCCATCACTTTTTGCGCAGAAAATTGCGTCTATTTCTTCTTGGATGGTGGAAAGCTTTTATAAACTTAGTGCATAGATCCTTGATTTGTGTGAAAACCTCAGTGATGTACTTAGGTCTCATCTACAGTTATAGAAGAAATCATCTTGGGATAAAACAATCAAATTTTACTCGCATATTTGTCATCTAGAAAACTAACTGAATTAAATAGTAATGATCTGGCGGCTTACTTATTTAGACGTTTAGTTATTTACTTGTTTACATGTGTATTTGTTTAGTTGGTTACTTCTTTACTTGTTTATTTGTTTACTTGTTTACCTGTTTACTTGTATACTTGTTTATTTGTTTATTTGTTTACTTGTTTACTTGTTTACTTGTTTACTTGTTTACTTGTTTACTTGTTTACTTGTTTACTTGTTTACTTGTTTACTTGTTTACTTGTTTACTTGTTTACTTGTTTACTTGTTTACTTGTTTACTTGTTTACTTGTTTACTTGTTTACTTGTTTACTTGTTTACTTTTTTATTTATTTAGTTGTTTACTTGTGTAGTTGTTTACTTGATTACTTGTTGTTCTGTTTAGTTGTTTAGTTGTTTATTTGTTTACTTGTTTATTTTTTTAGTTATTTACTTGTTTAGTTGTTTACATGTTTAGTTGTTTTGTTGTTTACATGTTTTGTTGTTTTGTTGAATACTGGTTTATTTGTTTATTTGTTAACTTGTTAACTTGGTAACTTGTTAACTTGTTTATTTGTTTACTTGTTTACTTGTTTACTTGTTTACTTGTTTACTTGTTTACTTGTTAACTTGTTTATTTGTTTACTTGATTACTTGTTTACTTGTTTACTTGTTTACTTGTTTACTTGTTTACTTGTTTACTTCATTACTTGTTTACTTGTTTACTTGTTTACTTGGTTACTGGTTAACATATTTAGTTGTTTACTTGTTTACTTGTTTACTTGTTTAGTTAGTTTGTTGTTTACTTGTTTACTTGTTTACTTGTTTACTTGTTTACTTGTTTACTTGTTTACTTGTTTACTTGTTTACTTGTTTACTTGTTTACTTGTTTACTTGTTTACTTGTTTACTTGTTTACTTGTTTACTTGTTTACTTGTTTACTTGTTTACTTGTTTACTTGTTTACTTGTTTACTTGTTTACTTGTTTCACACAAACAACTGTATAACGAAACAAATAAATAACTATATTATGTGTATGTTGAGATAATATAAAATAAGTAATTTATCCGCCGTCGGACCATTACACCTTAATCCAGTGAACATATTTTAAGTTTTAATCTTAATGCATTCAATTTAATTTAAAACGAGTTATCTTGTAATAGTGATCAGTCAGACTATTTGAATACTAAATCTTTGTATCTATTGATAGCTTATTTTATGCGGTGCAATAATATAAAATAAGAAATTCAATTGCCGACGGATAAATACTATAAAATTTAGATAATATTAAATGTTACATTATAGAAAAAATGTTAAGTTAAATACTTAAAAAATTGCAATTGCAAATTAATTAAACTATTATTATGCGCAAAAAAGGTTTATACTTAATAAGTGAAAAAAAAAAACAATAAATACAATAAATAACAATAAAAGATTACAGAATAAATTGTTTACTTGTTTACTTGTTTTTTTGTTTACTTGTTTACTGGTTTACTTATTTAGTTGTTTATTTGTTTACGTAATTACTTGTTTACTTCTTTGCTTGTTTACTTGTTTGAGTATTACTTGTTTACTTGTTTACTTGTTTACTTGTTAACATGTTTACTTGTTAACATGTTTACTTGTTTTGTTAGTTTGTTGTTTAGTTGTTTAGTTGTTTAGTTGTTTAGTTGTTTAGTTGTTTAGTTGTTTAGTTGTTTAGTTGATTAGTTGTTTAGTTGTTTAGTTGTTTAGTTGTTTAGTTGTTTAGTTGTTTAGTTGTTTAGTTGTTTAGTTGTTTAGTTGTTTAGTTGTTTAGTTGTTTAGTTGTTTAGTTGTTTAGTTGTTTAGTTGTTTAGTTGTTTAGTTGTTTAGTTGTTTAGTTGTTTAGTTGTTTAGTTGTTTAGTTGTTTAGTTGTTTAGTTGTTTAGTTGTTTAGTTGTTTAGTTGTTTAGTTGTTTAGTTGTTTAGTTGTTTAGTTGTTTAGTTGTTTAGTTGTTTACTTGTTTACTTGTTTACATGTTTACTAGTTTATTTATTTAATTCTTTACTTGTTTAGTTATTTGTTTACTTGTTTACTTCTTAACGTGTTTGCTTGTTAACTTGATAACTTGATAACTTAATAAATTGTTTATTTATTTACTTGTTAACTTGTTTACTAGTTTACTAGTTTGCTTGTTAACTTGTTAACTTGATAACTTGTTTATTTGATTATTTGTTTACCTGTTCACTTGTTAACTTGCTTATTTCTTTGCTTGTTTATTTGTTTACTTGTTTACTTGATTACATGTTTACTTGTTTACTTGTTAACTTGTTTATTTGTTTACTTGTTTCACACAAACAACTGTATAACGAAACAAATAAATAACTATATTATGTGTATGTTGAGATAATATAAAATAAATAATTTATCCGCCGTCGGACCATTACACTTTAATCCAGTTAGTATATTTTAAGTTTTAATCTTAATGCATTCAATTTAATTCAAAACAAGATATCTTGTAATGTGATCATTCAGATTAATTGAATAATGAATTTTTGTGTTTATTAAAAGCTTATTTTATGCGGTGTAATAATATAAAATAAGAAATTCAACTGCCGACGGATAAACACTATAAAGTTTAGATAATATTAATTGTTACATTAAAGAAAAAATGTTTAGTTATATACTTAGAAAATTGCAATTGCAATTCGATTAAACTACTACTATGCGCAAAAAAATATTACAATTAATAAGTGAATAAAAATAAAATAAATAACAAGAAAGAGTTATAGATGAAGCTTGTTCAATTGTTTACTGGTTTACTTGTTTATTTATTCACTTGTTTACTTGTTTACTGGTTTATTTGTTTACTTGTTTACTTGATTACTTGTTTACTTGTTTATTTGTTTACTTGTTTATTTGTTTACTTGTTTACTTGTATACTTGTATACTTGTTTACTTGTTTACTTGTTTACTTGTTTATTTGTTTACTTGTTTACTTGTTTTTTTGTTTTCTTGTTTACTTGTTTACTTGTTTACTTGTTTACTTTTTTACTTGTTTACTTTTTTACTTGTTTACTTGTTTACTTGTTTACTTGTTTACTTGTTTACTTGTTTACTTGTTTACCTGTTTACTTTTTTACTTATTTTGTTGTTAACTTGTGTAGTTGTTTACTTGATTACTTGTTTACTTGTTGTTCTGTTTAGTTGTTTATTTGTTTACTTGTTTCTTTGTTTTGTTATTTACTTGTTTAGTTGTTTACATGTTTAGTTGTTTTGTTGTTTACGTGTTTAGTTGTTATGTTGTATACTGGTTTACTTGTTTATTTGTTAACTTGTTAACTTGTTTAGTTAGTTTGTTGTTTAGTTGTTAACTTGTTTACTTTTTTCACACAAACGGAACAAATAAGTAACAATATTATGTGTTTTTTGAGATAAAATAAAATAAGTAATATCCGCCGTCGGACCATTACTGCTTAATGCGGTTAATATGTTTTAAGTTTTAATATTAATTCATTTAATTTAATTCTAAGCAAGTTATCTTGTATTAAATAATAATTTAATTAATATTGGATTGTTGTATTTATTGAAACCATATTATACGCAGCGTAAAAATTATAAAATAAAAAATTTAACTGTTACTTAAAAAACAAATTTTTTATTTGTATACTTAGACAATTGCATTTTCAAATTAAATAATCAATTAACATGCGCAAAAACGGTTTACACTTTTTACAAGTGGAAAAAAATAACAATAATCATTTCTTCACGCTTATATACGTAGATTGATACCTAGCATAAAAGTGTTTTTAATTGTACTACATTTATTGTGATATAATAAGAAATAAATCCATCCATCATAATTTAAAATAAAATAATGTAAAATAAAATAATAGTAGCCTATACAAATATCATTACAGCGAAAATAAGTTAAAAGGATGCTGTAATATTCAAAAGAAACGGTCTACTACAAAAAAATACACATAAAATCTATTTATAGTTTTACGTTTCCCCTCTTATTGATGAAGGTTGAGTGAAGAAGTTAATATATTCCTGTTTTTAAATGCTTCGTTTTATACTAACTAATATAATTATATCGAATTTAATGTAAAATATTACATTATATTAAATGCAACTTGATTTGTTAATAGTATAAAGAAGATTTAAATTAAAAAAAAAAATTGCTTGCTTGTCTAATAAATTAATTGAATGATTGGTATATTTAAATTTGTGTGATGGCATTTCATTCAGAATAGGGTAAAATAAAATTACAATGAAGACAAAGAATTGTATTATGTAAAAGGTTAGGTATTTACAATCATAACAGTTTGCTTAACTAGCAACGTTGGCCATGGAAATAAAATAATGGGCGTGCGTTATTTGTTCTATCGGCCAGCCTACACAAATTAAAACCTGTTGTAACTTTTTTATTTAAGAGTGTAAAAGAAAAGTACAGTTAGCTTTCTGCTGCAAATTTGATTTTCTATCTATATGTTCAATAATTAGAAAAGTATAAAAGTGACTTTGCATGTTGCATTGTAAATATATATATATATATATATATATATATATATATATATATATATATATATATACCGCGGATGCCATAACGCTCTACCTTTGATATTAAAATACTGAACTGGACACAGTCAATGGCTTGACTAAGATTACATACTGTTGCAGCAGTATGTATTCCTTGCTCAAGACCTTTGACTATGGCACTCAATAAATCTGCCGCTGCGTCAATTGTACACTTATTAGGCATAAATACATGTTGTTGATTGCAGATTATGTTGTTTTTTTTATAAAACTCATTAACCGAACTGTAATTATCATTTCAAATGCTTTTTCTAAGAGTGGTATAATTAAAATTGGCCTATAATTATTTATGTCATTTTTATTACGTTCTTTAAAAATAGGGATAACTTTTGATTTCTTAAAACTAGTCGGAAAAAGGCCAAAATTTGTTTGGTTTTGGACAAAATGTGATTTTTTTAAATTAGCGTTAATGGCCGATCTCATCGACACTACTTAAAAGTTAACCACTAGTTAAATAGCTAAGCTCTGGTTAGCGCGTTGCAGCGTCCATTTAAACGCAATCTTAACTCTTAGGCCCGTTTGCACCATTGTTCCTTAAATCTTAAGGAACCCTTAATAGTCATGAGTGTTCCTTATTACATTGCACCAAGTTTTTAAGGAATAATTAAAGGCTTAAGTGACGGTTAAATTTAAGTCCTAAAATTTTGCGACTTAAACATCACCTTAACCTAATAATGTGAATAGTGTGTGTAAAAGTGCTACACAATAACAATAAAAATGGACAATGATTATGAAATACTTTCAGTTTTTGAACATGATGTCGAGGTATTAGAAATAATAGAAGTTGGGATACCTCGACAAGTATCTACGGCTTGTAGAATTGTTAAAAGTTTTGGTGGCACTAGCAAGACTGTGTCCGACATACGTAAAATTTCCTGAAACAAATTTAGAAAAAAGACAATTATGCTAGAAGTTTTTCAATATTGCTGCCTTTCCAAGGGTGTTTGGTGCTATAGATGGAACCCACATCCAAATTCAATCACCTAGTAATTTTTGATGATTTATTAAACTCCTGTAAAGTACGAATTTGTTTATAGGTGAAAACAAAACAGACATTTTTTGAAATAGAAAGAATTATTTTTCTTTAAATGTTCAGGTAGTTTCAGATAGTAAAATGAAAATCCTGAATTTGGTTGCGAAGTTCCGTTCATGATGCGACAATAATTAATAGTTCTCAAATAAAAAATAGATATGTAGAAGTAAAATTAGCAGAACAAATTCTTTTTGCATGAGATTTCATTTTTCTGAAACTGTAATAATAAAGTAAAAACACAAACATTATATACTCTTTTCTATATTTAATTACAACATCTACAAATATACATACCTTTAAATTAATTAAATTAATATTGCACTAATGTCAGAAATTTGATAAAAAAACGTAACGGAAATAAATTTCACTAAATTTGTACAGTGTTGTCAAATCTATCTTTAACTTAACCTAAGGATCACTTTATTTTGTGTGGTGCAATGTAAATCCAAACTAAGGAACAATTTATTTTAAGTGCCCTTTAGTTATGGAACACTTTTAAGGAATAATGGTGCAAACGGGCCTTAGATTTGCATATTTTAATATCAAATTTATAGGCTAGAAAAACTCGACAAAAAAGCGAAACATCAAAACATGCGTCAATTTCGATAAAAAGAACGTTACACAAATAAACTAATTTTATATCATATTTGCAGTCACTATATAAAACGATACATTCATTATTGATGAAACATTTAGCGATTTTTGCGTTATAATATGGGCTTTTTTTGATAAGGTTTTGAGGTAAGCCAAGGTACTAAAAATACTCACTATATCTCACAATTAATTGCTTATTAAAAAAAAACAGTTTACTAAGCGGCACCATTAAATAACACTCCCATCTCCACTATATTTTTTTATAAATTTAAAAATTAAAGCGTTTTTAAGTAAAGGATGAGAGCAATTTTACGGTTAAATATTAAAATAATTTTTTGAAAAAAAAAATTGTTTATATACGTCTCTTCTCCCCCCTTTTCTTACCTAAACCTAAAACAAGAGTTGGAATAGTTTGGATATATATTTGCATGACTTGATTTGTTTGACAGTTTCAACAAAAACAAAAGTAAACTGGAAAGCATTTTGTACAGTTGGGAAGATAAACGGAAAATTATGATGAAGAAAAGCGTATTAAAGGGAAGCAATATATTTATTAATAACGACTTCACAAAGAAAGAAAGAGAAAAAAAAATGAGAACTATGGAAAAAGAAAAGAAAACAAAAGGCAAGACGCGATTGTGAGATACATAAAGAATAGAAGTGTCAAAAAACTATTAGCAGTAATAATGGGAAGTAAAAACAAACAAGAAAGAGCTAAACTAAACTCTGTTAATGGACAAAGTTGTGAAAAAGTACGATTAACAAGTTGGAAGATGATCCAAAAATAAAAGATACCAGCAATTAAATAAATATAATATTTTGGAATGTAGCAGAATTAAATAACAAAGATAAAGATTTTTGAAAATACATAAGAAAATTTGAAAATATCTAATTGAAAAATCAAAAATATGAAATGAAATACCACAAAAAGTGGAACAAAATACAAGATGGTTACGGTGTATAGCAGAAAGATGAAAAAATTAAAACAAAGCTATAAAACTCAATACAGGAAAAAAGAGAATAATAGGAAGAGATATCAACGCAAAAGTGATTTAATAGATAAACTAGAAAATAAAGAAGGAAAAGAAATGATGGAAATAATTGAAGAGGATGGGTGGGAACAAACAAAAATATGAAAGGAGATAAAGATGGAGAATATACTTAGATAGGAACGAAGAGAGTACCAGTAATTGACTATGTAATGGTAAACAAAGAAGCGTGACAAGAAATAAATTTAAAGTTGGAGAAAGAGTAGAGTTAGACAATCAGCCACTAGAAGTGTATATTAAGAGAGCGTAGAAATGTACAGGCAAAATTTATATAAAAGACATTTTCAAAAGAAAGACGTAAAACAAATAATGGCAAAAAAAATATTTTGAAAATGCAAATGGTAGAACACAGAATGCACACAAAAAAAAATTAATCCAAAATTAGAAAAATGAAAAATGAACAAAAAAAATGCAAAAAAGTTAAGACAATGTATGTATATATAAAAAAAATAGGGATTGTGAGGTTAAGCAAAAATAACATACCAACCAGTAAACAACATGGCGTAGCAAGAGCAACACGCTCATACTAACCAAATAATCATTATAACAAGTGTTTTACTAAAGATAGTCGTTACATGGTGTCAGATGTAAAGAAATAATTAATAAAAGTGTGGAAACATAACTCAAAAAAGTGAGGAAACATAATTAATATAATAGTGGATCAAACAATAGAAAAATGACAGAAGGATTTGATGCGCCGCCCAAGATGACATTTGCTATCAATAATACTGCACACGAATGGACCGCATGGCTTCAAAAATTTAATATTTACATGATCGCAATTGAAAAAAGCGACTGTGAAGAAAATGTAAAAGTGATCATGTTTTTTAACTTGATTGGCAATGAAGGTGTTAAAATATTTAAAACATTAAAACAAACGCTTGAAAAATCAAAGTTAACGGAAGTAATAAAAGGATTTACAAAACTTTGTGATCCAAAAAAGAATGTGGTGTATGAAAAATACAAATTCTTAAAAGCTGTGCAGAAAGATGGCCAATTGTTATTTGCAGCAACATGTGAATGGGTAGAAGAAAGTAATATGATACAAGACAAGCTGATAAATAAAATTAAAGATTACTTCTAGTCAATGGAGAATAAGTCTTACATGTCCAATACATACAAAATTAAATAAAGAGCTCAAAAAATAACAAAATCTACGTCATGGCATTAGAAGAAAGTCTGAGTAAAGAACTAGAGATTAATGGGATATTGACGAACAGATAGAACAGGGATTAAAAAAGGAAGAGAGACCTATTGATAACGTATACATACTACACCATTTAGGAGAAAAGGAAATAGCAAAAAAAAGAGGAAAGTTGTATGCGTTCTTTTTTCTTAAGCCTAAAAGCGGCACTTGACAGTGTGAATAGAGAAAAACGGTGGATGTATTTGAGAAAAAGAGTACAAGTGAGAACCAAGTAAAAATAAGAGAAGAAGTATACGTGGAAACAGTTAGCAGTGTCTGTGTGAATGGTAAAATAAGCGATAAGTTTTGGACTACGAAAAAAGTAATACAGGGATGTCCACTCAGCCCTACTTTGTTTGCGGCATACATTGCAGATGTAGAAGAGATGCTATGTAAGGCGCAGACGGGTACCCGTAGTGGGCAGAAAAAAAGTGTGGTTGTTGGCGTATGCAGACGACATGATGTTTGTAGCAAAACAAGCAAATAAAATTAACAAAAGGATTAGATGCTTGGAAAGATATTTTAGAAAAAAAAAGAGTTAGAAATAAATGCAAATAAAGGAAAAATGATGACGTTTAGAAAGGGAAGAGGAAGACGTAGAGTAAAAAACTGAAAATGGGATGGAAAAAAAATTTAAAAAAATAAAAACATTTAAATATTTAGGGTATGTTTTTTGTATAAACAATAATAAAAATGAACACATAAAAACTATGAAAAAAAAGGCAAATAAAAACTATGAAAAGAAATTTTGAACGTTTGAGAATAAAAGAAGTGATGTTTGATAGTTTAGTAAGAAGTATGTTATTTTACAGATCGGAAATTTGTTGATAGAAATAGCAAGAAAAATTAGAAGTTATTTAAACAAAATACTAGAGATGGTTAAACAAAAGACTTTACCCATGTAATAAAAATAAAGTTAAAATGGATAAATTATGAATAGAAGCATGTACACGTGCAATGAAACTTGAAACAAGAGTGAGAGAAAGAAATGTAAATATTACAAGAAGCCTGAAAGAGAAAAAAGGAAAAATAGAAACATGCAAAAAAAATTATTTTAACAAGAATGGATATTCTAGTGAGGAAGTAAAAAAATGAGAACAGATAGAAATATGTGGAAGAAAACTATGATGAGAGATAGAGATATACTGTAAATGCAGAGCAAACAACACGGATAAATGAATTTAGGTACAATTATGTACATATCATAGCTGATGCACTACCTAAATACCTAGTGTAAGTTTTGGGAAAAAGAATGATTACAAGATTTAGATGTGGAAATGAGGAGAAAGTGTGCACATTTTGGATGGACAAAGAAGAGAAATTGTGTAGGATGTGTGGAGAAACTAGGAAAAACATAGAACATATGCCAAAATGCAATAAGATGATAGAAAAGTAAATGAGAAGAAATAAAGTACTAAAAGAAGATGAAAAAGGAAAAAAGCAAAAAGAAGAAAGAATATTGAAACAAAGCTGATAAATAATTAATTTAAAACAGGGTTTAGGGTTATTAAAATTATATATTATATTAATAGTAAATTAAGTTAATTTAAGCAAGAAATAAAAGAGTTATATACTGCATGTAGATGTACTTGTATCGAGTCAAACTAATTTTAGACCTATTGTGAAAAGAAACATTGTTATTGTTTGTAATTTTGTTATTTAATGTTTATTTTCTTTGACAGTCAACGTGCAAATTGTTTTATCAGGTATGGATTTATTTTTACCGCAATCTGACAAATAAATTAATTGAACTCATTTATAAACTAAGGGTTCCACACACCTCTTAATTAAACTTTATACAACTTGCAAGTATTTACAAGATTGAAACTGATTTTGATTTAGCACAGCGATGACCAATAATAACTTTTTTATGATAAAACACTTTAAAACAATTTTATTAATATTTACAATTACAAATTAAAAGAATATTTTGAATCTTATAAATAGTAATTTTTAAACTAAGATAGCGTTTTTAATTTCGCTATTAATATTTTCTTGTCGTTGTCGCGATTTAAAAACACTTCTGCTTCCTACCGGATTTCCGCCTAGTTCCATTTGAATATGCAGGAGAGTTTTACCTTTGCTTTCAATAATACAAAACGCACAAAAGAAAATTCCGGCACATGATGTAATAGAAAGAAGATATAAAGCTCCTTGCATGGATATATATTTTTGTACAATAAAGGTACATTTGATCATCACTGATATTATAGCCCATTTAAAACTATTAATAAATATTTTCACCCATAAGTAAACCTGATGCGGAAGATAGTCGTATAAGACAGTATCAGGATAAGAATTCATACCAATTTCCTGGGCTAACGATAAAAAATTTACAAGCATCAAATAAATCCATGGATAGTTTAAATATTCAGCTAATGCTGTTTGCTCATCTAAGATGTCAAAGTAAATAGCTAACATAGCAAGTACAAGTGTACTACCACTTATACTTGTAATAAGAAGCTTTTTAATACCACACGGAACTTTATAACCAAGTGCCAATCCTATTATAGATGAGATATATAAACCAAGACCTAATATAGCAGCATCTCCAAATTCATCAATTTCATTCTTATCGCTGTGATAAGGGCTGCCCATATGAAAGATGCATGTTCCATATGCTATAAAAGCATGGTAGCCTGAAAATGCACTGAAGAAATACAATCCTAAAATAATGTAAAGAGCTTTATAAACAGCTTTTTTAAATAGCATATATTTAGCAGATGCGTCAATATTTCTAGCTTCGCTATCATTTTTAATCTGTCTCAATGCTACGTATATATTAGATTCTCCTCTGTAAAATTTTAAAGACATTTCCGCTTTTAAAGGATTTTTATCATATAAAAATACCGGACTTTCCTTACAGAAATATAATAGAACAAATTGCAAAAATACTAAGAATGCAGATAAGGTGGTGTGATAACTGCCGTATAATGTTGATAATCCAAATATGTAAGAGATTAAAATTCCGAGAGCCATGCTACTTTTAAATATAACGTAGAGATGATATAAATTCCCTATATGTACGCAATCTTGTAACAGTGTCTCACCACAAATGTCATATGCAATTGATAAAAATCCACAGAAAAAAATCAGTACAAATTCTATAGTTTCACTTTTCATAGATAATAACAGCCACATTACACATTGAATTGGTGCTAATATTAGTAAGACTTTTCTAGGACCTTTTCTGTTTGATAAAGTAGATATTACTACGTTGCCCAAACAACAACCCATTGGAGCCAGGCCTGCTATAGTACTGTATTTTTCCGCTTCTTTTTCACCTTGCGTGGCCAATCGGACTAATATTTCAGGTGCTGACCAACCCAAAACTAATCCAAAACAGAGTGATCCTAATGATACTACAATAAAGTATTAATAATTATATTGTAATATTGTAATTTTTACCTGTAAGGCCTGCAAAAAATTGACCAATATATCGACCAGTCTGTCGTTTTTTCGCTCTTTCTTTTAGTTTTTGCTCAGTCATTGAATATGGATTGTTGATTTCTTTAACTTTGGGAATTGGTAGGTTAGACATATTAAAATTTTAAATTTGATTGTAAACATTATTTTAATAATGACAATCATAAATGTCAGCTACGTCAGATTTGTTTTTAATGGATTCTTCTAGCTTTTTTTATATATATTTTGTTTAACTTTTTAATTTTATTGTTACTGAACTATTGTGCAGTAATAATTAATGTAATATTAAATTATGTTTACAAATTTATTTTTTGGCGAGCACACTTTAAGTTACCTAGAAGTATTTATAATTTTATAATTACAGCTTAATATCAAGCAATTTTGTACCAATCATACAACCAGTTTTATTACTATATGACATATTTGAAGTTGAGTTTCAAACCAATTAATTACGTGTGAATGCAAAATTTTATTGAGATTTAGTGAGATGTATCTCAATTAATAATGGTAAAAAATAGTTCTGTATATTTGTCTGAATTGGTTTTAAGTAAACAAAGCAATAGCTTCGTTTTGAACGACTGATCAATCATAAGTTGCAAGCTTTGAGTCATCAATCAGAGATAAGCGCTGAGCCCTGCTGAACGGTTTATTTTAGACTGTCGCCTACTCTTTAAAATGACAAGCGCTGTTGGCAAAAGATGATTCAGTTATAGTACGCATGATTGGCAGTAATGAGTCGTTCTGAACGCAGCCATTCACTAGTTGAATATTACACGGTTGGCAACAGTGGCAAAATATACCGTTTAGACGGACTCAGCGCTTATTGGCCGCGTTCAGTACAACTCATTAGTTGCCAGCGCTGACTCATCAATTGGAGATAAACAATAATTTATTTTTTAAAAATATAT
This sequence comes from Tachinus rufipes, assembly GCA_963932245.1. Lineage (NCBI taxonomy): Eukaryota > Metazoa > Arthropoda > Insecta > Coleoptera > Staphylinidae > Tachinus > Tachinus rufipes. Next base: position 81,611,891 of record OZ010743.1, on the reverse strand, counting down.
TTGCCGATTAAACGCTGGTGGCTAATAAGTTGCTTTGTCAGCATAAAAGCGTACCTAAATGTATGATGAGTCAAATGACAAGCGCTGCCAGCAAACGATGATTCCCGCCGCCCGTTCAGTTTGAATGATTGACAGCGATGAGTCGTCCTGAACGCAGCCATTGGCTGCGTTCAGTACAACTCATCAGTTGCCAGCGCTGACCTATTAAGCGCTGAGCCCGTCTGAACGGTATATTTTGCCACTGTTGCCAACCGTGTAAATTTTTATCAACTACATAAACATAAAGCTCAAAGTTTTGAATGTAAATAAATGATTTAATTAGTTTATGAAGCCGCTACTTAGCGAGATATAATATATTTTCAATAAGTAATGCCATCTAAGGTGAAGGTGTAAGATAAGATTACCCTGAAGTTAGCAACGAAGTACGGCAATTGATTATCGTTACCAATTTTTTACTTCTCTCACTCAAGTTATTACAGCGTTAATATTACGTTGTAATCTCATTTACCTATGTTGCTGCTTTTCCCGTTTAAAAACATATATAACTGTTATGTAGTTTGGTTTTGACATGATGAATTTATTTATTAAATAAAAGCGCGGAACAAGCAAACCTAGATGTACGATGAGTAAAATGACAAGCGCTGCCAGCAAACAATAGTCATCAAGCGCGTTCAGTACGCATGATGAGTCGTCCTGAACGCGGCCAATGGCTGCGTTCAGTACAACTCATCAGTTGCCAGCGCTAACCCATTAAGCGCTGAGCCCGTCTGAACGGTATATTTTGCCACTGTTGCCAACCGTGTAAACTTTTATCAACTACATAAACATAAAGCTCAAAGTTTTGAATTTAAATAAATGATTTAATTATTTTATGAAGCCGCTGCTTAGCGAGATATAATATATTCTCAATAAGTATGCCATCTAAGGTGTAGGTGTATGATAAGATTACCCTGAAGTTGGCAACGAAGTACAGCAATTGATTATCTTTATCATTTTTTACTTCTCTCACTCAAGTTATTACAGCGTTAATATTACGTTGTAATCTCGTTTACCTATGTTGCTTCTTTTCCCGTTTAAAAACATATATAACTGCTATGTAGTTTGATTTTGACATGATGAATTTATTTTTCAAATAAAAGCGCGGATCAAGCTAACCTATAGTCCATTCGCACCCAAGAGAGTTTTTTTTTCGTTATTTCGTCGTTTGTATTTCAATTTTAAAGTTACATTCGAAGCAAAAAATGGAAAAAAAGATTTCCAGAGAAGATCGAAAGCTGACAAATGTTAGGAAGAACAGACCAAGAAAACGGCCAAAACCCTAGGAAGAGAGTGCATGTAGTAACGAAAACTCTCTTGGGTGCGAAATTATAGATGTATGATGAGTAAAATGACAAGCGCTGCCAGCAAACGATAGTCATCAAGCGCGTTCAGTACGCATGATGAGTCGTCCTGAACGCGGCCATTGATTGATTTATAGGTCAGCGCTGGCAACTGAGTTGTACTGAACGCAGCCATTGGCTGCGTTCAGTACAACTCATCAGTTGCCAGCGCTGACCCAATAAGCGCTGAGCCCGTCTGAACGGTATATTTTGCCACTGTTGCCAACCGTGTAAACTTTTATCAACTACATAAACATAAAGCTCAAAGTTTTGAATTTAAATAAATGATTTAATTATTTTATGAAGCCGCTGCTTAGCGAGATATAATATATTCTCAATAAGTATGCCATCTAAGGTAAAGGTGTAGGATAAGATTACCCTGAAGTTGGCAACGAAGTACAGCAATAGATTATCATAATTTTTTACTTCTCTCACTCAAGTTATTACAGCGTTAATATTACGTTGTAATCTCGTTTACCTATGTTGCTTTTTTTCCCGTTTAAAAACATACATAACTGCTATGTAGTTTGATTTTGACATGATGAATTTATTTTTCAAATAAAAGCGCGGATCAAGCTAACCTAGATGTATGATGAGTAAAATGACAAGCGCTGCCAGCAAACGATAGTCATCAAGCGCGTTCAGTACGCATGATGAGTCGTCCTGAACGCGGCCATTGGTTGCGTACAGTACAACTCATCAGTTGCCACCGCTGACTTATCAATCAATCAATAAGCGCTGAGCCCGTCTGAACGGTATATCTTGCCACTGTTGCCAACCGTGTAAACTTTTATCAACTACATAAAGCTCAAAGTTTTGAATTTAAATAAATGATTTAATTAGTTTATGAAGCCGCTACTTAACGAGATATAATATATTTTCAATAAGTAATGCCATCTAATTCTACTTTGTAATATTTTTAGGTTTGATTATCTTATTACAGCGTTAATATTACGTTGTAATCTCATAAGGTCTGTTCCAACATACGATTTAGACAGTTTGCAAACCGTTCAAACTGTGCACACAAACAAATATTTGTCATCCTTAGGCAATCTTTTATACACAGTAATTTGTTTGTGTGCATAGTTTGAACGGTTTGCAAACTGTCCAAATCGTATGTTGGAACAGACCTATAGTTACCTATGTTGCTCCTTTTTTTGTTTAAAAACACATAACTTTTATGTACTTTAGTTTTGACATGATGAATTTACTTTTTAAATAAAAGCGCGGACCAAGCAAACCTAGATGTATGATGAGTAAATTGACAAAAGCTGCCAGCAAACAATAATCATCAAACGCGTTCAGATGGTTTTGATGGTTTTATCGACATTGTTGAATTTTCTATTGATTTCTAGAGGACATACATATATTAGTAAATATAGCAGTTTTACATTAATATTTAATCTTTGGTGTAGTGGTTGATGACTTCTAAATGGTTAGAACTAGCAATGCCAGAAGTATCTTGTAGTCGGAAGCTGATGTTGTCTTGAAATCTTGAAAGGTGAAGGTACATCTGGAGTTGATGATACATTGTTTAAACCATAATTTATTGGACCAATATGGAACAGGTGGTATTATCATTAGTTCGTCAGCATTAGGGATATGTAATATTTTGAATTTGTAATAATTTGTAAGCGTGTTCCTTCGAAAGTATGATGAGTCGTTCTGAACGCGGCCAATGTAATTGATGTTTAGTTTACAGTTTTATGTCAAGTTGCAATTTAAATTTTTTTTTAATTTTTAGAATTAAGAGGATTGTGCAATTTTATAATGAAAATAAAAATAGAGAGAAATTGAAGGAAAAAATCTCTAAAAGCACTATCTACATTTTTTGGACAAACAGACAACTAGTGGGAAGGTTGGTATCAGCAGAAAAATTTTGTAAAAATTTTATTGGTCATAGTAGTTAAAAAAAAGTTTAAAAACTAAGACAAAATTAGCCAGCGCAAAGCTGTAAAAAAATTGAATTGCTCACAATTGTATGTCTGTCAGACACTTAAAAAAGAGTTGGTATTAGGTGCAGAAAAAAGTAAAGGTTTTTAAATTAGACAGAAGAACATATTACAACAGTTAAATTAGAAGATGCTTAGAAATTATCAAGGAAAAAGTTTAGTTTTGAACGACAAAAGTTTTTTTCTGGAAATAACATGTTTACACAATTAACATTTTGAAGACAAAAGTTTTGTTGTAAAATATAAGTGGAAAAAGGCATTTTTGAACACTGGTTCAAAACAAGTTTTTGCCATTAACCAAGTGTATGAAAACATTGTTTGAAAAAATTCTTGCTTTCATTTATTGAAAAACATCATTTCGACGGTTGTTACATATTTTGGCTTGACAAGGCGTCTTTTCATTACGCCAAAAAGCACTGAAATTTTTGACAACTAACAATATACTTTTTGTGCCAAAATACAAAAACCCTACAAACAGACGACTGAAATTTAACCTGATTTTATTTTTATTGTGGTTTTGGAGAAGCTTTTTCAGCTTAGGCATAGGGCCACTTGGCAAAATCTTTGTATTCTTGAAATTGCTAAACACATCTTTAAAAAATTACGCCCGGACATTAGCAGCACTAACCCCTTGGATTGTCTCTCTTCATTTTTCTTTTCTTTTTTCTTAGTAGAGATTTTTTACAATCTCTTTAACCTGGAACCGCATGCCTTTGCTTGATAGCATGAACTTTATTGTGTTTTCTGGAGTTAACATCAGACCGGTCTTGTTTTCTAGTTTGTCTTGTGCGGCACCCCATCTACGGCAGCTATAGAAATTGTGGATATCTTCTACTTTGTTAAATAATAGTCAACTCCACTAAATTTATTTTTTGGTCATTTTGGCCGGTTTTTGATATGTTTTTTGTCTACGTCACAATTTCAGTCGTTTTATCTCATGCTTCTTTATATTTTAGATTTTTTTCCTTCTTTAGTTACTTCTTGGTCGTGTGATTTAACTTGTGGCTTTCTGTTCTTAGTTTGATCTGCAAATGGATTGGCATGTCCAAGGCAATTACGACGACGGCCTCCGTGGAGGTAGGCACTGATTATGTTTAATGTTAACTGAGGACATCTTTGGAAATTTAAGTTTTCTAGTATATAAAAATAGTTAGAAAGAGCAGTTGATAAATAGAAAAAAAATTGTATTAGAAAAATCAACAAAGAAATTATTTAGCGCTCATGTAGTGTAGAAAGCTGCGCACTGTAGCCGACCATAAACCTTTTGCTGCGGCCTACATATATTTTTAAAATGTTACTTTTAATAAAAATAAAATTATTTGTTTCAATATCACTTATCACCTAGTATCTATTACCTGTTAGAAGTTGCTTGCAGAAAAAACTGCACCTTTAGAAACGTCTATTAAACAGCCACCCTTTATAAAAACGTAACCTAAGGCAATGGCGGACAAATGTATTCTTATCTTCCAAATTTGAGTCGACACCCATTGTAAAACGGAATACAACAATACTATACTTTTTTAGTATATACGGTAGAACTCGGAAAACAAACATTAGCGCAAAATCTGCTGTATGTATTGAATTAATAGAATGCATCTACGGTTCCACTATATTGTAGAATTTCCGCACTACGCATGGATGCTAAATAATACGGTTTATCGTAGCTAGTTACGTGTAAATTATTTGTATTTCAACCAGGCGCTAATAACGAAAAGCTACGGCAAAAATTGAATGGGAAAACTACCTTCCGAGTAGTTTTATCAAAAAAAACATCAAAGACAATGCTTAATATAACATAGGTTTACGATAATGAAGAAATCTTTTTGCCTTTGACATTGATTACGATGACGTATATACTCACAAAGGTCAGTAAACTTAGAACAAGAAAAAACTACGTCGACATGCTAAGGTCACTACAAACAACTGTCGTGAAGAGAATTACTACGTATTCACTGTTGAACCGAAACACAGCAACCAACCACAGGCTATACATGGGCTTAACTAGAGGAAACTCTTTGCCATCCAAACCAAAAAAAAAACTATCTGTTTACCGTTTGCGCCATTTTGGTGCATATGCAAAACATACCAAAAAAAAACACTGATTTTACCCAAAATTATTTTGATACCTGACCAAACTACATCAGACATGATATCCATCAAAACCAAAATATTTTATGCGTGGTAAGTTGGCCATTTCAGTTTCTATGTTAAACAAGATTCTAATCAACATACCTATACAATTTAAAGAGAAATATTAGTTTGAACGAACAAAGATAACAAAACTTTTCAATTACCAACTACGTCATTTTGATTCTTATGCTAAACACAATCAACAAACAAATTGAAGAATGTCAGCTTAAACATACCAGGACGCAACACGCAAGAAAACATAATTATTTGACCAATATTGTCTTCAGCTAACATAACCAAACAGTAGCAGATATGTTTATCAATCATCCCAATGAACCTGAACAGTGTAGCGACTAATCACAGTAACGAGTAAAATGTGGTCAACAAGAACAGTAGCGACTGTTGCAGAAACCTTTTACGTCAGTGTTAACGACGTTATCTCAATGTGTCTATTTGCATACCATCATTCAAATTTTATTTAAAGTACGACTCTTAACATCAAACAAGAACCCAAAAACGAAGTCTGACCATCGTTGAGCCCAGTTAGTTAGTTTAAATTTTTGATAAAAGGTCATTAATGCCAAAACAGAATGCTATATACGACGAAGCAAGATACAGATACATACGACACCATCTTTATCAACTGGAAACCAGCTTGAGATCATAGGCAGCCTTGGTTAAGAGTACCAAGAAACAATTCCGATAATTACCCCAGTTACCCAGTTACCAGTTTTTTGTTATCATAAAAATATGGCACAATTCTTTTACAACCTTGACCGTCAACATAATTTTCTTCAAAAAAATCAACTAATTGGAACACCAGGATTCAACACTGGTTTCAACCTGACCAAACTTTTTTACAACATTATCCAAGGCGGAATTAAATAAACTGCGATCTAGAGAAACTTGTAGAGCGTATAGTAACATTGTAGTTATGATTTTTGGGAACTTTCAAAAATATTGAGGTTTTGAAAAAAAAAAGTTTCATATGTTGCAAAATTTGTAGGTTTATAAACTTTGCAAGTTTTTAATAAACAATCCTAACTCAATATTCAATTCAAATACTGCCTGTCCGATTAAGACTAAGATTATTAAGTAGGATAGGATGGTATAGTGTACCCAAAGATATATCGGCTTTATTACTTTGACTTATCGGATTAGCTCATTAGTAGTCTCCTTGGGGGTCTATTAAATGATTACTTAACAATCTCTCATCTTTTATACCTATACGGAACGGGCAGCAGCAGGGGTTCTATTAAAATTATTCTTACATTTTCTGTAAACGGCTATGTTTTGTTTTTTTTTTTAATTGTTTTACTCTCTTCGTACAGGTATAAAAGATGAGAGATTTTTAAGTACTTATTTAATGGACCCCCAAGGACTGCTAATGAGCTAATCCGATAAGTCAAAAAGATAAAAAGATTAAACAGAAATAAATTAGGAAGGTCAGTACAATTATGGATACCAAGAAATAGAAAAAAATAGAAGAACATTTACAGAAACTACGATACCAAACGAAATTGCAGAGATAAGGAGAAGAAGAAAAGAAATGCTGAAGGAATGCAGAATAACAGAAATAACGAGGCAAATACCAAATGGTAGGTGCGCTATCTCGAGGTTGACGGATAACGCAACTTTTGAGATGGTCAGAATTTACCTGGCAACGAGAGGATACGAAGAAGTAATTCCAGATGGAGATACAAGAATATCACTGGAGGTAAAATTAACAAATTTAGGACTGCCAAAAGGAATATAGCTAATGGAACTTCATAAACTATTCATGAAAGAAAGAAGATACAATGAAGAAGAAGTGAACGGAGACCTAAGAAAACTAAGAACGCATTTGAGGACAAACCAAATAATTAGAATAAATAAGAAAAGAATGTAAAGCTGGATGTCAGTGCAGATAAAAAGGATTAAAAAAAAGACAAAAGAGACAGAAAAAAGGTAGGGACTATAGGGAGAGAGAAGGGCCGGGGCAGCATTCGTGCCACAGATTTTGTGTGAAAACCCGCAATAACCAGCCTACCTCGAACTACTGTCAAATCTAGACAGTTTGACAAGGACATATAACAACAGGATTTACGCAGAGAAAAAAACCGGAAGGTATTGCCTTGCGTAAGTCATTCATAAGGGCCACTTGTTGAGGCCAACACCTCATTATGTCAAAAAAAAAAAAAAAAAAACTGATAAGTCAAAGTAATAAATCCGATATATCTTTGGGTACACTATATAATACACATTCAGTTTTGTTTCTTTAAATTGTATACGTTTAAAATTTTAATATTACATTAATTTTGTTTTTATTTGTTTTATTCATTCATTAATATTATAAACCTGGTTTTATAGATCACAATACGGAGCAAAAAATAATAACATTGAGCTGAATTAAACTTATTAAACAAGTACGTATATTTGCTTTTGTTATCTAAAAAACAAAGCTTGAGCGTATGAATGTATTATTATATATTGTTGAATTGAAAATATCAAAAAAACACAAAATCATATGTTGCCATTTAAAAAGCTAAGGTTGGTTGTCATTGTAAGTATACTAAAAACAAAATCATACATGTAAACCATTGAATCATTCAAATCGGTTTAAATAGAACATACGTTTTTTTGTTTAACACCCTGTATATTATTAAAAATATTTTAACTTTAAAATCACGTCTACACATGTGATCAAACGTTTTAATGATAATATGCGCGTTCGTTTCGCCAATATCACTGAAATTTTGATCACTTGGTGATGATAAATTAAACGAATTGGGTGACATAAATTTAAAAATATGGCGACTAATGAATAAAACAATTTGAGATAAGGTAAAATTGGTCGTTCTTCGTTATATATCATGTTAAACAATAATTAAGTAATATTTTAGGTCATCACCAAGTGATCAAAATTTCAGTGATATTGGCAAAACGAACGCTCCCAATTAATCGAAGAATCAGCGTGCATTATGCCGACTGCTAATTTTATTGAGGACCGCTGATTGGAGCTAAACTCATGTTGGCGGGAGTTGTGTAAATATTTTCTTTTTTGAATGTGAAATAAGATTAAAACTAATTTAAAAAGATATTCAAAATTTATTGTATGATAATATGAAAAATGTGATGCTATATTTATCATTCATTAACAGTTTATAAATTATTTAAAAAATAAGTCATTCTTGAATTTAGCAAATTCCTCATTATCCAACAAGTCGCTGGCTTTTTGAATGTCATCTTTAATGGCTGTAATTAATTCTTCTAAACTTGAAAAATTTGTTTGTGGCCTTAAAAATCCGACCATCACCAATTTCAACATCCTCCCATACAGTTCTCCTTCGTAAGAGTGCATAACATGAGTTTCCATTGATTTCTGGTCATTTTTATAGTATGGATTCCAACCCACACTCATCACCATTTTACGCACTTCATTATCTGGTTCAATTTTAGCAAATCCGTAGTAGACGCCTGTGTCAATTGTTGTCGGTAAAGCATCCACGACTTCTTTTGCATAATTTGCAGTTGGAATACCTAAAAAAATAAATGTTTGCTTATAATCGATTGCATTCGAAAAGTATGTATTTATTATGTACCTAATTGTTTTGAACCTCTACCGAAGCCTTTTACTATTTCACCAGCTGCGTAATGCGGTAAACCTTCCATATTGAAATTATGAATTAAATTAGTGAATAGAAATTTAAACCAATTATGCTTTCTACGCATGCGTTATGAAATAAAATATGTATTAACATAACATAACAAACTTTAGATATTTTCAATAGTTTAATAATGAATACAAAGTGATTATCTTCTTGGTAATTTAGGGTAATTGCAATTGTTTTCCGGGGCGCCTCCTGTCGGCAGCCTTTGGAATCTTGCAATACAATCAGCTGATATTTGTGATGTTAGCTTCGCTAAGAACAGGAGAATAACCGGTGATTGATCAGGGAATTGGGATTAATCACAAGTAGATTTTATACCGTGCGAGTATCACCACGTCCTGCTTACAATGCTCGGTGTTCAAAATGAAGAAGATAAGAAAGTGAGTTTCACGCTTTATACTTATATGTACTGTCGAAGGGGTTATCTATAATATTTTGATTAACGTGTCCTACTTTGACCTTGTTGTACACACGACCGCACCGATATTACTGAAATAATATTGAAACGTGATGATAGTATTTGATGCTTGAATTGTTCTGCTCATAAATAAAACTAATATGTTATTTTATCAAATCAAAAGATCGGTAATTAAAATCATAATTTAAAGTTTTAAATAATTATGTTTTGGAATGATTGGAATTATATTTTTATAAAAAAGTTATAACAAACTCCGTTTATAATTGTTTCTAATGCGATATAAAATTATATATGTATATGTAAAATAGTATATAAAATAACAAGAGTTGTTAATTAACATATAATTTATGTATTATTATGATAGATGTAATTAAATATTATCTATTTTTTGTTCGTTAGTGAAAAATAATTAGTCAGTTTACATTTTTAATTTTAATAAAAATAACGTGTAATGTTAAAAATCAAATAATATTTTTAAATCAATTTTTATAAATAAAATAAATTTTCTACAATTGCCAAAAAACGTAACATTTTACGCATAGATACGCAAAATATTCCACATGCAATTTTTTTGCGATAATGTTTTTTTACCTATATACTTTCAATATATGTAGTGAATTTCAAATTAGCAGAGATTATGACGTCATACAACATACATTTTTTTAAATCTATTTTAATATTTTTTTTTTTGGTCTCGCTTCACACTACTGGTTATAATATCCAACATAAGGATATTTTCAATCATTACACAATGATTATCTTATGATGCTTTAAATTATTAAATTAAATTAGTTTTATCTCATCTATTTCATTATCCACGCGTAATTACTTATTATAAAAAAAAATAAGCAACTCAACTTCCGACATAATCATTTTTTTTTATTATAATATACATATGTACAGGGTATTAGACAAAAAACGTACGGCTGAATAACAGCGTTATTTTTAACCGATTTATTTGATTTAAAAACCATTTTAAATGGTTTTTTAAGTATTATAAAGGCAAGTACACATGTATGTTTTTATTTTTATTTTTGAATCTTTATGATATTCTTAATACAGGGAGTTTATAAATGAATGGGATTATGTAATCACTTTAAATATGCCGCCTTTTTAAAATCGTTCACTATACTACAAATGTTTTCATATGTTTGCTTGACAGCTGTCAAAGTTGATCTGTCAAAACAAATAGTTTAGTGAACAATTTAAAAAAAGCGGCACATTTAAAGTGATTACATAATCCCATTCATTTATAAACTCCCTGTACAACTATGTAAAATAATAATATACTTTTATAACAACATTTTCTGATAAATTATAAAAAAACATTTTTTTTTTAATTTAAAATGATTTTAATTGAATAGTTGGCATTGAAAATAAATAATATTTATTTTTTTGGATGTTTTTATATTATTATACATTATACAACATAACAACGTATTTAACGTATTTAAAATAAAAAATAAATTTTTACTATATATAAATTTAAAATTCTTTAATAGTAAAATCTGGTAATAAAATTTAAATATTGTCAGAAAGCACTAAAATAAACTGATAAAAAATGTTGAAATTATTTCAGAAAGAACTAAAATCCGACAAAAAAACAGTTTTATTAATAAAAACTTAAAAATGTTTTATTGTATGGAAGCATCAAAACTCGTTAAAAAGTGCAAAATTCTTTTAATAAAATGTCAATAGTAGCAAAATTTGGTTTTGAACCATCAAAATGTTTTGAAAAAAACAAAAATTTGGTCTTAAACTATTAAAAATGCAAATTTCTATTTATGAAAACTCACAATAACTTTTCATAAAACGTCAAAATTCTGTAAAACATTAAAATATTATTATAAAGCACCAAAATTTGGTCATAAAAAAAATAAAAAAAATGTTAGAAATAGGAAAAATTGATCATAAACTATTGCAAAGTGCAAAATTATATTTATTAAAAATAACAAGATCCGGTCTTGAAACACCAAAATAATGTCAGAAAGCACCAAAATGCGGCTGATGAAAACTGAGGAAAAATGTAAAAAAATTAAATTGCAAAATCCGGCTATAAAATATCAAAATATTGTTATAAATAATATAATCCGGCCATAATCTGTTAAAAAGTGCACAATTCTATTTATAGAATGTTAAAAATAGCAATAAAGCAAATATTGTAAGAAAGCATACAAATTTAGTCATAGACCGTTAACAATGCAAATTTTATTTATAAAAAAATTAAAAATAGTAAAACTACGTCATAAAATATTAATTTAAAATTGTCAAAAACTATTGAAAACTGCAAAATTTTGTTCATAAAAAGTGAAATTTTAGACAATTGTCAGAAAGCACCAAAATCCAGTTATTATACTTTCAAAAAGTATAATTTTTTTAATATAATTTTAAAAATAAAAAAAATCAGCTTTTAAAAATTGTTATAACGAATTAAAATCCGGCTTAAAATGTTGAAAATTGCAAAATGCGGCATACAATTTTAAACAATTGCCAGAAGTATCATGAAGTTTTAAAAAGTGTAAATTTTTTTATGAAATCTATTATATAGATATATGTAAAATATTGGCTATCAACTGTCAAAGAATGCCAAATCTATTCACGGAATGTAAAAACTAGGCTTCCAGGTTTTCAAATAAACGTTGAGTAGGCTCTGTATGCTTCTAATCTCTTCCGCATTACACACCCTTGCTTACAAATAGCTACAACACCATTAGTCTTCCCAAGATATCACCCAAATATGCCAATTTTGACATCCACTTGTTGCCATTAAAGCGATCAGCACATTTGTATTTTTTATCTGTCTAAAATATTTCTATTTCTGTTTTAAGAAAACTGAACTCTGAACTTGCGAACTGTCAATAAATAGTAGTGATAATCGATCTATCGATCAAAATTATATCATCAAATATATTAAAAATCCGTTGGAGAATGATACTATTTTTTTAGTTATTTAGGGTTCCCTACGACCTACCCAAATACCTCCAGCGACTCAAATTTGGTTCGCGACTCGATGTTAAGAATCACTTGTAGTCTTATCGTCTTCTCAGCACAGCCGATGCGTCTCTAAAGATTTAGCTTCGATTCGGAATAAGCATTGTCAACAAGAATTTGAGATCGGCATTGGGTTCTCTACCGCGACGAATAACATAGTAAGAATTTTGTTCCGATCGGATCTTTCTTTCTTCTGTTTTTGGATATTTAAAAAAAATATATACTTTTCACTAATTTTTGGATTACCTAAGCCGATTTGCTTGGCGCAAATAAAATAGACATTGCCGAAGGTGCGACGTGGTGTTTCGGATTTCTTTACTTCACTTCACACTAAAAAAGACACATGAATGAAAAGCAGTATGCTAAATGAGTTCTTAATTACCATAAAAGAGTTTGGAATATTACTGATTAAATGTACTCTCTAGTGTTGCAGATGTCATTACAGTATTGTTGCATCACTATGGTAACGGCTGAAAGATCATTTTCAAACTTGGCAAAATAATAAATTCATTTCAACAGGTGATGAACGTTTGTATTGCCATTATATTAGGAATTAAAGTGAATACTGCTCAAATACGTAAACGATAAAGTAATTAGCGATTTTGAAAAATGCAACAAATAAGGTTATAAAAATATATATTAAATTTATATATTTTTCTTGCAGTTTTGTTTAATTTTTTAAATTTTTTTTATAAAAACATTTATATATTCTTGCGTGTGTTTATGATCGGTATAATATTTTAAAATATCAATCATATATGAATTTTATTATATTAATGATGATAATTCATTGAAACATGTTTGTTAAATAATAAATCAAATATTAAATAAAATTTTTAATTAATAATGTCTACAAAAAAAAATCTATTAGATAATAAGTTAAATGGTAAATATAATCTGAGGATATTAATAATAGTATTAATTAAATATGTACATATATTTATAATATATTCATACTCAAGTATTTGTTAACATATTCAAACCTTGAATATTTTTAGCATTATAAAACTATCTCAATCAAACTGTCACAGACCAATGTACTGGATCTCTAGTCTTTACATAATATACAGGTTTTTTCTTATGGTATTTGAAAGAAAAAAATATGTAAATAGTAAATCTGGTAATTGATTGATAAATAAATAATGTTTAGCAATTTGTTATTTTAAGGGAATTCACAAGTAATTTAATCGTTTTAGTTTTCATACCATTAGAGTTTATAGTTATTTTTTTATAAAAATGCTTATAAAATAAAATAAACTATGATGTTGTAAATGCAGTTGCATACCGTTATCAAACAAATGTGAGATTTTAATAAGCGAGCTGAATTTTGTCTAATGCTATTTATTTCTAGAGAAACTTAATGCCAATCTCAATTTTGGATTAGGTCTTCAACATTTATAAAAAAATATTGTGTTTTAATTCATACAGTGCAGATATAAAGTTTGGAATCACTTATTAAAAAAGTAATTAATAGTTTTTTGTGGAAAACGCAGAAACACATCAATTAATAATTTTAAGAAAAGCTATCTGTTGATGCTACTTGTTTGTTTTTTATGACGATATTGCGAATTGTTTTAAATTGCAACATATCATTTTTATATTGACTAAATTGTGTCAACATTAGACGGTACTGCACTCTTTCCTCTTTTTTATGGGGGCGGGTACGATCAGGTTAGTACTCTGGTCTACTCTATTAGTTGAGTACTATGAAAAATACATGTACAATACATCTGTTGACAACTCATCTTTATTTTTGGACGTGAATGCTACGATTAAATTAACAGAACAAGGCCTTGTCACTTCTAGTAATTAATGTTGATTAACAACCAAACATTGACTTAGTTCGTGGCTTAAAAGTTAATTTTTTTAATATTTGTGGTCTAAAAAGGATTTAAATTCTGATCATTAGCATCTTTAACAAAGAAAACTCTATATCCTCTTTTTGACTGATCACTTTAATCTGATAGATTCCGATTATTATCTCGAACATTTATTTGCTGATCAGCGTGGTGTTTGTGCCTACATCCACAAGCAACAAGCTTGGTTATAATAGCATTTTTCTTAAACTCAATCTTCTTGATAAGACTATTTTTGTAATAGGTATCGTCTTCTAAATAAGGCAACTTCAATAGTATGTAGTGTATCAAGGGACGAAAATAAGATTTAGCAATGAAATTTTAATGTACATAATACTGAATGGTTTTTGCCGCTTTTCATAATCTTACCTAACTTATTTACCAATCCACATATTTTCCTTGTGATGGACTTCTTGGTGATCTAAGATTATTAGTTTTGTATCTTTTAACTATTTTAGAGACAATTCTTTAGGCTGTTTTAGAAAATTTTGACCATTCACTTATTACTTTTGTTGTTAAAACTTCTTTTCTTATTACTACTAAACCTAAACCGCGCCTCATCTACTATTATTTTAAGAAGAACATTTTCTTAATTACTTTGGTTTTGATTTTTATTGCTCAAGTTGTTCTTACATTTGTCAATTTATTGTTCAATTTTAATGATTTACTAACTTTGAAGCCTCAATCAGATTAAATTGTCACTTTACATCTCTCAATTTATTGATGAAGTTAAGTGTTGTCAAACTCTGGTTCATAACCTCAATTTATTTAACAATCATTTTAAGTATTTTTTGTTGATCCAGTGTAGTATAATCTGCGTTTTGTGTTGATAAGTACATACGTACATACATACAAAAAGAAAGATTGTGTAACGATAACTTATGGTAATGGCTAAAATTCAAAATCAGCAAACTGAACAATAAATTGCTGAGTGTAAAGAGAAACAAATCTGCAATGAATTGTAAAAACAGCTTTATATTCCGAGCATTTACATATTGCAGCAGAAAATCTCACAAAAACTATTCATAACGTCATCATAAAAATTGTTCCATACTCTGTTAATAAACCAAAATAAAAGTACTTATTTCAGGCAAAACAGGTGATTAATAAGAAGCAAACTACATTTAACCAATAAACCAAAAAGCTCGTAAACATTGTGACAATCTAATACAATCTGCAAAAGATAAGACTTACAGAAATAAAGCTAATCGAATTTCTCAACTTTTTATAAATCACAAAAATGTCTATAAAACAACAAATTCATTGCAAAGATAGTTCAAAGTCTTCAAATACCGCCTCCACGAAATGATCAAAACAATTTAGTCTCTAATCCAAAGGAAAAAACAGATATTTTAGGCAACGGATTGTTAAAAGATATCTTCTTAAGGGGGAGAATAGTAGCGCTATTGTAAGGGTTTACAGCATCAAACTCAGAAAAAAAAGCTTGATTATAATGAATAAAATTTTCACACATTGTAGAGGAAAGTCCAATCTGTGTCCTCAAATTTGTAGAATATTGTATGTAGTTCAACATATAAAAAGAGTGATGACTAAAATCTTATTGTTTGGATATTGAGTTGGTTGGCGTTTTATCCTATAAGACCCAATTTTAATTTAAAAACGGCGCTGTACGTGTCAATATTTTTCTAGAGAGAAAGGTTCACCGATATTCTCGTAGATAAGATTTAATATTTTTTCATAACGATACTACTGGTGGCACCCCAACAGGACAGTGCGACTAAACCCGGCAATTCTCTAGCGTTAAATTAAATTCTAGAAAGGCATCAGGTATAGATGAAATTCTACCTATTATTTTTAAAGAGGTTAAATTCGTATATTCGATAAGTCAGATTAATTACTGATAATTTACTTTTTATTAATTATTACGTTTTATATGTTAAGTAATATAGAATGATACCATCTTAATAGGGAGACGAAATCGTTTAAATTTTATCATATTATAGATTATAACAGTGATAGCGTTAGTACCTTTTTAATGATATATCAAGTCTTATCAGTAAGTTAAAAAAGAACTACTATGTTTCTTGGTTTGATTTATTTTGTGTATTAATGCAAATATTAGTTAATATCAATTTTAATAAAGACTACAAATACATGTTTTATATTTGTTAGATTTAAACTAATCTAAATTATTTAAGTGAGGTATACCTGCAATATGAGAGTTTTCCTGAATAGTAGTAAAAATGAAACATTCAAACGTTGTTCTTATCTTTTTTTGTGCTTAAGTTTTTTTATAGAACGTTTCTATATCTTTTGAAAACTATCTCATCATAGCTAAGAAGACTGGTGAATTAAAAAAGAAACATTTTAAACAACTTCTATGTCTTGAAGAACTTGCCCAAAAATATTTCATGTGTTATTTTACGAACGTTGTTGCTTGCAGTATGCGACAGTTGTATATTTTATTATTTGACATCAAACACAATTGCTAAAGAATAAAGAATAAGTTTGCTAAAATATTGTTTGGAAAACTATACCTATAAAAGAAACGCATGCCTTAATGATTCCAAGCAAAATTGTGGATATGTCCTTAACATGTTTTTGTATCAATTTTTCAATCAACCTGTAAATAAGCTTTCTTTTTCAGTGGTAATAAAACATATTATTATTAAAATGATGAAATATAATAAAATATAAAGTTAAACTAAAATTATAACAACATTTTTTTATGTGTATAATAGTTTATGCTCCGGTGGCAGTTTAAAACATGCAATGCAATTAACAATAATTTGTTTATTGAGTGCAAATAAATGGCAACAGTTTGTAATTTAGACGCAACAAGGCCACCGAAAATTGTCACACCGCAAACATATAATTTCTATGGTTGCAATAAACAATAATACAAACAAATCTAATTATAAGCAACGTACGAGTTGAGGTCAGACCGAAATAGACAGAGATACGTTCTGCGTCGAGTCGAGTCCATGTGTCAAGTGTCAACTGTGCCGAGCGCTAGGGACGAACTTCCTTTTATACTACTCGATTCATTACAACTGGAACTGGTCTCTTTATGGATGTCTATTACCACTGGTTTTTGCTGTGGGAACGCTCTCTCACTACTGTGGGAGTTTTTGCATGCTACAATCTCTCCTTTTGATTCTGGAGTGAATGAACATGAATCAGCAACAGTTATATGGGCTAGATTCTTACAAGCTATTTCATACGATGTTGGTCCATGTTTTTTGATGATGTTATAAGGTCCATATCTCTTTGGGGCCAATTTTGCACTAATGATGAATTGCTAAGTACGTGGTCACCAAGCTGATAAGTTGGGTCAGCAATCTTCTTGGCAACATCTTGGGATTTTTAAGATTCTTTTAGGGTAGTAGCGAGTAGTTATGGGGTGATTTATTTCACAAAGTTTTTTGATTAGATAACTGCTGTTAATTCTCTGGATACTTCATCTAAACTTTGTAACTCTTTTTCAATTATTAAGTAGGCTGGCGTGTAACGTGTAGATTGGTTTCTTGCTCAGTTTTACGAGAATCGAATTGCGGGGAGCTTTTTTATCAAGGTGTGACTTTAAGTCTTGGTTTTTTCTTTCAACTGGGTTGAATTTAGGATGATAAGAAGGTGTAAAAGAGTGGTCGATGTGTAGGTAATGCATTACTTATTGCATAACAGAGCTAACAAACTGTGTACTATTGTCGCTCAATACCCTACGTGGTAATCCATAGCGTAGATTTTTTTTATTTTTAATGGAAATAACTCGACCCATTGGGAAGTAATATCTTCTACGATAAATATTATTGTTTTTTTATCACATTGTTGGTTTGGTTCAGATGTTTGGAGTAATTCTGCAGGTTTCAAATTTGTGGGTTTGTACTTTTGACATTGCGTACAATTTCGAACATACTCGGTAATGCTGTTTCTTATTTTGTACCAAGAGCATTGTGCGGAGATCTGACAATATGAGTTTTGAATCTCTTTATGTCCAGCGATGGGATCTTCATGGTAACTTTTAAGAATAGATGCTATCTTGTGTTTTGGGACGACTAGGCTTTTTTGGAATTGTTGTTTTGGTAATACTGATAGAGCACTCTTTATGTCATAATATAACCTTTGTATGTTCAATAGTCTATATTTTTGTCAGCGATTGACTTTTCGAAACATTTGATAATGTCTTGTAAATCTGGATCTTTTAACTGTTCTGTACGAATATCAGCGTTCCCTCCTGCTTGATGATGTTATAGCTGATACTTCACGTTCTCTTATATATCCTTTAAGTTATGGATTGACCTAATGATAGTAAGAGATTTGAGTTATGTCGTGGAGTAGTGTACTTGATCGGATGTTGATTATTTTTTAGTACAAACTAATACCGCACCAATTGCATAATTATTTGCGTCTTTTTTAAGTATAAAGGCTTGATTTTTATCAGCAGGTTTAAGAATAGGAGATGTTGTAAAGAACTTTTTTAGTTTCTTAAACGCTTCTTGTTGTTTAGGACTTCACTTCTAAGGAATGCCTTTTTTCTTAGTTAGTTGGGAAAAAGGACGCGAGAGTTCTGCAAATCAACCGTACCATGCACATATTTATTGTATTGTATTGTATTAAACTTTATTTCTTAGATATATTTAGTACATATCAGAAAAAGGCGTTCAGCAAATTGCTGCTCTTCCACATAACCATTTAAATTTTACAATAATTTTATTAATTTATAAATATAAACCTTTTGCAGTATAGCCATATTGAAGATGCATCTTGTATTAGATTGTTCCCATGTACTCCATATTAATCTTCTAATGTAAATACCGCCATAAATTTGTATTATAGAAAATATTAGTCAACCTGACATTTTTTTTTATAAGAATGAAAGTGCAATCTACAATTGCTTTTACTTTTTTACGATCTTTTTTGACGAAATTATATTTTTTAAACGTAGTAGGAATTCCATTCTTAAATTGATCTAACATTTTTTGAAATATAGTAGGTACATTTTTTAAACCAAATGGCATAGAGGTTACAAAAAGTGTTTTACAAGCTAGTTTTTTTCGTAGTCTAGTTGCATTTGAATCTGCTAATATCCAGCCCGTAGGTCTATATAGTTTGTTCGCGTTAAGACTGCAGTGATGGGAGTGGCTTATAAAGTCAGTGTCACACAACTGTAATTGCAACATGTCCTTGTTGGTATTATAATACAGCTAACTTCACTTTGTTTATTATATTATAATAAAAGGAATTTAAATGATTTAAAAACTTTAATGCAGAAACAATATAGTTTATTGCTTATTAATTAAATATTAATATGTTTAATAGAAATGTAGATTAGTCACTTTTAATACTAAAATTTATTAAAAACAATTCCTTGATTTACATGACGTTTACTCATGTTTAAGTTTTTAAGGTTATACTGTACGTCAGCAACAAAGTTGAAATACATATAATTATTTACAAATGCGTTAATCTAGTTACAATAACGCAAAAATCGATAAATATTAAATACTAAAAATTGTTAACTAAATTAAAAGTAGCTTTGTTTTAATCTGGTAGATATTCTATTGTAAATTGGGTAAGTCTCTAAGCCAACCAGAGCATTGTTTTCCAGTTGCCATAACAACTACTACTGCAGTCTTAACGCGAACAAACTATAGTTGATAAGTAACTGACGGGCTGAATTAAATGCAAAATGTATAGGAATTCTACGATAATAAATACATAGACGGGTTGAACCATCTTTTTTGAGAAGTAATACAACAGGTGCTTGACTTTTAACTATAATTTGCTTTTCTAGCATCCAAGTTAATTCTGCTTTGAGTTCAGCTCTTTTTTTAGTGAAATTTGATATGGTATTTGCAATATGACGATGACCACATTCTATAATAATGCAGTGCTTAGTTAAACGGATAATTAATAGTTTGTTTGTTTGTTTTTCTTTTTTTTTTCTTGCTCATTTAAATTCTCAGCTTTTGTATGTTGAACTTCTAGATATCTATCTGAGGTTTATTCTCTAAACAGGTTGTCTATGTATTTAGGTGAATAAGCATTTTTTTATAAGGCTGGGCCAGAATGCATCGGGTCTGCCGATTCTTTACAGTGCACCTTAATTTTGAGTGGTGACCGAACATTTGGTCAAACATTTTCTTTATTATATCTAGTGACGTTGTATTCATTTTTGGGAGACCATAGCTTTGCAGAGACTACACGAAATTTAAACGTCAGTGCAGTGGATAAGTAATTTGTTAAAATTGTATGTGTTTCTACAAAACTCCAAGTTTATTGAGGTAATTATGATAATGCCAGCAATTTGAATAAAATTGACACCTAGAAGCGTACGATTGTTTGTGCTGTTTGGTGAGACAACAAATGTTATTGGTATATTTTTTCCATAAAAGACTTTTTGAATTGATTTCTTACCGTTCGCTAACGTAATCTATGCTGATTGTGTAGAAAATTGTATTTCTTTGCGGAGAAGAGCATGAAAAAGGCTTTCGGATGCGAAATAGCATGTATCTATATAGGCGGTGCACCTAATTGTAGCGACCTCTATGTATACTGTTGGGCGGTCTGATAATTCGGGAACGCTATACGTTAATGACCTAAATGATAAACCTTGTTCAATGTTATTTCTTGGATTACAGGTTAGACAACGACTTTTTACAGTACGTCCGCATTCATAACATGCAAGCGTAGGTTTGCACTATCTCTAGCGCCTATTGCATCTGGTACATTTAGTAAAGCTTCCGCTTGTTGTGGAAAGTGTATTTGTTTTTTCCGACAATTGTAGAATTGTTCATACGCAATATTGTTTAAACGACGACTGCTTACATTAGATCTAGTTCGGGCCTCACGTTGGGCGCCAGTTTTATAACAACATTTGATGTGTGTACTTGTTTATACTTCTGTTCGGTTTTAAAACAGTTTATTGTATAGAAATTATTTTACTCTAAAGTTAAGGAGGCACCACTCTAGTTACGGCACTAGCTGCAGCAAGTTCAGTGACGATTGATTTAGTTGAATGGTGTCACTTTTGTTAAGCTTAACTTTGAGTTTTATTTTGACCATTTTTCAACATCTTTTCTAGATGCCTGTAATGTCAGACAAACGTAAAATAATAACAAACATTACTATTTTTAGAATCTCATTTCACATAACTTGAATTTTATTATAGTCTAGTTCCTGATTAAAATAATGAATAAGCTCCCGTGCAGCTATTGGATATAAAATATCTTTGTCACAATAATGAATTATTTTAAGGTATTCCAAAATCTCTCCTTCTTCTTGCTATGTTAGCAGCTTTTTGTGTTCTTAAAATTAATATCAGAAAACGGGTTGATTTTTAAAATCTCTAAATGTTGCTCTTGTAGGATTTTTGAGATGGTATTCCACATTATTTTTACTGCACTGTCATTATAGCTGCTTCCATCTATTTTTTTAATCTCGTTTAATTTATTGATTGTTGTTGCTTGTTCTAAATTAAAATGTCATATTCCAACGTTTGAACAATAAACAATATAATGATTATATAATGCAAGTGTATCAAAGATGTTTACTATTAAAATAGTAGTGTAGCTGTAGCATATTCTTGGAATATATAGTATAAACACAATAACAAATCAATCAAGAACAAATTATAAATATGCGTATAAGATTCTACTCGATAATATATTTTTTTATTGGATGCTATATTATAATTTCAATAAGATCAAATAAAAATATTATTGCTAGTGGTAGACCTCGAACTTATACAACATTATTCAAATAAACTTGTTTTATTTTCCTAATTTCGATTCAATAATTTTGATCGGTTATACACTTTTTATTAGAATATCACATTTATATTAGTTTTTAAACTGTATCTACGAACTAGACTCGCATAAATTGGTCTAAATAAATATTAATTAAAGTTGATTCTTCTGGACTATTATATTTTTTCATGAAATGTGCGGTAGCTAATTGTTTTGTAATATAATTCAAATCAAACATATACTGCGTTATTTCCATTTCCAAAACAAACTACAAATAATATTAACATATTTGACATTTTATTATTATATTTCTGACATTTTAATTTGTCAGATGAAAATTTAAAACTTTGCAAGTCAGTAAATTATTATGAATACTTAATACTTCTATTATATTCAAATTTAAATTGATTATTAGCTAAAACTTGATAGTGCTTAGCAAAAATGTTATATATTACATTATTATTTTGACACTTAACATACTATTAATTATATCAGCCATATTTAATGCGCATTATTATTAGAATAGTAAATAAAAACATAATATATTCAACAAATATATCATATCAATTGGATCGTAACCCGAACGCAGAGATAAATGATACAATTAAAAAGACAAATTTAAATAAAAACTAGAACAATTGTTAAAATGGTGCGCAGCAAGTTTCATCCGCTTGTATGCGAAATACTATTGTTGATGATTGTTGTAAATCAAAATGGGCTTGCTGGGTTAAAAGTTACATATTCTTTTAGAAACTATGTATGTTCTCACTACATTTGCAGTTTATAAATATTGAAACAAAAGTAAAAAATGTCCATTCTCCGATGATTACAATAAGGAATGAACTTGAATTGGACATTTATTAAAGAATATCCGAAATCAGGCAGATGCAATTGACATACCGATCTCAAAATATATTTGCTAACATTTTTGGCACCTGTGATGGTATGGGAGATTATTTTGCTATAAAAATTGCTGCCACGCATTTCAATTGCTATCTTTATTTCCAATATTGTATTGAAAACAGCAACTGCTGCATAAAAATGTCTTTGGCACTGTAGCATTCTATTGCAATTTTAACACAGCTGCTATGAGGTGTTGGTGTCTTGCATTCCACAAGTTATACTTACATAACTGATTTAGTTGTTGGGTGTTTTTTGTTTGGTTTCTGGAATTTGGTATACTGTGTCTTTAGTGTCGTTCACTTTTTACATATCATGTTTAAATATTATCTTCATGTAAACTTGTCTAAAATTACACTTCGATTGTGAAGTTGTTAATAGAAGATTTTGATTTTTACTTTTCTTTGTAAGAGGAACCAATTCAGTTTTAGCCATACTCTTAGCCTTATCGAATGTAGTAATACCAGGTATGAAAGGGGGATAAAATTGTCCCATATGTGCACTGTAAGATCGTGTTCTGATTTAGAGAGTGCAGTCAGGGCAAACGTCAAGAGTACGTTGTTTTAAATTTAAATAAGAACGCTCTCGGCAATTTCTACTTTTTGTCATTTATCAACAGGCACAACTTAAATTCTTAATTAAACACATATTTTCATTTGTTTAAGTTTATTAACCATTGTATGTTACTAATTGCATTGAGCGTATAATTTACGCAATACTTACTTGTATACTTAAGTACATACTGCACTTATGCGATAAATAAATATTAAGGTCTTGGATACGGTTTGTGTATTTTCTGTTATTATGTAAAGTTTGGTAGAATTAACTTACTATTTTTACCAACGTGGTCTGTAAGTAACGAAAAAGGCATGATTGTCCAAACGTAATAAAAACTGTTTTCTTAATATTTTGGAGAATTTTAGAATTTGACCACGGTCTAATATAGGGAGTTTATAAATGAAACGGATTATGTAATCACTTTAAATATGCCGCTCTTTTAAAATTGTTCACTATACTACATATGTTTTCATATGTTTGCTTGACAACTGTCAAAAAATATAGTATAGTGGACAATTTAAAAAAAGCGGCACATTTAAAGTGATTACATAATCACATTCATTTATAAACTCCCTGTATAAGTTTGCATTGATTATATAATCTTACGGGATATATATACATTTTATAAATACTAGTAACGAAAAATTAACATAAATTT
This sequence comes from Tachinus rufipes, assembly GCA_963932245.1. Taxonomy (NCBI): domain Eukaryota; kingdom Metazoa; phylum Arthropoda; class Insecta; order Coleoptera; family Staphylinidae; genus Tachinus; species Tachinus rufipes. Next base: position 81,587,690 of record OZ010743.1, on the reverse strand, counting down.
AGATTATGCTATGTATTATTATGTAAATGTGTACTTATTAACTAATTATGTGTATTAATACACTGTATAATCACCTTAAAACATAAACTGTTCCCATCACTTTTAACTCAGCACTACATTCACTATTACCGATGAAAATTTCATCTGCGGTTCTCTAATTTGAATAAAATTTTACTTTTTTAGTCTATCACGCGTCAATCTTGAAAACAATGCATAGTGATTTTTGTTACTTTAGATGACAAACAATTTCTATAAATTAAAATAATACGTTTAAATTGATTTGAGTTCTCATTTTCAAGTGTACTTTAGAATAGAATAGATGATAAATACATACATTTTTATCTAAAATTTATAATGTAATGATTGTTTTATACAAATATAATATTTTTAATTGTTAATATCGCATTCTTCTTTAACGAATTAAATTATTGAAATGTGAAGTGTTTATTTCAAGACGCAATTACATACGAGAATCAGATAACTCAATTATATTTATAATACAAACAACAAAATATTTATTTATGAAATAATTTGTTATGAAATGATATTAAAAACTTTTATCTATATCCGAGATTGGCTAACCGTAATAAAATTTATTACTGGTGAAATAATGTCGGTTTTAAAGAGTTAATTAATCAATAGAATCATTTGATCATATTAATGATAAACAGATATATTTTGAAGATTTTTATTTAGAGGTTTTTCAAATTTGATTCTATAAAAATTAAACATTGCCTCATATAAGTAAAGGAAGGCAATGAAAACATATTTTTTTATTCTTACAAGCAGCGAAGGATGGTTTAAATTTTCTGATGAATTTGTTTAACAGTTTATATTGTAAACAATGCATGCATAAACTGCTAACTACGTTGTTCTTTTAGAATGAAGTGATGTGTTTGAAGAAATTTATTCTTATTCTGACAAAGAGAGCAATACATGTATGTAACTGCTGTAACATTCCAAAAAGTCGAGTGTTGTAAGATGAACGAAAAAAATACTTGCAGAATTAGTTAATGTGTCTAAATAGATAGTGGATGTCTAGAATACTCGCACTAGTTTTTCTTTTTCTTCTATACCGCTATACGCTACACTAAAAGTATACAAACAAAACCGCGTGATCAGCACGTGACGCCTGCATGCGAATGATCGTTATCAGGGGGCTAAATCTAGACCCCATTAAAGTGAGATTTTATACAAAGTGAAATATTTATAATTATGAATGTAATATCTGTATTTTTCTAATAATTATTAATATACCTAAACCTATACTCCATAAATATGTTTTTAATTTTCTATCTTTATAAATCAAATTTTGTTATTGCCTTGCGACCCTGTTCCTGTAGCTGTGTTTGAGCTGTACACGTGAGCAACGCGTGTATTTGTTTATTTCGAGTCCAACGTGGCTTTGCATAGACTATAGTGCTTTTTTAGCTAATAAAGGTTAGCGATTACTATTCGGAAGATTTTTCTTTATCTTCAGCCACTCTTACAATGTTTCCATAGTTCAGGCCTGTTCGTTGCCGTATGTTTCTTAGCCATGATAATTTTTTCTGGCGATTTTTTTTCTTTAATTTTACTTTTATGTCTAGTTGGGGTAGAAGGTATTTGTTGTTTTTTGGTATGATGTTTTGCGTGTTTGTATGGTGTTTAATGGTGTCCAGCAGTTTTCTCCCTTTGTTTAACTTTTAAAGTGCTTTTGTATTTGTGGTGTGATCGGTCTATGGGATGATTCTTTGATACATCTACATTTTGAATGCTTCTAGTAGATTCATAGCTCATGTCGTAAGCGTTTAAGATTCTGTTATTGCAAAAAATGTATTAAAAAATACTTAAAAAACCTATGTTAGACAAATAATGAATAATCCCGGAAAAAGCCATTTACATTCCGCGAAAAATATATTTAATAATAGTCCGGGAGCTAGCGTTGCATTTTTGGTAGTGATTTTATACAAATAATTTTTGGTTCTAGTAAATGATTAGGTATTAATGGTATCTGAAATAATAATCAGTCGACGCACTCGCGGTGGGGGTGTTGGTGAGAGACTGACAAAGGTGTAAAAAACAATAAATTTAAATAAATTTTATACCGCTCTAAACTTTGTACTGTTGATTCCTTATATAATAATTATTGTAAAAAAAAACAATTGGATTGTAAAAGAGGGATTATACAGGGCTGGTTAGCAGAACTCGCAATTTAACTTGTTTTTTAAATCGAGAATGAAATTTCAAGTGTAATAATAAGAAAATCCAAAACCTTCAATTGTCTATTAAATTTTAAAATTAAATTGTATTTTTTTTTTTTCAAAATATTTGTTTAAACTTTAAGAGTCATATTAATGTAGCAGCAGTACCAAACTGCTAGAAAACAATCTTCTTTAGTAGTCTCTAACTACCACACTCACTATTACTGGTGCAGCTGACGGTCGGATGTATTATCAGTAGAACAAAAACAAACAAACAAACAATATGGCTTACTCATTTCACAATCTTGACTGTCAACATGATTTGCTTCAAAGAAATCATAGGCTAATCCAACACTGGCTTCAACTATTACATGGTACATTAAGTTTTCAGGAAGATTTGTTTTTTTTTTTTTTTTCATAAAAGAGTATGGAGAAAAAATAGCATATATAAGCAGTTCAAATGAAGTAGTGAGTTTATTTATGATAACGTGTGGAAGACATCTGTAAGCACAAACTGACGAAATGATCAACAAAGTTGAAGATTTGGTGTTGGTTGACCGCTACGTTTCAGTTATTGCTAGAGAAATAGGTATGAATATCAGAACCGAGTGTTTTTAAAATACTATATGAAGATTTGGGAATGAGCTGTGTTGGGACGAAGAATTCTCAAGGTGCTTAGTGTAAAAATAGTGTGGACGACAACTTTGCGAGGAGAATTTGAATTGTAACTGGAGATGAGACCTGGGTACAATGGGTTCGTAAGGGCTCACTATCACCCAAGAAAGCGATAATGCTTTTTTTGCGGGAAAAGGGATGGCAACAGTTTTCTGGTATGCTAAGAGGATTTTTTTTAATTGAGTATATACCCCCAAAAAAAATGGACTACAATAACAGGAAATGTCTACAAAGACACATGTAACTCAAGTTTTTAGCGACTATACACGAAAAAAGACCTAATTTGTTCAAGAACTAGTCAATAATTGCGGTTTAAAAAAAATACAACATAATAATATTAGTTTGCTTCATTTTTAAAATATAAATTAATACTTTCATATAAATACATTTGGTTGCATATTATTTGCATATGTTTAATACTCGTAGAAAAATATGAACAGACATTTTCATGAATGAATTAAATATGGAATGATTTGTAAATTGCAATAGCAACAAACAACAGTGCCTTCTCTGGAAATTACAAAACTTGACGCCTATGATAGCAACAATAGCAAGTAGTATTATTATTATTACCTTGAACCTTCATTGCACGTTTGAATTAAATTTAGTATCAAGGGTGTTCATCTGCCAGCAAGTTTGACATGATCAGTTATAAATACAATCTCAACTCAATGGTATTAAAATCTTTTTATATCTTTATAATTAGTTTGACATTGCCAAAATTAATAAGACAGACGTTTTACAATTGCTTTGAATGAAAAAACAATTCATTATTGTAGGTATAATTAATATTCTTGACATGATTGTTTTTTTTTAATTTGAATAAAAATTATTTCAATTAAAACATCAATTGCATAATACAAAATTATTATTTGTTTGCAGCAAGAAGACCTTCATTTTATGTGTATAAATAATTAATTAATGCGTCACTAGCAAAGTTACAATAAAAACTAAATTCAATTATTTCGTTTTGGTAAATTATGATAAAACCATAATTTTGATAATACTATATAATTAATATGAATAATGAGATAAAAAAATAAAAATATCATGACTTGTATATGTAGTAAATGAAATCATATTTTTTCATTAAAACTGATAAGACAGAGTTTAAAGAGTTATCTATAAAATGTGTTTAGTTCATTTATAATTAGTTTATTACATTTGTTCAACGAGATCACATCAGTTATATTTGTTATGGATACCTTATTGGATAGGGTAAATATTTTTTAAATGTTTGTATACGTTAACTGTGGTAGAAATTATAAATTATCTTTCTTTTATGAAAACAAATTGAAATATTTTTAAATCTATTTAAACAATGCATTTATTATTTCATTATTGGTTTGAATAAATAATTAGTCGATAATAATATGTATTTACATAATATGATTACACATTGCTTTTAAAACTAAGTACGTACATACATGCATGTTCAAGTTCAAACAGGCAATGTTTATTTCATAGTGAACAAGTGTAGAGAATGGATTTCTTTAGGGTAATTATATATTTTTTTAATATTTTAAAAGCTGTAAAATAAAGTTTAATTAATATTTTATTCTAATCATATTTTATATGGTGTTTTCTATTTTGCGTTTATAATCACTTCATCGCGACACGCTGTTTAGTATTGACATGGGGTTTAAAAAAACTAACGCATATCGTAATGGAGTCATTACGATGCGAAACATTTTATTTTTAAAGATTGGTTACAGAAAAAAAGAATTAAATTAGTATATTTATTTTAAGGTTATGTTTTGACAAGTTAAATAACTAATCAAAACGTTTGTATTTGGATTATAAATTAAAAATGCAAAATAGTATAAAAACTCGTTTTATATTTATCTTAAAAAAATTGTCGGTTTTTTTTTAACTTGTGTCTTGTAGAACTCGTTTTTTAATATACTATTAAAGAAATATAAAATAATCGTATTTAATATGGTTTATGTTAAAAATATAATAATTATTATTTACTTGCAGTACATTTAACTAAATAAACGTATTTATTTTTAATCTATGTTGGCCTACATTAACACGAAAAATGTTATTATATTTAAGCTAAAATTAGTAAAAGATTACTCAAAGCTTTAACCTTAAAATGTCTTTCAAATTGATATTGTTCAAAACTATATAAATAATATTTTTTTTTTAATTATTTCAAATGATGTTTTATATTTTTATTATTTTATCACATCAACGATAGTTACTGATATGTGCTAAAAATTTGACCTATGACAATTTTTGTAACATTTTGGTAGATTAGATTACAAATGTTAAATACTTTTTATAAACATCAATTATTATATAATATTATAGTAAACACAAAAAACATATCAACATGTTTTTTTTATCATGTAGTTTAATTGTAACACACATAATGGTGGTTGGGTGCTGACTATGAGGTTTAGTCTTAAAAATACAAAAAAATCTATATAATATTTTTTTTAATCTGAAATTAATATTTGTGCTAGTTTATTATCATTGTATACAAAAAACTATTATGTATACAATATTTCTATAGCAGCGACACGACAAAATAGTACAGGGAGTTTATAAATGAATGGGATTATGTAATCACTTTAAATGTGCCGCTTTTTTTAAATTGTTCACTAAACTATTTGTTTTGACAGATCAACTTTGACAGCTGTCAAGCAAACATATGTAGTATAGTGGACGATTTTAAAAAGGCGGCATATTTAAAGTGATTACATAATCCCATTCATTTATAAACTCCCTGTATATAGAGTAAACATTATTTTTAATGTTTATTATAATTTGTCACTACTGTCAGATTTTAAGGTATGACGTCTATATATGAAATTGTGATTCACAGCCAATCAAATATCGCAAATAGTTTATATATTTTCTGAAAATTATGCTTTCGGTAGAGGCACGCGAAAAAGAATATATTTGAAGCCTTTTCCTGTAGAAGTTTTCATCTTTTATGTGTATTGGTATATTTTTTTTTATTTTAAAATGTGATATTTATTTATTACAGTTAATATGTCACAAAAACATAAAAAAACCTTTCATCAAGTGAAACAACACTTGCTGAAACTATCACCCTTGATTGATAAATGTAATAACTATTAAGATACGCAACCCTTGGAGAAAATACAGTTCATGAGCTATAGATGGCAATGACACAAAAATTTATATTACGTAAATTCTGTTCACAATTGCAATGACATAATAGTGTATTTGCCGATATGTATAAGTAAATTGTTTATGGCAAACAAATCTAGTCTTCAATGTGCCGTTTGTGAATATTGACCTTGAATACTAAGTCTCGGGAAATACTGAATGTGGAAGTTTATTTCATGAGTCGATAGTACAGTTAAAAAAATCTTATACTGCGTACACACTTACAACAAACTGCCGCAACACAACACCGTCGTGTAACATACTCGCGCAACAAAGTCCCATTGTTTTGCGTTTTATGCCGTCGGATCAAAGAAATTTGATTCTGTGTTGCGGAGTGATGTTTTGCGAGGATGTTGCGCGACGTTGTTGTGTCGCGGCACATTGTTGCAAGTGTGTACGCAGTATTAGAATTAATATTTGTTAAAATTCCTAAAAAATCTTGTACTACGAGTAAATATTTGCAATATTGATTTTGCTAAAGAAGTTTTTTTTTTTTACTTTGACAATTAAATTTATTTATATTTATATAGGCTCAGCCTATATGCAAAAACATTTGCTAAAGGCAAGTAAAAAAATGATTCGCTAAAATGTGAAAAAAAATACAACTGAGAAATGTCTTTTTTTAACAAAAAAAAACAATTTTTTGAAAGTGGATTGTAATGGTCATAGCAACTGTTTGAAGTTATTTACTACATTTTTAATTGATCTCGCTAAATCCATGATCCTCCACGTGCACGATCTAAACTAAGCCGCTTATCTTGATATTTAAAAAAAACGGATATTTGTTAAGACAAATCAATAAATATTTATTTCATTATAAAGAGGAAGGTATGCCATCAATATTAAAACGATATGAGTCAAATGGCCACCACGGGTACGGTTGCAGTACCACATTCTTTTCATGAAATTTTTCATGACCAATTCGCACATTTGCGGCTGTATGTCCTCAATAACTTCACGAATTTCATCTTTAAGGTCTTGAATCGATTGTAGAGCATTGGCATATACCCTCGCATATACCTTATCTTTCACGTGCGATTGTTTCGTTGCTTGTGTGGCACGTAGCGCCGTCTTGCTGAAAATAAACGTCGTCCGCATCAATATCTTCCAATTACGGCTATAAAAAATCATTAATCATAGCTCGGTAGCGCCATCTATTCACCGTAACAGTTGCACCGGCCTCATTTTGGAAAAAGTAGGGTCTAATCACACCGCCAGCCCAAAAGCGCAGTGACACGTTGACACGTTGAGGATGAAAGACTTTTCAACAATCAACCTTAGATTTTCTGAGCCCCAAATGCGACAATTCTGCTTATTAACGTAGCCTCCGAGGTGAAAATGGGCCTCGTCACTGAAGATGATTTTTTGATGAAATTCCGGATCATTTTGATGCATTTGAAGGACCCAATCAGCGAAGATACGACGTTTATGGTGATTGAACGGCTTGAGTTTTTGTGTTAACTGAACTTTAATAGACTGAAGTTTTTATGCAAAATACGGTGTAATGTCGTTTGTAGAATGTCTAATTCCAAAGATTGACGAGGAATCGATAAACCTGGGTTTTCTTCAACACTATGTGCTACATTAGTAATATTCTCATGTGTTCTTGAGCGATGCACACGGTTTTGATTCTTCACATCACAAACTCTCAAACCGAGAAAGTGCTTTACGACGACCAAAAAGTGCTTTAGTTTTGCGAACTGTAACTGAAAAGTTTCCACTATTTTTGTAGTGAATTTTAATATTTTCAATGGCGTAGTTTTTACTTGTCGAATGTCAAAAGATAATAGCTTCAAAATTGACAGCTGCCCAAATAGCCTGCTATTCAAAATGAAACTTCTTATTGGAAAACCCTTTACTTTGAAATTGATACTTTGAATTTTAAAATCGATATCAATTAATAACGTTTTTGGATGACAGCATTTTTTTTAGTTAAAAATATTTAAGTGTGTTTTCTCTTGGTTTATTTGCAATAAGTCAATTCATTGATAATGCGAACATAAACAGTAAAAATAATACAAGTTAGTATAGCAAATTGAGTTTTTTTTTAAGAATTTGCACTGTGTGCAGCTAGTGTTGTCATTCAAAAACATTATTGGTTAATATAGATTTTAGCTAAATTGGTGAGTACGGACCATTGTGACCATTATGTTTTAGTACATTGATTGAACTATTATCTAATTAATTTGTATAATTATATTGAAAATATGCTTTAAAATTATATATGTAATTGGCACTGGCAATTCGGTCGCTGAAACAGTATTATTGTTAAAGTATTTGCCTTGATTAAAGTATGGTGCGGAGTCCAATGAAAACTTTAAAACAAAATTTATTGAATTAATTAGAGTATGTAGTTTATGGGCTTTTGCCTCGGCTTATACGTTATATGCACTTTCGTCGTTTTGAAAGTGCTAGAATACTGAAAAAATCTTTTGGTTGTATGTATACTCACTCCTGTTCGGCATGAATTACTACAACATTACTTTGAAATTCCTTTTTAGTTGGCGTCAATTTAATTCTGGCGTCAATTGCTTTGGCATCCACTTTGCTGACACTTTGTTGAAATAGAGGATGTTATGCATAATGTGGTTTACAGAACCATGGTTCATATTTATAACTTGAGCAATTTTATCAAAGATAATCCGACGATTTTCTTTCAAAATGGTTTCAACTGCCTAAATTGACTTAGGCGTCACAACATTATTTGTTTTACTAGGTCGGGTAATTCCATTTTTAAACTTTTGCGTTATTCATACACTTGCTGGAACATGAATTTTCATATTGTATCTTTCTTGAATATCATTAGATTTCACTGTTTTTTGTGCAAGAAACGAATAAGAAAACGATTATTAGCAAGGCCTTTAACATTTAAAAAAAATATTTTTGCTAACTTGTAACGCAATGTTTCATTTGATGCATTTTATGGCACTCTTGAGGTTTTTATTTGCCTCGCATATATCATTTATTAAAAATAAGTAATTAATGACCTAATCTATAGATTAGTTTAATAAGTACAAATAATTATAATTACAAACTATAATTGCCATGATAAACATATTAATTGTAAGTGTTTTAATCTACAGGTTCGGGGACATTCAAGAGCTTCAAGTGGATCAAGAGAGTTCCGCGAGGCCACTAAACAGGATGCCCTCAATAATCTACAAAAAGAGCTGGCCAAGTTAGCAGAGAAAGCAGTACCACAAGAACAAGAGTTAGTAAGAAAAGAAATGCATGGATGTGCAGAACTTTTTGAAAGGTTTCTCCAAGAAGAAGGACCATCTGTGGATTGGGATCGAATTGAAAAACTACCTAATGATGCGGTTAAAAATTATACTACTTTAAGTACACCAACTACAGATTTAATACATAAAATGCTTCAAAAATTAGTTGTGGTTAAATTGAATGGAGGCTTAGGAACTTCAATGGGTTGTCATGGACCAAAATCTGTTATCACTGTGAGAAATGATCTAACATTTTTAGATTTAACAGTACAACAAATTGAGGTATTATTAATACTAATTCAACTCAGTACATTACTGAAGAATATTGTTTTTTAGCATCTAAACAAAACGTACAAGACTAACGTTCCTTTAGTATTAATGAATAGTTTTAACACTGATGATGATACTGAAAAAATCATCCGCAAGTACAAAAACTTACAAATTGAAATTCAAACGTTCAATCAATCTTGTTATCCGAGAATTAATCGAGACACATTGTTACCAATTGCCAAAAATTATGAAATTGATGATGATTTGGATGCTTGGTATCCACCCGGTCACGGCGATTTTTATAAAAGTTTCCAAAATTCTGGGTTGCTCAGCAAATTTTTAACAGAAGGTCGTGAATATTGTTTTATTTCTAATATTGATAATTTGGGTGCGACGGTAGATTTGAATATTTTGAATTTGTTGATGAATCCCAAAGAAGGCAATGCACATGAATTTGTTATGGAAGTTACAGATAAAACTAGAGCTGATGTTAAAGTAAGTAATATGTTAATTTATATATTATAAACTAAAATTAATATTTTTAGGGTGGTACTTTAATAAATTACGAAAATAAATTAAGACTTTTGGAAATAGCACAAGTACCTCCAGAGCATGTTGATGATTTTAAATCGGTAAAAACATTTAAGTTCTTCAATACGAATAACATTTGGGCTAAACTAGATGGTATTATATAATTTTATATCTAATGTTGATGGATGACTAATTCTGTTAATTTTAGCAATTGATAGAGTATTAAATCAAGGTTCCATGAATATGGAAATTATTGTTAATAATAAAACTATCAAGCACAAAGGAAATAATCTCAATATTATCCAATTAGAAACAGCAGTTGGTGCTGCCATGAAAGTGTTTGATAATGCTGTTGGTATTAATGTACCTAGGAGCAGATTTTTGCCTGTGAAAAAGACATCAGATTTACTTCTTGTTATGAGTAATTTATATAGTTTGAAAAATGGTTCTTTGGTTATGTCACCACAAAGAATGTTCCCTACTACACCATTAGTGAAATTAGGTGATAATAATTTCTCTAAGGTAAAGGATTTCCTGACTAGATTTGCAAATATCCCAGACCTAATTGAACTGGATCATTTAACTGTATCTGGTGATGTTACATTTGGAAGAAGTGTTTCATTAAAAGTAAGTATAATGTTTATGAGATGAGAAATGAACTAAAGTCCAATGCCCTTCTTAGAATGTTAATGACACTTTTATGTTTTTTTCAGGGAACTGTAATCATTATAGCAAATCATGGTGATCGCATTGATATACCATCTGGTGCCTGTCTCGAAAATAAAATAGTATCTGGAAATTTGCGTATTTTGGACCATTAGTAAATTAAATGCGTTCTATTTTCCGATATATCCCCATGTGTTTTGTACGTATATTATGAGATTAAGAAAAGAGGTGTATTTTTATATGTGCTATATTCATTATAATGTTTTATAAAAAAATTATAGCCTAGTCAAAATTTTTACATTTATATTTTAAAAACCTTTGTCTAGTTTGCTGAAATTTCAAGTTTATAACAGTTTATATTTAAAAGAAATATTATTATTTATGTTGATATATAAAGAACTATTTTATTAAATGATTTTTTTTAATATATTATTATACCCATTGCAAAATATGTAAGTAGTTAATTCAGATTGTATTGATCTCCATTTATTAAAAGGGACCGGCCTGCGGTGATACCAAAAATGTAAAAGTAAATTATTTATTTATTACTTAAGACAATTCTTCAACGCTGCTTCTACAAATAATTTGATAATCGATTTATTTTTTTATCAGTACATTTAGAAAAGATTAAACTGATACGTCGAAGTCTTTTTGTGAAATTATATTTGCAAATAGCAACAAAATGCATTCAAAAATACAGAAAAACGCATTTATTTCTATATTTGATGAGTTTTTTCGGCTATTTCCTAACTATTATTTGACTACAAATCAAGGTAGCGGCCGGTATGTTCTTAACTGAGGCCATTACAAGTATGAATATATACAGTTTAAAAATACAATAATTAACATATAAAATTACTAATATAGTACTAAAAATAAAAACATTTAATATACAGAAGATCACGATTGTGTGATGTGAAGGGCACGACGCAGAGTATTCAGAGAATCCCTAAAAAAATCTTCATTTGCCTCATTAGCATGCCGCAAAATACGTGTAGACGCAGAATGTCAGAACGTCTATATGGGACATGAAATAAATAGTCGCTGCGTAAAACACGAGCAGGAAAATGTATACCAATTGAGGTAAGCAAGTCGAGACAATCAATAATTCCATGAAGCACTTTAAAAACTAACGTTACGTCAAAGTTAAAAGTCTTTTCTCAAGAGTGGTCAAATTAAAAATTCCTCGTAGCTGCCAAAAATGTTGCATTTATATGCTAAGAAACGAAATTTTTGTTTTAATGTGTTAACTTTTTCCTTACCTACTGAGGTATATGGAGACCACACATTAGAGCAATATTTGAGTTGTGAGCTTACTAAGGCGTAAAGAATAACAATGGTTTTAGGATCACGAAACTCTTTGGAATTGCGCTTGACAAAGCCTAACAGCTGATATGCTTTAGCCACAATCATATTGATATGCGAAGTAAATGATAAGTTAAGAGTCTAACGTCACACCTAAATCACGAATAGTGTTAACCTTCGACAGCGGTTCAAAAGGTCTGCGCCTCCTTATCAAGTAGTGCGGCATCGTCTTATGTATGAAAGTTCACTACATGTGTTGATAAAAATATTGAACGTCAATATTTCCGATTACAGAGCGGTAGACAAGTGTCTTGTAACTAGCTTTTCAAAAACTTTTGCCAACCTATAAAATGGATATAGGCCTATAGTTTTTAACTTCATTTTTGGCATCAGATTTATGTATTGAAGTGATAAAAGCTTGTTTCCAGTAAGTACGAAAAGTATCAGTGGTTAGGTTAGGCTTAAGGCAAATGCACACTTGTTAAAGAAAGAAGCAGTCAATCTATCAGTCCCTGGACGGTTGTTGGACTTTAATACTGATAGTTCATCAAGTACGTCAGATATTTTTAGAACAAGACGCGATTCATTTATATGAGTATGAATAGGTGGTAAGGTATAGTTATTGGGTAAACCCGTAAATGTAGATCCAGTATACCATCACTAGAGTCAATTTGAGAAACACCATCTATAAAAGTAGAAGGAATCTGCTTGCTACTACGTTTAGATTTGACGTATCCCCAAAAAGCCTTAGGGTGTGGCCACAACGGCGATCCGACCATCGAACAGCGCTCCGACCATCGAACAGAGCTCCGACCATCGAACAGCGCTCCGAGCATAGCACACTAAAATGTGTGCTAAGCTCGGACCCTCGCACACCGCTCGAGCTTCGTATTTATATGAACTGAAACTTTTTTATCGGCGTGAGAGTAAAACTATTTAGTAATTAAAAAATATAATGTATTAATTTTACTCTCACACCGCTAAAAAAGTTTCAGTTTAATATAAATACGAGACTCGACCGGTGTGCGAGGGTCCGAGCTTAGAACACATTTTAGTGTTCTATGCTCGGAGCGCTGTTCGATGGTCGAACGTTGTTGTGGTTTTACTTTTTTTTATTAAGAGGAAGAGTATGTGCGGAGGTTAACAGAAAAGTGTTCCTAATAATATGAATGTTTGTTAAGTTCCTTCTATGTTCTACATCCTGGAGAAGCTCTTTTTTTTTAGATTTTATTAAGAGGCTTATGGCTAACTTTTTTGAAAACCAGGTTCAGGTGTTGCTATTTGCTGTCTTGAGGTTGTTCGATGCTGCTCTCAAAGTTTTGTCAAAAACCTTGCTGATATTATAAATGTATTAATAAACTCGTAATGTGGCAAGTGAATAAATAAAGGCAAGAGTTGCTAAGTAACTAATACTGTAACTCCAGGTGTATCGTTTTTGTGGCGAATCATACAAGAAGTCTTGGTAATACGGCTTCTTCGAAAATGTTGTTTATTTGAAACGATCACAGAAATCCACGCCTGTGTTGGCGACTGCTGATAACACTGCTTGAGCGCTGTCGATGTCTCGACAACAAGCACTCTCTCGCTGTGTTAATGCAATTGTAAAATAGCTCATTAGTGTCCAGATCATTCCTAAAGAAAGTACCCTGCTAGGTCAACGAATAATGTTAACGACCCATCCATCCTCCTGAACAACCGGATTAGATCATAAAAATATTTCCAAAAAGTATTTACTGCTTTCCTTTCAAGAGCAACACGCTCCCGGGCCTTGACGCACAGAACCGTTCTGATGCACCGTCGCAACAGGTGGTGCAAACTCGGAACAAGTGGGGGCGTCGCGCTCTCTGTGAAAGGTACATGGGGCGTCAAGCACAGAATTGTTTGGAACCGTCCAGAACAGTGACAGGAAAGCATCTATTGTGGCACACCTGGGATTCTTCATCTACCAATCAGACAGCAATAACTATTTTTAAATAACGAATAAGCACTGAGTATTCCCCACTAAGAAATGGAAGGGCGACTACAAGAAATTTTTCAAACATATTTGAGTTTAAATATTTTGTATTAACAAGTAGTTATAAACACGATCGATATAAGATTCTATGCTCTCGATACACACTACATCTATTAAACCAAATTAATTGTTATTTAGTTTTTATGTTTTGAAAATAAACATTTTGAAACATTTGTGAATTTTATTAAAACGGACTTACACAACTGTGAAGTCAGCAACAAGCGCTTCTATGAATCAGTTTTAAGTAATTATTATTTATAGTGAGCTCAGTTAAATGGTGGTTACTCTAATCACAGAACAGCGTAGCCCATGAGGTGTGTGAAATGTAAGCACAAAAGAAGGATGCTAAAACGGGCAAAATCTTGAGTGCAACAAAGACAACATAACTTTTGTGTATATTAAGTTGCCTATTATACCAACCAATCTATTTTTGGGTTGCTATACGTGGTATCATTATTGGATTACGTTGATTGAATGGTAGTTTTGCGTGCATTAACTTTTTACTCACTTTAAGTAGTTTGTTTTCGTCAATAAAAGAGTTTCATTTTAGCAATCAACTTGATTTGTTGATCAGAATATTGTGTTTTCAAGTTGTATATATCACTTTTGAGTTCTTCTGACTGTGCAATTTGAAGAAGTGTTGTTGTAGCCTTGTTTGTAAATGTATTAGATGCAGAACGATACATTTTTTTTTTATTTTCATAGCAAAGATCATTTGGTGATAATATGGTTATTTTCATCAATTATTGGAAGAGCTACTACTTCTTTTGCTTAAAAAACATTGTTTTACCTCTTCTATTGATGGTTATTTTTCTTGGTTTAATTGTAGACACCTTGGGCTATAGCAGCACAAGGTTAATTTCTTGAGTTGTGCTGAATTTGCACTATTATATGATATCAGCGTCTTTGCAAACTGGTTGTATTTAAATTGCATGTACCTTGCGCTATATGTCTAAAAGCTTGAGTTTTATTAAGGGTTGATGTGTTAGATTGCATAGCTGTTCATGATGCTCTAATCATTTTGCTCATCGGCGACAATAGTGCCACAAATCAATTTTTGTAAATATTGTAATACAGTATACAAATTAAAATTTTATCTTTAAATAGTTTGAACTTTTAAAAATAATTAGAATTTTTATATAGTAATAGAATATTTTCAAACTTTGTATCGTGTTAAACATAAACAATTAAAAGATAAAATTTGAGTTTTTATACTGTAATACAATATTTGCAGAAAATGAGTTGTGCCACTATTGCCGCTGGTGAGCGATTTGTCTTCATCACCACATCTCAAAAGCATATATTCTTAGACTTTCTGCTGCTCATGCTGTACAGGTTTCTGTCTCATAAGTAAACACGGTAAATACGACAGTATGGACTAGAAATTACACTTGTGTTGCGTGTTATATTATGGTCGTTTTATAATGTGATTAGCACATAGTGAATCTTTCCAGCTGTATATGGCGTCGAATTTTGGCTTTGCAGCAACCCTGATTATTGTTTACAGTTCTTAGGTATATAAACTGCTGGACTACTTTGTATTTGCCAATTTGACGTTTATTTGGCTTGTTATTATTTGCACGGGCAACTATCATAGCTTTAGTTTTTTTTTTAATATTAATTTTTAGTCTATAGTCTAGGCTGATACTCTTTAGTTTTTTTTAATTAGGGGTACTAATTTATCTTTGCTTAATGCAAGTAGTAGCGCATTATCTGCAAATCTTAGATTGGAAAACTTTATTCTCTTTATTTATGACACCATCTTCCCATGCGTCTAAAACTATGCTCATAATATATTTGCTGATTAAGTTGAATAACACTGGTGACAAAATGCATTTCTTTTTTTGATTTTACATTGTTCTGATAGATGGTTTTCGATCTATACCACGGCAATATTATCTTTATAGATATTATTTTATAATAGTACCAGAGGATTTGGTGCACCTATTTGAGTTAAGTTAAGCTATAATTTATGCTATTTGATCATCTTATTGAAAACTTTCACATAGTCTACAATACATACGTACGTAGCCGTATTCTTGCTGTTTCAATTTTGCGCAAATTCAGATTGCATATTCTCCTTGCTATAGAGATTTTTACAATATTTTCTTCATATTTTGAATACTATAATAATAATTTATTGTCTATATTTGGCACTAGAACACTATTTGTGTCACATATTGCTCATGTGCTTGGTTTATATTTACGAGATATTGATTTAATTTTTATGAAAATATCTTTGATCTGTATCGAGTTTGCATATTTTCTAGTTTCAATTAGTTGTTCAGTATTGTTTGATGGTCGATTTTTGCGCCAATTGTGTATCACACAGAGTTAATGTAATTACACTCTTTTGGATTAAACTTCTTGAGATTTTTTTGGGATTTGTTGTCTGTGTTAATTTACGGTTTAGGCTTATCTTTTTATATGCTTTTCGTTTTGTGCGGAAGGTGCAGACTAAAAGTTGGTGGTCGAGCTGCAATCTGCTATATGTACGCCAACGGGTTTATTTTTGTTTGAAATCAATTATGCAGTAGAAATGATTTTTGGGTAGTTTTATCGGATAGATTTTGATACAGATAAAAATAAATTTGTTTGTTTATAAAAATATAATCTATTTGGCATTTTGCTTTATTTAGTGACATTTTTGACGTTGTATATGTGGTATTAGTAATACTATAGTTATTATCTATGCAAAATTGCAATATTTTATCTCTTTTTTTATTTTTTGTTTTAATTCCATATTGCTCAATAATTTACGAAGGTGATCGTTTGTGCATAAGACTTTTTTATTAAGGTTGCCTAATGCTTACGATTTTGCTATTAGGATTTATAACTACGTCACTTGCCTGTGTTGTAAATGCATATACTTAGATTATGTTGCATTTATGGGTAGTGTGATTATGCGTTTGCTTATAATATTGTATCCAATTATAGTGCCTCCAGTGTGTTTTGGCAATTCTAGCAATCTTAATCTTATAACTTTTCAGTTTAGCTTACCCGGTTGTAGTAGTCCTTATATATTATAAGTAGCTAGTTGCGTTTTCTTATTGGTCGTAGATTTTGCATGTAAAGCCTAGCGGACCACTGTCACATGCCCAGTAGCTGATTTGACACTGTCTACCTAAGGCGTAGCAGTGCCGATTGTTAATTGATTTGCCACACAAAAATAGAAGTCAACATACATTTCTGCTTTCATTAATAGTGCATTATGGTTTCATACTTTTCTGCACTACAGTGCTTTACGTTAAAGTAGTGCTAACCTCTCCTGGAAATGTCTGCTTATAAACTATTTGGAAATCATTCTTGGTCGCATTATTACTCAAACCCGAGACCCCTGGTGTATCAGTCGAGCACGCTAACCACTACATTACCTGAGCGCTTCAAGTTATACTTGAAACTTATTCAATATATTCAAACGATTCTAGTTAGTTTTTAGACATACTAATACTAATACTAATACTAATACTAATACTAATACTAGTACTAATACTAATACTAATACTAATACTAATACTAATACTAATACTAATACTAATACTAATACTAATACTAATACTAATACTAATACTAATACTAATACTAATACTAATACTAATACTAATACTAATACTAATACTAATACTAATACTAATACTAATACTAATACTAATACTAATACTAATACTAATACTAATACTAATACTAATACTAATACTAATACTAATACTAATACTAATACTAATACTAATACTAATACTAATACTAATACTAATACTAATACTAATACTAATACCAATAGTTAAAATGTAATCCTAATTTTAACTTGATTAATACTTAAATGCCGTGTTGCCATATCAAAGCAAACGCTTAGTAATGTTTTGTGTAAAAAATATACTTGCAAATATACGCCAAACTCTTAACAGCTCTTTTGCGAAAAAATTAGTAAATTAAAAATATACATTTTTACACAATTTGTTATACATAGAGCGCCCTGGACTGGTGTTTTTTATATGTAACTTTCAACTCTTGATGCTTAGAATCAATTTACAATTGTTTATTTTTTAGCATCTTTTATTCGCTAACATTTTACATATCTTATAGGCCACGCTGTTCTAGGATTACTGTATTTAAATTGTTGCTGATAACAAACTTTATTAATAACCTAAATACTTTGCAACATTGGCGTACTAGTATTGTAGATCTTTGCATTTTCTATAAATATTTTTATAAACATTGTTTAAAAGAAATACATGACATACGAGTATTGAATGTAATATTGACATATTTTTGATCTCTTATAAAATGATGAAGTATTAGAGAGTATACAGAAGACTAAAATGTAAAAAAAATCAACACCAAGATTAATAAGAAGGTAGAAAACATGGAGAAAAAGAAGTTTGTAGAATGCAGTATTAATTTAATATAATATTTAAATTTAATGTAAAATTTGATGATTAAGTGGAAGAACAGCTTTATAGCTGAACTTTGCTCTTTTATTGACTTAAAATAAGATAAATAAATAAATAACATCTAAACAAATATTTACTTGTAATACAAGGCTTGTTAAACATTCTAACAATTATTCACGGACAGTTCAAAGATAGGACCAACACCTAAGACCCTCTAATTTTTTCAACCTTAACAGGACTATAGACAAAGAAAAATTTTCAAACTTATAACTATAATCTGCTTAAATACACAGACTGCTTATTTATCTTGTCATAAGTTTGATATTTTTGTATGGTTTTATTTATTGAAAACTTTATGTTGATAATATTTGTCCTGCAATGGTTTGGAGTTTAAACTTGAAGATAGAGCAAATATTGTGCAGTTGCAGAATTAAAAAATGAGAAAGTTGGTGGTAATATTTCTGTTGTTGATGATAATGCAAATTCACATGCGGGTGCCAAGAAATGTTAACATGGGCGCGGAATAGTTAACCCATGAATTAGTTCTTGAATAGTTTTGTGCATACAGATTGTTTTGTGGATTGCGGTCTGAATAAAAAAAGTTATACAAAAAGAATTAAAAAAATTAAACTATACAAATATATCTGAGATAATTGCATGTATTAAAAGTTAAGTAAACATTTTTTTATTGATTCTATATATATATATATATATATATATATATATATATATATATATATATATATATATATATATATTATGAAAATAAAAAATGTATTAGTTAGTAGGTAGTTTAAAAACAACAAAAGATTAATTATAAGTAATGTAGTAGCAGTTGTTCTAGATTTATTTAATCATAACTATGAAAGACGTATTTTTAATAGTAACAATGTAAACATATAAACTATTTAAATTCTATTGAGGACTGTAATTGCTATTAATTTTAATTAACTTATTTTTATTTTTATTAATAGCAAGTCTGGTTGCATACAAAATATAAGCAACACCGATTGAATGTCATTTGTTGTCATGGCGTCCGGAGCTGTCAAGTGATAATTTTTGTTTTCTGTGCTGAACACATTCAATTGTTTCATTTAAACGGTAGCAGACCGACAATCGAAATGGTCCACAGATAATATTTCTCGTTCGTCCATATCCTCGCTTGATAAGCAAAGCAGATCAATAAAAAGTGCAAATAATATTCAAGTGGATTATTCATAAGGCTCCCTCCCGCACCACTAACCACCCAACCCCTTCAATTGTTTTGTTTAGTCAATTCAGTTATGATAATCAATGGTAGTAAGCCATGGATGGAGAGAGCATAGGTTCTGTACTCAGCAAATCTCAGCGGATGATTCTTGGAGGTTTCGTTCTCTTGCTAGTCGATGTAATATGGGTTTCTTCATCAGAATTAACCAAAGTAAGTAGCATTTTTAATACAAATGAAATTACTACAGAAAGTATGCAAACTATAGTTATTTACGGATATTATACATATATTATATGATAGCTTTATCATTATAATAATTTTATTCATAATATGCAAAATTGTGCAAGGATTCTTTGGAAGTTATATATTATATTTACTAGCTTTCATCGCAATAAATAATTTAAATAGTTACCTAACGTATGAAAATTTTATTTAGTTTTTTTAACAATGGTGCTTTTATTTATTATGTTTTTTATGTATTTATGTAATAAATAAATGGTATGCAGTATTCAACTTTGTTGTTTAAAACTACATTATAAAAATTATGTATGAACATATGTATAATTATATCAGTTTGAAATGTATGAATGTAACTAAAAAACTGCCTATGTATAATTTTTTTAAATAATTTTAATTGAGAGTGTTGTGTTGTACAGTTTGGGAACATTAAATTTATTGGTGTTGTAACTGTCACTAGCAATATTTTATACAGAAATACAGATTAAAAAGTTGAATCCAATTGGATTGTTTTAAATATTTATTACATGTCTACCTACACGTTATGTTACATTTAATAATTGTCTCGCAAAATTAAACATATTTCTAATTATTTTATTTCAGTATATATACCATCATGAACAATTTGAGAAGCCATTTTTTTGTACATATGTAAAAACTTCTATGTTTACGTTATATCTTCTGGGGTTTTGTTTTTGGCCACCATGGAGAGATTATTGTAACAAACCAAATAATTATACGGTAAGCCATATTTTAATTATTGTATTATACATATTTTTAATGTATTATTTAGTTTATAGATCCAGAACAAGAAGATGAAAATTTTTATTCTGAAGCAAATACAAGTTTGGTGAGTAAATAAAAAATAGTTATATTATATTTATATGGATTCAAAATAAACAAATTTGCAAAAATTTATAGAAACTTTCTGAATAGGTAATGTAAATATTAATGATAACATTGTTATGGAGTTATATATTAACTGTTATGAACGGTTTTAATATATTTATGTAGGGGTATTGCAGTGAACATTGTTTTAATGTAGTAAATTTAATTTATAGGGATTGGAATACTAAAAATATTAAAATACAATTTTATTGTAAGCAATAATAATTAATTTTTATAATTATAATTTTGTGTTGACTATAATTTAAAAATAAAGTCAATATTATGAGATGTAATAAAGAAGAGAAAAGGCAGAAGTATAATGTTAAAATAAGAGACAAGACAATAGAAGAGATGACTGATTTCTGCTATTTTGGAAGTAGAACTACAGAGGACAACAGAAGCTAGCTTGATATTAATAAAAGAACTAATGAAAAAGTATTATAACTAGTTGAATAGAAAAGAAACATATGGAAAGTATTTCAGACTTAGGAACATATTCTTAGACTACTAGTTACAGACGGGAGAGCAAAAGGAAAGACTTGCAAGATCAAGATTGGACCATACAAGACATACAACCATAAAGAAATGAAGCTCAGAACAGGACAGAATGGCAACCACTCTATAGAATTCAAGAAAAAAGAAAATGTGTTATATTATTTTATTATTGTTATTATTATTTTTAAAGCTAAAATTTGTTGACTCAATTCTGTAACAACAAATGAAATGTAAATAAAACAAGCCATATGCTTACCATGGCACTGTCATATCAATTGCAAAGTAACATATAAATGTCAAAGGTGACATCGAATTAATGATCTATTTATTGTTTATATTTTTTAAATATTTATATCAATTAACAATTAAAAAAAATCTTTAGGTGCATTATGTAATACAACTATAATTACAAAAGAAACATATAAAATGTTAACAAATTACTGGTTGAAAATGTACACTATTGGTATAAACCAACAAAAAAGTCTTATTGCCATAGATGTATCATATTTTTTTGTATAATTAAAATTTTAAGGTGTAAAATCGTTTTTTGTGATTTTCTATCTTGTTTTAATTTGGTGCTTTTACTATTTTAGTGTATTAAATACTGACATTTTATTGTTTTTACATTAATCTTATCTGAACAGTTTTAAGTTAGAATCTGTAGTATCTACAAACAAAGACAACTTGGACACCTCTAAAAAAACTCAATTTCTTACTGTTTCAAAATCTTGAGGTATCATCAATACCAAATATTAAACTAAACAACGCATCCATATCTAAATCTTCAATTTGTGTTCTAGAGGTTATAATCTTCTCGTTATTGATATAGCTTTGAAATCTATCTAGAAAACTCCCCGAGTAAATATGTCTTAATCTTTTAAGAGGGGATATTTAATGGTTAACTACACGAAAACAAAAATAATGATTATTGATTGACTAGAAGAACCAATGTATCCGTTCTAGCCGAAATAAACGAACTACAATACCATCAAAAATCATATACTCGCGGATTCTAAGTTACTTCGGTCACATTCAACGAAGACCCATCAAAAATCTGGAACGGCTCATAGTACAGGGCAGAGTAGAAGGTTCCAGGCCAAGAGGTAGATCTCTTCAACGTTGGGCTGATCAAGTTAAAGAAGCCACCAGCTCAACAGTCTATGATGCAGCAACACGGTCACGCAATAGAGAATCAAATGGGCCACAGCTAATTGAAATGACATGTCAGTCATGGTCACGACTCCTCTGACAAGAGGAAATACGAAGAAGAAGATTTAATGGTGCGCTAGAAACATGACCGAATTGAGACAACACTTTATCGTAACCATCATGTCAGACAGCCAAGTGGCACTACAGGCAATACGCCCACCACTAATAAAATTTAAACTGGATTGTATAACCAGTCTGGAGGCATTAGCCATAAACAAAAGGGTATAGAAGGTAACCTTAAGGCAGACCAGCTTGCCAAAAAAGGCAACCACAGAGGTATTCATTGAACTAACTTGAACCTGTTTTCAGGATTTCAAGAGACCGATAAACAAATAATGATACAAAATCTGTCAGTGTGTGAAGCACACAAGGCTATTCCTAACATGACCATTACATTACTCAAACTACGGTAATGCAGATGAGCTGAACAAAACTGAAAAAGTGCCGTCGTTAAAAAAGGCGTAACTGCCGCTAATGTTGATTTTAGAAAATCGAAAAAAAAATGTTTGTGTTAAATATCGTTGAATTGAATTATTTTCTTGCAATAATAAATCTGTTTTTGATTTGTTGCAAGTATTAGCTTTAAGCTGAACGATCTAGCAAAATTACTGAAACTTTCAAGAATATTTAGCATAAAAGTTGTAACTAGTCAGTATACTACTGCCTTATATTTCACATTTTGAAAATAGATAAAAACAATCACTACCAACCCACTAAAGGAATAAACAATTTTTTTCACAAAACTGTAGTTATGGCTTTTTTCTAATGACAGCAGAAAAGCTTATACTACTTATAACTAAACCCTGTGGTCCAAACAAACACATGCATAGAATGGGAATTCAAACTGATCCCCTATGCTGCTACATCTGCTGAGTGAGTGCGAGGCTTTCAAAAGCTATGCAATTTCTTTGTTGGCAAGCACAACTAACCAAAGAAGAGCTCAAGACAGTCTTTTGGTTTGCCAGGCATAACAATGCATAAAAAAAATTGTATTTCAATTTTGTATTCAGGCAAACATGTATAAACTATATGACTATTTCACTGATTCACTTTTATTAGTAGATAATGGATGCACAGGTTTATCTGATTAATATTAGAGATAATAATATTAGGCAGATCATTATGAAATAAACGTTTTGGATATTATGGATATTAGAATAATCTCTTAAATTTAATAAATGATGTATTTTATGTAAATTGCTTCTCCACACTAGTGTTTCAGGGTATGCACCTATTATCAGTGTGTCTAACATCTTGCTAGTCGAAGAGACAATTTACATAAAATTACAATAACTATTATACATTTTATGTATAAAAATAATCTCTTGAATAAACTCTATTCTTAACTTTATAGTTTTTTTTAAGTTTTGTTATGTAAGAATACTCTCAGAATGTTTATATGTGTTTTATTTACAGAGTAATCCAGTATATGTTCCGGTGAAGACACCAGATAGAGAAACATTAGATCGCACCTCAGGTACAGAAAGTGACGATTCTTCAATACGATCAGTACGATTTAATAAATTAGCAGAAGTTAGGCACATGTCCGATTTAGAAGCAACTGAAGCTTTACTAGCTCGTTTATCTTATCAAGCCAGTGTGCGAGCCGGTGAAATTGCCAAAAGAGCAGCTACAAAACTTCCGGTATTCAAAGTGGCAAAAATAGCACTTATTTTTTGTTTACTGGTAAGCTATATCTTTTTTAATCTAATGTTGTGAGATTGGTGTAGTATCAAATTAGTTGAAAATAGGATGGGATATGTATAGTATTATTTATAAACAAAAATGTTTATTTTAATTAGAAAAAAAATAGTTTTAGTTATTATTATTTAAACTTAATAAGAAATTGTTTATTTTCTATATCATTATTTAATGACTCTATGGCCATAGTTTAACGGTGTGTTGCCATACCAATAGTATTTAAACATGCTGTTATTTTTGATGTTTAATACAATGTTGTAAAAATGTTTTTATTTAACACATGCATAAATACAAGTACACATAATTTAATAATATATTAGTTAGCACGAATATTTTCATCTATAATTTTATCATTAAGCTATCTTCTAGTTTTAGGATATTCTGCATAAACAAGGCTTTTTAGACATGTTAGATATTATTTATTGAACAATATATAGCAATAGCTTGAGGAAACTTGCCCATCTCTTATAAACAATGATGGACATTGCTAAAAATACGGTTTTCTACAAATAGGAAATGGCTGACTATATTCTACAACTGCTACTTGACATATGTAATTTTTATAATAAAATTAAAAACGATACTTATACCTGCAGTACGATTTTTTTTAAATTTTAATTGCTTGGAGCTTAGTTTCGATAGAGTTTAGTTCATATGTTCATTTTGCATATTTGACAAGAAATTGTGTTGGCAATACACTCTATATTATGGTTTAATCAATGTAAGAGTGTTGTATATGTATTTCTGTTTACATATATTGTTTTTAAAGTTAAGGGCAGCGTCAACGCGCGAAACCAAGCAAATTAAAATTTGTCCGACATGTGCTGGCTCCAGGTGCTAAATAGTTGAACTAAGATTGTGCGCTAACTCGCGCAGAATAACATAACTTACTCAAGCTAGTGCGCATCATAGCCGGATAGATATTTATTTATAGACTACATCTCCGCACCCCTCTAGGGTACGAAAACAATTCGTACTTTTACAAAATTATATTATGTATTTACGTTTTTATATAGATTTGCATCAGGGGCGCGCTTAAAATATATATTACGATTGAATTTTTATTATTGATTTTATATTTTATAATCATTAATTTAGTATATTTACAAATACATAATTAAAATAACTTTTATTAATTTATGTATGATGTTTGTAATTAAACAGCAGTCCCGAAAATTGAATTTTTACATTTATCAGTTATTTTCAATCACTACATAATCAAAGTATTGAACAAAACTAATTTTTTTTTAATACTTGTGTAGAGCATTAGTGTAACTTTAGATTTAATCATATAAACCGCATAGTAAATTAATAATATAATATTTTATGAACTTTTTAATCTATTTTATAGACTATTAAACTATAATCTGCTCTGTAAATAAAATCAACTTAAACCCGTATGACACTGTTGATAATTGTCTTGAATTATATATACAGGGTAAATCGGGAGGAACGGACCAAACTTCAGGAGTGTATTGTATACATGAAAATATTATAAAAAAACTTAAATGTTGTTATCCGATTTTTATTTGTTTTTAAGTTTTGGTAATCATTGCCTTTTTATAATAAATGTTCAAAAACACCGTCATTTACCTCTAAACATTTTCTGTTTTGTCTACAAAAGGCGCCTGTTGCACTCCTGATTGAGTTATGTCTTTGTTTAAGATCGGCTGCAACATTTTTAATGCGTTCTATTAGTGCATCCCGAGTGTCTGCTTTTGCTTTGTACACTTCATCTTTAAACCCGCCCCCATAAACAATAATTTAGTGCTAAGAGATCTGGAGACATCTAATAAGACCACCACAACCAATTATAACGCCCTGGAATGCTTTTGTGGCATACTAGAACAACATTTTTAGTTACGCTATAACTTAAAAACAAATGAAAATCGGATAACAACATTTGAGTTTTTTTATATTATTTTCACGTGTACAATACACTCTTAAAGTTTGGCCTGTTCCTCCCGACTCACCTGTATAGTTATAGATCAGATTATTCACGTGTGTAAAACACACAAATTATCAAGATCACAATTATATCTTGAAAAACTAGAATTTTCCCATCTATAATCGACGCAAACGTCTATTGCGCATTACATTTGGTTTTTATTTTTGTTCAATTGTACCACTGCAGCTCCACATATAGCAATTGCTATCGTGTGCGTTCATACATGCTTTATTTATGGAATGCTTTTTGACGTTCCTCACCTTACTTGCACAAGGCATGCCAAAAAATCAAATTCTTTTTAATTTGGTGCAATCGACTTGCATGCCAGCAAAAAGCATGCCATTTGACAGAATACACGAGCTAGTAGCTGGTATGAAATTGTGCAACTAACAGGCATGTATATTCCCGGCTTAAGATGACCCAAATTATGTATATTATATGTAATGCCAATATGTTACTGACAAAAATCACATCTTGAATTACATATATACATATGGCCATGTATGAGTCAAGTGTACAAAATAATTTTTTTCTTGCCCCTAACTACTGAAAATGCCTTCTTTTACATGAATCTTGATTATGTGAATTTTATCAGATATTTTCATTTTCAGTGAACCATTTCCAAGTAATAAGCAATCAAAGTTTGAACAAATTTGTTTTTTTGCGCATTTTTACATTTTTTGATCGATTGTAACTCAAGAATGCATTTTTAGGAAAAAATTGTAAGGAACTGCTTGTGTTCAAAGAATAATTTTTCACAGCCAAAAATGTTTTTGAATGGTATTTGAAAATTTACTAGAACAGTTTTTTTTTTAAATACTTAAAATTTAAGCCTTTTTTGCTATTTTTAAGTAGTTCTGTGGTTACATTGTAAGATGTCTCGGAGCGTAGTACATGGCATTCACTGTAATTTTCAGGGTATCTTTTGCACATATAAAAGCACGTTTTTATTCCGTACACTTGACTCATACATGGCCATATGTTAAAACTATAAATAATGCCAATGCCAATTAATGCCACAGTGAGGATACATGTACTGCTAAGACAAACAGCAGAAAAAAGACAACACATATGCCATTTATTTGTCAATCTTTTTTTAGTTACATAAGCATATTTTAAAAGTGTTAAAAGTTTTCACAACTGGCAAAAACATAGGAAGAATTTGAATTGTAATAAATAGTGTTATATTGTTACTTGCAACAGATTGCGTTCGTAACATAATTTGACGAAACAAAAAAAAGAAAACGTATTTGGGTCAAAGATTGAATCAACAGAAGAAACAATTATGGAACGAACAGTTGTTTGTTTAAATAAATAGGGTAAGAAGATATAAGTGGTTATAGAAACCATTTAAGAATGCTTCCAGATTTTTTTTACTGTCTACTAGCATGCCAGTACTTGTTGTGTGTGTTTATACATGCTTTATGGCATGCCTTTGCCATCCAAAAAATCAAATCTTTTTGATTTGGTGCCATCGAGAAGCATGCCTTTTGATAGAATACACTTGAGCTGGCATGTACAAGGAGCTGGTATGAAATTGTGCAAGTACCTGGCATGTGTATTCCCGGCTTATAAGTTTTTAAAATGCACAAATAATTATCAGTTTTATTGAAGATTAAAATGTTAAGTACATTTTTAATTTTTCTTTACAAATAAAAATGTGAGAAGTAGCATTTATAATATAACCCAACTATTTTGTTGGAACTGTTAATGCGTAATTTTTTTGCGTCGTTTATAAAGAAAAACTTAAACATGTTTTTAAATTTCAATCTACAATAATACTTGTGATTTTTTCTGTATTTTAGAAACTTTTAAAGTTTTATCTACCGTTTGTTTATTTTTTTTACTTGGTCCTTTAACTTTAATTGCTCTTTACGCGTTCGGAAATTTTAGGCGTTCGGATATGATAGAGTAGAGTATACGAAGTTTACTCCACATGCACAAACTCGAGATAGCACGGAGACGGAGTAAACAAAAAGACCATATTTGAATTTTATTACATTTATTTAAAAGTGAAAGGCCTTATTTTATTATATTATATGCCGCAAAAATGTAAAAACCCAATTAGTTTATAAATGCATGTTAATTATATTATTAATTTTTAATGTAATAAAACACCGTTACACAAATTTTAAATTTCCATTAAATTCAGTTTTATTATGGTTTTGTAAAGTGACTAGAGTTTTTTAGCAAAAAAAGTAAGCTTTGGTTAGTTTTTTAGTTACACCTTACTCGTATTTGGCAACCTTACTCAAGTATGCTTTGGTAACATAAAAATATGTTACTAAAGCTTACGGAGATCTGGGCCTCCGTATGTAAATTGTTGATTTATTTTTACATTTGCGTTAAAATAATTTAATTTAATACAATGCAACATTGCACATGTATTTATATAGACAAAAACTAGTTATAAGATTCTTTTCTGTAAGATCATAAAATAGATTTAAAAAATTATGTTGGATAAAAGTGTCATTTGTAATTGTGAACAAAGCAGTCGTTACATTTTGTTTTCTAGCAAACATGGCTTTACTAAACATCCATTTACCCTATACTTTTTTAAAACGTTCCACAACATACGTCTTTAGAAAAGATTAAATGAAAGCAATTAGATGTTTCTAATACCCACATCTTGAAACTGTTTTTGGGCTGTAATATTTTCAGTGTTGAGAGTGAGATGCTGTTTTGTCATATTTTACTATACTCAAAAGTATTGCAATAAGGTGTCTTAAATGATATTTTACATATCAGCGGTGACTCAAACAACCAGTTTTGTTCTAAAATTTTGTTTACTAAATTGTAAGTTTAGAGTTTGGATAGGTACCCCTTTAACGAGGCCCACTAGTAAGATTATCATATTCCGTACGTAGAAAAGCAGCATCAATAAGTTTTAAGCTAATGTTGGCCTTGCTTAGTGCCACTAAAATACCCCTAATAAAATTTATATCAACATAGACACCAAACAGAAAAATAATCATTTGCAACCAAAATACTCCTGGTAATATTAAAAAAAAACATTTTTCTGCGGAATAAGTATTCAGTCCAACGCCACTGGCGTACAAAGAATCTATGTAATCAAAAATCCAATTACACCACATGAATGGTTTAAGTTTTGTATGCTTAACGTATCTTGCAACAAACTAGCATAAAAGTGTAAATCAAAAATTTACAGAATTTGACATTGTTTAATTATTATTAGTGATTATAAAAAAAACAGTTTTAGTCTTATGGTTTTTGAATCATACACATCGGTTTAAAACAAAGTTATTCATCCATACGTTTATGTCTAACATCCTGTATATTGTATTGTTAATTATAATAAATATACAGCAATATAAATAAATGTTCCTGTATATTTATTATAATTAACAATACAATAATATTATTCTATATTTTCAATTCAATTTATTGTATGCAGGAAATATATGGTAAAATACAATAATATTTATCAAAATAAAATTGTATTTACTGGTTTAATATTTTTAAACAAATTGTTCGTATTTATTTTTAATAAAATATCAATTTAAAATTAAACTACTTTTATTTCTACGTCTCTGTATATTGTTATCAATTGTCATCAAGTATGTGGCCGAATGTGCCCGAACCGTGTCTTTCGTTAGCGATGCATTGAAATTATTGGAAAGAACGGTCCGGAGGGAGTTTGTCATAAAGGTAAATATCAATCTAACAAACACATGAGACAACTTGCCCTCTATGACCAAGAGCCCAAACTGCCGGCTGTCGTTTGCATAAGAAGTAGCCTAAAAATACAATTATTTTATAATAAAAATGATTGAAAATTTGTTTTCAGGTTTATTTAAAAAATACAAGTTATATTATTGTAAAACTGGTTTTAAATGAAAGATATGTCACTGACATCGGGTCTTATATTAGTTTAGTTATCATAAATCAACCAAGAAATGTGTTAACGGCGTTATTTAGTCGAAAATAAGTACAATAGTTTATAATAATTAATATAAAAATCTGTAGTAAACTTAAAAAATTGAAAACTTAATTAAAACTTGCGCAAATGTTCAACCTTTTAAAGTATGCATAGCACGATATGATCGGTTGTGTAGTTTGCTTGTGAGTGTGAAAAAGGTTACTATGAATCTTTTCCATTTACGGCGCATCAAAATACCCGAACCTTAATATTGTATTTTATTGATTTTTTTCAGTGGTTTGTAGCAAATTATACATTCCAAGTGGCTCTTGCCCAAACTGAGGCTGGAATGGTTACTGTTTTGTCTTCCACTTCTAGCTTCTTTACATTAGTTCTTGCCGCATTGTTTCCCTCCAATCAAACAGATAAGTTCACCTTCTCCAAGTTAGTTGCAGTTATTTTAAGCATAACTGGAGTGGTAAGCTATTTATTTATAATATTAAAACTAATTATTTAAAATATTAGTATTTATTAAAAAAGTTTCAATTTACTGTATGTGCTTATTTTTCAGGTTTTAGTGAGCTTATCAGGTATAACTAAAGAATCTCAAGTACCTCTTGGAGTGGTCCTATCAATATTAAGTGCATTGTTTTATGCAATATACATCGTTTTCTTGAAACGAAAGGTGGACCATGAAGATAAAATGGATATTCCATTATTCTTTGGTATGTTTTTACTTTAGTTAAAAAAACTTGCCATGACATCCTATCATGTTTTAGGTTTTGTAGGTTTTTTTAATCTAGTGTTGTTGTGGCCGTTATTTTTCTTCTTACATTATGGCCAGTGGGAGAAGTTTGAGTGGCCCACCAAACATCAATTAATGTTCCTGTTACTGAATGGACTTTTAGGAACTGTAATTTCAGAAGCTCTGTGGTTGTGGTAAGAGTTATATATTAATATTAAAATTTTTGTTATAAAATATTTGAATTAACGGTATTAACGAATGTTTATGATTTTTTTTAATTCGGGTTTTATTTGTTTAGAATTTTTCAGATCCTGCTTTTTCCTAAACTCCTGCACTAACCAAAGGTAATCCTATACATTATATCATAAGTATCTTATCCTGTCTACATTTTCATTGAGTTATAAATTTAAATATTTTAAGTTTGGGGACAAAGCTTTAATATTATTGATTGACATATTATATTGGAAGACTCTACTATACAATGAGAGGAAGTAGAGCAGACATACCATTCTCTTTTCCACGTATTACTAGTTAGAAATCTTATAATGCTACACATATGGCCAAATAAAATACTATATAAGGAGGTGCGAGTCTAGAATAAATTGTGATGTTGGGGTGCTTACTATTTAAGCAGTATCAAATAGATACATGCTAATTAAAATCATTTATTTAGTATAATTGCAAGATTTTTTAAATAATTATTTAATTCTCTATCAATAGTCAATAGAGTATTTATTTTAATTATTAGTTTTTCTTATATATTTACATTTGAAAATATTCATTTTACAAATGACTTCCATAATTGTTTTAATTGGTTTTATGTCTATTTATCATAAATTTTAAAATAATAACTACAGTCGATGGGTTAAATTTAACATCGAAATTTATTTAAAGTAAGACAATTTATTTTATCTATCATCTATTATGTGAATAACACAAAAAAATCATGCAGTTTTATAAATTCAATAATACTAGACAAAATTGTGAATAGTGTAGATAATTAATGGTGGTAATTTCAATTTATTACTTCTAGAAAAAAATGGAAAATGTAAATAAAATTATTGTGTGAAATGCATTTTTTAGTTACTCGAAAAGATTGATTTGGAACAAATAGATATTGTAAATTTGCTCTATACAGAAAAATTAGGTGTTGTAATTACTGTCTTTGTCAAAAAATTATAGTTAATAGCCTGATACATGTTGTGTTTATGCAACAAAAGTCATCAGTCGAAAAAGCACTAGTTTTTATGTTCCAATAACTAACTGGATGAGTAATGAAAAACAATTTTCTGTTTCTTAATATTATAAGTTTATGCAAAGTGATTATAAAATAACATTACTGAGACTATTTACAGTTTTGTTAATGTTGCGTTGGCTTAACTTGAAAACTGGACTAGACTTTCCTAATAAAAATTAAAACAAAGAGTCAATCAATGGAATTAAGGAAACAGAGTGTTTGACAAAATTAAATTAAAAAGTGATTTAGATTACAATTTTGCGAGATACTACTGTTTTGCCAGTGGCATGTTGTGGTAAGAGTAGTGGGGATAACATCATTTTTGAAACAACTTCATTGTTCTAATAACAAGTTTTGCCGCTAAAATAGTGTGGTTACATAAAATTTTTATAAAATTATAGTCCAATCATTCTTTTTAAATTATCTGATTCTAGAAAGAAACAAATAAATATAAATAAAATAAATAATTTTAAATTGAATACTCTTTTTTTAATTATTTTTTTATTTTTATATTGTTTATCTAATAAAAAAATTAACAAATTAGTTTCTACCTACTAGCATTGATTTAGAAATGTATATTATTATTAAAGTAATTTAGGGCCGCTTTTACAATTGTCAGATAACTTATACCAAGAATAAATTTATCTAAATGTATATACCTGGTATAGCATCAGTTTGTCTTTGTTACAGTTTAGATAACCTATTGAAACGTCAATAATGACTTATAAACTGACGTATAAATCATTTATACGCAAATTTGTTGTGCGCGTTACTTGGTTACTATACTAAAGAAAACTACAGGTGCTTGAAACCTGATAAGTTATCCCTAGTTTATTCTCCTCGAAACATACAAGTAAAATTTTATGAAATTGCTAGGACTACTAAAGTGATCGGGGCCATTGTAAAATTTTAATCACCCGCACACTCAATTAGAATCTCTATCTCAATAAATCCCAAATCAGAATTAGAAATAAAGACGAACCACCTGAAGGTCCCAATGATTAGGTCAATCAAGAAAATAATGCTCAAAGATTATCAATTTTCTTCTGTGCACAAATTTTAGCAACAAATCATACTTTAGCTGTAACATGTTTATGCATTTTCTAAAAAAATCATTTATCACGAAGATGGCCGTTTCTGGAACTGACTTATAAATTGACGTATAAGTTGTTTATACACTATTTTGTTGTGCGCGTTACTTAGTTACTATACTTGATATAAGTTATAAGAGATTGTAAAAGCGCATTTTTATATATTCCTTAGATAGCGCTATTCCTTGTTTAACCGACAATTGTAAAATAATTAAACAACAACTTTGGCAGACCATCTTTTTTAGAATATATAATTTTAAGATGCTATTTGCTTATTATTTGTCAATTATGATAGTTTTATAATTGCAAAATAGATAATGATGTACATTTATCATTAGAACTAATTACAAAATCAAAAGAATGTTGTTGTGTTAGCTGTGGATATCAACAGTAAAACTCAGAACTTAAGTAATAATTATTATTATGAAATCAATGATAGTGAGATTCAGAAAATTCAAACATAGGTGTAACAATTATTTAGAAAAATGTTCTAACGTATATGTTGCCGGCTATTTAATTAACATTTTACTGGAAAATATTAGTAAAAATGAAATGTTGATACTATATAAACAAACATAAAATACTTTTAAAGAACCAACTACTGAATTTGGTAATATTGTTTCATTTTTGATCATTCTTTCAATAAATATTATGATATGAACTATAACTCATCATTCAATAGCTATTTGCAAATGCTACGATACAGCAAAACATAGTTTGATTCTTTCTGAATGTTAGTTTTGATAAAACAGCCGATAAAAATAAAAATGCATAGTATTTCTATGGATGGAAAGTTAACTCAGTAAAGAACAACCATTGCATTAGTCGTTATTTAAACCACATTGCAAGATTTAAAAAAATCTGAATTCATTTCATTCTAAATTGTATTTTCATCTCAACTTTATCTTGCTAAATCGTACATCGTGGATTTAATTTTGTCAACTTTTTCTATTGTAAGTTACTTCCTTAAAAGCTTTGATAGATTAATAGAAAACCACATGTATTGAGCTTATACAGGGAGTTTATAAATGAATGGGATTATGTAATCACTTTAAATGTGCCGCTTTTTTTAAATTGTTCACTAAACTATTTGTTTTGACAGATCAACTTTGACAGCTGTCAATCAAACATGAAAACGTATGTAGTATAGTGGACGATTTTAAAAAGGCGGCATATTTAAAGTGATTACATAATCCCATTCATTTATAAACTCCCTGTAGTTTATAACCCGATTGTTTTATTTCTTTTCACCATAAAACTTTAGACAAACATGGAGAAATCTTGCAGTAGGTCTAGACATTTCTAAAGGATTTGAGATGTTATGGCATCTTAATCTTATTAACAAGCTCCATTGTATAGGTTTTGATCACAAATCTGTAAGTCTTATTCATAGTTTTCTTGACAATAGAAAAATTATAGTTAGAATTGATGGTTTTAACACTGACCTCAAGGATCTGCTTTTTTGACAACTTTATTTTTGATTTGCATCAATGAATCAAGAGTTCTGTTCATACTTTTGCAGATGGTAGCACCCTTCATACTTCATACTTTTCAAAGACCATTTTGACAAATATGGCAGAACATCTTGAAACTTCTAGGTTTTAATCTGTAGCATCTATAAACAGACCTTAAAACAATATCTGAATGGGGACTCATGGTCAATTTTAACTCTAAAACAACTCAACTTACTGTTTCAAAATCAAAATTTGAGATATTATCAGTACCAAATATTAAACTAAAGAATGAATCCATATCTAAATCTTTTTCAATTTTACAATCTCACATGATCTTCTCTGGAATGATCATGCTGTTGACATAGCTTTGAAAGTATCCAGAAAACTAGGATTTCTTAATAGATGTAAACAGTTTTTTACTTTTGTTCAACTTTTGCATGTATATAAAACTTATAAAACTAAGTTAGTCTATTAGTTTATCAATTACTTTATTATCTACAATAAATCGCCAACATTTCGTATTTCCAATTTATTTCTTTCTCAGCGCTCTACAATAAATATATAAAGCAGATATAATTAAGATCTTAATTGTATCTGGTTTATATATTTATTGTAAAGGAAGGAGTAAAATAACTCCGAAATATTGGCATTTATTAAAGATAATAAAGTAGTTAATAAATTATTTGACCACTCACCCAAATTTTATAATTTATAAAACTTATATACATTGTATTTATTGTTATACTCATATTGTTTCCTATGTTTTTATTATTTATTAATTAATATATTATTTTACACAACATGTTTTGTTATTTTAATAACATTTTCAAGTATATAATAAAAACATATGAAACAATACGAGTATAACAATAAATATAAAAGAGTTTCATAGAGTAAATAAAGAAAGCATTGAATATGTACATTGTATTGAATATTGTTCCCAAGTTTGGGGAGGAGCATTCTAAACTACACTATCTCTTCTAAATTCTATTCAAAAACGAGCTATTTGGATCATTGACGATCCAAAATTGACCAATGATTTATGTATTTTACTACACCGCGTAATTGTCTTTGCATTTTCTATAGATATTTGCTTTTAACCGGACGATCGACACATGGAACATGCTTCCAAATTCAGTATTTTCCATGACTTGTGAGCCGTAAATATTTAAGGTCACAGACTGCTTAAATCTAGTCTTTGATGTGATAGTTTGAGCAAGTGTGGTTTCACTTTTTGAAATAAAAAAAAAAAAAATACCTTTGATATTTTTAGGTTGTTGTGGCATATTAAGTAATTCTTAAAATCACATTTTTTTTTAATTGAAATTAGTAATGCAAATAATGAAACACTGAAGAAACAACACAAACCCCATTATAACTTATCTGATCATCTCAAGTCAAGTGAATCCTGACAACTAACCAAACTCATCTAAACTCTCCATACCTTATTGATACAACTACGTACAAGTATACAATCAAACATATCTCTCATCTTCCTAACGTATCTTGTGTACCTTGATTGGTGCTAAAATAATATGTATTAACCAATTTAAAAACATTAATTTACCTAACTAAGGAAGTTATAAAATACAACATCTAATGTAATCATCAGTATAACTGCAATATTAACAATAACTTACATAAAAAATTGTCGATTTGTAACAGTGGGGGTAACTACTAAAAAAAATTAATCAAAAGTGGTTTAATTTAACTAATGCACAAATATTAATAAACTTTTAAGTTCTGTAGTTTTTTATCTAATAAAATAGACTTACTTTTTTTTAATGAAGCAATTTAAGCTATTTGATGGTAGTTTTATTTTAAGTTTGATATTTTTTGTAGTTACACTTCTATGTTACTAAGCCAACGAAATATACTTGTAATTTATGTTTGTTATTTGAATCATGAAATCTTTTGTTTTGTGCTTATTACTATAAATTTTATATTTACAAATAAAATTCAATACCAAAAAAAAATTATCATAAAAACAAAATATTTTTTTATAGATAGAAAGATAAATTTTGATAAACTGCCATCACTGAGCGGCTTGACAATGAGCAACCTCTCAACAACTTTTTGAAACAATTGACAAATTGTCATTGAAATGATTGTTTTGTTATTTGTTTATGATGTTGTTCTTTTTATTCATTTGTTTATAATAAATGTGTATGTTTGTGGAAAAATGTTCTTAATTTGAAGTTCAGGTGTTTGAATTAATGACTGTACATTACTCATTCATTTTATAGTGCGTTCCGTATATCAACCGAAGCGACCGAAATCCCGGTTATCCTGAAACAAGTTTATATACGGAACGCGGTTACCTGAAAAAGGTCGCAATGGTTGCGACAGTTTCTATAAATCGTGGTTATTCATGGCGGTAAATTTGAAATGCAAATAAAAGTGAACAATAGCTTCACATGTTACTCATCTAGCGTCTAGTGTTTTGTGTGTCTAGTACTTGGGACGTTATGTACATTATGAATTAAAAGATAATTAAACTTTTCATAAGCTTAAAGGCCTTAATGTTAGCTGCTGAGAGAAATAAAACAAATTAAATTAAACGTTACGTTATTCTGCCATATTATGAGTTAGATATTTCGGCAATAAATACAAGAAAATATTATAATAAATAATTTTTGTAGGGTTTATTAGAATGTGTACATTGCGAAGTTGTTTTGGGAAGACATGAGTGCAACAGAGCAAACATTATTGTGTATAGTTGCCTGTTATACCGGCTAACCTGTACTGGGGGATTACTGTACAAGCAGATAGATAAATACATACAATCATCTAGGATTAAGCACTGAAATTAAAAATATGTAACTAACGCTAATGACAAAGATTAAACCATAAATTATAATAATCAAATTCATGAGGTTTGAGTCCATAATATGTTAATATTTCAGTTTTGAATTTTGTCGTTATTATAACCGCTGTCATTCCATAAATCAACCAAGATTTTCAGCAACCGATCATAGCCGTAACCTAACCGCCAGTTACTTCGGTTGATATACAGAATGCACTATTAAACAAGAAAAACATACAGGGTGTGTCAATAAATGGTATTTCATCCACGGCCAAGTCTTAGTAGGTGTACAACTTTTCACATAAAAGTTTCTTGATTTAATAAATATTATAACCTAACCATTTTATAAGTTAGTATCAATCATATAACGTTTTTGGATTACTGCTCTGTCCAAGCGCAGTGCCAATTTATTAAAATTTTCTTTTTTTTTGTTTTAATCAGAATTGAAAAAAACATTTTTTTTCAAAAAAAACAAATATTTGGCTGAATATTGTCTGAAGAAGGGTGAAGTTTAGCCGAAACTGCAGTCTTCTAAATAATCAAGAATTAAAAAAAACAATGTTTTAATCATGTTTAAAACAAAATTGTATAAACAATTATTTTTGTTTCATGGAATGTGTGAAATGTAAGCGTGAATGAAGGATGCTAAAACTGGCAAACATATAGCGATTTTTTGCGAGATACTATTGCTTACTATAGTAAGGTGGTTAGTGTTGACAGACATACCACTGCATTTTCGCGAGCATTTAGTAACAGAGGGGAAATCAATGACGTATGTTAAAACGTCATCGTTTCATACCACGACATACTACGCCTTACCTAACTTCGACGTAGGTTACTGCTTATAGTATGCTGTTGACAGACGATTTAGGTTATATTTAAACTTGATGGATTTCATTAAATTACTTTAATTACAATATCCATTTCTAAATTGATGTTTAGTAGGTACAAAATATAATCTGTTAATTACATTTTATTATTAGATAGAGAATATAAAAATTTAAAAAAAAAAGATTTCTTAGAATCAGAGAATTTAAAAAGAATGATTGGTCTATAATTTTAATATATGTAACCACGCCATTTTACCGACAATTTTTGTTACTATTATCTTGTCTATCAAAATTTATGTCATGTTATGAAAACTCGAATTATTTTTATTTTTTTTGTTACACTTATATAAAGTTTTTTAAATTAATAATTTTTGTTTTTTATTGTAATTTTAGGGGATGTTTTTTAACATCATCTTTGATGGCAACAGTGGCCATCAGTCTGACCATTCCGATGACCATGTTGGCAGATATAATACTAAAAAGGGTTTCCTATCCCTGTCTATTTTACTTAGGAACAGTACCAATGCTTACGGCGTTCATTGCCGTCAGCGTGCTTTCTCATTATGAGAATTGGGACCCAGTTCTAGACTTATTGCGATGTGCCTACCATACTGTTTTTCGTCGAAACAGGTTCCGGTAAATTGTTGAATAAAACAATTTGTATTAACAAAAGTTTCATAGGAATTACAGTTTTAGATTCCCTGAGATGCAGTCCGAGCAGACAGAAGCTTTAATCGGTATAAACAGTAATGAGCATGAGGCGTAAAACGGACTCATTGAGGTATATTTATTATGGTGCTTGAATTGTTTTTTTATGTGATGTTTTTAAATTATAGTTTTTACTTCTTCTCGTACAACATATTGTGATGTAATTTTTATTATCTTACACCAGTTATTTAATTAATCTAAATCTAAACAAAGTCTGCTTGCCAAATGCAAATTTTCTTAGGATTAAATATAAGACAAAGTTTTGTAAGAGCGAGCCAATAAAGATACAATCTATTTAGTCCAATTATTATTAAAGTTGTCAAATATATAAAAATCAAATTACATGATTCTATCTGCTATTTGGCTTTGCTTTTATAAAATGTAGTACCATTCCATTTTTTATAAATTAATTTGTCCATGTTGACTTTCCGCTCAGTTCAGTGATATATTTTAAAGACTTTGGTATTTATCTCAAATACGTGACTGATACAATAACGTTTATACATAAAAAAGTATTAGAGCTTCCAAACTTGGATGGAAATTTGCATACGTCTGCTGTATAAACACATAAAGTCCCGTTTCTAAGCCGTATTTCACTTAGCTAGAACAGAGTAGAGAGAAAATGAGTCTATTTTTAATAAAATAAAATGTTGCGATATTTCCCTTATAAATGTATTTTCATAATGATATATATTATATATAAATGTTATTATTATTAAATATATTTGTAGTTAGTAAGCGTTCTAAAAGAAACTATTACCGTACTTATACACTGTGAATATAAACGAGTGAGTTTGATCCGTTCTTTATGAGTATTAGAATATTTTTACTATTAGTATATTTTTTTTAATTTAATTGAGCCACAAATTGCTGCTACATCTTTAACCTGATTTAGAGGTAATGTGTATGAATTAGTTCTAATAATAATATTTAACTGATATATTATCTAGATAACAAAAAGCTACAAATCAATTAAAGTTTCAATTCTTTTCTAAATAAAAATGAAAATGTATATGTTTCCATATTTCAAATACTGGCCACTGATGCAGTGTTGTATTAATTCTGGAAAGTTAATTTAAAAAAGCAGTTGATTGTGCTGAAATTCTGCATTTTATAGAAACCAGAAAATCTAAACTCCCTAAAATAAATGACATACCATAATTATATGAGCATTTTATAATAAAAGGAAAACACCTTAAAAACAATTACTGTTTGATGTTTATCCACTCTGCTGTAAATTATTTGTTTACGACAGTAATTCTATTTATATTATAAGCTTGGAGTTAATTCACATTCATTTCTGAGATAAGTTTTATGCATACTTTACATTATAAAAATGTTTTGTAGCATCATAAACAATATATAAATGTTATTTTAATCTTTTTCTGGTTGTATGTAGAGGAGTTTTTTTTTAAAGAAAGTTTTTTATCAGAAAAAATACAGAAAATTATTTTTTTTAGATGCAAAACCAAGATGATGTTTTGTGTATCTACCTATTTTTTAATGGCAGTTTTAACTTACAAAACATTTAATTAAGTGTAATCATCCAAGATTTAAAAATAAAACAACTAGGTTATTTCAATCATTGTTTAATGTGAAACAGAAGACTAAAATATCTCTTGATGTCTTCCTTTGTTATATCTTCCCAATTAATTTTTTTTTGCTGGCTACTTCCTAGTATAATTATATAATTATTTGAGTTTTTTACGAATTTTTGTAAATATGCTCATATAAGGCTAAAAATATTTATTGACTCATCACAAATTTCCACTGTAAATCAGTACTGCAATGAAAAATAAATCAAACTTATTTTTTTGAAACTAAAACTATAACTACTTAACTCAACTAAGTTCATCAGTGGCCGTCTTCACAATTCACCCAAATTTTAAAAGAAATTCAAAATTAAATAAATAAAATTTATTTTAAGAGTTTGTATAGATTTTATATTTGGAAATTAATCATCTAGCAGTGTAGCAGTCTTGTGTGGACAAGGATTGAAAGATTTGTTACTTCTAAAACACTATTTAAAATTGTACCGAAATAGTTTTGAAAACACTGGTTTATAACATAACAAAGGTTGTTGTTGCAATTTTCATGTTGGTGTTATAAAATTGTTGAGTTTTTTAATAATTAAAAATACCAGACCAAAACTTCACTTCTATTAAATTTTTTATCCTCATTTTAATATTTGACCTTACTATATGGTCTTTTCTGTCTACAAGTTTTATAGGTACCGATTTATTTATAATTAAATATTTGTTCTATTTTTTAATGTATTACCATTTTGTGATTGTTTTGTTAATATTTAAGTTAAGTTTATCAGCACCCCTTGAAAAACAAAAGTTTTTTCTGTCATTGTGTCTAAATGCTGTTATTTTTCCATATACACAACTAAAAACCTATACTAATTGGTTATAGATAGATGTAGATATATTAATGAAAATTGTATAGTAAAAAAAAATCTATATAGCCCATCGTATAAATAATGTAAATGCAAATTTTGTAAATAAACGACAAATACTACACATTGGAAATTGAGGTGGTGAGTAAGTAATAGTATTCATCCCAGTTGACATCCATTCCTTAAATCCCGCTACGGTTCCAGTCCATGATGAAAATATGGATGTGAGAATGGACAGTATGGAACCGGGAAGTGGAAGGTTAGATCAACCCACGATTGATTGACATTGGAATTTTACATGATTCCATTTTCAGAATGACTGTTCGGAGCGTTTCACATCACACTCTTACCAGGGATCACAAACCGTATGTAATATGAAAGATGTTTGTTGGGTGAGGTGGGGTAAATATGCAAAACAATGTATTAAACTTTCAAGGCACAAAGTTTAGTTTTAAAGAACAAAGTAGTTTAATGTTGCAATTTATGAAAGTGAGCTAACATTACAGCAACTTAAATGTGACAAGATAACCACTTTGGTGAACTGTACAATTATGTTTAGTAAGTTTTTTTAAATTTGTTTTCTCTTTACTTTAGAGCTATTGTCCATTATATTAAGTTTATTTTATAGGTTGGCATATCATAAATATATATTATCCACTATATTAAATTTATTTTATATGCAATATCATAAATAGCTTTATGGGTGTCACATTTAATGAGTTACATGTTATGTCATCCTGCTTTCATGATTTCAATAAGCCCAGTAAACAATAAACCGTGTTTTACTTCAATATGGTTTTTAATAAAAAAGTGAAACAAACTGTGCAAAATGTGAAAGAAGCCTGTAACTAACACACCGTCCCTGATACAAACATCAGTGGAGCAAAAATAAAAAGTACAAAAAAAATATTTTTTTTAGAAATAGATACTTTCTTACTTGGCAATAATCGGATTGGAAAAGTTGTCCAACATTAAAAAAAAAATTAATTTAATTTATTGTATGTTTTTAGACGGTTTAAAAAATTCATTGCATTTAGTACAAGCTTTTAATCAATTTTTAAAGAAAATTATAGTTTTTTCATTTTTGTTATAATGTATTTAAATGCTTGTTTTATTTATACCTTAATTTTCTTGGTTTTATATTTACCTCAACCTCGCTTGACACTATTTGAAGCTAATTTATGTAAATACAGAGACCTGCACGAAAAATGGACTTGCTTATTTATTATCCGATTTTCAAAAATAATATATATTAATTGACATGTGGTTACATAATACAAATAAAAATTAGAATCAGTTATCCAACTTCATTAAATTTATTTATTAAATATTATTGACTACAAATGCTACTTCTTATTTAGGAAACCAATGGAAAACATAACAATTTGACATTTTAATTTTCTGGTGAAGTTTCATACACTTTATCTTTGAAACAATCTCCAAGGAAGAATCAAATCGGGGTTGCGAGCTAGCCACAAAATGGATTCATGGTATCTCATTCACCTTTTGTTAATTGTAAATGTAAGTAATTCGCAATTAAATTTCGCATAATGTGTGAATGAAACATAAATACAAGTTATACGTACTTGTATTTATGTTTTTGTAAAGTAGCAATAACGGTTTTTTATGTCTTGCAATGTCATGGGCATGTTTAGTGAATACAACTGTTGTCTTGTAGCCCAATTTGATTACAATTTTATTATACAATCAACTATTCAATTTTTTTTTTGACTTGTGAGGTGTTGACCTCAGCAAGTAGCCCTTAAGAATGACTTACGCATGGCAATACCTTTCGGTTTTCTTCTCTGCGCAAAACCTGTTGTTTCTTTCTTAGCACTCTTGTTGCAAAGTTTCTTAGCGCCCTTCATTTATTTTCATCTCTTAGGCATTTCTTAATGATTGTTATTGTTATTTTATCCACTTTGCTTTCCAGTATAATTTCTAGTTCTTTTCTATCTTCCTCCTACGCCTGGCATTCTACTAGAGTGTGTTCTGGATTATCGTGTGGTTCAGAATATATATTTTTTCTCTTCCTTGATTTTTTGTTTGTTTTGCAAGTCCAAAGACTTCGTTCCCGGTCAGTATTTGTGTTGTATAATAGCACGTCTCGGGTTTGTTCTCTACCCATTCTTGTATCTCCGGGATTAGTTCTCTGGTCCATTCCCCCTTTTCTCCCCTCTATTCTACTGTCTCTGCAATCGTCGTGTCTCTTGGTATTAGCTTTGCTTCCTTTTTACTGGTTCCTTCTTTTATTAGTTTTTTTTATTTTTATCATTTCTTCCATCATCATATCTGCAGGAGGTGTTGTCGGAATCACCGGAGTTTGCTCTTTTAGCTTCTTTCATTTTATTCCTGTTTTTTTGTCTTTGTGGCTTCTCCTCATGTTTCTGCGGAACATAACAATTTGTTTCTTGCTGCTGTTGCTATTAGCCTTCTGGCTTCTTCTCCTGGACCTCCGTTGTTTGGCATGAGTCTACCGAGCTTCCCTTCATTCCCTTTGTTTCCATGACCGCTTTCTTAACTTGTTCATTCCATCCCTTTAATGGTTATCACTTGATTTATAAGAGACTTGCCATTTTTTTAATTTCTAGTTTAGTGTTTGCACACACACTGGTTAAATTTTTAAACTCCTTAATTAGTTCCCCCATTATTTCTATCGTTGTAGGGTTATTAACTCTTTTCGCCTCGTTGCTACTGCCTGGTGAGTTTATTTCTCTCGTTTTCAACTTTCCGCTTTTTAAAAACGCATTCGCATTCATACCGCGTTCTTGACCTTTTCGTCTTGTTGATCTAGTTTCGCGTTTAAGTTGTTGTTTCCGCGGTTTATGTTCTATTGCGTAAACACTAAACGTGTCGCACGTTACGATACGACACGAGTGTG
Source organism: Tachinus rufipes (assembly GCA_963932245.1). Classification (NCBI taxonomy): domain Eukaryota; kingdom Metazoa; phylum Arthropoda; class Insecta; order Coleoptera; family Staphylinidae; genus Tachinus; species Tachinus rufipes. Next base: position 81,543,569 of record OZ010743.1, on the reverse strand, counting down.
TTTTTAAAACACGTCCGCACTTTTTTTATGTGTCCTTATCACAGTTATTGCATTTTCACAAAACTTTTCCAGGCACTTCTCCTAAAGGTGCGTATAAATATGCGAGCGAGATCTGCGGGATGGCTTTTGAAGCGCGACACGAGCTGCTTGCGAGCCGCTTTTATCGAGCCAAGTTTTGTCGGTTTTTCAGCGAACACAAAGGCATTCTCAGTTTATATTGGGACGGGTTTTGTGTATTCGCGAGTTTTTTTCAATTTTTATTATTTTAATTATGGAGTGGCTCAATGAAACACATATTAAACTCATTGATATTAGTTAAATTATTTTTATGGGATCCAAAAAAAATAATAGAAGAAGATGCGTGAAAAAAATAATAGTTTAATTTTTAATAAAAATTATGTTGTAAAAAATGAATTTATTTTGGTAAAGCATAACTTAACTTATCATTGTAAAATTATTATTTTGAAATTAAAACAAAAACAAAAATAGTTGGCTCGGCAGAAACGGCTCGCAAGCAGCTCGTGTCATGCTCAAAAGCCGTCCCAATATACGAGCCGAGCGGCTCGCAAACCGCTTGGCTTGCATATTTATATACCTTTTGTGTTTGCAGAAAAAGCGAAAATAGTTGGCTCGACAAAAACGGCTTGCAAGCAGCTCGTGTCGCGCCCCAAAAGCTGTCCCAATATGCGAGCCGAGCGGCTCGCGAACCGCTTGGCTCGCATATTTATACGCATCTTAACAGTTGTTTGCGTTCTTTAAACGCACCCAATGTTATGCAATTTGTTTTACAGATATTCTGGGTGCTTCTACTACATGTATGGCGTTTTTGGCTGTGCCACGCTTTGTGCACTGGGGTGCACATTTTTATGTTTGGCTGACATCGCTCTTTTTTAGAACTGCCACATTGTAAGACAGACAGATGATATGCACCGGCAAAGTTGATATTGCTCTTACGACAAAACTCGGGGCGCCTCAGGGCGATTTCAAATGTTACAGCTAAAATTCTGGAGTGTTTTTGACTTTTAGAAGGCACTATGTTGCCGTAAGTTAGATTCTAATCTGGAGTATGAGTATGATGGGTAGGAGGAGCTCAACATCAGCACGAGCAAAACCAAGTTTATGATTATAAGCAAATCCAACATACTAGTGAGCAAATACACATACTTTGGCACTAACATCAACGCCCAATGGGATCACTCACAGGAAATAAAAGCACGCATCGAAAGGTTAGAACAGCATTCAACGTATAAGCACCATATTTAAGAATCACAACCTCACACTAGAGACAAAAGTAAGACTTATGCGCTGCTACATATTCTCAATCAATGTAGAGTCATGGACACTCACCGAAGCAACAAGCAAAAAGCTAGAAGCATTTGAGATGTGGCTCTATTGTGGACAGAACACGCAACAAACGAAAACATCCTACAAAGAATGAATAAATAAAAAGAAATTATAACCAGCATCAAAACACGTAAACTTGAATAAATTAGGCATTATGAGGAACAAAACAGGTACCAACTATTACAAAACATGCTACAAGGAAAAGTGCAAGGCATAGTGATGATAACAAACGTGATTGCAAACATTCGAAACGGATAGGTACCCTAAAAAGAAGAATGAGGAGCTCTATTGGGATATAGTTAAAGAGACTAATTTTTGTTATTGTCTATTGAAATCATGGCTATCATAGATATTTTCAAATAAATTTAATGAAGGTGATAACCAAAGAGTTCTACAACTAGAGATTCCAAGCCAGCGTTTTGCCGTACAATTTGGTATCTGTTCTTGTCGCACAACACTATACCCTCTCCCTCTCTCTACTAATGATCGAGCGGCTATACGTTGTAGTTGATAGAGAAACGTCATGGTGCGACAAAGACGGAAATACCGAATTATACGGCAAAACGCTGGCTTGTAATCTCTAGTTATAGAACTCTTTGGTGATAACTCTTTTTTTAATTCTAATTTTGTAGTATGCAATCTCATGATATTTTTATACCAGCAAATAGAGAAAGACTTGACTGATTAAGGGCCGCTTTTACAATCGTCGGTTAAACAAGGAATAGCTCTATCTAAGGAATATATAAAAATGCGCGTTTACAATCCTTTATAACTTATCTCTAGTATAGTTACTAAGTAACGCGCACAACAAATTACGGTATAAACAACGTATACGTCAATTTATAAGTCAGTTCCCAAAACGGGCATCTTTGTAATAAATGATTTTTTAGAAAATGCAAAAACGCGTTACAGCTAAAGTAGGATTTGTTGCTCAAATTTTTGCACAGAAGAAAATTGATAATCGTCGAGCATTATTTTCTTGATTGACCTAATCATTGGGATCTTCAGGAGGTTTGTCTTTATTTCTAGTTCTAATTTGGGATTCATTGAATAGAGATTCTACTCGAGTATGTGGGTGATTGAAATTTTACAATGGTCCCGATCACTTTAGCAATTTAGCATTTAGCAATTTCATAAAATTTTAATTGTATGTTTTGAGAAAAATAAACCAGGGATAACTTATTTGGTGCTTGGAGTAGTAGTTATCTTTAGTATAGTAACCAAGCAACGCGCACAACAAATTTGCGTATAAATAATTTATCCGTCAGTTTATAAGTCATCATTGACGTTTCAATAGGTTATCTAGACTGTAACAAGGACATAACTAATGCTATACCAGATATATACTGTAGATAAATTTATTCCTGGTACTCCTAGTAGTTCTTGTTTTTGAAAATTGGTTAATAAATATGCTTCTTACATCTTTGTCTATTTTTTATGCAGGCTCTGTATACACGGTGTCCGGAAAATACGTGTACAACGTTTGACGACGGACTCCTGACGTCAAAATAGGTCGATATAAGCCGACTTAGTTATATCCAAAATTGTCTCGTTTAGCCGGTAGAGGGCGTAAAAAAAACAAAAGTATAACAAAAAATACGTGTACAACGTTTGACGACAGACTCCTGACGTCAAATTAGGTCGATCTAAGCCGACTTAGTTATATCCAAAAATGTCTCGTTTAGCCGGTAGAGGGCGTCAAAAAAAAAAAAAAGTATAACAAAAAAAAAAAAAAACCCGTATACCAGGAGCATGTCAACTTTCTGAGAGTTTGTATAATTTTCCATTTTTAATGGTTAAATGAACTTGTAGTTCAAGAATGTTGATCGTATACTTGAGTAAATTTCATAGACTGGTGACAATTTGTCAATAATTGTCAAATTATTAAACGCCATAGCAACAAGGTCACTTAAAAAATTATTGTTACAGGTAATTTCTTTTTAATATTTCCAAATTTTTGACGCCCTCTACCGGCTAAACGAGACAATTTTGGATATAACTAAGTCGGCTTAGATCGACCTATTTTGACGTCAGGAGTCTGTCGTCAAACGTTGTACACGTATTTTCCGGACACCCTGTATATATGTATATAAGGATGTTTATTAAATTTTTTGTTAAATGCTAACTTTTTAAAAAGATTGAAGAATAAAAACAACAACACACAAAAAGTTTTGACCTTCTAACTAAATTCCATCCAGTGCCGACTAGTATTAACATTCGAAGAAAAAAAAAATTAGGTTTTATCTTCTAGAACTTTACAATTAATCCTTATGCGTATTGTAAACTTTTTAGGGGTGAATATCTTGGAAATTTTAAAACTATACTATATTTGAGAAGTGTTTACATTTTCAAAAACACTGCTTTATCTTCAAACATGAACGTTTATCAGCATTTTTGTTTTTTTTTTCAAATGTTAACACTAATGTGCAAGGGAAATATAAACCCCTTTAAGATTTAAAAATTAAAAAAATAAGGAACACAAATATATATACAAATTTACATTTGCAGGCCTGCCGAGGGACTAAAAAAATTAGCTGCAAATTACAGAAATACATTTAAGACAAATAAATTAGATATAGACAAATTTCGTGCTTCTTTAAAAGATAAACGAGCATTAACTGATCCCAGATTTAGAAGGTATTTATAATGATGTAATAATTATTTCAATTATTTTATTGAAGTATTGTGAAGGGAACGGACACGATCGCCCAAGAAGCCAGCAGTTGAGACACAATCAGAATCGGTTTTTCCTTTACAAGATAGTCACCATGGTCCAAATGTAGTTAGTGTATCAACCCCAATTTTTAATATGTAAGTATTTATTGTTATTATTTCTCTTTTAAAACTGGTTTTACTTTAGGAAAAATCAGTCAGATCTACAAAACATAAGGCATATGCAAAATAATATTAATGAAGCAGATCAACAAAATACTCCGGAATTAAGCAACATTGGTGAAGTAGATAGGTTTTCAAACAAACCTAGTAGAACGTACTTTGAATGCGCTACTATTGTATCTGATAGGGAGAATCTTAGTAAATGCATTGATGCAATAGCAAAACATGATAGCATCAAAAAGTCATTGGATAAAGATTCTATCAAAAATACTTTCGAAAAAGAGTCTATAAAAAATACATTTGAAAGAGAGCCTTCTATGAAAAACACATTTGAGAGAGAGTGGAGCAAAAAATCCGTTGAAAAAGATTCAAGCAAAAAATCAGCTATGAAAGAGTCTAGCAAAAAATCAATTGCAAAAGATTCTAGCAAATCTATTACCATATTTGAGAAAGATGTTGGGTAAGTATCTTTAATAAAAATCAATTAGGTGTTTATTATGAAGATTTTTTTTGTTTTTTCACTATATTTTTTTAAACACCAAACTTTATACTATGTTAGAATAAAAGTATTTAATTAAATAATTACGGATTTATGTTTTATTTAGACATGCCATTAGTTTAGTCAAATAGTGTAATTTGGGTGAGTAACAAGTAGCAAGTTGCCATGAAATGGAGCAATATTTTAAAAGTATTTGATTTGTGTTACTTTCACTTACTGTTTATTTTTGCAATTACTAAATTACTTGACTAAGTATGAATGGTTCAAACGTGTCTTGTGAAAGTATCATTTGGTCGGGGAACCTGCTTGTTAAATTGTTGTAGATGTTTTGAAAAATGCTGATTGCCAAATTGATTTTACCTACTTTGGACAACATTTTAGAGATTGATGAGGAATTTGATACTTTTACCGTTACTCTTCTATATTTGGAAAAAACTTCAAACAACTGGCTAACCGGAGGTGGTATAAATAGTAAAGTTGTATTTTTTGGTCCCACTCCCGCATCTTTACCGCCATTATTTAAAAAGTTATTGAACTTGAAAGTTTAGACTAAAAAACGCTAGATCTCAAATCTGACACAATAGATTTTTGGTTTAGATACAGGACCCTATATTTTCCAAACTATTTTACACAAAATAAATGTTTTTTTTACAATTTGCAAACCTAGTTATTACACAAGCATCAAGGTACTAGAATGTAATTACAATATTTATTTTTTAATTCTCAACCACTTTTTAAGTAAAAAAATATATATATCTTGAAATTTATGAAAGTGTTTTATTAACAGAACTTTTTCATAGCATAGCAGTTGAAATAAAAAATAAAGAATTCTTTAATTTCTAGAACTTCCTCTCCTAACATACGCAGCCTCGTACCATCCAAAACTAGTATCGACGATTTTACAAGGTAGTATGTTATTTTGCTTATAGAATTTGTTTAATCTTTATATTCTAGTAAATATCAGTTGGGACCAAGTGAATTGATCAAGTTAAACTTTTTAAACAATCAGAGCTTGTGGAAAGAGCATTTGTTCAGTAGAAATAACTTAGGATTAAAAGATATGAGAAAGAGTCATAGCGCTGTCACGTTGCCTATTTGCTATCATAAGTTCACAGAGCAAGTATGTATGTGCGTGAAGTGTTCTTATGCCAATCGTAAGGAGATGCATGGTGGATATGTTTTTGATAGCAACACAGATATGGAAAGTTTGAATTCGGCAATTATTTCTTGTGCAGATACCAAGCCAAGTTAAAGAATCTTCTAATTTTTAAAGTAATTACTTATTATCTATACTTATAGGTGACATGGAGAGATACTATCAATGTTGTTTATATGTAGCAGGATGTTTTATGGGAATACTCTTTGTAGCTTTTTTGGCATGGTTGGTATCCAGTGATATATTGTGGTCATATTTTATAGAAGAAACACCAAAAAAACAGAGCTTTATACTTAATGTTGGGACATTTTTCGGAAGATGGCTATTATTTGGTTTAAATTATGTATTTGGCTCAATTTATAATCTATTTGTATTGCCCGTAAGTTATTTATAATAATCATTTATCATATGTCAACATAATTGATTTTTTAGCGGAATGCGGTTTTTCATGGAGTTCAAGAAAAACATTGGTTTTGGAAATTTGTCGATAATTTCTTAGAAACTTTACTGTAAACAAATATAAATAAAAATCAACCATTGTTTTTATTTAAAGTATAGGGTAAAGATTCAATATAAATTTTGCCTGTCTAGTTTCAAAGTACCAAATAACAATACTGGCTAATGACAAGATCTTTTGAATCTAATAAAAAACTATACAAACGTTGTAAGTCTTATATTATAATTTAATATAAAAATCAAAGGTATTTTAACAATAAAATTGTTATCGCACGAAGAAGTGGGAAAATTATACAGCAACAAGATGTCATTTGAATTTGACAACAATTGTGAGGTTGAAGGAATGAAAGCTGCCGTGACGTTTAGTGACAAATAATTAAAATATACAATAAATCATTTTTTAAACATCACAGACAATCGTTTCGGTTCTACAAATTTTGATGACATTTCATGATGGCGAAGGACAAATTTGAATAAGTGGATGGTATAAATAATACGGACAATTATTATTTAATTGCACTAGAATAGTCACAGCTGTTCTCATTATTTAAATTAAAGTATTGTTTATTAATAAAATGTAAATGAAATTTTTTTCCAATATTGAAATCTTTTTTACGGAATAGCTATTGCTTCTTTTTTAACCATCCTGAGTTTTTTATTATCAGCATAATATCAAATAATTTTTTCTTCTAATGTTCTTAACATTTTGTAGATCAATCAAAATAATAATATGTAAAATTGTTTGATATTTAACTATAATATAAAGAAACACGGTATGAAAGGATTTATAAAAATGAACACCGCCAGAGACGAGAAAAAATAAGGACAGAGTGAAACCGCAAAAGAGAGAGAGAGAGAGAAAGTAACTCGCAAGACGGAAACAATGATGCGATAAGAGCAAATAGCCACAGAAAAATAAAGAAATATCGGTACAAACGGAAGATAATAAGGAAGAAAATCTCAAAAACAATTTTATTTCGGACCAAGAGTTAATTGAGAAATAAATATTCCAATACCGTCAGGAAAAGCCCCCAAAGGGAAGCAAAAAAAAATGAGATGACATGAAGAAGATGAGACTGTGCATGCCAACACAGGTATAGGTATCGGAGATAAATGATGAAAAAATACCAGGAACAGAAACAGCAGCAGACAGACAGACAAACAAAAATAAAGATGAAGGGATCTATATTCAAAGAGATAGAAAAAACAAAAAAGGGGAGTTGTTACTAATAACAAAAGGGATTGAGACAGAGAAAGAGATGGAAAAAATAAAAAATGGAATGGAAGGTTACAATGTAAGAAAAGCTAACAAACCCACAGGAGAACTGATGATGATCTACAATATTAGCTCTGAGACTAGCAGGGAAGAAATGTTTGAAGAAATTATTAAAGTGAACACAGAAAGAAGTGCGATAATATTCATAAAGAAAAGATATAGAAAAAATAAACCGCTATAGTCAAGTTGAACAAAAAATCAGCGGTACAGATAATAGGAGAAGGAAGAATAAATATAGGACTTATAAGATGCAGAATGGAGAAAGAAAAATACTGTATAGAATGCAAAACGATAAGACACAGAACGTGAGAGAAAAGATGCCCAACTGCAAAAAAAAATCAAGAAAAATAAAGAAAAATATAGAGGACAACAACCTTAATAACTGTAAACAACACGAATGGCAAATAATAAACCAATATGTATAAGTTTTTACAGTATAGACAAGGAAAGAAAGGTGCACGATATACTGATAGCAACAGCAAAGACAAACCGGCGTTTGTAAGAGGAAGCTTAAAATCACATATTGACATTACCATATAGGTTTTTTATTTGACAAAATAGTTGCACTTGGTGGCACTAATTCAGTGATTTTTGAATTTATTTGTCAAACGCGTCTTACATTTTTGTTGTGTTTTTTAAGGTAGAGAACATCCCACAAACGCCAAATATTTTCTATTCAAGTGTGAAACGTTTTTTCTTGCAATATTTAAAAATGTAAAAATGAACCGAGTGCATGAAGCGCTCAAATGGAAAACACCTATTAGCTACGTGAAAAATGGCAAGAAAGTGAATAGCTGGACCTTGACAGAGAAAGAATCAATAAGCTTACACAAACATATACAATACAAAAGAATACAAGAGTACACAAGAAAAGATAGACGGAACTTAAAAAGGATGGAAAGAGATAAGATAAAGAGATCTATGGAAACAGAAGAAGTGACGGAAAAAAAAAGAAAAGAGATGCAAAAGATACTCAGAAAGTCTGAGAAAAGTGGCGAATGAATTAAGTTTCTGGTACAGGAAAAATATGAAAACCTCTAATAAACATGTATGTTATTTGTTTTTGCAATTAGGTAGCTAGCCCCGGACTTTTTTGGATACTTTTATATTGATGAAAACTAGTTCTGTTTTAAATTTTTTTGTGTTGTGATTTTTCAAGTTTCTATGTTGCTATTTAAGAAACTAAAGCTGATAGTCTTTGCAAGAATACTAAAAACAACAGCATAGATGTATGGCCTTAATAGTACTAAAAAAACGTTTTTCAATCATTCAAATTATTTTAAAATCAAGTTATTCAGCTGTGCGTTTTTTGTTTAACACAATCTATAAAAAATATTCTATTTGATCCTCTTCTTCTTCTGAATGTAGGACTAGTCCTGTTAACTTCCAACTATTTTGCCTCTTGTGATATAGACGTCCAGCTGTCTTTTCATTATTTGGGTGGTTGTCCAAGGGGCCTCTTTGTGTTTGGTATTGATGTTGCGGCTTCCTTGGCTAGTCTGTCATCAGCCATTTTTAGTACGTGCTGGTTCCATTCTCTAGGTCTTGATCTTGTCCAACGTACGATATCATAAACTCCGCAGTCCCTTCGTATTTCCTTACTGCGTACTCTGTTCCTGAGACCCGATGGCCGATATGGTTCGGAAGGTCTTCATTTCTGTTGTTCGTAGACGCCCTTTCGTATTTTTTGTGTCCGCTCTGGTCTCGACTGCATACACAGAACATCCAATATGCATACGTCATAGTTGGCCGAACGCAAGTTTTATATATGTGTATTTTACTCTCTTTTTGCATGAACTTGTTTTGCCATACTATGTCATGTACACATCCCGCAATTCTTGATGCTTTATTTCTATGGATTTGAGCAGCATCGTATAGGTCTTCCTTACTGGATAATTCAACGCCTAGGTAGTTAAAGCGCATTACCTATTCTATAGAACTGCCTTCGATGAAGAGTTTGCATCTAATGGGGTCTTTTGATAGCACAATTGCTTTAGTTTTGCAATGGATATCTGCATATTGAATTCTATTTGAGATATATTTGATCCAATATAGATACAAGAAAAATTAGCAAACATACTTTATATTGAAACTAAACATTATAGTTAAACAATTTTAAAATATAGCATCATCAGAATAAAATTAACACATTAAAAATATACTGCTATAAATTAAAATAAAATAATATATAGTTATATACAATAAAATATTAAATTGTTATTGAGAATTTCACTTACAAAATAATAGGCTTTTTGCAAGCATGTTCTAAATTTTTAGTTAGCATTTTTATATCTTGTGGACATATTTTGGATTTTGTTTAAATTTTATTGGATTTTGCACTTTTCAACAGTTTATGCAGTATTTTGCTATTTTGACTTTATATGAACAGAATTTTGCAGTTTTTAATCATTTTTAGCTTTTTTTTTCTTTTTAATAATTTTGTAATGTTTCATCACCGGGTTTTTGTTTTTGACTTTTTATAAATAGAATTTTGCACTTTTTTCACAAATGTTTTTAATTGGATTTTAGATATATTTACATTTAACAATATTCAGATGTTTAAAGATAGGATATTGCTATTTTTGATGTTTTATAAATAAAGACAATATTTATGTATGTAATGTATGTATGTTTTCAGGCCGGATATTGATATTATTAATATTTTATCAATAAAATTTTAAACTTCTCAACACTTTTTTATAGTCGGATTTTGGTGCTTTCTAACAATATTTTAATGTTTTTTGAAAGCCTGATACTATACTATTTTTTATGAGTTTTATGTTTGCTTCTTATTACTAATCACCAATCAATATGCTGATGATAATTAAAATATTAAATAGTTTTTATTTTTATTTTCAAATCATGGATATAAATTTTATACCATACCTACCTGTTTTATTTTATACTATAAATAACAAAAGGTAGGGTCGGAGGCTTTAAATATATATCTACTTTGCGTCAGTAATCAAAAAGGTTAAGAAACCAACATTTAGAATCTAATTGTATTATTTTAAATTTTGTGTTAATATATAATATAATATAAACAACTTGGTGCTCAATCTGCCAACATCTTTAACAACACCATTAAAAAATACAAATATGTACATTCATCTGCTATATATTTATAAGCCTAAATATAGACTAAAATTAAAAATAAGACAAACTAGTAGCATAATAAAGATATAAAAATTTCTTTTTTTCATAAGCTTCTGTCTAGACTATTTTAAAAGCATTGAGAGAGTATATTTTGCGTAGAAATATGTTTCAGGCCCTTCATAAAATTTACAATTAATCAATTTAAGTAAAAGTAGTTTTTAAAATTGTAAAAACTTTTTGTGTCAAATAAGCATATCTTTTTCAAAATTTGTTTTTCATGTTTGAAATGAATGGAAGGACTTCAACTCCGCAGCGGCGGCCAATGAGCATCTTTTCAAAATCTAGTTGAGGCAGCTGCTCCTTTTTTGATATACTCTTTAAACAAATATGTTGTAATTTATGTTACTCTTGATAATAGGTATGATGAAACTAACAGTAGAGATATGTACTTTACATTGTAAAGATGATGAATATTATCATCAATAATATTTAACAATTTATTGTACAATATATTGCTAGGACTACCTACACGTTGCAATATAATTGCGCAAAGTTTTAGTTAGTTACCGACACTTCTGCAGGCAACATGTGGAATAAAAATAAAGCAAGTTGTGTGACTATTGCTTTAAAAAATCTTAAATCAAAATCTTTTTGATTGACTCCATATATTGTGCAATCTTTCAATATGATCTACAGACAGTCAATATTATTGTATAATATCAATTATTGTGCAATAATAATAAAATATAATACATATAAACTACTAACTTTGTGCTCCAAACTTCACTCATTTTTCAATAAAGACCTTTCCACACTTATATTACAATATACTATTATATTTATACAATTCTTTATTGAAATGTCAACATTTTCCTTTTTCATAGTTTTTCGATTTATTTATATATTTGCTGATGATTAGTTTCTAACAGAATTCTATAAAATCTTGTATGCAAGTTGTTCCATGAGTAGTTTTTCACTTGCATTTAACAATATTTAAGACTAGTGGAACAACACCTTAATTTAGAACATAATTATGTTGAAGTAAATATTTGATTTTATTGCGAGAATATGAACCAAAAATTATGCACAAATAAGTTGATAATTAATTAAAAAACAATCAAAAATGATACATAACCAAATGAGTAAATAATAAAAAAATAACTCATTATTTTTTTATCAAAAATTAGCAAATGCATTTGAAGCTGTTTATATACGAATATATTGTACCGTATATTTTGCTGCAATAATTTTGCACTATAAGAATTCTTTTCAGAAAATAAAACTATATTTAATTTTTTGTTACAATGACCAGATTTCTAACTTATTCTGGATATTTAAAAGATAAAGAAAACAGTAAATAATACTTCGGATACAAATAACTGTTGTTTATTATTGTAAAGAACATTACATTAAATTAAGCCCTCCTGTTGAAGGTGTTTGTAGTGGGTTGCGTGAGTTGCAATCCAGAAATGTTGTTGAAATCAAGCATTCTCAACATCTCTCTGGTCTCTGGATCTACTTCGATAATGTCATGTTCCAAAGCAGATACTTCGGGTACATAGTTATCACGTCTTTCACGTTCCTCTTCTTGGAGTTTGATGGAAATACCTCTAACCTGAGAATGACGAAGACGCTTCATCAAATGTGTTACAAAACCAGCAATCTTGTTCCTCAAAGGTTTTGTTGGAATAATTGCGATTTCTTCACAGATGCGCTTGTTGGTATGGAAATCCAATGTCAAGCGTGTGTAATATTTTTCGATTATCACTTTGGATGCTTTTTTCACGGTCTTGGTACGTACACGACCCATGCTGTAATTAGTAATGTTGGAATCATTAGATTTGTAATTAACCGATGTTTAATTATAGAAAACTTACTTGTTTATTAGCGTTTACAAGCACACGCGAAACGTGGTCAACGAGAGTTTAGACAGAAAGAGGTTGGTTTCAGGATGTCTCTTCCTGTCTAAACAAATATCCCTAGAACTAAAACAAAAATCCCCACATTAACCTAAATATATACTAAACACTTAAATATAACTAACTTAATCAATTAAAATCAAATCAAATCTAATAATAGAGCTATTACATAATTTAGATTATTAATATAATAATTAATATAAATGTTTATAAAGAACTTCATGTTTGTTACAGTGTGATATGTGGGTTGGCAGCATGGCTACTGACGGCTTCTTGACACATTCGTCCTGACAGTGACAGTTTTATTTATAAATTATAGGAAAATATCAATTCTTCACTGTATGCAGTTTCAATGACGTCTGGCAAGGATACAATGGGGTAATTATAACACATATAATACAATCACATATATTTTCATTCATGGGAAGGTTAATTTCAGTACATTCCTTTCACTTCTTGCATTTTTTTTAATTTTGTATTTGCTCTATATGTATAAGATTACAGTAAATTCGTTCACCCAAAAAGAAACAAGAAGTAAACTCTCTGACTTCTTTATTTATACATTTCATTTCCTAGTTGCATTGCATTTTAACTTATATGGTATGAGCCAGCCACTCCCCCAGCATAATTATAATACAGACTTTATATATTAATTATAATTCTTCATGGTGTTAGTATAGTTTATATAAGATAAACAAATTAACAATATTTAAAAAAAAAAAATGATTTATTTTTTCTAGTGAACAACCTATCTTCACATGTAAGGCACACGTATTTCACATTGATCCAAAAACTAAACGATCATGGATGCCTGCGTCAAGTACTGCTGTGAGCGTCTCATTTTTCTACGACTCTTCCCGCAGTCTATACAGGATTATAAGTGTGGAGGGTTCGAAAGCTGTTATAAACAGTACAGTTACACCTAACATGACGTTCACTAAGACATCACAGAAGTTTGGTCAGTGGTCAGATGTCAGAGCTAATACTGTGTATGGACTTGGATTTTCTTCAGAAGCTGAATTACAAAAGGTATTTAATAAATTTATATTATTCAAGTGATATTGCCTAAGGGGAATTTAATTTGAAAACCAGATCCTATTAAATCTGCATTTTTATATAATTATATATGACATGTTGCATAGAAAATTTACTTTATTTAAATTATTTTGCTTTTCACTATTGGCTCATAATTGATTCAATGGACAACAAACATTTGAATTTTAAAATTTAGAATGGTTGAATATCAATTCTTAACTTAAAACTATTTTTTTTAGTTTTTGCAAAATATGTTTTTAAGGTGGCAGTTTTTTGAGTGTCATAAAACTTCAAGCACAACTCGCTCAATTTAAAATTTTCAATGTCATGAAATATGTGAAAAACCAAAATCTTCAATTGTTTATTAAAGTTTTATTAAATTGAGAATTTTGTGTTCAAATATTTGCTTAAACTTTAAGATTATTACTTCATTACCCCCCAAATTTAGTAGACTTTTTATTGTGCTATAAGTTCTTTTTCTAAAATAACAATTGTTATAATTTTGCTGTTTTGTTGTGAATGATGGCTTGTTCTGGTCTATTTAATTTCACACTTAAAAGAGTCTCATTTGAATGTTTGGGTACTAACACGTATAAAGTTTTATTAGATTTTTGGACCGAATCTAATGAATATGAAGTTTAGTTTACCATAGATTGTGGAGCAAATGGCAATATTCACGCGACACACATCCACAAGGTTGAATATGGTTTATGATATGATTACACTGGGCGAACAAAGCTTAGTCTGTTTCAAAAAACATTTTAATTAATCGAACATTGACTTAAATTATGGTTTAAAAATTAATTCTCTAATAGAATTGATGAGACAATTTTTGTAATTGGCATATCACTTTTCTGAAAGTTTTGATAGGCTTCTTCAATGTAATCATAGAAAAGCTGAAATTATTTTGCTTGGAGTTTTTAATATACATAATACTGAATGGTTTACTACTCATCTTCTACAGTACTATCTGGCCAATAAGCTATGATTTTTCCTGTTTCTCATAATCTTACTCACTCAACTTATTCAGCAACTCACCTACTTTCCTTGTGATTTACTTATTGGTGAACCAAGGTTTGTTAGATCTGTATCTTTAACTATTCCAAAGGTTGCAACAACCACTGTTGAAAATGATTTAGAAAATTCTGATTATTTACTTATTTACTGCTTTCCTTTCAAGAGCAACACGCTCCCGGGGCTTGACGCACAGAACCGTTCTGAACTATTCTGAAAGGAACATTATTTACTGGCATATATTATGATGCGTTGACTAACGACATAACCAACAAATAATTATTTACTCAACTTGACATTTTGTTAATTGTATAATTAAAAAACGTTTTATTACATTATTTTTATGATGCACAATATAGATTCTAAATTACAAAATATTTCTATATTTTAAAATTAAATTTATTACTGGCGACAAATGAAAATACTAGTAAATTTGTTAATAAGTTGGTAGTAAATATTAGATATATTTAGTTATTTGGTTTTGGCACTTGAAAAGGGCTTGATGCACCGTTGTCGATGGTGGTGCATGAGGGGAGAGGGGAAGGACACTCAGAACAAGTTGGGGCGTCGCGCTCTCTGTGAAAGGTACATGGGGCGTCACGCACAGAATTGTTCGGAACCGTCCAGAACAGTGAAAGAAAAGCATCTATTTACTGCTTTCCTTTCAAGAGCAACACGCTCCCGGGGCTTGACGCACAGAACCGTTCTGAGCTATTCTGAAAGGAACATTATTTACTGGCATATATTATGATGCGTTGACTAACGACATAACCAACAAATAATTATTTACTCAACTTGACATTTTGTTAATTGTATAATTAAAAATCGTTTTATTACATTATTTTTATGATGCACAATATAGATTCTAAATTAGAAAATATTTCTATATTTTAAAATTAAATTTATTACTGGCGACAAATGAAAATACTAGTAACTTTGTTAATAAGTTGGTAGTAAATATTAGATATATTTAGTTATTTGGTGTTGGCACTTGAAAAGGGCTTGATGCACCGTTGTCGATGGTGGTGCATGAGGGGAGAGGGGAAAGACACACAGAACAAGTTGGGGCGTCGCGCTCTCAGTGAAAGGTACATGGGGCGCCACGCACAGAATTGTTCGGAACCGTCCAGAACAGTGAAAGGAAAGCATCTAATATTTCTGTTATTAAAACTTTTTTTCCTAATACCCACTTCTATCAGTATTAAACAATTACATAATATTTTTGATTTTGATACTTATATTTTGAGAATTCACATATTGCAGCAGAAAATCTCACAAATTGTTTTCTGTTATTAAACCAAAACATAAGCACTTCAGACAAAATAGGCAGTTATTAAGAAGTGAAAAGCATTTAAAAAACTTGTCAGTAATTGTTCCAATCAAACTAATCAATTTCACTATTATTCTTAAAACATGCAAATGAATTAGCTTCCATTCTCATTTCAAAATTGCAAATGTACTTAAATTGGGAGATAAGTTTCATTCTTTAAATTATTGACTAATTGCATTAATATCCAATCTGTCAGAAATTTTTGAAAAATATATTTCCACATTTCAAGTTTAAAACAAAAGAAATTAATCTGAGATACTCAATATGGATTTCAATACAAACATTTGACAATAGAAGTTGACATATATTAGTCAGAAATGAAATTCTACTCTAGACAAACATGGAAAAAATCTTGCAATAGCTCTAGAAAAGTGATTCTTAATCTCAGGTTGTGACCCAAATTTGTGTGAACAAGAAACCCTCAAATAACTTAAAAAAAAGATAATGTTTTATTTTAGAATGTTAACTTTGCTAGTATTGACTTGTCACTACTATTTATGTACAGTTTGCAAGTTTATAGCTATTTCTCTTAAAACAGAAGCTGTTTTTTTTTTAAACAGAAATAGAAATATTTTTAATAGATAAAAAACATAAATGAGCCGTCCATCATGACAACGAGTGGATTGCAAAATTGGCATATATGGGCGATACATTCTATCACTTAAATTAATTGAACACAAAATGCAAGGTCAAAACCGTATTGTAATTGACATAGCAAGAAAAAATTGTCAGACATTAATTGGCACCGTTTTCAGTATTGTACTTGTTTTTGGAAAATCTTAATGACAACACTAATCTCGTGGGGACTATGCCTATTTTTTAGAATATTTGAAAATGAAATTGAAAGATATATTCCACAAAATGTTCATATTGAGAAATATAATTTGGTTAAAAACTCATTTTAAAGCCTACACCGAAAGGTAATAAGGCGTACCGATAATATATATATATAAAAACTCATTTGAAGTAGATGTAATGGTTGTCGAAGCCTACAAGCATACAGGGCCTTCGTTATCTTGATGTCTATTTTAAAACTGGAGGTATTTTTATATTTTTTGACAAATTTTGGTTTTTTAAATAATATTTTTTATATTTTGCAATTTTTGAGATTTTAGTAAGGTTTTTATTCTTTTTAAGAGTACTTTTTGACTATATTTTAAAATTTTATGGTCGGTTTTTGACAATTTTTAAGATTTTATAAAAAAAAACACACTTTATGGCCAGATTCTGGTGATTTCTGACAATTGTTTAAAATTTCAATTCTGGATGTTGCTGTTTTAATGTTGTATTAATAGAATGTTGCAGTTTTTAATTGATTTTGATAAAATTTGTGTTTTTTTTTTAATGTTTTATGATTGGATTTTACTATTTTTGATTTTTTATAAATAAAATTTTGGGTTTTTAGCACTTGTATGATCAAATTTTGATGCTTTCTTACAATAGTTTTATATTTTATGGCCGGATTTTGCTATTTTTGACTTTCTATTAATAGAATTTTGCATCTTTTGACAGATTATGGCTGGAAGTTTGATATTATTTCAAAGTTTCAAGTTCGGAATTTGCTATTAATATAATATTTTATAACCAAATATTGCTATTCTTCACCATTTATAAATAGAATTTTGCTTTTTTTAACAGTTTATGACCTAATTTTGCTATTTCTTACAATATTTTGATATTTTATGGTCAGATGTTGTTAGTTTTGGGATTTTATAAAAAGTTTCACTTTTTTCAGTTTATGGTCGAACTTGTTTTATAACAATATTTTGATGTTTAAAAACTGGTTTTTGCTATTTTTGACATTTTATGAATAGAATTTTACATTCTTCGTTAGATGTTGAGGCTTCTTAGCAGTACATATTTTGATATTTTATATTAAAATTTTGCTATTTTTTATGTAATTTTTAACACTTTTTTTTTCTTTCTGATAATATTTTGAAGTTTCAAGGCTGGATTTTGCTATCTTTGACATTTTATAAATAGAATTTTGCACGTTTTAAGCGGATAAAAAAAATCTTGATATTTTGAGGGGAGACCCAAAAATTTTAGTTACGCCACTGTTATCAAATTTTTTGGCAGAACTATCTGGAAAGCCCTGCTGCAATTCCCATTTTTTCTGTTTGCTGTTTGATAAGTAAGTACAGGAATAGTCTAGATTCTCAGCATGGCATGCGGTGTACACTTTCTATAAACTTAACACTCTGTTAAAGTACTCGCTAATTAATGATGCTGTGATTCTGATGATAATTAAAATATTAAATGAAAAAAAAATTAATTCCACATTATGAATTTTATAACCTTTTATTTTATACTATAAAAAACCCAAAGTTTATATATACTTAAAGCCCGTGACCCTACCCTTTTTATTTTATACTATAAAATAAAACAGGTAGGGTCACTTTTAAAACTTTAAAGTCAGTGCGATACGTGTTTTTTTGATTCTTAAGGGCTGAACTTTGGCATGGATTACTTTTTTTGCATAAGATTACTTTCTGAGGGTGCACCTAAAGAAATTCCACAAATGTTTTAAGAACCAGTTTAGTATATATATATTATGAATAAATAAATAAATAAACAACCGAGTTGCTACACTAAATATTATTATAAATTGAATCAAATTATATTTTCTTGTGAAATGTAAAATCTCATATGCACAGAGCGTTACTAGATGATAATGCATAAATTAGTATTAACTATGAATAATGGTTTTCAAATAGAATGGATTACTGTGGATATTATTACTTATCTGTTTAACGTCTAATAACATTATGTTTGGTTGTTTTCAGTTTATTGATAAATTTAACGAAGTAAAAGAAGCTACACGCAGTGCCATAACCAAAGTGACTGCGAATGGTGGTTCTGCAGTTACACCCGTCACTAGTGCCAATGCAAGTCCCATAACAGCTCGAGCTGCTACTGGAACTCCTGATAACATAGACAATCTTTTAGAACCTCCAGGTAATCTATTTTATACAAATAATTAACTGATAAGATACCAATCCATATCAATAATCTACAGGAAGTGCTATGATGCCTAACACACCAAATTCGACTAAGGAAGAAGAACTGTCCCACCCAAGGAGCCATTCTGTATCTGCGATGCAAAGTAATGAGAGTCCGAGTCACCAGGTGAAGAGCGAGAAGAGTTATTCAATGTCCTCAAGTAATTCGACAAGCAACGATATGCAATTAAAATACGAAAACGATCGGCTCAAATTGGCACTAGCACAAAGGTGAGTTAAAATTTAAAATAAATAAGTGTTTACACAGTTTCTTATCATTAATTTATTGTATAATAAGTTTATCTAATATTAGAATTAGTAAAGTAAATGTTTGCTATTACTGATAAATATACTATATACGTAATATTCGATGACAAACTTTAATTGGTGTTAATTTCAACATCTTTAAATAGAATTCATTATGGTTGCACATGCGTGCTAATTAAGCAGTAACTATTGTTACAGTTTATAATTATTTTATTAATATGAAATTTGTCTTTATTTCAACAATTAGTAGTAGTATAAAGTTGTTTGTTTTTATAAATGTTTTTTGATTGATCTTAATTTTGTCAGCAGAGGCGTCACTAGGATTTTTGAGCCTTATCACAAAATATTTTTTTTAGTCTAGTCATACTATCAACTATTGAAAAGAGCAAAACTCTAATTATAAAATATCAAAATCCAGCCTTGAAGTATAAAAATATTGTCAGAAAGCACCAAATCCAGTCATAAACTGTTAAAAAGTGTAAATGAAATCTCCAAAATGGTAAAATTCGGCTATAAAATATTAAAATATTGTTAGAATGCACTAAAATCTGGGCATAAAAATGTAAAATTCTATTTATAAAATGTCAAAAATAGCAAAATCTGGCCATGAAATATCAAAATATTATTGGAAAAGTCTGGCCATAAACAATTAAAAAGTTTAAAATTTCGTTTATAAAACGTCAAGAATAGTAAAATTTAGTTGTGAAATTTAAATACTATTAGAAACTACCAAAACTGTTGAATAATGCAAAATAAATCATAAAATATCAAAAACAGCAAAATCAAAATATTGTGAACACTACCAAAATTCAGGCATAAAACATCCGGAATTGAAACATCAAAATATTGTTGGAAAGTTCCAAAATCCGGTTAAAACCAGTTTAAAAAAGTTTTTTATAAAATGTCAAAAATAACAAAATTTGGTCATAAAATATTAATTATGTCAGAAAGAACGAAAATCCGACCATAAACAAATGAAACATGTAAAGTTCTATTAATAATAAATCAAAAATCTCTTATTTGTCAGGAATTCCAGAATCCGGCCATAAACTGTTAAAAAGTGCAAAATTTATTTTTGAAACATCTAAATATTGTCAAAAAGCACCAAAATTTGTCCATAAACTGTTGAACTATGTAAAAACTTTTATGGAATCCTAAATCTGGCCATAAAATATCAAAATTTTATTGGAAATAGCAAAATTTGTCAGACCAAAATTCAGCTATAAACTATTAAAAAATGCAAAATTCTATTTATAAAATGTTAAAAATAACAAATTCCGATTATAAAATATTAAAATTATATCAGAAACATAATCCCTATGTATTTGTTGACAATTACGAGAATTGATTTTATGTTTCACGACGCATAATTATTATTTTAACTGACTTTTACGTAGGGTTATATGAAATTGAATTATTAAATTACTTTTTGCATTCAGTTTTATCATGGTATTTTTTTATCAATGATAACAAAATAGTTTCTTTAGATGCACTGAAGTTTAGTGATCTTTTTTTATCATTTATAATACTATAATAATTTATAAAATTTAAAATTAATAATATTATATATTATAATACTTATAATAGATTTACCATTTTTTGCTATTGTATAATACGATTAAAAAATTCAGTAAATTATTTTATTATTTTACTTTATTACAACTAGGTTTGATATATTTATATCATTTTTAAAAAGTTATAAATTTGATTGATTAATTAATTTAAAAAAAAATTAAAAAAGAAATACATTTTTGTATTTCCCGCGTAAATAATAATAAAAAAAATATACTTTAGAAAACTAAACATTTGTGCGTGTCGCACATTTAGGGAATTTCCTAGATATTCCGTGCGCGTTGAACCAAGGTCAATGTTAACTTTCAGTTCAACTAACTGAGGAGTTGACTACATATGATACAACCGGGCCTAAGGCCTTCCAAAAACAAGTTCGGTAATGAAAACGCACCCACTTTATGTCTCGCCATGTATCTTGCTTATATCTGCTACAGTAGTTCTCTCATTTCTGTGTTAAACTGATTTAAGGGGGTAGAAAATATCCAAAAATTAAAGATCTGAGCACATTTGTGAAAAACAGTATTAAGACAATCCTATTGAAGTGACATACCTTAGATTAAAATTATATCATCAATTATATTAAAAATGCGTTTGAAAAATTAAACTTTTTTAAATTTTTTGAGGATTTCTCGCGACTCACCTAAATACCTCTCGTGACTCACCCAAATACCGCCCTTGACCGACCCTAATCTCTCACGCCCCAAATTTGGGTCACGACCTGAGGTTAAGAATCACTGCTTTAAAACAGTCTTCTTCTTCTTTTTGGTGCCGTATCCGCTAGCGAATGTTGGCGATCCATCTGGCTATAATGGTTTTATTGACGGCGGCGCGGAACAATTCCACGGAAGTCTTCCCGTACCACTGTCGCAGATTTTTTACTCAGGAGGTACGTCTTCTTCTCGGTCCCCTATTTCCGGCGATTTTTCCTTGCATAATCAGCTGTAGTAGTTGATATTTTGAGTTGCGCATGATGTGTTCTAGATAAGAAAGTTTTCTTTTCTTGATGTTTGACATTACTTCTTTATCTTTGTGTATTCTTATCAGGACTTCCTCATTAGTTACTCGATCTACCCAGCTGATCTGTAATATTCTACGGTAAACCCACATCTCAAACGCCTCTATTTTTCTCGATGATGCTTCTGTAAGAGTCCACACCAAAACAGTCTTACAAATATTTAATTTTATTATGAATTGTAACAAATTATATAATAGATATTTATGCAATGTTTAAAAATTAATTTATTTTGAATCACAAAGTTTAAAAATTAAAAAATTAGTGTTAAAATGGATTGAAAAAAAAAAAATTAAAACATGTTAAAAAAGGTAAGCCATTATGACATTAATGACGACATTTCAATACATAATTGCAAAAAAATAATTTTATAATAATAATAATAATAACTAGTCTTTATTCACTACATTTTACATGTATATGAAAGGACGAAGTTCAGCTTATTTGCTGCTCTTCCACTTAACCCTTAAATTTTACAAAAAATTTATATTACACTAAATGAATGTCCTATTATAACTAATGTTTTCAAGAAAATGTAACAAGTCTTCCTTTTTTTAAGCGGCACAATTTTTTTCATATTACATTTGTGGTTCATATTGATGCAATTGTCATTAACTCTTGAAAATGGCATTAATAATGATTTTGCAGATTTATAATATTGGAATGATGGTTGCTGATGATGAAAATAGATTTTCTAGTTTAAGACATGCATGAATTTCTAATTTTTGGAATCACCGTAGAAGAAACCTTAAAAAATATGGTTTTTCTTAATTAATAGAGATCGTATTCTAATGAATCGAAAAAAAGAAAAATCTAGTATTTGGAAAGAACCATATTGCAAAGAGACTTTGATGTTACTTTGGGACTTATTGTGTGAGCATATTATGGTAAAAGTGATCATAAATAAAAGAAAAATTATACATCTGCCATGATTAATTAGTCTATATTAAAAATTAAACAAAACAATTGCTAAATTTTATTACAAATTTGAGGTTTAAACATTTAATAACTGTATTATTTCTCCCCTTTCTTTGATTTACGTCATACGCCAATTATATTATTGTGCTGCAAACCTCATTTACATGATAGCGATATAAAGGGTGATCCATTTAAAGGTACTTTTATTTTAATTAAAAAAAAAACATTTTTTATTGGATTATCTTTATGATCATGCTAAAGAACTATTTTGTACATTTATTTTTTTATTTTTTTTAATGTTGGCTGTAACTAGGGCTAACATTGTTTATTCAGAAGTTCCAATTTTTGATGACGCGTTCAAACATTTTGAGTGGTATTTGGCAAATGACGGAAGTAATGTTGGACTTCAATTTATCAATTGTAGTCGGCTTATCCATGTAGACTTTGGACTATAAGTAGTTCCAAAAAAGTCTAGAGGTGCGATATTACATGATCTATGCGGCCAATTCACCGGTCTAAGGCGTGAAATTAACTGTTCATCGAATCATTCTCGCAATAAAGCCATGATTTCACTGGCTATGTGACAAGTAGCGCCGTTTTGTTAGAACCAAATATCGTCGAGATTACCTGTTTCAATTTTAAACAGCAAATAATCATTGTGCGATAACGAGCGCCATACACAGTTACGTTCCGGCCGGCCTTATTTAAAAAAAAAAGTTGCACCAGCCCATAAACCATACCAAATCGTTGTTTTGTTTGAATGTAATGGCAACTCTTAAATTTCTTTTGGTTGCTCTTCAGCTCAAATACGGCCATTAAGCCAGAAATGGGCCTTATTGCTGAACAAAATTTTGGTCGAAAACAGTAGATCTTCTTGACGATTCGGAAGGTCAACCGGCTTGAATTCTTGCATGAGTTAAATTTTGTATGCTTTTAAACCAAGATTCTTATATAAAATACGTCAAATCGATTCATCACGGTCATCGGGTATTTTCTTCACTACGTGTTTTAGGTGGTTTATTTGGTCGCGTATTATATAATAATGAATATTGAGTTTCAAATTTTTTAATGGTACATCCAATTGTGCGTTTGGTAGGCCGATTATGTAAACCATAAGTTGCTTTAAGCGTACAAAACACTTTCCTCATAGAGAGTTGATTTTTGTAATACAGCTGAATAATTTGTAGACACTTTATCGAGCTAATTCTTTTCATGATGAAATGTCAAACATTACTGAACAAAAATACCATAACAGTTTGACTCAGTGCACGCTTTATCTAACATAAAACTCCTACTGAAAAAAATACCTCTTAAATGAATCACCCATTATATACAAATATAATTTTATTCATTAAAATTCTAGTCGTGAATAGGGGAGGTGTTTCATGTTTTTGCCCTTCGCATACGAATTTGTGTGAAGATTCATGTTAATTTTTTTACTGCTTATTAATATTATCTGCATATTTAAATTATCTGTAAAAGAAGGTGAATATTATTTATCCAGGGTAAAAACTAAGGGGTTGTTAGTGAATGCTTTATTATCAAAATAAAATATTTTAAATAAATAATTTATGCCATAATTTTTATTATTTTATTAGTAATGTGCTACAAACTCAACAACAGATAGTGTATCACTAGAAACAAATACTGTTTATAATATAATACAATAAACTTAATAATTAATTAAAAAAACTTAACAGATATTTTGATATTATTTACAAAACAAATAAAATCAGTACTTAAAGAAAAGAAGTATCATTAGTTTAAACTATATTCCTCATCTTTAAATCTCTTCATAAAGAAAATTATTCTATACTCATTATAGGTAGTATATAGGTAGTTATAATAATAAAATCACACATAAAAATAGATGTACCAGGCCTAAGAATCAAATTTAACAATTTAACTGCCTAATATAGTTGTTGTGGACCTGTCATGATGATTTATGAAATAAATAAAAGCCTAACTGATGTTCTTAAAATAGTGTTCTAGTAATTCTTAATAATGGATAAAATTTTGATGATTGAGATCATTTAAATTGTGAATTATTGTGTTTAATTGCTTGCTTGGTGGTCGTTGCGTAGCATATTCAAAGCTAATTGTGATTGTTATTTTTTATAGAAAACATTATTTTAAATTAGCGATTTTTTTCAATTATTATTAACTTTTTTTGTAAGACAAGCTTTTAAGTTATATGAATTTTGGACCTGGCATTCTCATTAAAATAATAAGATTTCAATTCTTAATAATGTCCTCCGAAATCTCCTCCATGTCCGTATCCACCACCGCCACCTCCGCCTCCATGTCCATGATTTGGAGTTCCAATTTTATGTACTACGGCATTGAAACCATTATGTTTATCAGCTTTATATTCAACAACACGGGTAGTGCCATCGGCTTCTTTAAGTGTATACGATCCTTTAACTTCGTCGCCATCACGTTCTTCGTGGTGTTGTTTTTCATCACCAGTGTGTGGATCATGGACGGCGTAGTTGAAGTTGTATTTTGGATGTGCCTGTTAATGAAGTTAAAATATGAAGGAATTTAACGAGATTATTTGGTGGTAAAATAAGCACAGGAGATATTAACAAAGCTAATATTGGATTAACACATTAAATATTCGACGCGTGTTTTATCTAAACATTACGCTAATAAAATATAATTACGTTTAATTTATATTACCGTAACATAATTTTGTATTTATTTATATTGTGTACTATGTATACTTACAATAAAATTGTCAACGAGAATATAAAATATGAAGAAAGGATAATAGATAGTTTTATGTTAATTATATACGGTCTAATAAACTATTTAAGCAATCATTATTATTATTAATTAGTAGGTATAGAAATAAGCTTGTTCTGCATATTAATCACTAATTTATGGTTTTATAATTGCTGTAACAATATTAGCAATTAATTTTTATAAATTAATTATACAACTGTTCTTAAGACCATACCGACCGCTACCTTGATTTGTTGTATTTTAACAAAAACGGCGGTTTATTTTTTTCACCGGTACATTTAGAAAGGATTAAACTATGATATGTTGAAGTGTTTTTTTGTGAAATTATATTTGGAAATAGCTACAAAAAGCATTTAAAAATACAGAAAAACGCGTTTATTTCCATATTTGATGGGTTTTTTCGGCTATTTCCTAACTATTATTTGACTAAAAGACTTCGACATTTCATAGTTTAATCCTTTCTAAATGTACTGGTAAAAAAATAAATCGATTATCAAATTATTTGTAGATGCAACGATGAAGGGGAAATTGCCGTTTTTGTTAAAATACTACAAATCAAGGTAGCGGTCGGTATGCTCTTAAAGTCACGAATTGACTGTACGAGTGACGAAGCAATAAATACATTTGGTAACGTTGTCACTGTTTTTAAATCACTAGTATGAATTTGAAATGAAAAAAAAAACGCTTCTGAAAATCATTCTATTTTGCTTTGCTAAAGTTAAATGCCAAGTGCATATTAGCAGACTTGCCGTTTGTAAATTTTATTTTTAATTATGTTATAAAATATTATATTTACAATAAAATTAGAACAATGTTTAATTATTAAAATGCTACGTTGTACTATATACTTTTAAATTAGCATAATAAACATAATTTTAAATAAGAAAAAAGGAAACAAACATTATTTAAGTTTATACGTTCAAACAAGGCCGATGGCGAGCGACTTTTTAGCGTCGCTTCTGTATAGCTTTATAAGAAACAATCTTGTACTCATACGATCGAGTGAATTTATTATTATTTTTAAATTTGTAATGTTTTTTAATTTTGATTTAGCTTGACTGTGGAATAGAACATTTAACATAAGATACCATCTGCGCTTACTAATACGCTCAGGTTAATTATTTTCATTATGTGTTTTAAGTAATTAGGTGTTTTAAGTATCGTGTTTAATGACGTGCTAAGTAGATATTCAGTTTGTTTTATTATTCATTGTGTGATTATATTTACATAATATAATTTGTTACAAATGAGCTGTAATTAGTTTGAATTAATTAAGTCTTTAGTATCTAGTTTATGCTTTAACTAATAACATTTATCGAATTTAATGAAAGTGCATATTAAAATTAAAAAACAATCTTCCTAAACTAGTTCACTTTTGTGTGATGGGTTTGACCGCCAACTTTGGACGTGGTGGACTACAAGCCAAAGGTAGTTGATTTTATTTGTAACTACATATTTGTTTTCATAACTGATTGCAATTCTAATACGCCACTTTGCGTTTTTTATTTTTTAAATTATGTAATAAGTGAGTAATTTATTTTTTATTTTGCCACAGGCTGGATTCACAAATAATAATAATTTTCTATTAAGAAAAGAAAACAAGAAAATAATGTGCAATCAATGGTACGGATATTGTTATTAAATGCGTGCGTTTCATTATATGCACGCAATTATGTAAAAAGCGAAATTTTAATTAACAATATTATTATAATTACCAACGAGCCATATAATGATCACTTGCATTTTCATTACAACTTTCAAACGTCACATCATCAACTTATTCTTTGTTATTTATTTCATTGTAATAATTTTATAAATTAGAAATATTAAAATGATGAAATAGTTGAATAACTAATTACTGTAATCATGACATTTTTTATTAATTTGAATAATTGTTCTGGGTGAGTCATTTCGTGTAGTAAGATATAAGGTAATTTTTTGTATACTATGTAATTTTATTTCATTCAACCAATTATTTTTATTAATTGTTATTTACTTATTAATAAGTGATAATACAACATTGGATGTGGTAGCGTTGCGTTGTCACTTATTAATAAAACAATGTTCAACATCTTGGAAAAGTACTATATAATTTTAGTTTGGTCGCGATTTGCCTAGTTGTAGTTAGGACAAACTTAAATAAATGTCAAGACGCTAGAATTAATTATATTTTTGGTTTCAATATAAGTTTTAATAAACGTTGTCAATAGGTGCATTTCACGGACACTTCTGGTGCACGCCCTATTAACGACGAATTGACTTGAAGATTTAGAGTTTCGGTGTAAATGCGGTTGCGTTATGCTTTTGCATAAATTATTTATAATATATTTATACATACATGATAATCTTCATGTCCATGTCCTCCATCATCACCACCACCATGTCCTCCACCAAATTCATGTCCTCCATCATCTCCACCGCCAAATCCATGTTCTAGTCCTCCTCCGTAACCACCGCCGTATCCTCCATTAAATCCACCGTGGATGCTGCCAGCATTTGCACATGCTGTCACAGTCACGACGACAAGGAAAAACTAAATGAAAAAAAAAATACAAGATCAGTATATTATACACGTAATTGCAAATATCAGAATATTATCTCGGAAGGCTACTGCACAATCAATACTACTAGTTATAACGTGAAAAACTACGTTGCTCAATTAAAACGGACTAAGCGACTATGATCAGGATAATATTAAGCTCCATTAGTGAATATTTTACCTGTTTCTCGAATAAAATTATAGAATGAAGTAAACTTAACTACAATTTTATTATTATTGAATTTAAATTTATGTTATTTTAGTGTTGCAAATAATTAGAGTTAATATGTAAATTAGTTTTTTTAGTTTGGTGGAACCGGTAACCAAAATAGAAAATGTTATCATAATGTTTAAATCTAAATTAATATATTATTTCAGGCAATATCTAATATTTTGTGCACAATTTTAAATAAAAATTTGCTTGTTTACTTTACACCACTGATAAATCTAAAACACTCACTGTGTATGCTCTCATGATTAATTTGATAACTTGAGGATATGAAATATATATATCGAAGACTTCTAGAAACTGATACTGTTTGTAAACACTCATTGTGTTTTATAGTAAAATTTCTTGAGCATCCCCAAGTTGGGCTCCCGCTCTTAGCCGCCCCACGCATACACTTTGTATCCCGCTTTCTCCTCTACATACCTACCATTCATCGTTTACATCGCGGGTCGCTTAATTACCCATCGCGTAATTGCACCGAAGAGGAAGTTTTGTGAACGAGCACCCCATCGCCTTCTTTGGCCGTCCGCCACTTTGTCACGGTCCAATTCACACGTTAATAGATCGCTCGCTGTAACTCGCGTCTTGCATTTATGTAATGCAGTATCGGATACGTGCGGACACAATAAAAAATCAAGAGAACTATTTTCCATTGCCAAAGATATCAATTAGCGATTTTACGCATATTGGATAATGCAATTGTCACATCCGTGCAAGCTTATAATGTGATTTCGGATGTCGACAGATATCATTGCTTAATTTATATTGTTTGGTTTAAATTTATTATTTATAAATATTTCTATAATTTAAATGATTAATAATGAGGCGTAGAGATAGATAATGTGTGCAGGCCTAATTAATTGAAATAATGTATGCTTTATGTTTGGGACGGAAACAAGTTACGAAGAATCGATTTGCGGACACTGTATTCTAGTCTGTACTTGGGGGCATTGTGTAATTCTCTGACATGCAATTTATTTGGGGCACATATTCATTGAAACCTCGCTGAGAGCCTGTTCCTTGGTGGAATTTTGATTGTGATCAAGTTAAACCAAAAAACGTCGTTCTTTTTGTAGGTTTAATCATTCTCCAACTGAAGAGAACCTATTAGTTTATTTGAAGTACAAAGCTGTTGCGCGAAGAAGTTGCAGAAAAGCTAAAAGACAATCATGGTCACAATACGTTACATCTATCGACCGAAGCGCATCTGTACCTATTAGCAACTGGCGCTATCCGAACTGGAACTGGGTTTCTAACTTACTGATGTCTACTAACTGTCTTACTGCAAATACTACATTATTGAGAACAAAGCATCAACTTTATTAATTGACTATTGAATTGAATTTCTGGTAATGAGCTGCAGTTTACTTTTGGCTTGCCATGCGTTAGCAAGGTTTATACTGCAGAACAGTAATTATTTATAAAAAATTGACACTTGTCTATTAGAAACGAGTAAATTTCCTTCATGACGTTGTCTACTTTGTTTTCGGTACTTTGTTTCTTCTTAGTCCTTTTAGCAGGTAGTGTATGCACACGCAAATTGTATTTTTGTTACTACTGAGCTCCTGCGAGGACAAGATCAAGTACATTCTTTACAAACAAACTTTTAGTTTTGAAATCATTTACAATTCTATACTGCTGTTGTCCATCTGGTTTTTTGAGATTTTTTTGCTCAGATTTTCTTTGCGGAGATATAAACGACGCTAATCTTAACCACCACGTTGATTTTCTTACGTCTTTTCTTTTCGTTTGCAGCTAAAAAAGTCCGAAGCAATCGACTATTTTCATAACAGATTTATTTTAAAATATGTACGATTCTTTTGAAATGCTCGAAACAACTACCTGAATTGCTACGAAGAGATGTTCCGCAACAGAAATGGGTCCTTTATACCTACCCTTTCTCTAAAACTCTAAAGAGTACTCTACTATTATAAAGCGTAACGCTAGGTCGACTTTGCAACGCGTTAAAAGCTGTAATTTATTTTTTCTAAAAAAATAAAATATTACATTGTAAGTATTAGCATGTTTTACAAGTTTGATTGTCAACATTTTTTAATATACATTTATCACGACAAAGCAAAAAACAACAAAAAAAACGCTTTCAATCTCTTAATTCTTTACGTTCTTGTTCAATATCTTGACAAAAAATGATAGTAAGTAAAAAACTCATATAAATAGTATCACGTCGGAGAGCCGAGATATTGCAAAAATTGCTTTTTTTGCGAAATGGCGGAGAAAACTCATAGGATATCTTGGTCGACAATTTGAGGTTAATCTTTTCTTAAACCCCTCTACGCAACATAAAAAATGGGACCTATGATTTATTAAATTTGCCTCAAGTATTTCAACTCTTAGGGTGCGTTTATGCTGCACATCGCCGGGGCTGCTCGCCAAGATTGGCGCCGGGATGTTGTGGCGATGATGAAACAAACCTATATAATCTTATGGGAGCATTTATGCTGCACCTCGCACATCGCCGCGCTGCTCGCCACATTCCACGCCACTGCGATGTGAACAAAATAGTTTGTTTTTTATAATCGGACCATCGCCGTACATCTTCAAACTAGCGCTCTGATTGGTCCGTTTATTGCCAGTTTTGTGAGACGTTAACATAATGTAATTTATATTATCAAACTTATTTAATTAGTTTAATTAATTAGTATGTTACTTCAAACCGTGTTGAGGTTATATGCAATTTAAAAGAATGAAGTTTTATTTGCATGTACTGTATTAATTTATCAAAACTTTGTTGCGTTTACAATAATTTTATGAAGAATCTAATTGAAATAAATCCGCATTAAGCAAGAAATTGTTAAAGCAATGTTTGTATTTTTACTGAAGTGGCATAGTAATTAATTATTTTAACTTAATATTTTTACTTATATTAATAATTTCATTATAAAAATATTTTATTTAAAAAAAATACATATCGATTGTCACAAATCAAGATTAAATAATACTTGACTTGCAATTTATGTTAAGAATTTGTATAAGCAATTAATAAGTACGCAAGTTTATATTGGCATCTGTTTACTAATTATTTATTTTCTTTAACATTATAAATTATATTAAATATTTTGATTCAATAATATAACTTATATTAATAACTATAATATATTAATATTTGATTAATAAAATAAAACTCGATAGTAATTAAATAACGGCGAGGTGCGAGCAGCGCGGCGATGTGCATTTATGCTGCTGAATGGCGATGTGCAAGCAGCGGGCAGCGCCAATCTTTGCGAGCAGCGCGGCGATGTGCAGCATAAACGCACCCTTAGAGAAAAATATATTTTTCTACTTTTTGCTGTAATATCTATCCTATAACTGCTATTGTACGGAAAAGTATGTTATTTCATACTCGTATAATATAGTATTTTATTGCAGGCGCAGAAAGGTATAGTATACAACTCGCGAACGTATAAATTTCAGCACGCGCCAAAGGCTTTTTTGTTTGAAAATAATACTTCAATTTATTTCACAAATGAATGATATTAATATAAAAATTGCATGTAAAGAAAATATTTAATAGCATTAATTAAAAAAAACATGCGGAACAAATTGTGAATAAATTAATCGACTATATATATATTATGTATGTTACTCCGGCGTATATGTATGCCTTTGAATTGTTCTTAATTCTATAAAAAGAAATGCACAGTGTTTTGATACGATTCAATGCGCATTGTGCTTATACAACTAGAAATTGTGCTTCTGTTTGCTATGAAGTATTAAAGCTATTAATTACTGAAATGTAGGAGGGACATATACGTTTCAATATAAAGTATCAATTTATATTAAAACCACTGCTTATTAGCTTTTAAGTATTGTATTGCGAGTATTAGAAAATTATAATAACTAAACGTATAGTAGTCGAAACTAGCGACGGTCATTATATTAGTCATGAAATTTTTATAATAATTCTTTGATCTCATGTTTTTAAATGCTTCAAGTCTAGTAGCTCGCATTCAGAGATATAGTCCGTCTTAGCTTCAAATTATGTTTAGTACGAACTATTAAAACGGTACTTCAAACATATAAAAACATCAATGGGATTATCATAAAAATGTTTTTTTCTTAAACCGTTGCCAGCTCATTGATTATTATGTTGTATGGCATATACGCTTTTGATGCGAGTGTACTTTAAGAGCGTTTTCAATAACTAGAAGTTAATTCAATAACTATTATGTTTCAAAATTATGTTAGATGAGTATATGAACGTTTGTAAGTAGAAGTGTTCTCCGTGAAAAAAAATGTTGCGTGTGCAGTTTATTATATAGTGAGAGAAGAGCCAGAATAATTAGTTCACTTTTCATTATATTAAAAAATATTTTTTTATAGTGCATAAACATAGGAGTTTTACTTCCTAAATATTGTGTTGTGGACCGCCTATGTTATCAACGCACTCTTCCACCGACGAAACAACAATTTAGAGGTGTCTAGTACGTGCAAAACCTTTATATTAGATCTAGTATAACTATATTAGCACAGAAATTGATAGAAAATGTAACATTATTATTCGATAAAAAAAGACATTTAAAAATTATTCTTTATTGTTTAGTAAAATTTAAAACCATGTTTAAAAAATAATCCAATCAGAATAAAGCTGTCTAGAATATTGTTGAAACAAATAAAGTTGTACTATTACAATACAAAATGTTACAAAAGTTTATGGAAAAACATCTTCAATATATATTACTACATATTAGACTTTGCAATATAAGTTGGTTAGACACACATTAATCATAAGTAACAATAGTTGTATTGCTGCAACATAATAATTATGTTCAATTCAAAATATCATACCGTGCCGTCTCTTGATAATAGTGGTGTAAATGAACCAAATGCTGGTTTTACACAGTAGACATTTATTTTGGCCGAATAGCAACCTGAAATGCCTGGCGTGCAGTTTTTTTGGCATAAGCAAAATTTGTTGCTTGTGAAAGCAACAATGTAGCGTTAAAATATTGTATGTCCAAATGCTTGTTGAGTATTACTGTTTATACAAAATAAACATTGAAAACTGACTGGAATTTAATAATATTGAAAGGTTGCGAACGTCCCGGAACAAGAGTCGGGACTCTGTAAATCCCAGCGTATACCACTGATCTTAATCCTTGGTATGTTTCGAGATTCGGTGGTGATTTCTGCGTGTTTTTTAATATTTATTTAGTCATTTTGTTACGTAATACGATTTACGTTTTATAAAAAATTTATTTGATTGCAACTTATTTGTTCTGAAGTAGGAAACACTTAATGTTATGTACTTTAGAATGCGTTTGCATATTGATTTGCTTTCGTTGCAATTTAATATTTGACTCTTCCTCACTGCCAATCTCGATGACGGGTCGGTCAGGCAACGAGAAACTGATTACGCAACAAAAAGCGCGAAGCGTGTGCAACGATGCGTGCGCGCTCTTCGGTGTGATGATCCAGTTTCTTCGATATCGCATTGCCTGCCCGCTTGTGTGCGATAATTTTCTTTATGCAACAAACGGCCCGTGTGCACACACGAATTTCTTGATATTAACATCTGAGTGAAATTTTTGTAGACGTCTTGATTTCACATCAATTAGTATAGGAAGTTTACTCTACCGATATATATATATATATATATATATATATATATATATCTATTTAATAACCATATGGATAGAATTAATTGAATTAAGTATGTTTAGTTGTGACTTGTGATTGATGAGTTTTATAATAATAATTTTATATATATATATACAGGGTGTTAGACAAAAAACATACAGCTGAATAACTAAATTTTTTAGGCGATTTGAATGATTCAAAAACCATTTTAAATGGTTTTTTGAGTATTTATATCTAGCTTTTCAGCTTGTTATTAATGATTGTTAAATGCACGTTTTATTAAGCGTGCGTTGGAACTATAAACAGACAAATCTAATAAATCTATGAATTAAAATATCTAGGAATTCTCTTTTTTTTTTCGTGATGCTATTTTGCGCATTGGTGGTCTATTTTCCACTGTTATGCAACATTGACGAAGGCCGTCTGCTTACGCCGCAACGGTATGTTTTTGCCTCGAACCAGTTTTACAGCCGTATTGTGGAGGGTGTTCTACAATGCTGGTTATAAGACAAAACTTTTATTTGGTCAAACGGCGTATATTAATTTTGACAAGCATTTAAACTAAAACTAGCTTCAAATTTATCTTATAGGCTGCGATTCATATTTGAATTTAGAAATGATCAAACTATATTTTGTCAAAGTAACTTAGTCAAATTTTATTTATTAGGATTAAAATTTATTCAAAAGTACCCAAAAACGCATTTTTATATTTGAATATTATCTATCTCAAATTATAATTTGACAAAAATAGTTTGAATTTTTCTGAATACTGGTGAAAAATTAATCAATTGTCAAATTATATGTAAAAATAGGAATGTTGCCAAAGTTGACGTTTTTGATACGATATTAAAAATAAAGGTTTGGGGATGCTCTTAAGTTACTTTTACGTTTGCTAGGTTGTTTCTTGTTGTTTTGAAGTTTTTTTCCTCGGTTACGGTTTTTTGCATTGGCGGAACAACCAAACGTTGGTTTTATTACTTAGTTTTTGTAACATCCGCGTTGATCTGGTTGTGTCAAGTCCATGATACTAGGAATAGAAGATATGTCCATCCGCAGCTATCTCTCCATCTCTTTCTTTCGATATGACGTTACAAGGTCCGTTAAGCTGTCTCTCCGTCGAGCGCTTTTAGTGTAGTGTGAGTATTTTATTGTATTATTTGTACAAATGTGGAAATATTTTTGACACATTTTCGTAAATGCATTATTGAAAATAAATCTGATGTTTTATGTTTTAATAAACAAATAAATAATTTAATACTTTATATACAGGGTGATTCTTAACCTATGCGCATAAACTCGAAGAATTATAGTTTACAATCAATATTATTGATAAATGTTAAAAAAATGTAGTCAAAGTTTTATAATAAGCGCGCTAATGAATTATAAAGTTTCTGGAAAATTAAAATTTATTACTTGAAAAAAATCGGTGTGCCATGTCAAAATTAAAATAATGCACGTTGAAGTCCCGGCGGTTGTTGCCGAAAAATTGAAAAAAACAAAAAGGTGGCGCCTGTCAGTGTGTAATAAAATTAAATTATGGCGCAACATAACATGACCAATGCAGAATATGTTGATATGATATTGGTGTATGGAGAAGTTCATCAAAATTCAGTGGCTGCAGCTTGCCTTTATTCCGAGAGATTCCTTCAAAGGTATCATCTGGCTCGTGGATCGTTTTTACGTTTGGTACAGCGTGCAAGAGAAACTGGGCACTTGCAGCACATACCTGGACAATATAGGGGACGTTCTAGACCGGAAAATTTGAGTGTTACGGGGGGCAATTGGAAAATGGACACGAGTTTAACCCTTTTGCTTCGGGCCATTTAAATGCAATGCTAAATTTTGGTGCCAAAATTGAAAGAAAAGAGCAAATTCTTTAATAATTGCGGACAATATTATAAATTTGTTTGACAAGACCAAAATATCAACGGGGACCCCCGGACGCTTTAAAATCTCGCTAAACAACGCAGTGTTAACAATTTCCTAGTGATTTTTTCCTAAAACTTATCATTTAAGTTCTTAAGTAAACAACTCAATTTTTTTATATTAAATATTATGTATATATTACAAATTGGTCGAGGAGGTCCAACTGCCTGGCTTCCCAGATCACCGGACATAAATCCCTTAGACTTTTATGTTTGGGGGGCATATGAAACATCTGGTATACGCTGCCGCTGACAACACAATTCGGCAACCATCGAGACTTCGACGTGCATGTCGCGCAACATGGCTTCGGCGGGCGCAGATGTGTTAGGAAAATAGAGGAAATAATTTTGAGCATTTATTATGATTTCTAATAATTTTACATTTTTGTTATTTGTTTATTATTTTGATAATATAAGACAAGACGTGGAAATTGAAAAACTAAAAGCAAGAATTCAATTTTATTAAATGAAAGGTATTTAGAATTTTTTTAAAACTACATTAAACAATTAATGGATAAGCAAAGTTATTTGAAATGCCTGATGCAAAACATTTTTTATTTATGTAAAATGTATATTAGTATTAAAAATTTAAAAAAAAATATTTGCAAATTGGAATGTATTATCTAAATTAATAATAATAATACAAAATTAATATACATTGTTATATAAAATCTTAATTGTTTTACTTATTACTATCAAAACAAATTTAACATTCAAACAAATCTACTGTATTATATATAATCTATTCTCAAAAATGACATATGCAAATTAAAAATAATTGTAAAAACGGTTTGTCTATGTGGAAATACTATAAACGGCATTCTCATTGAACCTTGTGACGTCATGCGCTATTCAAACCAAAACCGTGTATACCGTACGTATCTTTTATTCACAGTATCTTGTGTCAAGTCTACCTTATATATGCCTTCTTGGGTGGTGGAGAGCTCTTATGAACTCATTCTGTGGTAGATTCCTAGTGGTATCCTCGGCCACATTTTTTTCGCAAAAAACTCTTTTTTTTTTGTTTTTGTTCATGACCGAGCAGGTTGAAAATCCATCGTGCCGACACTTTGCTCATTCCCAAATCTGTATGTAGAATTTTAAATCACTAGTTTCTGATATTTCTATTTGTCTAGCATTAAGTGAAACTTTTACTTGGCCGTCAGTCAACACGAACTTTTCAACTTTATTGGTGATTTTATCAGTATCTGCCTGTAAAGGTTTTTCACACTTGATTTTTTGATTTGACCTAATAATAGGACGGGCTATTTTCTTCATACACTGCCTCATTCTCTCATGGATATTCTTTGGGGTACTGAAGAGATAAAAATGTATGAAAAAAATGGAATGAACAGAGAAATAGTGAAATAAACAGAGAATTGGTAAAATGAACAGTAAATTAGTGAAATTAACAGTAAATTAGTGAAACGATTAGAGAACTAGTAAAATGGACACATCAATAATTAAATGAACAGAAAAAAATTAAATAAACAGAGCAATAATGAAACGAACAGACAAATAGTGAAATGATCAGAGAAATGGTGAAGTGATTTTTTCACTTTAAATTATCTAAAAAGAACGGCATGTTCGTATAAAACTTAGTTTTAAAGAATTGTTAGTAATGTTATTGCAGTTCATACGTAATTAACAAACTCAAATTGATCGACACCGTTGACAATCGATTATATTGGATGACGTAGATGAAACCGCGCTTTCAAACCATTATCAATATTACACATAAATCTGTGTACTTAATTAGCGATTAATAACATGCACGTGTGTTGTAAGGTGCGATATACATCTTGCATTAATTTAACGTATATAATTTACACTTTCATAGATCGCGTCGTTGCTTCTAGAAACTAGAAAGATTAACAGAATCGGTTTATCACATACGATGCAGATTAGATATTGCGTGCACTGTGAAGAAACATTTAATCCACTTTTCATGAAGTAATTACGAATAAATGAAAGAAAGTGGTTTTAATTAATTTGCACCACTTTTGAAAATTGAAAATATGCATATGTTTCTATCTATATAAAATTAATTCGTAAAATAATTTAATTTGCTTTATTAAATAAATAGTTAAAAAATAATCAATTCCAAACCCCTATTAAAATTAATCCGAATATAAATTTCCTGTTTGTCGCAACACGACTAAAATAATTACTTTCCGCGTGTGTTGAAATTCTTTTGCCGCCATTTATACAGTATTTCCCGTCCGAGTAAGATTTCATAATATGATTGTCGGATACGGATCGCGAGTAAGTAAATAATTGAAAATAATAAAAATCGAAAGTATGAAACTGTTATGGATTGTTGAAAGCAGTGCAGTAGGTTAATAGGCGATTTGAAGGGTAGATTTGTCTGCTCAATGCATTCTGTATACAGCTTACTTCTGAACTGTAAAACAGCATCATCAGATATTTCACAATTTATGCAAAAAAGCACAATACAATAATTATTATTATTGGGTCATTTAATTATAAATAAATCTTTTATGCAATCTGCTTGGAATAAAATTTGGTTTATGTAATGATTTTTACAAAAAAGTAAGTAAGTTATATTGTGTTTCATCAATATATAGCACATACAGTTTTTCGTGCTTGGAGAGTGAATTAAAATACAGATTTCAATATTTTTATTAATATAAATTAAACTAATGATTACAGGCGAGGAGAATACTATACTTATAATATGGTAGTAACACTTTATCTCATAACAGATTGTAATTAAAAAATCCAACAAACTACAGGTTTATAGGATAATTGAGGCGTATTGAAGCAAAACTTGATTTTTTGAATATTAACAAAATTTGGAAAAAAAAAGGGAAACATATTTTAGTTTCCTTCAAAATCATTACATCATTAAATTTTGATTTTGTGTTTTAAAACAATTCACCAAATTTCTTTAAGTTATTTTTTATTAATATATTTTTTTTAACTTTCAGTTCTGCAAATGCAAAGAAATGGGAAATAGAATTGGCCACGTTGAAAAGCAACAATGCGCGATTGACGAGTGCTTTGCAGGAAAGTACGGCGAATGTAGAAGAATGGAAGAGACAACTGCACACCTACAAAGAAGAGAATATGCGTATGAAAGCGAAATATCAATCGGATTTGGAGAATAGTAAAGGTAAAAAACAGTTTCAAATTAGTATAATATAAATTTTTACTACACATGCGATATTATTAAAAACGTTTCCACGTACTTCTGAAGGTTTTTAGGTTGTTAGACAAGAATTGACTTTGTTTGTATATTTAACAACAAAAAAACGGCCCTACGTGAAGCATATTTTAGCAATTGATGCTATGCAGTCCACTAAATACAATACAAAATTATATATAAGTATTTTTAAAATGTTACTTTGTGTATGCTCATTTTTCTAAAGTATTCATAATATGTAAACAACAAAAAACATTCTGCATACAGTACCCTGGGTACAAAAACTGCATAAAGAGCTTGTCCGTGTTAAGAATAGGGAATATAAAAATTCTTCATGATTTTTTACTTGCGAGGTTTGTTTATTTTTTTATTATTATCTATATAAATTGTTGTATTATATTGATGCATATAATGTAGGAATTGATATAAAACAATGAAATAACAAATGCAGATCTAATGGTCATTAAAGAGGAAATAATTTGCTGATAATAATAATGCCATAATAAGTTATTAGAAATTACCTGATATTGCATAATGGAGCATATGGTCTATGGACATCTAACATTGAAACAGTATTTTATTATTATTAAAATGTGAAAGTGTTAATCTTGTCTGTATATTGGTTTACATATTATTATACACCGTGGTATAAGTATTAGTGTTGATTGAAATATTATAAAGATACGCAAGCACGGTACGTAATTTCGATCCTGCTGTTAAAGCAAAATGGGGGGGTGGTATTAATATATTTTTTTATTTATTCTTATTTACAGAAACTATAGCAATCGCCCTTATAGTGCTGCCACAAATGGCTAATTAATATACTGAATTTCAATATATTAGATGTTGATCCGCCGATCGGTCATTCTGTTGTTTGATTTTGTCGATTAATTGACATTTGTCTGAATATAATTCTTTAATACGTTTAGTTAACACTAGAGAATTTCTCGGTTTAGTCGCCGCGTCCTGAAAAATATTACATACTGAAATCACATCAACGAGAATTGGTTTTTATGGGACAAAACCCCAACCAACTCAATATCCAAACGATAAGATTTCAATCATTACTGATTTTATATGTTGAACTACATACAATATTCTATGCCTTCATTTTTTGCAGTTATATTTAAGGAGTAAAAACATAATAAAGCACCAAATAAAAAATCCATTTTTTTTTTCATTATTCATTTCGCGATCTCAACGATCTTTTCGGCAAAGGAACGATTAGTCGAGAGTGGTTTGTTTGCTTCAAAGATGGTGATGCCAGCTTAGACAACAATGGGAACAGACTCTTCTGCTGTGGAAGAGGATGATAGTTCTTCAACACCTATCAGTCTACGATTGTTTGTCATCTCAGAAAGCTCGGCAAGCTGTGAACGTCCGAATGTGTCCTTCATGAGTTTAAAGACAATCAGAAGGCCATCCAAGTCCAAATTTTTATTTGTTTCAGAGACAACCTAAAAATAAAATGTGTCACAAGTTAAAATATTGAAGCAATTTAGAGTACAAAATAATATTACAAATTATTTTGATGAGTTTTTTATATTGCGTTAACATTGCCAGGTTTACAGGCTATTAAACTACGTACGTCATGTCTTGATTGGTTTTTTGGTAATATCATTTTTATAATATGTCAATAACGGTATTAATTTTATTCAATAATATGACTTGTGATGGGAGCAGTCAAGGCTAAGCACAAACGTACCTTAAGCAAGCTAGCTTAACGTTTACTTTAGGTATTTTGCCAAAACGAAATACGTAACTTTTAATCAGAGCTTTACTTTTCTTAGCGTTTGCGTTGATTCAATGTAGTCTCATACTCGTTACTTAAAAAGTACACAAGTACTGTGTATGGAA
Source organism: Tachinus rufipes (assembly GCA_963932245.1). Lineage (NCBI taxonomy): Eukaryota > Metazoa > Arthropoda > Insecta > Coleoptera > Staphylinidae > Tachinus > Tachinus rufipes. The sequence goes on along the minus strand of OZ010743.1, from coordinate 81,502,776 downwards.
TCTTCTACTAACCTTGCATGCACAGTATATAAATATGTGAGTCGCGCATAACACCAGACAGCGGATTGTAACCTCTTATACTGCGTACTTACAGACTTGCACAATCTGCCGTACCGCAACACCGTCGCGCACCATCACTCCGCAACATAACTGCGTACCGCAACATCGTCTCGTAACATTTTCTTTGATCCGACGGCAGAAAACCGACAAGCGATGGGACGCTTTTGCGGGGTTGTGTTGCGCGAGGATGTAACGCCACGGTGTTGCGGTACGGCAGATTGTTGCAAGTGTGTACGCAGTATTATAGTGCGTATAGTAGCGTCTCATCGCTTGTCGGATCAAGGAAATGTTAAGCGACGATATTGCAGTACAAATAAAATATTATTCCGTGTTGCGAGGTGATGTTACGCGACGTTGTTGCTTTACGGCACTTTGTTACAAATGTGTACGCACTATTAGAAACATAGGAATCTGTAATAAATTGAGATCTGACAACTAGCAACAATGTGACGTTGATACTTGACCTAAAAACTTGAAGCAGAGGAGTTTCAATAACATTGTCAAATGCTTATTTGACACCGATAAAAATATTATATAGTATTTTTACTTTTAATGTATCGTTCTCATGACACTAAGCTATTTGACAGAATTTATGTTGGCATATAATACTGCTTTGTCGTTCAAGAAATAACATGGATGATTACTGTGCTTATTGAAGTTGACATCTCGAAAGAATGCTACCAAAACAGGGCTTATGGGACATTTTTAGCTGAACTTTGATGTTTTTTGAAACTAGAGGCATTATTAATTCTTTTTATCACATGTCTATAGTTCTTGATAAAAAAACTGTAAATCTCAATAAATCAATAGTTTTTTCTTGACAATAGAAAAATTATAGTTAAAATTAAAGGTTTTAACTTTCACCCCAAAATTATAAACGCTGGTGTTTATCAAGGTTCTGCTCTTTTGAAAACTTTATTGTTGATTTACATTAATAAACTTCTTCAAAAACTTATAAGTCTTATTCATAGTTTTGCAGATGATAACACCCTTCATACTTCATACTTTTCAATGACTACATATATCGACAAATATGGCAGGATTGAGTGTCTTGAAATTGCTAGGTTAGAATCTGTATCATCTATAAACAAAGACCTCAAAAAAATATCTGAATGGGGCGCTTGTAACATTGTCAATTTTAACTCTAAAAAACTCAACTTCTAAATGTTTCAAAATCCAAATATGTGGTATTATCAGTACCAAATATTAAACTAAACAACGAATTCATATCTAAAGTATCTAGAAAATTAGGATTTCTTAATAGATGTAAAAAGTTTTTTACTTCTGTTCAACTTTTGCACATACATATATAAAACTTATATTTGTCTTTGTATTGAATATTGTTCCAAAGTATGGGGAAGAGCATTGGAAACTACACTATCTCTTTTAAACTCTATTCAGAAAATTGAATAATGACTTTCTTTAACCGTGCATCGACAAATGGAATGAACTTTTAAATTCAGTATTTCCTGAGACTAGCCACAAATATTCAAAGTCAATGTTAATAGACTGCTTAAATCTAGTTTTCAATGTGATAGTTTCAGCGAGCGTGGTTTCACTTGTTGAATTTCAAAGGTATTATGTTGTGGCATATTATGTAATTTCTAAATATTACATTTTGAAATTTAAAAAAAAAATTTTAACATAATTGCGAGCAAGGTTTTTTTTCAACATCTTTACTTACACTTGTTGTAATTTCATTTTTATAATCATTGTTTTGAACTGGTCGAAGAGACAATTTACATAAAATCAAAGTAACTGTTAAACAGTTTATTTTTAGTAATGTGAGAAGGTGGTATCACAATGCCTCAAAAAAACGCGCCAAAAACGCCTTTGCCTATCCATAAAGGATTTAACTGTACTACAGCTCTCTTTCACTCACAAACAGTTCAACGTTTCTTCTAATAAGGGCATTGCGTTATCATCTTCGATCAAAAGTTTACTAATGATGCAAATAAAAATGTATACACATGCGACAAAAAATAGAGGAAAATTTAAAATGCCTGTTTATTTTGAGACATCTCATCTTTTATATTATTGTAAATAAATTCTATTATTTTATTACAGGAGGTGGAGATATAGCCGATGAACTAAGAAAAGAAATTCAGTCATTAAGAATTCGTGTTGAACAACTGGAAGGTGAAATCGATAACAAAAGTTCTGAAATTAAGCAACTGTCCGCATCACACAAATACTCTGATATGCAGGTACTAATAGAAAATTTAATTTAATATATTAATGTGTTTATGGTGTTAATTATTGCATAGAATCTACAAAAGGAGAACCAAGAGCTGCAGGCAACAGCCAAGTTGGCACAAACTGAATTGGATGTTGCACTTGGCACTCACGAATCGCAGCGCCAAGTCCTGCTTACCCTTAACCAACAGTTGGCATCGAGGGTACAGGAATTGGCCGCCATACACCACGAGATATCAACGGCGTTGCAAACGTGAGAGATATCGTTCAATAGTTGGTACGCGTCATACGTCTAACTGTATCTGCTACCGCTTAACCTTAACGGAATAGTCCGTGTTCAGAATCGTACTACAAGGCAAAGGTAATAATAACTGCGGAAGTTACGCCATCTTCCGCAATCACACCTCCACAATCAAACTCGTATATAACCTGCATATATTATTCGCAATTATAGGCATGAACAAATTACAATATACGTAGGTTATAATTATCATAGATTATACAAATTCATCTTATTTACATAATATGAATTAGATATAATGCTTCATTTACACACTGTGAATAGATTTTGTTTGCGCGCGCAGGTACTTGCACTGTGAGTATATATATATATATATATATATATATCTATGAACCTTCCGAATTAAATTTGAGCGAATATGTTTTGGGATTAATGTAGTCTTATGTTTATAGCAGTTAAGACTGCGCGCGCATTTAATTAGCTCGAATGCACTGTGTAAATATGTCAAAGTGGTGGTGCCATTTTTGGTTTATATTATTTTATTACTCATCAAACTGCATTTAGATTGGCGTATCTCGGCACATTTAATAATAGAATTTTAAGAAATATATATATATGAATGTTATTTGTTTTATAATATTTATTAACTATAATATTTATTTTATAATTAGACATTGCACATTTAATAGCTGCCTAAAAATGCTAGACGAGTCTCTTTAGGTTAGCTGTGAAGGAAAGGCTGCTTCTTGTGTTTTTTTTTTTTTTTATATATATATATATATATACAGTAAAGCCAAAATATAAGACTTTAAATTTTTATAATATTACCTTCATCAATATTAATATCATGTAAAGAAGAAATTTATGCGGCCAGGATAATAATTACCATAGAAATATATTCATTTATCCATTAGTCTTTCCGAGGAAATTCCTAAATGCCAACATTTTATCCTGTCTGCTGTAGTAATAATAATTTCGAATAAAGTATTATTTAAAATTTGTGATGATCAAAAAAATTGGAATAAAATTAATCTTATATTATAATAAAATAATGCATTTAGTAGTACATGTTCTTCGTAATGGGCATGGAATTAAGAAAAGATAATCGTGGCATATTGTTCATTTTATTGAAAGTGTAACTGTAAATAGTTAAAACTATGAGTTGTTGAGAAATGTCTTTCAGTTTGTAGGTTTTCTATGATGTTTAGCTTATTGTAACATAATCTCATAAAATTTCAATCGAATATAGGAAATAATCTAAATTTTGTAGAATAGAATTTTCATTTATTATAGGTATATCATCTAATTTCCCATTATGTGGGCTTGTTATGTAATCTGATTACAATTGAGATCTTTAGACAATTGTTGCAGTTCAAATGTTTAGAAACGATCTTTAACAAAACGTCTCAATTAAAGACTTTAAATTAACAACTGTCAAAGAACGAAAGTGTCAACAACGATCAGGTTTTTGATAATTAATGAAAGAGTTCTATTTTTTGAATTTTTATTTTATAATATAATTTTATTACTACAATCTTTATTATACATAGGTACAACATAATTATTTGAGAATATAGTTAAGAATGAGACAGCTTTTTAAGATTTATTAATCTCAAATAATCAATATTACCAGAAACACAAAATACTCTAATACTAGTGGCAAAAAATCACTGGTAACTTTCCAACTATTGATGTATTACTTTTATTACAATATCATTAGTATTGTTGAAGACTTTTAATTTAAACTATTAGTATTACACTTGATTTCATTAACTATTGATGCATTCTCAAAAAATAGTGCTCAATTGTTGAACAAGACATTTGTTGAAAATGTGTTTATAGTGATAAATTATTAGACTAATTGATCTTATCTACCCTTTTCATCAAACAAATTGTAGACTTTAAGGACAATAGAATAATAGAATCAGCAATATCTTTGGCTATTTAAGTTATTTGCAACTGCGACAATAATTCTAAAATTAGGTACTTTCACTTAGGCAATAGTTGATTTAAAGTCTTCCATTTAAAAATAACATCGGTAATCACTATAGTTTAATTAAATATAATAAATAAATAACTAATGACCATCGAGATTATGTAATGAATAAGAGTAAAGCTTAATAGCTTTAATTATAATAAAGTTATGTAGTGCTTTTATTCAGGACTTATTTGTTAGCTACTTTAGCAATAAACGAAATTTATTGATTAATACTTTTTTGCACTATTAATTTTTGATATTTTTTTTTACTTTGACGAATATGCAATAAGGTATTAATTAACATGTAATAATGACCTAATAACAATAATTCATTGTCTAATGCTATTAATATGTTCTGAATAAAAATCTACAGAATTATTTTAACATTTCTCTAATCTCATATTCTACAGGAAATGCAATGTTGAAAATGCCACCCATTTTTTAAAACAATAAAACTTCAACTTGCATTGACTTAGCATGTTTTTTTTATATCTTCTAATAAAAAAGAATAGCACTTGTTAACAGACAATGAAATAATAGCGTGTTTATACTTTTTAGTGATTTTTTACAAATGCACACTGTTGATATGGTTCAATCGTACAAGGTTCTAGAACCCCAATTTTTATTTATTTTTAAATCGGTACAATATGTCTGAAAGTTTGCAATTATATTATTTTGTAGCAGCACAAAAAAGGTGGTGCTTTCATTTTTGTGTATGCACGCACACACTTTGTTTATATCTTGTATATTTATCTGTTGGAGAAATATAAAGCTGTATAACGGATAAAAAAAATGTAGGTAGGATAGTGCTGTAAAATAAGCCAAAATAATGTTCACCTAATATTAGAAAGAGGATATATATATATATTTAAAGAAAAGTTGTTTTTTGTAACAACGTGCGTTGTTTACATTATGTCAAGACCAAAATCATTGAAAGTGTCTTTCTTTTGTTTTGTTTTTTTATTGATTTATTTTTTTAAGTAGAAAATGTACTAGATGATTGTATGTTTTATAAGTTTATTTTCTTTCAATAAAAGTATGAACCTGATTTGTCTCGTATGAAAACACTTATACCATAGAATGTTGTTTCAAAAAATTATACAAATTTACAGAAATGTTCTATATGGAAAATAATAATACAAAGAATTAATTTAAATTTACAGGTACTAGTAGAAAGTTATGGTTTATGTCATTTGAAACAACGTAAGTTATAAGAGAAAATTGTATGATGAGATGTACTCAGTATTATTATTATTGAATTTTTATATGATTTTAAGATATGTAATTTTACTATTTTTTTATTGTAGGACCTTATCTTAGTCATGTATAACAAAAAAGTTGGTAGATGGTACAAAGTTTTAAGGTGAGTAAACACATGGCTTCAGCACCGGGTTGCAGCGTCCACACAAGTTTTGATATTTACTGCTCTAATAACTGCCTCACCGCCCTCAATTCAGAGCTGCTTCTGCCATTATATATAGTTTTATTAGAATATTTACTTTTCATGAGTAGGTATGGTTTCTATAATTTACAATAAAGTATTTTAAAAATCCATATGTATATTTTTCTAATATTGTATTCAGCTGTATACATTGAGTATTGATTTCTGTATTGTGTACATCAATACAGAAATTATACAAATTGAAATATGATATTTAAATGTCTTTTTATTGTTTTGTTCACAGGCAAAGACCAAACTGTGAAACTTTGAACGATTTCAATGATCAGGTAGGTAATACAGAGGAAAATGGCGGCGATAAATCAACCTCAATAGAGGATTAATAATTACTTAATAATTACTTGTGAAAATAATTTGTTCAATTCACTTTAGGCGACGGGATTTTTTCTTAAATTAAATCCTGAATTGTTGGAAAATTGCAACTGTTCAACATGTACCTAAAAAGAGACTTTAATTCTTCAAATTATAGATCAATTCTATTACTGTCCAATCTGTCCAAAAAAATTTGTCAAGTTAATATCTCAGATACTCAATATGGATTTCGACCAAAACAGAGTTTCTGACAAATGTCACAAATGGAATTCTGGTGAAACTAGGCCAAGACGGAAAGGTCAAAAAACGCGGTATGGATGCATTTTTAAAAAGCGGGAAGTTACAAAAAACACTGCCGGAGATAAAACAAAATAAGAACCCTGGTCTAACCACAAAAAGGGGTGGGATGTAAATTTGCCAGGCGATACCAACGAGGTGAAAAGAGTAAATAACCATAGAACAATTGAAATAATGGGGGAATTAATTAGGGAGCAGATTTAACTAGTGAGTGTGAAAACACTAAACTAGAGATAAAAAGGTGGCAAATCTAGAGATAAATGTGGAGAGACTGGAGTTTGAAGAAGTGCAGAAAACAAAACAAGAGATGGAATATTAAAAAAAAAAATAGGGAGGGAAATGTTGGCACAAACAACAGACTGGAGACAATATGGAAGAAAATCTCAAAAATTATTTTATTTCGGACCAAGAGATAATAGAAATAGTTAATGAAGAGGACATACAAAAAATCACCATTTGCAAAGGAGACAAACCGACGTTTCTAAGAGGAAGCTCAAAATCACATATTGACATTACCATAACAATATGGGAAATGACAAATACAGTGAATGAATAGACCGTGACAGAAGAGGAATCACTAAGTTTACCAAAACATATACAATATAATACAAAGGAGAAAGGAAAACAGAATGGACTAAGAGAAGATAAAGAGAGCCGTGGAAACAGAAGAAGTGACAGAGAGCGAAACCATAGAGAAAAGGTTTGAAAGATACTCAGAAAAGTTGAGAATGAAGCAATTCCCAGGTACAGAGAAGGGGGGGGGGGGGAGGCGAAACGGACCATACTGGTGGTGCAAGGAAATAAAAGAATGCATAATAAAAACAATACAAACAGGGAGGAAAGTCATAAGACAGAGAAAAAGAGGAGAAAATACAGAGGAAACGAAAAAATGACAAAAAATCCTAAAAACAATTAAGGATGAAGAAGATGCTGGAAAGAAATGATAGTATCTATAGAAGGAAGTGTACCTAAAAGAAGACGAAAAATTGTTTCCCAAGGGAGAACTGGTAGAAGAAACAGTTATGGCAACAGTGGAAGAGATAAAGGAGATCAAAGCACCAGGTCCGGACGAAATAACAACTGATTGTTAAAGCATCTCTAGACGGGAACGAGGTAGAAATAACTAAAATAATTAACAGATGCCTGAAAGAAGGAACATTCTCAGAATGTTTCAAAGAGGCCATCTCAGTACTGATTGAGAAGAAGAAAGAAATGGGAAAAGCAACGTCATACAGGCCAATATGCTTAATAAAGACACTAGCAAAAATAATGGAAAAAGTCATTGTACTGAGAATAGAACAAGAAATAAAAGAAAAATGAGAATGGGAAAGGAACAATGCGAATTTACTAAAGGAAAAACAACCTTAGGAGCAATACAAAATGATAGCGTTGGACATACTGAACGCGAACAGCGTGTTATGAGAAGCAATTATAGAGGCATCAAAGAAAAGGGAAACGAACAAGATCATATGGATCATATTGCAGAAACTTAGTGACCAAGAAAGGAAGATTTAAACTTACCAGAGGGGTACCGCAGGGCTTAGCACTGGGACCAAAACTATAGAACCTTGTTTATAATGAGTTACTTCGAATGAGGTTGCCGGAAGGCGTGACAATAACGGCGTTTGTGGACGACGTAGCACTAGTAGGTGGAGATGTAGAATTGGAAGTACTAAAAGTAAGAGCTGGCAATAGATATGATACAGCTATGGATAAAAATAATATCTCTAATGGAGATACAAGGATATCACTGGAGGTAAAACTAACAAATTTAGAACTGCCAAAAGGAATACAACTAATACAACAAGTGTATGAAAGAGAAAGAGAAATTAGCATCTGGTAAGAAAAATGGATGAACTGTATGAGGAGACAGACAGCAAGCAGGGTGTGGGTTAACAAAAAAAAATGAGTGAAGGTTTTATACGACGTAATGAGTAAGACAGGGCTATCCATTGAGTCCCACTTTGTTTTCGACTTACATAGTAAAAGAAAAACTAGTTGGCTCAAGCATATGTCTTCTTTGGGTTGCGTATTTCAAAATTTTGTTTCACTTTAAAAGACTTGATTGCTAATTCAATCTACAGTAGAATATGTGTGTAAGCACTACGTCCAAAAAAGCAATTTTGTAAAACTTAAGTTAAGCGTTTCTAAACGCAGCTTAAAATCTATGTAGTTAGGTCTTAAGTCTTGCTGAAAAATTGTATGTTAAATCCAAGGATGTTATACATATAACTGGATTAGCAACCAAGCTTCTTAAAGTATAAGAATCTTTCTATCTCACAGTTTCATAATTAAAATTAAAATAAAATTTTTTTAATGCATAGTATTACAAGTATTATTTACAATATTTATCAATGTTGATATAAAAATATAAATTATTATTGTCTTTTTAAATTAATATTTTTTAAAATTCCATCTCTCTAATCTCATATACAACTGCGAGATAAAAAGAGTTAGTTATACGGCACAACGGCGGGTTGCATATTTCGATATTTTTGTCGCTTTTGTTATGTTATACGGTGGTAGCCAATGCAGTGTATAGTATAACGTTTTTGGTTAAATCAGTATTTAAAAGGCAAGGACGGCGCGGTAAACGCCGCTCTGTGACGCATATCTGGGGGCGTGGTAGCTCGCGATTATCCACATTTTCATTATATTGTCAACCAAATTGTTTGTTACTAATTTACACTAGCAAAAAGTTATTTATTAGTAATATTTATGTTTTTTAACACTTAAAGGACGGGGGCGCAGCGCATGTTTGGCAATTGTATGAGAGCTACTAATTTGCAGGGGGGGCGCCAAAACAGGTAACGCCGCCTCTGTTACAAAGTGTCACCAAACTTAACCCGGCGTTGCCTAGGTGGTTTTTTGAGACATGTATGATAAGGTGGGGTTAAATAAACCCCTCTCTATTTTTATTTATTTTTTTAATATTTTTTAATAAAAAAATTCTATATTATTTTTAAATCAAGTTATAGTTATGTACTCACATAAAAAAAATGTGTTTGTGAATATTTATTTATAATTTATTTCAAATGTAATATACAAAAAATTCACCAAAAAAAAAACTTTTTTTTCAAACTGAAATATAAATAAACAAATAATACTAACAACAAAAACAAAGTATCACATTTTCTTCTAGACATATCAAAAAATTAAATAAAATTAACAAAAAATTTTTATAAACAAACTAAAACAAATCTTAGGTTCTCAACTTTAGTAAATTTTAAGAATTATTAAATTAAAAAAAAAAACAAACAAAAATAAGTAATCAATTTGTTTATTGTTTTTAAATAAATCTGCAGGTAGATTCTTAAATTAAAAAAATATGTTTGTAAGGTTTTATTTAAATTTGTATAAAAAATTAAGTTTTCAAAAAAACTAAAATATAAATAAATAATTCTATAACAAACAAAAAATCACATTTTTTTCTTAGCATAACAATTAAGAAATTTAAATAAACAAAAAATGTTTATAAGAAAAGTATAAAAAAAATGTAATTTGCAAATTTGCTACAATTTAGTTTTTTATCTTTAATTCTTGGATACTCCATACATCTTTCAAGACATTTTCTTTCGTTTAAAAAAAGTTTAAGTTAAAGAAGCCGCAAAATTATCAATTTTTTTAACTAGTACTCGATTTATCAGATGATTTTCTTTTCTAACATTTATGAAAAGCTTAACTAATTCCCAATCCTAATTTATTGAAAAAAAATTTTCCTTTTATTAAAAATTTGTTTTTGTTATATTTGGAAATTTATTTCTAAATTATTTAAAAAAGAAAAAAAACATTGTCAATGGCTATTGAAACACTATAGCACCAAATACTCCCACGTATAAAGTGATGAGAGAGTGCTCTCAATGAATTCTAGTATTCCCCCTTTGTTTTTTATTCTTCTATAGAGAAACAATATGGCATCAACTTGACTTCTTTTCATTATGATTACTACTGAGCCTGTGTACGAAAAAAAAAAACACAAAAGCCAATATGAACCGTGTATGTGTAAAAAAGTTTTAATCGTTTTTGGTTGCAACCGAAAACGAACCGCATACGTGTGAAACGAACAAATACGTATACATATAAAAACTTTTTTTATAAAATAAAATAAATACTGAAAATGTAGCTACTCCCATGATTGGACTGATCATCAATATGCTTGACAAGAAAAATAAGGAGAATGCAAGAGAGTGACAGTATGAAGAACAACACAAAGACAAAACTAAAGTTATTCTAGGCTATAACATCACTTGCACTGTCACTATTGCCGGTTAAATACCGCTTCATATGTATGGTAACAGCTCATTAAAGAATTAGGAAGATGTGCCTGGAACAACAAGTTTTTCATTGGCTGAAGCATGCAAACAAACCAACACAACTTACGTGTAAAAACAGTAGCACTACAGGCAGCCGAATAAACAACGACAACGGCAACGATCAGTCAAGCTGAAATACTTGCATAATTTTCGGTTCGCATATGCGGGTTGAAAAGGCGATTTTCGGCACGCATAGGCTCATTAGCCTTTTTGGTTATTTGCAATATTTGATTGGCTGTAAATTAAAATTTTATATGTAGACGTCATACCTTAAAATCTGACAGTAGTAACAAATTATAATAAACATTGAAAATTGTGTTTTTAATTGGGACAGGCAAAAAAATATCGAGTGTAACTCGTGCCAAAAGGCTTTAGCAGCCCTCCCTTGCTTTGCTTGTTTGTGCTGCTAAGCCTATTTTTGGTTCTTGATACACTATATACTAAATTAAACAATTTTTTTTTTGTTTTATAAAATTTTTGTATTATTACTTTTATTTAATAAGAATAGTGATCAATGTATTTAATTAATTTGGTTATTTAATTCTTGAGGCTTAGGGGCCCCAAAACAGGTCGGGCCCCCCGCACTGCGGGGTCTGCGGGGCCTTAGCTACGGCAGTAAAGTGGGGTTTGAGCACTGTCACAAACACTTTACGCATATGCTACTTTACTGCAAGTTTAAATATAATTAAAGCAACACCGAAAATGTACAGAGCGATAAATTTTAGGAAGGTACTGAAGCCTACGCCTTTGTGCGGAATCATTTTCTATTAATTTTGTTGTGTTTAAAGTTGGTGGGGCTTATTATACCCCACCTATGCAACACCGGGTTAAAGGGCAACATTTATTCTTATTATAATTTTCCAGAAAGTTATTGAGTTACCCACGTATAATATGTTCAATGTGTTGCATAGATAATGACACCGGAATTTTGACACTTCTTACAGTCGCGTTTGAGTTTGGTTTGGTTTGTTGATTGTTTTTTTAACCGGTATAATATTAATTGGGGATTAATTTAAGTTGATTTGTTAATAGTGATAAGTGATAAGATGAGTTCTAAACGTAAACCGGAGACTCAAGTTCCAGCTGAAGAAAGCGATCAACTTCTCATAAGACCACTGTAAGTTATTCCTGTAGGTTATAATAATATGAGGGACTGGGAGCTATTGAAATTTTACCTACCATAACATTAAGCATTTTGCCGTGAGATACCGTTGACGTTGTGGTATGAAATGGTTAGTGCTGTATAAAGAAAAGCCCATAAATATTATTTTTATAAATAGATAAGGCGATACAAGAATTGTTTTCTTATAAGGCTCGGTGCTATAATCCAGCATGGGGGCAATAAAATATAAAAACAGAGTCAGTATTTATCAAAAAGATATTCTAGCGTTTGTAGTTGATTGAATTATTGATTTAAACAATGCAAGTATTTAAATTAGTTTTTTTATTATGGGTTACAAGCCGCAAGTTTTAAGAAATTGTGAATACGCCATTATTTCTTACCATGGCAGGGAAATAATCTGTTTTTGATATTGCTAGTTTTGTAAGTTTCATAATCATTTTACTGTGGCAGTTTTTTTAATTTTACCTTAGGCATGCTTTAGAAGATATGTATTAATTTTCATGTTAAGGCTTTTACACTGCAATTAATAAATTAAACAATCGGGACTTGGACTTTATAGCCTAATTAAGCGACTGAAATAAATAAATATACACAGTTTTACATAACATTTTCAAATGATCGATTTTCTTACAATAAAATTTGATAAAAGGTAAAAACTTTTTTTTTTAATTCAACATTAAAGCCCTTATTTGTGTTTATTTTGTCATCACTGCAGTTTTTTATTACATCAAAGTTGTCAAATAAATTTAACAAGTCTTTACTTTAACTGCTTTCCATGAATTCCTGCATAGGAATAACAAAGAAAACATAACATTTTGTTACTTTCAATAATAAATTTTAAATTTGAACGCAGATTCATATACATTATAAAAGTTTACTGAGCTATTTGATAATTAATAGTAGTTTATGTAATTATTTTTTATTTTAGTGGGGCTGGACAAGAAGTTGGTCGATCATGTATTATGATAGAATTCAAAGGCAAAAAAATTATGTTAGATTGTGGAATACACCCAGGACTATCTGGTATGGATGCTTTACCATTTGTTGATTTGATTGAAGCTGATGAAATTGATCTTCTTTTAATATCACAGTAAGTAACCCTAAGTTCCAATAGTGATAATCAAAAAATGGAATTCAAATTATTGCTCTGCACCTAAGTACAGGGTGATATAAAATTATAGAGGTTTAAGATGTAGGCAACCAAATATATACTATTAGTATTGATATATAAGGCTACAGCCAGACACGAATAGTGTGGCCTCTATAATAGGCAACTTAGTATACACAAAAATTATATTGAATGTGGTTAAACTTATGTCTTTGCCTGTTTTAGTATCTTTCAATCACAGAACAACGTTGCCCATGGAATGTTTAAAATGTTAGCGCAAATGAAAAATGCTAAAACGGGCAAAGGCATTAGTTTAACCACATTTAACATAATTTTTGTGTATACTAAGTTGCCTATTATAGAGGCCACACTATTCGTGTCTGGCTGTAAATATAAATTCTCTACATAATAAAACTAAAGATATTGTTAGTTATTAATTTTATTTAAAAACAATAAAATATATTTCACATAATAAAAAATACTTAGAAGTTATATATGCTGATACAGGAGTGAATTAAAACTATAATAAAATTATTAAATTAATAACAAATGTCATATTAATCATATTTCCTACTTGAAATATATAAAATATATTATAGTTTTTATTTTGAACATTCATAGAAGTAAATTATTAGGTTAATGAGATTTTAAGGGCTTAACAACTACAGTGAGCGTGATTGTTAACTTAAAGATTGTTCAGAAATTGATTTTGCCGCATTATTGATTTAAACAATGCAAGTATATTAAAATTGATGAAAAAAATAGTAATTTCTGATCTTGGAACCCTGAGGAAACGAAGATAGATAGGAAAAAATTATTGAGCTTTTATTTTAGAATATTAAATTTTCTATAAAAAAAATGATTTGTAAACTGCTGAAGCATGCGGGGCACTTATATTAACATTCTATCTCTCATGGTTATCTATAAATTGACTTGTAATTGGTGGAATATGTTATACATTTTGCCTGTGAGCATGTGCATAGACAATTGACATCCATGAAAAAATATAGAACGAAAATATAATTGTCTCCATGATTTTTTTGTATAAAATAGAATGGTCTATAATAAAAGTGTTTCAATTTTTTTCTTACTTTGATCCTGATAGTACATATGTATATAATCTATAAAATAAAGAAGGTTTTTATGTTTTAAAATTGCTTAGAAATTATGACTCATTTATGTTTTGGACTATAACTTGCATATGATTTTTAAGAGTATAATAATGTCTATAAATTAATTTAATTTATTGTTAAATATTGTGATTTAAAACTATGTAATTTTAAACATTTTTAGCAGTAATTATTACCCTGCATAGGATAATCACAAATATTTTTATTTTACTTATTAATTGTTGAAATTTTTAGTTTCCATTTGGATCATTGTGGTGCTTTACCCTGGTTTTTACTAAAAACTAGTTTTAAAGGAAGATGTTTCATGACACATGCCACCAAAGCTATATACAGATGGTTACTTTCTGATTATATCAAAGTTAGGTACGTTATTAATACATTTATTACTTTAATATGTATTAATTTTAATTATTATTATTTTAGTAATATTGCCACAGAACAGATGTTATATTCTGAAGCTGATCTTGAGGCAAGTATGGATAAAATTGAGACCATTAATTTTCATGAAGAAAAGGATGTACTAGGAATTAAATTCTGGGCATATAATGCTGGTCATGTATTAGGTGCTGCTATGTTTATGATTGAAATTGCTGGTGTTAAGGTAATTATAACTTATTTATATATTATTATATCTATTGATCGAACTATCTGTGGGCATGCTCTGTATAAATTTGTTTATTATCAACTATATATACTTATGCTTAGGTTGAAATAAACTCTATTATAATAACATCATTTAATTTTAGATAATGTATACTGGCGATTTTTCACGTCAAGAAGATAGGCATTTAATGGCTGCAGAAATACCAACAATTCATCCAGATGTATTAATTACAGTAAGTTTAACAAAAAAATGCTTTTAATAAATATAATAACACTATACTTTTATTTATAGGAATCTACATATGGTACACATATACATGAAAAAAGAGAAGATCGTGAAAGTCGTTTTACCGGATTGGTACATGATATTGTGAACAGGGGTGGTCGATGTTTGATTCCAGTATTTGCCTTAGGAAGAGCACAAGAGTTACTTTTAATTCTGGACGAGTATTGGAGTCAACATCCTGAACTACATGATATTCCAATATATTATGCCTCTTCTTTGGCTAAGAAATGCATGGCTGTATATCAGACTTATATCAATGCGATGAATGATAAAATACGAAGACAAATTGCAATTAATAATCCATTTGTTTTTAAACACATCTCTAATTTAAAGGTAAATATGCACAAAATTATTCAATCTTCATATCATTTCCAATTTTAAATACATCAATTTCTGGTTTGACCTTATCGTATAAATGTGGAAACGCACCTTCTGCTGAATACTTTCTTCTCACAATTTCATACAAGGTTAAATCGAACATTTGTCTGAATTCTTCTTCAGTCATAAATATATCTGCATATAGAAATGGAAATCCTCCCATATCATTAGTAG
Source organism: Tachinus rufipes (assembly GCA_963932245.1). NCBI lineage: Eukaryota > Metazoa > Arthropoda > Insecta > Coleoptera > Staphylinidae > Tachinus > Tachinus rufipes. The sequence goes on along the minus strand of OZ010743.1, from coordinate 81,487,118 downwards.
CTTTTTCCATTTTTCTCATTGCATCTACAGGGTTATAAGTCTTCTTATTTTTGACATGTCCAGGCACACCATAAATTCCCAAATCATTATACATAGCATAATTAGTGTTTGGTACTAAATACTCTGGTTTAGGTTGTTTCAATTGACCTGAATTTGGACCATGGTTGTAAATACGGCAAGGATATACTAACAGCGGATACACGTCAAACAGCTTCTCTGATATTTCTATTTGCTTTTCTAATAAATTGATTGGCAATACTATATCTTGAAATACTTGCTTTGTAAAAGTATAAGCTCTAATACCAGGTGTAGTTGTAAATTTTAAAAAAGCAGGTTTTGGTGGCAATAACCATCCGAATAATAATCTAAATAAAGTGTTATTTCCGAATGAAATCATGCTTTCTACTACCCAAAATATAGCACGGTTGTGTCTCAATAAATAATCTTTCAATGGTATTAATTCAGTGTGTTGACCATGTTTTAAAAATGTTTCTACATATTTATAAAACCATGGTTTATACCATTGATTCACAGAATTAATATGTAAAGTTGAATCAAAATCAGTATATTCTCCAATCATTATTACAGCTTCATTTCTATTAAAAATTGTAGCTTCTACATAATCTGGTGCTTTATATTTTCCATCTAAAGCACCTGATAATTGCCTTATCTTATCACAGTAAGCCTTTTCACCTTTAATTGGTATGTATGACATTCTGATATATGGCTTAATTTTAACAATCTTTAGAGTTAATGCCACTAGGAAGCCTAAGCTTCCATGAGACCATGGTAAAACTTTATATAAATCATTATTTTCATTTACTGAAGCGATTGCTAAACTGCCATCACCTAAAACTACTTCGTATGATGTTATATTTTCGTGATACAATCCCACTTTATGTGAATGTGTAGTCATTCCTGTACCCATTGCGAGTCCACCTAAAGTTGCATCAGATATTTCAAGAGTCACAGCTAAAGTGTAACCTTTTGGAATAAGATAATCGGTTATTTCGCCCACAGTAACCATAGGTTCAACTCGTACTGTTAAATTTTCTTCATCTAAATGTAATATATCGAATAAATTTATACTAACTTGATGGCATAAGTCTTTTCTGTAGAATGTTACTGACAAACTTAACCAGTTGGGGCGTGATGTACAGAGCAGCTTTCTTTGATTTTGTGGTTTTTTATTCCAAGTTTGCACCTGTCTTTGAATACATTGCACACGTTCATCATGTAATTCTGGGCTGCTGAAGAAGTATCTGTATATAGAACGATGTACTCGTAGCACTAAATCAAATATGAAACTTGCAGGCAAACAGAATAATAAAATCACTAAGGCACGATTATTTTCTAATACTTCTATTATTGATGATTTCCATGTTTTCTTTGCCATGTTTGATTAATGTTTGATAACAAGAATAACTTGTTTCATAGCTTGGTATCTTAATACTGACTAAGCCTGATTAAATTATTTAACCTTGGACCCTCTTGATAATTGATTGTTATTCATTTAGATAAAAATTTTGATCATTAACCCCATTAAAGATAATTCATGTTGATACAATTGTCTGGTTCTTTATGTTTATAAGTGTCGAATTACTTGATAATACTTATCAATGACAAATGTGTTTGTTTAGTTTAAAAAGTTTAGTCATGTTGAAATTGCTTTCTCTTCTAATTAAATTAAACTATTCAATCATATGTAATTATTGTAACATGATAATTTATCTAATAAGGTGCTGCAAATAGTTTGTCCTTGAAATATTTATGTAGTTTAAACAACATTCTACATGCCAATATCATGTTATATTATTATAAATTGCAGCAAAACAAATATAATATGTTATTTAATAAAAGTCTTTCCAACTTCTTAATTTAATAGAATTTTTGTTTGTTTGTTATGATGAATTAATCGATAAATCTATTTATTAGTTTATTTATTTTGTACATAAACTAACAAAGAACTATACTTAGAACTAACCGAAATAAATTTAAGAAATGAATTAGGATGATTATAATTTTTTGAGTTTGCAAAAGTACCAAATGGTATTAATTGTTATGAAGTAACGATCAGTAATCAGCACTGTTATTACATTTTATCAAAGTACTTTTGTACTGGAGAATTAAAATATTTCTTAAATTAATGATGATAATATAAAATTTGTAAGGCCAGTAGAACATTATAGCCAGTACGCATTGATGTTTATAAAAACCAAATCTTTAATGCATAATTATTTATACTTGTTAATGTTGCATATATTTGATACATTTATAAACCATAAAAATCTGTAGATTTTATTTACTAACCAAGTAAATTATTTTACTTGGCTGATTTTGGTATTATAAATGTCAATTAATCAAACATTTAATCAACCGAGTATACTAACTATTAATGATGATTAGCAACAGGATTGTTTCAATTGTGCAACATTAAATTTTCTCTTACGTAAAAAAATATGTACCAATGATTGGAATAAAATAATATTTTGTTTTTAAAATCATGCTTTTAAAATTTAATTGACGTTTATATGAATCATATTTTAAGGTTATTTGTCTATTTAACTGACAAATTAATTTATTTTTGATTAGTTAATTGATGATTAAATGAACGTTTATAATACCGGCGTTTAATGTGTAATTTTCAATATTTAAATTTGGCATAAAAATAAAACGTTGTTTTTTTTGTCAGTTTAAAGCAGCCCCTAGACGTTCAATATTAAAGTCAATATATTGCACAATAATTGATATTATTATAATATTGACCGTGTGTAGATTATATTGAAAGATTGCACAATAAATTGAGTCAATTCATTTTATTGTAATGTGTTAATTTTATTTATTTTTTACTATTCCTTCACCTATCTGCGCTTTTTTTCTCTTTCTTTCTTAAAGCTATAATTAAAACAATGGTCACACAACTTGTTTTATTTTATTTCACACGTGTCAGTAATTAACAAAATTATATTGCAACGTCTAGGTGGTCCAGCAATATATTGTGCAATATATTGATCAATATTATTGATAATAATATTGATTGTTTAGGGGCACCTTAAAACTTACAATCACTGCACAGTTAATTAATTAATTATTTATTTTATTTATTTTTTACTATTCCTTCACCTATCTGCACCTTTTTTCTCTTTCTTTCTTAAAGCTATAACTAAAACAATGGTCACACAACTTGTTTTATTTTATTCCACATGTGTCATTAATTAATAAAATTATATTGCAACGTCTAGGTGGTCCAGCAATATATTGTGCAATTTATTGATCAATATTATTGATGATAATATATCTGGATTTTCTTATCAAGATACCAAAATTTAAAATGGTTTTGCCAATTTTATTGTTTTAAAAACGTGTATCTTGGGGAACATTGCACTATTGTATTAATTCACTATTTTTGTATAAATTTTGTCAAATATGCTACTTTTTCTATTACAGGGAATAGATCATTTTGAAGATATAGGTCCATGTGTTATCATGGCATCACCTGGTATGATGCAAAGTGGATTATCACGTGAATTATTTGAATCCTGGTGCACAGATGCAAAAAATGGAGTAATCATAGCTGGTTATTGTGTTGAAGGAACCTTAGCAAAAACCATACTGTCAGAACCCGAAGAAATAACGACAATGGTTGGTCAAAAATTACCTCTTAAAATGTCCGTAGATTACATATCATTTTCTGCTCATACGGACTATCAACAAACCAGTGAATTTATCAGAATACTGAAACCTCCACATGTGGTAAATTGTTGTACTAAAGAAAATCGGCATTAATTTAACTATTAATTAATCTCTGTAATACAGGTTTTAGTTCATGGTGAACAGAATGAAATGAATAGGTTAAAAGCAGCTTTACAAAGGGAATATGAGGATGACCCTAATACAACCATGCATTTACATAATCCTAGAAATACTCATGCAGTTGAGCTTTACTTCAGAGGTGAAAAAACTGCTAAAGTTATGGGCTCACTTGCTGTGGATACACCAACAACGGGAAATACAATATCCGGTATTTTAGTTAAAAGAAATTTTAACTACCATGTTTTAGCAGCTGAAGATTTAGGAAGTAAATAATATTTTTTATATATATATATATATATATAAACCAGAAATTAATAAAATTTATTTTATTTCAGAATATACCGATATGAGTATGACGCAATTAATTCAAAGGCAAAGTATCCATTATTCAGGTTCAGTTAGTGTTCTGAGACATTTAATAACTCAAGTTGCGGGATTATTAGAATCAGTGGAAGGCGATAAAAAGATGAAAGCATTTAATGCAGTTGATATTACAATTGATAATAAAGTTGTTATTCTGGAAGTAAGTAATCAAATTAAAATGTTTTTGTTCTTAATTTTAATTTTTGTTTTAGTGGATAGCTAATCCTGTGAATGATATGTATGCTGATGCAATTGTAGCGGCGATATTACAGGCCGAGATGCTTGAAACTCCAATGAAAAATATGTCTACAAGTGCAAAAGTTGATAGAATGCATTTTAAGGTAATAAAATAAAATTGCAAATTATATAAAGATATTTAAACATAATATGACTGCAGTTTTATCTAGTTTTTTGTCTGTTTCATAAATCGATTATTATTTCATGATTTTTATTCATTTTAAGGAATGTTTGATTGAAATGTTGCAAGACATGTTTGGCGAGGATTCAGTTCCAAAAATGTTTAAAGGTGAAAAATTGTATGTAACAATTAATGAATCAAGGGCCGATATTGATCTTTCAAACTTGGTAAGAATGATAGTTTTAAATTGTTTTTTTTTTTTCATTTTATTCTTATAGGTCGTGACATGTCCAACTGATGAGACATTCCAACAAATCGTCCATACAGCAGTAACAAAACTATATCAATCACTTGCTCCACCACAGGTTGAATAAGGATAAACTCATTGTTGTGTAAAATATATTTGTATATGACATTTTTCACTTGTATATCTTTTTTTATAAATATGAAAATTAATTAAAAAATAATTGGGTTACAAATTGAATATTTAAGATTAAAAAATGAACTTAATTACATTTATTGCATTTATAAGGCTTCAACCATTATAGCGATTCCTTGTCCACCTCCAATACAAGCTGATCCAATTCCCAATTTACCTCCTCTCCTCCTGCAAAAAATTAAAACAATTTAATCAGTTTGTCAGATTTTTAAAAACTTGTGAAGATTTATACAATTTAAGCAAAATTGGATTTAATATTTAACAAACTAAGGACTGTGCAATATTACTAGAACTTCTTTAATTTAAATTTTTTAATTACCTCAATTCATGTACAAGGTGTGCGGTAATTCTTGCTCCTGTAGCAGCCAATGGATGTCCTAAAGCAATAGCTCCACCATTAACATTAAATTTGCTCATGTCAATTTTAAGTTCCTTGGCGCAGGCAAGAGCTTGAGCTCCGAAGGCTTCATTGATCTAAATATGCAAATAAATGTTTATGAATTATAAAAATATAACTATAATTGTTTTTTCTTACTTCGATAAGGTCCATGTCATTTAATGTTTTTCCTGCAGCTTTAAGGGCATTTTTAATTGCTGGTACTGGACCAATACCCATGATAGTTGGTTCTACACCTACAGTGGAGTATGATACAATTCTGGCAAGAGGTTTTAAACTATGTTTTTTAATTGCTTCTTCACTGGCCAAGACTATAGCTCCAGCACCATCAGAAATACCCTAAAATAAATTGATGATTATTAAAATGTAAGACCTTCAGAAAATTAGTTTATATAAAGTCTAGTAAATACTTTTTTTATTGTTTAGAAATGCATAATTAGACATTTCCCTTTTAAACAATACATAAAAATGGTTTCATTAGTTCATGGACCAATTATGTATGTCTATTAAGCATAAAAGGTACGCATACTAGCTTACTCAATTAAATGGATAAAATATTTGACAATTTTATATTGTTATACAAAAATATGAGGCTAAAAGCATGAAAGCCCAGTAAAATTAAAAAAAAATGACAGCTTAAATCCCTTTTTGTTAATTTGGTACTCAAAATCAGAATTTAGAAGTAGATAATATATGTATTATGAACTTACTGATGCAGTTCCAGCTGTAACTAAACCATTTTCCTTGAATAATGTTGGTAACTTTTTAAGGCCTTCTAAGGTAGTTTGTGGTCTTGGATGTTCATCTACTTCCATGTTGATCATCTTTCCCTTAACTTTAATTGGAACTGGGCACAGCTCTTCTTTGAAGTATCCTGCATCATTAGCTGGAAGTAAAATAAGAAATTATTAATATTTTTGTCTTATATGAATTACGTTTAAATAAAATTATTAGTACCTTTTTGCCATAAGTTTTGAGATTTCAATGCAAATGCATCAACATCATCTCTGCTTATTTTGCATTGTTCTCCTAATTTTTCAGCAGTAAGTGCCATTGGAAGCTTACAGTAACTGTCTGTAAGTCCTAACCATAAAGAATCTTCTAGAACTGGGGAAACGCCAAGGGGACTACCAAAACGAATATTTCTTACAGTGTAGGGGCATTGAGACATGTTGTCCGCACCGCCGGTTAAAGAAATATGAGCAGCCCCTGTCATAATGTCCTAAAAAAATGAATTTAATCTTAATATGTACTTTTAATTGCTAGAATATAAAAATAAGTTAAAATTCAATTCTTTTGATTTTATACTTTAAAATAATTTAAAATCTCGTTTTCATTTTATTGAAAAAATAATTATTAATTTTATATCTATATTATCTTATCAAATGTTTATTTAAGACATTTTTTTAATTAAATTAACATTATCTACCTTTTATAGAATTCTAATTAAAGATAAAAAAATATTAATGTAATTCTTATATGTACTTACTAAACATCCATTAACAATAGCTTGGAATCCAGAACCGCATAATCTGTTAATTTGCAATGCTGGTTTATCTAATGGAATTCCAGCTTTGAGCAATACGTGTCTGGCAAGGAATGCACCATCTGATGATGAGTTCTGTAAAAAATGATGATTGTCATGCAGTTGAGCTTTACTTCAGAGGTGAAAAAACTGCTAAAGTTATGGGCTCACTTGCTGTGGATACACCAACAACGGGAAATACAATATCCGGTATTTTAGTTAAAAGAAATTTTAACTACCATGTTTTAGCAGCTGAAGATTTAGGAAGTAAATAATATTTTTTATATATATATATATATATATAAACCAGAAATTAATAAAATTTATTTTATTTCAGAATATACCGATATGAGTATGACGCAATTAATTCAAAGGCAAAGTATCCATTATTCAGGTTCAGTTAGTGTTCTGAGACATTTAATAACTCAAGTTGCGGGATTATTAGAATCAGTGGAAGGCGATAAAAAGATGAAAGCATTTAATGCAGTTGATATTACAATTGATAATAAAGTTGTTATTCTGGAAGTAAGTAATCAAATTAAAATGTTTTTGTTCTTAATTTTAATTTTTGTTTTAGTGGATAGCTAATCCTGTGAATGATATGTATGCTGATGCAATTGTAGCGGCGATATTACAGGCCGAGATGCTTGAAACTCCAATGAAAAATATGTCTACAAGTGCAAAAGTTGATAGAATGCATTTTAAGGTAATAAAATAAAATTGCAAATTATATAAAGATATTTAAACATAATATGACTGCAGTTTTATCTAGTTTTTTGTCTGTTTCATAAATCGATTATTATTTCATGATTTTTATTCATTTTAAGGAATGTTTGATTGAAATGTTGCAAGACATGTTTGGCGAGGATTCAGTTCCAAAAATGTTTAAAGGTGAAAAATTGTATGTAACAATTAATGAATCAAGGGCCGATATTGATCTTTCAAACTTGGTAAGAATGATAGTTTTAAATTGTTTTTTTTTTTTCATTTTATTCTTATAGGTCGTGACATGTCCAACTGATGAGACATTCCAACAAATCGTCCATACAGCAGTAACAAAACTATATCAATCACTTGCTCCACCACAGGTTGAATAAGGATAAACTCATTGTTGTGTAAAATATATTTGTATATGACATTTTTCACTTGTATATCTTTTTTTATAAATATGAAAATTAATTAAAAAATAATTGGGTTACAAATTGAATATTTAAGATTAAAAAATGAACTTAATTACATTTATTGCATTTATAAGGCTTCAACCATTATAGCGATTCCTTGTCCACCTCCAATACAAGCTGATCCAATTCCCAATTTACCTCCTCTCCTCCTGCAAAAAATTAAAACAATTTAATCAGTTTGTCAGATTTTTAAAAACTTGTGAAGATTTATACAATTTAAGCAAAATTGGATTTAATATTTAACAAACTAAGGACTGTGCAATATTACTAGAACTTCTTTAATTTAAATTTTTTAATTACCTCAATTCATGTACAAGGTGTGCGGTAATTCTTGCTCCTGTAGCAGCCAATGGATGTCCTAAAGCAATAGCTCCACCATTAACATTAAATTTGCTCATGTCAATTTTAAGTTCCTTGGCGCAGGCAAGAGCTTGAGCTCCGAAGGCTTCATTGATCTAAATATGCAAATAAATGTTTATGAATTATAAAAATATAACTATAATTGTTTTTTCTTACTTCGATAAGGTCCATGTCATTTAATGTTTTTCCTGCAGCTTTAAGGGCATTTTTAATTGCTGGTACTGGACCAATACCCATGATAGTTGGTTCTACACCTACAGTGGAGTATGATACAATTCTGGCAAGAGGTTTTAAACTATGTTTTTTAATTGCTTCTTCACTGGCCAAGACTATAGCTCCAGCACCATCAGAAATACCCTAAAATAAATTGATGATTATTAAAATGTAAGACCTTCAGAAAATTAGTTTATATAAAGTCTAGTAAATACTTTTTTTATTGTTTAGAAATGCATAATTAGACATTTCCCTTTTAAACAATACATAAAAATGGTTTCATTAGTTCATGGACCAATTATGTATGTCTATTAAGCATAAAAGGTACGCATACTAGCTTACTCAATTAAATGGATAAAATATTTGACAATTTTATATTGTTATACAAAAATATGAGGCTAAAAGCATGAAAGCCCAGTAAAATTAAAAAAAAATGACAGCTTAAATCCCTTTTTGTTAATTTGGTACTCAAAATCAGAATTTAGAAGTAGATAATATATGTATTATGAACTTACTGATGCAGTTCCAGCTGTAACTAAACCATTTTCCTTGAATAATGTTGGTAACTTTTTAAGGCCTTCTAAGGTAGTTTGTGGTCTTGGATGTTCATCTACTTCCATGTTGATCATCTTTCCCTTAACTTTAATTGGAACTGGGCACAGCTCTTCTTTGAAGTATCCTGCATCATTAGCTGGAAGTAAAATAAGAAATTATTAATATTTTTGTCTTATATGAATTACGTTTAAATAAAATTATTAGTACCTTTTTGCCATAAGTTTTGAGATTTCAATGCAAATGCATCAACATCATCTCTGCTTATTTTGCATTGTTCTCCTAATTTTTCAGCAGTAAGTGCCATTGGAAGCTTACAGTAACTGTCTGTAAGTCCTAACCATAAAGAATCTTCTAGAACTGGGGAAACGCCAAGGGGACTACCAAAACGAATATTTCTTACAGTGTAGGGGCATTGAGACATGTTGTCCGCACCGCCGGTTAAAGAAATATGAGCAGCCCCTGTCATAATGTCCTAAAAAAATGAATTTAATCTTAATATGTACTTTTAATTGCTAGAATATAAAAATAAGTTAAAATTCAATTCTTTTGATTTTATACTTTAAAATAATTTAAAATCTCGTTTTCATTTTATTGAAAAAATAATTATTAATTTTATATCTATATTATCTTATCAAATGTTTATTTAAGACATTTTTTTAATTAAATTAACATTATCTACCTTTTATAGAATTCTAATTAAAGATAAAAAAATATTAATGTAATTCTTATATGTACTTACTAAACATCCATTAACAATAGCTTGGAATCCAGAACCGCATAATCTGTTAATTTGCAATGCTGGTTTATCTAATGGAATTCCAGCTTTGAGCAATACGTGTCTGGCAAGGAATGCACCATCTGATGATGAGTTCTGTAAAAAATGATGATTGTCTTATCTAGTTAAAATGTATATGGATTTAACATACCGAAAGTACATTTCCGATAGTAACGGTGTCAACCATTTCTGGCTTAACATTAGCAGCAGTTAAAGCTGCTTTAGCTGCAACTGTTTGCAGGTCGCAGGCACTTGTTTTAACAAATTTACCTCCATAAGTACCAAAAGGAGTACGTTTGGCACCGACAATAAAAACACCTAAAGTATATTCAATAAATAAGTGAATTTTGTTTTATAAAAATAAATTACCTTTAACTATGGAAGACATGGTTTTAATTTAGTTGTTGCTCTTGTTAATGGAATCTACTGACTAGTTAAGAAATTTTGGGTTCATAGAACAAAATATAAGTTAAGTCCAAAGTTCAAAAGTTTAATATAATTTTTATTTTCTTATCTATATCCTATCTCATTTTAAAACATGCTATAGAGAAAGATGGGGCACTATCTTGTGTAAAAAATATTGCGTATCAATATAAAATAAATAACAACTTGTAAAAAATATAATTAATCTGAAAATCCTGTTTTATAGCAACTCATAAATTATGCTAAATTATTTTCGAAAATGTTCAAAATATTAAAAATGCATATCATTCTTATAACAGTTGGTAACAATGAAATAAATTATTGCATATGGTTATTTTATTTTTAATCTTAGAAGAAATAATAATTATATTTTATTATCTAAAAAAGAAATTTATTGTGTTGGAGATGTAATGACTAGCTGGAAAAAAATGTACTGAGTTGGTAGTCTTGACTATGAACATATTTTTAAATTTCTTGGCTTCATCTGTATCTATGCACAGAGGCGGACTTTCACATTTTTGCTAAAAGCAAAATAGTGTTATAATTATTATCACATATGGTGTATTCTTTGTTTATACTATGAAACGTTTTTATAATCATTATTATTAAATTAATATTGTTTCATATGTTATTTTTATTAATTAATATAATATTATTACAACCAGTTTCATTAATTATATAACATTTTCAAGTTTTTATATATCTATTAAATTAATATATTAAAAACTTGAAAATGTTATATAATTAATGAAACTGGTTGTATATTAATATATTAATTAATAAAAAAAAAAACAACGTATGAAACAATATTAATTTAATAATTATTTAAATTGATTGCCATTTTGTGTGTTCTCTAGCAAAGTTTGCAGTTGCTCCATCTTTAAAGATTTAGCATGGGAAACTAGTGTTGTATCGTCGGCGAATAAACTTTTATTAAGTATATGAACAGATACGATTATATTATTTCTTATACTTTACTTGAGTTAATTGTACTATTTTATAACTTTTAAATAATAGTTAAAAAAAATATTTATATATCTGAAATATTGAACTTGTAATAACATAATATAATATAATATAATATGTACCTATTGTAATAATGGCGGTCGCGTTGAGAACGACTCATCATGCGTACTGAACGCGCTCGCTGACTACCGCTTGTCATTTTACTCACCATACATTGGTTGCTGACCAAGTAACTCATCAATCAGTGATTGATTGATGAGTCGACTCACCATGTGAACTGAACGCGCTTGCTGCCCACCGTTGAGTCATCGTTTGCTGGCAGCCCTTGTCATTTTACTCATCATACATTTAGGTTTGCTTGCTTGATGACAAATCAACTAAGCAGTTAATGAGCGCATATAAGTTTACATATTATTAAAAAAATCGAGAAAAGAAGCAATTTAGATAATTAATAAAACTTACAACACTTGAGTGAAGGAATTAAAAAATATAAAAACATGATATAAATAATCAAACCTAAAAACATTACAAAGTAGAACTAAATGGCATTACATATTGAGAATATATTATTTCTTGTTAAGTAGCGGTTTCATAAACTAATTAAATCATTTATTTAAATTAAAAACTTAGATGAATGTTACTTGGCGACCCGTCATTTACAACTAGGCTTCTAACTTTATTTCAATTAACAATTTAAATAAAAAAAACTTTTTAAGATAGGATTTTAGATTTGGTTAAAAAAACAAGAAATTGTTCTAAACCTGTTCTTAAATAATAACAACAATATAATAATATATTTATTTTGCCGAAACTAAGTTTCACTAATAGTGACCGCATTTACACTAAAATCATGCACCAAACGCAACAACTTGGCTTTTTTATTGTATACTGTAGATACTTCAACTAAACAGACGAATCAATGCCAGATCTATAATTTTTTTATTATTTATTTATTTATTTAGAAATATAACGTACACTATTTTTATATTACGTAACACCTGTTTAAAGATAGCACAACTAAGTCATCCCGAATGACTTGAGAAAGTTGCAAAATTTGTGAGTTGACAGATAGTAACATGCTATTGAACGGATAAGATAAGAAACTGTAAAATAAAGCTTTTTTTGAAGATTTGTTGTCAGTCAGATTAAAGTTTGTAATAGAGATTAAAGGTTTTGTTACCGCTTAAAAGAAAAGTTGACGCGTTGGATGAAGAGAATATATATGAATTTAACTGTGATCAATGTGATTGAAAAGTTCTGTCAAGTTAAAGATTGGACGGATTAATAAAAGATATTTGTTTTACTTTGGATTGTTGAAAAAAATATTATTTACATGTAGGCTTTTTGCGCCTTAACACACTTGGCCCACCGTTCTTTTTATTGCAAAAAACATTTATGGAACTTTTTTTGAAATGGTGTTTAACTCCGCCGTTGCGTTCTGCATTATCTCTTTTTTACCTTAAAAACGCGATTTGTTTAATGACATTTTTAATTTTAGAAACAACTAAAAGTCGCAAAAAGCCAAGTCTAGAGAGTAGAAAGGTTGGCAAACGACTAAAATTCTATGTTTTGCTAAGAAAGTTTGTATCAGGTGCAATGAATAAGAAAAAACATTGTAGTGATGCAACTGCCACTTTTTGCCGTCCAAAGGTTTGTTTTTTGCTCCGAACTGCATTACGGAGTCGGCGAAAAACTTTTTAATAATACTCTTTTGTCACTGTTTGTTCTTCGATTTCGTATTTGTATTTGTTTTTTTTTGGCGTTGGCGAGGAAAGATGTTTTTATTGCGACGACTGTGTTTTTGTTTCCGGGTCGTATCCGTAAACCTATGACTTATCTTTAGTTACGACGGTGTTCAGAAACTCAGGTTCAGTGTTAGTAGTAACCAGCAAGTCCTGTGCAACTGCAAGACGAAGTTCTATCTGTTCCGCCGACAAAAGCTTGGGCACAAATTTTGCAGCCACTCTGCGCATGTTTAAATCTTTACGCAAAATTGCATATGCGAAATTTTTACTGAGCTTAACTTTTTTGTCAATCTCTCGTACGGTAAAACGACGATTTCTCTTTATTAAATTTTGTTGATCACCTTTCAGCGATGTTTGGCCACTTTTGAATTGATTAAACCCCTCTTTAATTGTGTTACTCTCACAGCATTGTCTCCAAACACTGGCTGGGCTGAATCTTACAAATTGTTTTGCTTTTAGAATCACCAAACTTTTGACAAAATTTTATGCAATACCGTTGTTCAATTTGTTCAGTCATTTTAAGAGAAATCAAAATCCGACAAACAAGTACAACAGCACCTTGCTTGACTGCTAGTAGGCACCAACTAACGCACAAACTGAAAAAAAAATGCGTTTGGATCAGTCGCAATTGCTGAGTTATTAATTGGAAGAGAGCCCATCTGAACGGTATATTTTAGACTGTTGCCAACCGTGTAAACTTTTATCAACGACATAAACATGAAGCTTTTAAGTTTTGAATTTAAATAGATAATTTAATAAGTATATGAAGCCGCTACTTAACAAGATGTAATACATTCTCAATATGTAATGCCGTTTAACCTCACTTTGCAATGTTTTTAGGTTTGATTATTTTTATCATTTTTTTATATTTATTCGTTCTTTCACCCAAATGTTGTACATTGTAATCTTATATATTTATGAATTACCTATATTGTCTTCGCATGATGAGTCGTTCTAACGGTGCGTTGAGAAACTTGCTTATATATTTTTTTTAGTTTCTATAACTTATTAGTAGTCTTTTGATTGATATATGAGAGTATGAAACCTATAAAAAAGTTTTTTTTTTATGTTTTTTAACTTAATCACATTTTTTGTTTAAAAACCGCAATTTTAACTCAAAAAAATAAATTTACTAATGAAATCAATCAGAAATTTTCCGTAGAATTCAAATCTGGCGCCATTTCAAGTTTATACCCTGTCTATAAGCCGCAAATGCCATAAAACCATGTTTTTGTTCTTAGTGGGCTGTGCAAAAAGGAGCATTTTTTAAAAAAATTTAAACCGCCATAGTTGCCGTATTTTGATGTAAATTAATTGAAAAATATAAATTTGTTCTGTGTATTTGGGTTTTAAGCGTCTAAAACTCAAAAAATCTGCAAAGTAGGCCTATTCTTCAACATAAACTCTTACAAATGCACGTTTAGCAGCGCTCAGAGGAACAATACACCAAATATTATTAAAAATTTGAATTCTGGGGACAATTTTAAATAGAAAATTGTCAGTGTTGTACTCATCGTCTATAGAAAAGTTTATCTAGAAAAAAATGTTTACAAAATTTTTATGCAAAAAATGCGTTAAAAATTAATATTTTTTTTTTATTTACAAAAAAATATTATAAACACACTAGGGTGTGGTTTAAAATTTTTTTTTAACAAATTTTAACAAGTGACAGGCAGATTTATGTTTGAAAGCCAAAAATAATAATATTTTTAAATTTTTGCGCCGATAGATCGAGTCTAAATTTGTGCCGCAGGCGCAAAAACTATCAAACAAAGAGCAAAATGGCCAAAAATTGGTTCAAGCGACAAAACATGTCTTTGTTAAACTTCTAAAATCAACTTAAAAAAATATAATCAAAATAATCTTTAAAAAAAATTAAAAAAAAAAAAATTTAAGTAAATTTTGAACAAATTTTTTTTTCTAGATGGATTTTTCTTTGCCAGATAAGCACGACACTGACTATTTTCTATGTAGACTTGTTTGCAAAACTAAATTTTTTAATAATATTTGGTGTATAGTTTCTCTGAAAACTGTTAAATGTGCATTTGTAAAAGTTTATGTTGAAAAATAGGCTTATTTTTGCAGTTTTTTTGAGTTTTAGACGCTTAAAACCCAAATACACAGAACAAATTTTTATTTTCTAATTAATTTACATCAAAACACGTCAACTTTAGCGGTTAAAAAAAATTTAAAAAATGCTTCTTTTTGCCCAGCCCACTGAGAACAAAAACATGGTTTTATGGCTTTTGCGGCTTATAGAGAGGGTATAAACTTAAAATGGCGCCAGATTTGGATTCTACGGAAAATTTTTGATTGATTTCATTAGTAAATTTATTTTTTTGAGTTAAAATGGCGGTTTTTAAACAAAAAATGCGATTAAGTCAAAAAACGTCAAAAATACTTAAAAAAATCGTAGAATTTTTTTTATGGGTTTTATACCCTCATATACCGATCAAAGGACTACTAATAAGTTATAGAAACTAAAAAAAATACATAAGCAAGTTTCTCAACGCACCCCCCCCTAGCTCTGGTCCGTTTGAAATGGAATTGCCCGTATATCAATAGGTTTATAGTGGTGAAGAAGTAGTGGTTGTGATCGCTAAAGGTACAAAATACTGATTATTATGGATTGGTTTTAATTTATATAACTAGACATTTATTTAGAATTATTTATTTTGGATGTAATATAATTTAAACTGACTGTTACAGGCTTAAACAAAATATGCCAGTAAGTTGCACTATATTCAAATGATTAGCGGATTTCATGATAAACCAGATATAAATTATTTAAATTATTAACGTACGCCTCTGTATATTATGTTAATTAAAATATAGTTGGTACTTTTGCACTGGAGTTGGTATCATTGGGGATGCATCCAACAATTCCAACACTAACTTCATTCAAATCAAACTTCAATTTATATTTGCGGTGTTTTTGGCTACTCATTGATAATATTTGAAATATTGTTTAAAAAGAAGTTAAAATGGTAAGAGATTTATTAAACAATATTTTTGTTTCAATAAGTAATATTTAATATTATTTTTATATAGATTTTTACTATCTCGTATTGCTTTTCATTGTATTTAAGGTTATGTTATGTATTTGCTGCACTGTCATCTTGAAAGTGTATTTGTAAAATACAGTTTAATCTAAAATATTAAATATATTACTTGTAGGATACTAATTATAGACGAAAAATATAAATGTAAAATTATTGGTTTAATAACAGTAATATTTCCTCTGTTCATCTCTTTTTATATTCTTAGTAGAATTCAGTAATATACATGTATTTTTATCTTTAAAAATTAGGCACGTCGTTATGATACTAGAACAACTATATTCTCTCCTGAAGGGAGACTGTATCAAGTGGAATATGCTATGGAAGCAATCAGTCATGCAGGCACTTGCTTGGGAATATTAGCCAATGATGGTATTCTATTAGCAGCTGAAAGACGCAACACTAACAAGCTTTTAGATGAAGTGTTTTCATCTGAAAAAATTTACAAACTTAATGAGTAAGAATGTACCTGAGCAATAGCTTTACATCATAGATAGGCCTACTCAGTAAAATTTTTAACATCGATGTTGCTGATAAAATCAATTTTTAGCCAATCAGTTTTTCATGTATTACTGCAACGTTCAAAATATTAATTAACATTGATGATAAAAATATACAAAATATGGCCAAATATAAGTTTATTATAGGTTCATTTAACTATTTTATTTTCAAGGGATATGGTATGCAGTGTAGCTGGTATCACATCAGATGCAAACGTTTTAACCAATGAACTACGATTAATTGGTCAAAGATACTTGCTGCAGTATGGGGAATCTATTCCATGTGAACAGTTAGTATCATGGTTATGTGATGTTAAACAAGCTTACACACAATATGGGGGAAAGAGACCTTTTGGAGTATCTATTTTATATATGGGTTGGGATAAACATTATGGATACCAACTATATCAATCAGATCCAAGTGGAAATTATAGTGGATGGAAAGCAACATGCATAGGAAATAACAGTTCTGTAAGCATTCATATGTTATTACCAAATAGTAGTTAAATACATTCAACTGTTTTTAGGCTGCTGTATCTAGTTTGAAACAAGATTATAAAGAAAATGATACTACCTTGAAGGATGCTAAAGCTTTAGCTGTCAAGGTGCTTAGTAAGACTTTGGATATGACTAAGTTATCATCTGAAAAAGGTAAAATTTACATGTCATAAAACATTCAATGAGATTAATATATAACTTCAAACAAACTTGAGCAGCCTGTTCCTGAGGCCATTTTAAGTAGAAAATGTCCTATTAACATTGATCCAATTTGTAAGGGTTGCCCAGTATAGAGCTAAAAGTTTTTGAAGTGGTTTATGTATTTTTACATAAACTGTTTAGCACGTAGAACTTATTGACATGCTGCTTGAGTTTGCGTAGTACATTATGCAACATCTATATATGAAATTTATGAAATATTCTTTAAAGACTGATGTTAGTTTTAAATAATCATGTACATGAATTCTAAATCAATGAATCTGTCATGGACATTTTTTTTTAATTGGTCGGAAAAAAGTTTAGATTGTATATACATATGGGGTTTATCTAATCACATTATATGTGTATTTTTAATACTGATGTTCTTCATAAATTATATTTTAGTGGAAATGGCTACATTGACCAGAGTAAACAATAAAACTGTCATTCGTATTCTAACAGCAAAGGAAATTGAAGAATTAATTTCTGAATTTGAGAAAAGTGAAGCTGCAGCTGAAGCAGCAAAGAAAGAAAAACAACAGAAATAATTTTAATCAACCCTTTTTCATTTTTACATTAATTATAAACGTTAAAATGTATTTAATACTTGCAAGTAAATATTTTTTCCTCTATACCATTATTTTATTACCAATAAATAATTTGTTGCAGAATTTAAATATATACATATAAGGTAGGTAAGTATAGCAAAAAAACTTTAGATAGCTATCTATATATGTGTACATGGTGATTTATAATGAAATGTAAACAAACATTAATAAAACTGAATTAATGCTTTGTTGTTTTTTAATCAAGTATTCAATGTTTACCTATTAATAAACCAAGATTTCTGTCAAGTTTGATTAATAAATTTCCACCCTTGTTCTTGGTAATGAAGCTTTAATTTTTTTTTTCGTATTTTTTTTAATGTCAAAATGTGATATTTAGGAATTACTTAAGTATGTTACAACATAAAAATACTTTTATTTCAACGATTGAAACCACTCTTGTTGAAACTATCAGATTGAAGATGAGATTTAAGCAGTCTGTGAACATTGACTAGTTTTTGGATAGAATTTTGAAGAAATACGTGTAGTTGCAGATGCTTCTCCCCATACTTGGGGGTAATATAAGTTTTTTTTAAAGTTAAAATTTACAAAGTTGGGATTTCCTCAGTCAGATATTAGGTGCTTTTCTTTTGCCACTACTCTCAGTTATTCTTACTTCCAAGATGAAAATTAATTAAGTGATACTTTACCTCGATTGCAAAAGGAAAGCGCCTATTGTTTCAAGGTCTTTGAATATTAATACTAAAGATTTTAACCTAGAAATTTCAAGAAGCTTTATGATATTTGATAATAGATTTATTTGGATAGACAAGATTTGAGGTTTGTTCAACTAAGGGCCGCTTTTGCAATTGTTGGATAAACAATTCGATAGTTATACCTGGTTTAACACAAAATGCATTTTACAAATGCTAGGTTAGTTTATCTCTAGATAACCTATTAAAACGTTAATATTGACGTAATGCCCGTATTATACAGTCAATGATTATATCGTAAATTATATATAAAAATATTTAAATCTTAAAAAGTCTGTAAAATGCACAAAATATATCATCAATCTTATTGTAGATTGAAATTTTAAGAATATTTTTAGGTTTTCTTTAATTTACAGACTTTTTTAAGTTCCATCCATAATTATATGTATATATATATATATATATATATATATATATATAATTCTATAAAGAATTATAGATAGTGTAATACGGGCATAAGTTATTTATAAGTAAATTTAGATTGTCACCTTTACAAAACGTAAATGTGTTTAAATAAGATAGTGACAAGAAAAGACAAAAATTAAAGCAACAAATCTCACTTTTTTCCTTATTCATTTTTACAAATATAATATATGTACGGCGCTTATGAGGTTATGAGTGTTGTACTAGGTTTAACTACTGCTCCGATCACCGGATAAGTTATCCCCGTTTATCTCCCTCCAAACTCTTACTATGCTTTAACTGGGGATTGTAAAAGCGCACGAATAAACGTATTCGGGTATTATAAAACAATTATTAGCAAAAACATTGCGGATCCGTTCATAAAAGTCGAAAAACTGAATCATTTATTTTAGCTATATTTTACATTTTCTGTTTTTAAACAAATCTTTTTTGGATATCCAGATGTTTAAAGTTTTATTATTATTGGTAAATTAAATATTTCTTAGCTTAAGCATTGGCCATCCAACCTTAAATTAAATTATTAGTCAAATTATTTAGATTTTAGCGCAATAAAAAGTTTTTTTATTGATTTCCAGAAATTCAAAAGTTTATTTCTTTTTGTTAAATAATAAGAAACAAATATATCTAAAAACATTTGAAATCTACAAATTAATTGTTATGTAAAAATATCGAAGGCTGTTTTAATATTATATTTATAATTTAATAACACCCATTTATATCTACATATTTTGTTGACAACGCAGTTCTAGTAAATTTATTATTTATTTAATTATTGCTAAATAATACCATTTAGTTAAACAACAGAGCAATTTGTTTAAATTATTATATTTTATATTGATCTAAATCAAATAATGGGTGATTTTTTTGCTATTTGCTTTTTCTTGCCATTTCACCATGAATAGACTAACAAACAGCGCTTGCAAATCATTGAATTTTATTATTAAAATGTGTTTTGCAAATTACGTCCATTTTATGGTCATCATAACCGAACAGGCTATTCAAGCTATTGTGACAAAATTTTACCGAAGAGAAAATTGCTGCTGTATCGGCCAGTGTTAATTAAGATAGCGATATGTCAATTAGTCGCCGTTCTCAACAATTGGGCTTGTGTTATTCGACCACCTTTTAAGATTTTACGTAAGGACCTTGGTATGAAACCATACAAAATACTGCTGTTGCAAGAACTGAAGCCGGGTGACCTACCACAACGTCGTTTGTTTGCTGAATGGGCCTTAGAAAAGTTGGATGAAGATCCACTTTTTTATCGAAAAATTATCTTCAGAACGAAGCTCATTTTTGGCTCAAAGGGTACGTCAACAAACAGAATTGCCGAATTTGGTTCAAAAATATTGAAAATTGCAACGTTACAGTCAATGGAGTAAGGTACCGTGCGATGCTTACCGACTTTTTTTGCTCAAAATGGAAGAATTGGACTTGGTTGACATGTGATTTCAGCGATACCATGGACCAATTGAGAGGCGAGTTTGGTGAGGAATTTATCTCACATTTTGGAGCAGTCCATTAGCCGCCAAGATCATGCGATCTGACCCTACTAGACTATTTTTTGTGGGGCTACGTGAAGTCTCTCCTGACAGGGGCAATTGCAGCCCTGGAAGACAACATTACAGCTGCCGTTGGTGAGATACCAGGTGAAATGCTGGAAAAAGTAT
This sequence comes from Tachinus rufipes, assembly GCA_963932245.1. NCBI lineage: Eukaryota > Metazoa > Arthropoda > Insecta > Coleoptera > Staphylinidae > Tachinus > Tachinus rufipes. The sequence goes on along the minus strand of OZ010743.1, from coordinate 81,466,339 downwards.
GCCAAAATTAAAACTTACGGATAGACCGCCTCAGGCGTAGCCGCGGGCAACATTTACATGAAATAATATTTAAAAAGTAAATGGCAGACATTGATGTATTGCTCCAAATAAATGTATCATTAATTATTGAAAATTTTCTGTTTTTTTTTTTTAATTTAAAAAACCAAACGCTTAAAAATTCACCTTTTATAACGCATAAGTTTACTGCAGATATTTTACTTTTACTACAAAGCATAAGCAGGAAAATTACTAATAAAAAAATGAACTCCAGGTTGGTAAAGGGGCAACCCTGTATTAATAGATGATTTAAGTTAATTGATTTTGAGAGAAAAAGAAACGTAATTCACAATTCCTACTTTTTGTCGTTTGTCAACTGACACAACTTTTAATTAAACACATATTTTGATCTAAATTTTTTTTTGCTATTTTATTCAGAAAAGAATTCAGAAGAATTTTATTATTTACACGTCCCAGAGACGGGTAAACTATTTTTACCCGGGCGTCTTTCTTCTGTATTAACGTCCTGCATTTATGAACGCCTTAGGATAAAATTATAACGTCTGAGCGATCGCGTTTGTCCTCTAAATCCGAACGCATCTATGTAGTCCGTTGTAAAGATACAGGGTGATTATAAATGTTTGGGATTATGTAATCATCTAATGTACGTTTGTGCCGCTTTAGTGAAAATGCGTAAATAAAGTTGCCTATCTTAGGATTCAATAATAGAAACATTTTCATGTTTACAAGTTTATAATTATCAGTTGTAAACTCTCAAACACAGTTCGGAATAGAATAGAGTCATTATCAAACCGCTCATTCCTAAAGTAGGATTCAATAATAAAAATATTCTCTTCATTTGTATACATTCTTATAACCTTGCTTGCTTGACAACTGACAAAGTTCAACTGTCAAAACAAATAGTATAGTGAACAATTTTAAAAAGGCGGCATATTTAAAGTAATTACATAACCTCATTCATTTATAAACTCCTTGTACTAATAGATACGTCAAGAATAAATGAATCTGAAACAATTATATTTATCAATCTAATCTGATAGCGAGAAACTATAGAGATAACCAGCAACTATTTTACAGAAACTAAAACAGATGAAAAGGAAGAAAGAATATGGTATAATGAACATAATAGACAAAAAAGGAAATAATATAATCACAGAAGAGTGTAAAATAATAGAAAGATGGAGATAATATTTTGAAAAGCTGACAGAAGCGGAAAACCTAAGTCTGAAGAAACAAGAGGAAGAATATATAGACATGCAAAAAAAGAAAAAGTTTATAGAAAAGCTGAATGTAGGAAAAACGTTTGGCATATACGACACCGGAAATGATAAAATGTTTGGCTAAGAAAGAAAAATAAAACTACTAAATAACATAACTTAAAGTACCACCAGAATGGGATATAGGAATAATACTACGAATGTATAAAAAAAGAGACAAATAAAACTGCAATACTTATAAGGAAATAGTTTAGAATTATAGAAAAAAGAAAGTGAGAAGATGCGATAAAATACACGTAATATGGATTCAGAAGAGGAAGAAACGCCAAAGTTTTTATCTTTATGTTAAGACAAATAAGTGAAACTTTTACATAAGAAAAGAGATATCTATTATTTTATATTTTCTTTATTTATTTTATAAAATCCTTGTATTTTATTCATATTATCGAAGTTAATGATTTTATTTAATTATTTATTTTATTTAAACATACATGTTTCGATGAATAATCATCATTATCAATGTATTAATGTATTAATATAATATAATATTTCAAACTAAAAAAAAAAATATTTTAAATATTAATCACTTATCAGTCACAAGCGTCACAGCGAAATACGCCATCAAATTTATCCAATTTTTTGATCATTTACGTCAGCGACAACAATTTGAATTTTAAAATTTAAGTATGTACAAAATACGTTAAGATTGGCTACTTTGCATTACGTTCTGACAGACCCTGGTGCACGCCAGGGTAAGATGCGTAATTGCATTTTGTAGAATGGGGCAACTTGCGTTACGTTCTACCAGACTCTGGTGCACGCTAGGGTAAGATGCGTAATTGCACAAAGTTTTTTTTTTCTTCCTCTTTTGCCACAACTTTTTAAGCGGTGCGTGTTGCACTTGCTAGTTTGATTGGCTATTTAAATTTAATTACATCTAACGGCAAATCAATTCATTAACTTAAGTATTATATTTTTTAAATCTAAACTGAGGTCTAAAGCAATAAACACATAAATGTATCAAAAGTAATTACTACTACAGTTTTGTAAATTGTAAATTTGAAAAACCTCTAAGGGCCGGTATTATAAAGACAAAATAAATCACCGAATAACAAATCTCAAATTAAATATATTCGACGAATAAACGTATTTCGGTATTATAAATCTAAACTAACTATTTGTAAAATAAGAAATTGCAACGCCGCATTTATATGTTATTTTAATATTGTAGTTATTGATGTGTTATATTGTAGCCTTTGTTATATTACAATAATCCCCTACAACATTTTGAAAGTCAGTTGCATAACATCGTAGAGCAATCAAAAGCTGATTTTCAACAGAAATTGCTCCATATTAAAAATAACCTAAGAAACATGACATATGTCAAGTTATTCATTGAATAAATTTTAATCCCTAGATTTTGGATGATTAATTTACTCCATAGATTTAGTTACCTACTTTTATTATTTGACGTTTATAATACCGAAATCAGCTAATTAAAATAATTTACTTGGTTAGTAAATAAAATCTACAGATTTTAATGGTTTATAATACCGGCCCTAAGCCAAGCCGCTAAAAACATTGTTTTTTAGTTGCTATAACAACTACAACTGCAGTCTTAAGGCAAAACAACTATAGGATATTCTAATTTTATTTTTGAGAAAACTATTCAAATTCTATCAAAGATATAGGTATTTTTATTTCTTGGTTAATTAATATATATTTTTTCAATGCTTTATAATTGTTGGGTATTAATTTTAATACTTGCTACTAATGTTGGGGCACTTGATCACAAAAGGGTGTCACTTACTAGTTGCTATTTGATCTTTTTTATTGAAATATTTAATGTTGAACCTTTTCTGTCTGCTGCAAAGAAGAACAAAGCAATAAAAATTATCCATCTCTTATAATATAGTTGATGGAGTTGACCGTTACTACGTGATAATTCATAATACAAGATTAAATAAAACAACTAATATGTTTTTATATCTCTATTTATTTCGTCACACTGTGACTGCAGTTTCGGCTGAACCTCAGCCTTCTTCAGACAATACATATGTATTATAACATAAATGGAAACTTCAATTTATTATAAAAACAAAATAAAAATTGATTTTTTGCTTGCCTCTATCAAAACCATCTGTTTCGGCCCTAAAATAAGGACCGAAATAGTGTATCAAGGGCCGAAAATAGGCTTTAGCAGCCCCCTGTTTTTAGCAGCACAAACGAACAAAGCGAGTGAGGGCTGCTAAAGCGAAAGGCTGCTAAAGCTTTTTGGCACAAGTTACACTCGATATTTTTTTGCCTGCCTCTAATTTTCAATGTTGATTATAATTTGTCACTACTGTCAGATTTTAAGGTATGACGTCTACATATGAAATTGTAATTCACAGCCAATCAAATGCCGCGAATAGCCGAAAAGGCATATGCGGGCCGAAAAAGATGCTTTTGGTAGAGGCAGGCAAAAAAGTCTTTTGCAACATTTGATTGGCTGCAAATCACGATTTCACATATTATACTCTAAAATGTGACAGTAATGACAAATTATAATAAACTTTGAAATTTATTGAAACACTGTTTTTATTTGGACTTTTAGGCTTTCACTCGCTTTGCTCCTTTGCTGCTAAAGCCCATTTTTGGCCATTGATACACTATATATTATATGATACTCAGCGGTTAGACAATGGCCGTATTTTTTGCAAAACTTGACATAAGCTTTGAAAACACCCTGTATATCATAATTTTAAAATATTTAAGGACGCGCCAAGGAAACGTCATTTGAATAGTCTGTAATCATTTGTTTATAACATATCAAAAGTTTAAAGTTATGTTTAGAATATTTAAAGTAATTTTCAAGAGCCATTTTTAAATAGTTATTTTGGTCAGTTAATCGTTAATAGCATAAATTACATAACTATTTCAATTTGACTACAGCAGTTGCGCACAAAGTATTCCGGTCAGACCGCCGTCACTTCAGTCGATCTTCTCTCTGTACTCCATCTTTTTTCTGCTGGGGATACACTACGAAAATGTCTCTGCTATCAGCACGTTTGGCCGCCTCCGTGGCCAGGAATTTACCATCCACCGCCTCCAAGGTAAGAAGAAACAATCATTTTATTAATTAACTTAATATATTTTCCTCGAAATATGGTAGAAGTAAGATAAAAATCGATTCTCCGGTAACACATAGGAGTGACATAATCATTTGATTTTTTAAAGATTTTGCACTTTATTCTATTCAATAGAATATTCATTGCATAAAGAGAATTGTTATTCTATAATGGATTATAAAACATAATTACACTTTTTTATTAAAAAACATTCTTGAAAAGTGAAGAGTTATGTAATCAGTTGATAAAGTATTTTTTTAAGGCTAAGTACAGAAAATTATCATGGTTTTATTTAAATAAGCAATTAGTTTTCTATAATCTAATATTTAAATGTTAGTTTATATTTTATATTATATAAGGTTATGTTCTTATGATCCTAAGATTGTTTTTAATACATAATTATGCTATGGCTCAAAATTAAAAATATATTTCATAATATATTATTAGTAAATTTTATTTTTTATATATATATTGTAGAAATTGATTATATAACACTAAAGAGTGCGTTATTGATGTAATCAGGAAAATATTTTATCTCGGTGCTGTGTTAATATTTCAATTATTATTGTATGTTATGTTGAATTTTTTTTTTGTATATAATATAATTTGTTAACAAATTTTTGATTGAATATTAAGTATTATATAATTTTTATCCAAAGGTCGCGGCAGCAGCTCTCCCAGCAGCAACAGTTGCAGTTCGCAAGATCCATGTGACCGCTAACAAACGTGGAGCTGAAATCAGCTCTATTCTTGAAGAACGTATTCTTGGCTCTGCCCCCAAATCCGATCTTGATGAAACGGGTCGTGTGCTCAGCATTGGTGATGGTATTGCTCGTGTATATGGCTTGAAGAATATCCAAGCTGATGAGATGGTGGAATTCTCATCTGGGTTGAAGGTAATATTATTCTTATTAGAATAATATTGATTTAATCTAATAAGAATTTTACTAATTAATGTTTTATATTAATTTATTAGGGTATGGCTTTGAATTTGGAACCCGATAACGTTGGTGTTGTAGTATTCGGTAATGACAAACTTATCAGGGAAGGTGATATTGTTAAGCGCACCGGTGCCATTGTTGATGTCCCAGTAGGTGAACAACTTTTGGGTCGTGTAGTAGATGCTTTGGGTAACGCTATTGATGGTAAAGGACCACTTGGTACCAGTTTACGTTTCCGTGTTGGTATTAAAGCTCCAGGTATCATCCCTCGTGTGTCTGTAAGGGAACCTATGCAGACTGGTATTAAGGCTGTAGATTCACTTGTACCAATTGGTCGTGGTCAACGTGAGTTGATCATTGGGGATCGTCAAACTGGGTAAGATATCTGAAAAGTATGATTGAAAGATGTAAAGGGATGTATGTGCAAAAGCAAACATTTTTTAGCAGTATTATTGTTGCTTGTATCCATCAGCATATGATTGTGATTTTCAAATTCAATAATAGGTGTGGCATAGAATGAAAAAAACAAACTTTTTTAAAGAAAATAAACACATTTTGAAGTAAAGTAAAAATGAATAAATATGAAATTCTGCCCCATATTATTTTTTTAATAAAATTGTTTACTTGATGTATACAAAACTTGTTTACAGGTATATAAAAAAAAAATGTTTGTACAAGCTTACTGTAAAAAGAAATATTTTGTGCAAACAAAATGCATTCTGTTTAAATTACATTTTATATAAAAATAAATAAAAGTAGAATATCAGTTGAGAAGTTTCTTGAAGCTGCTTAACGTGACTGATTTTTGACACTTATTCAACTAAATATTGAAAACAATTTGAAGCATTAATTGGAAATCACAAAATCTATTGTTAGTTTAAGTTTGATCCACAGTTTGTATTTCATATTTTTTTTTTTTTCAGCAAAACTGCCTTGGCTATTGACACCATCATTAACCAAAAGCGTTTTAATGATGCCGATGATGAAAAAAAGAAGTTGTACTGTATCTACGTAGCTATTGGTCAAAAGAGATCCACCGTAGCTCAAATTCTTAAGCGTCTTTCAGACTCTGGAGCCATGAAATACACTATCATTGTATCTGCCACCGCCTCAGATGCTGCTCCATTGCAATACCTTGCTCCATACTCCGGCTGTGCTATGGGTGAATTCTTCCGTGACAACGGCAAACATGCCCTTATCATCTATGACGATTTGTCTAAACAAGCTGTTGCTTATCGTCAAGTAAGTGATAAACTATTAATGATGAAGAATTTATTCTACCGCTATAATAAAAAGAAATTGGCATTGCTATCATAGTTTATTTCTATGTGCCCATTCTTTGATTTAATTAATAAAATTATTTCTTGTTATCACAAAAAATATGCCATTATCAAAGTTTTTCTATAAATTAAATTAATGATTTTTTTTTTTTTTTTAGATGTCTTTGTTGTTGCGTCGTCCCCCAGGTCGTGAAGCTTACCCTGGTGATGTATTCTATCTTCACTCTCGTCTCTTGGAACGTGCCGCCAAGATGTCCGATGCTCTTGGAGGTGGTTCCCTTACTGCCTTACCTGTCATTGAAACACAAGCTGGTGACGTATCCGCTTACATTCCAACTAACGTAATTTCCATTACTGACGGACAAATCTTTTTGGAAACTGAATTGTTCTACAAGGGTATCCGACCAGCCATCAATGTCGGTCTCTCTGTATCCCGTGTAGGATCAGCTGCTCAAACCAAGGCCATGAAACAGGTAAATTGGTATAAAAACAATATTAAAACCATTTATTAAATTTGTATTTATGTGTAGGTTGCCGGTTCAATGAAATTGGAGTTGGCCCAATATCGTGAAGTAGCTGCTTTTGCCCAATTTGGTTCCGATCTTGATGCTGCTACTCAGCAATTGTTGAACAGAGGTGTTCGTCTTACCGAACTTCTTAAGCAAGGACAATATGTACCAATGGCTATTGAAGAACAAGTAGCTATCATCTACTGTGGTGTCCGTGGTCATTTGGATAAAGTTGACCCAGCTAAAATCACATCCTTTGAAAAGGAATTCTCTCAACACATTAAGTATGTTAAACGATAAATATAATTATTGATATAAATAACACTGTGTTCTTATAGGACCAATCATCAAACTTTGTTGGCAACCATTGCAAAAGAAGGCCAAATTTCAGAGTCATCAGACACCCAATTGAAGAAGATTGTTACTGACTTCCTATCAACTTTCGCCGGTTAAATAAAACAATTTAAGTTAATTTAATTGTGCTTGTTTCCAACTGATAACAATAAGCAGGCATAGCCATTCAAATTTCTTTTTAATATTAAGTATAGAATAAACAGTATAAATAATTGTTGGTTGTAAACAAGCATAAAGCAAATTCATTAGGTTAGGGCTGGATAGTATGCGACAGTGAATTAAGATCACGAACTTCGATTTGTATGTTTTTTTGTTTTTCTTACTGCAACCGGATGTGTTTGGATGAAGTACAGGGGAGTCGATGTTTATACTTGTGAATTTCTTAATACATCAAGAAATATGTTATAAATATATAGAAAAGAAAAAATTATTTTATTTATTTTTATTTTATCATGTACCCATTGTTCACATACTGGTAGTTTCTTTTTAATAAAACTCATTTAAAATGTATAAAATCGAATTTGAATGATTAATTATTATTAATTTAAATTTCCCGCTTAAATTTGGTAACTTTTATTTTAAATATAAGTAAATTATTAAAATTAAAAATAGAAAAAAAAAAAAATAATAGTATAATTACATCATCAGTATGATTGGATTTAATTAATTAGTTTTATTATGTAAATATCGTATGTTTTTGGATAAAATTTTGTTGATAAAAAGACAGTTGGCTAACCTGTTACGTTGATGCGTGCGCATCAATATACATTCAGTTTCTTTTCACTAGGACGCTCTCTCTCTTTGCAATCATCTCCGGTCAACCGTCGTTTAAGCCGGTGCTTGATTTTGCACACATCTCTTTGTGTTGCATTATATTGCATTTTGCAGTAAACAAATTTCATCTTTAATAACTAATTGCTGCACAAAGGTAAGATAAATCGTTTTTGAATCATTTGCATAAAGCATTGTATCCAAAACTGCATGGGAACTATTGTAAAATTTTCCATGGCCACAAAAAAAATTAGCGGCAAAATCATGCTTTGCTGATTTTGTAGCATTTTTATTTTTTCAGTACTTAACAAAACCGGTAAGATGGATGAAAATTGGGATGAATCTCCAACAGTTACTTCAAATCAACAAAATGTAAGTGGTTCCTAATTTTATTCACTATAAAAAAACATGAAAAATTCAAGGTTAAAAAACATCTATTATTCAAAGAAGCATTTAGCAAATTAAAATTACTGTCATTTATTTTACAATGTAGCTTTTTTTTTACCCTATTGTGATATTTCATTACACCTGCAGAAAAAAACCGAAATAAAAAATTAGTATTAAATTTGTTTAACATGTCTCGTACTGAATAAAATTTTAAAGTGTCTCGACCAGACTTACCTCTTTTATATATTATAAGTATAATGAACAGATGTGCGTCATAGGCTCTACGAATGAAAATAATTATTACAGACTGCGGCGCCGCACATATGCGACACATTTTGGAGCAGACCAATTGACGCATATATGCGGCACACGATAAAACTGCTTAAAATAAATTTTATTTATTTTATATTTTTAATCATACAAAGCAAAACCTTAACATAACAAATTTCTAAAATGAATTGCTCTGGGTGCAATGGCGACGCGACGTTTGAAAACACGAGGTTTTAATAGACATTTTCTGAGACTGCAGGACACATATATGCGTCATAGTTTCCTATAGACTGTAGCAAAATATAAATTTGTTACAGTGAATTATATAAAAAAAAAAATAAAAGAATCATAGTATATCTATGCCGCATATGTCAGTCGTCGGCTGTGTGAGAAACTGTATCTCGCGTATATGCGGCACGCAGTACGGAACGTGTTAAGTAAATACAAAAACTCTGATGCATTAAGCGAGAAATACATTGCAATCATGGTATTTGTGGATACTCTTACAGCAAAATATTTACTGACTGCCAATTCACAAAAAGCGTTGTTAAGAATCGTCCTGGTTAGGTGTACCGGGCATATCAAAATTAAACTAATCTTATTTGAGTGGGAAATCACAGTAACTAAATACTGTCAACTTGGCAAACTCTACTCCTGAGCAGGGTTAGGCTGATTTATAGTCTAATTGTCGTTTCTTCACCCAGTTTTTTTTTCGGCTGCAGTCTCACTGCACCACCGCCACCAACTATCACCGTTTGCCACTAACCACCAAAATGTACTACGGTCTCACTGCAGCCACTGGTGACCACCAAATATTTAAATTTCCCACTCTTTTCTATGTCAGTAGAAGAATGCTATATTTATATATTTATATTTCGGGCCTTTTATTTACTAATGTAATTATTTTATCAATGTCGGATGGTGTTCATGTTTCTCCCATGTTACCGTTTTTAAAATTCTCAAATATCAAAGGTGTGTATGTTAATATTTAATAATAATATTTATTGATCAACAGAAAGAGTTTGACCTACAGATCAAAGTTATTAATAATGTAATAAACTTATATTGTAAAATATAAACACTGAAGTAAAAGTAACAATAATTCAACATGTAATATAATAGATAATGAATTTATAAAAACATTAACATTATTGTGATGAATGGGAAGGGAGTTAAAAATGGATTGCATATTTGAAATAGGAGAATATTTTAAATATTTATACGAGAAAAGGAAATTTTAAATCTTGTAGAGAGTAGTCAGGTATATAGAAATGTACATTTTCAAGACAAGTTAGGTTACAACTGTCTGTCTGATTGCTTAGTAATTTAAATAAAAATTTGATACTATGAATAAAGTGCTATCTATGTATATCAAATTCCGGGTCAATGATTTTATGATTAATTACAGTGAAGTGGTAAGTGGATAAGTACTTTAAGAAACTTTTGTGTGACTTTTCTAAGAAACCATACTAAGCTACAATGTTCTAGTTTGGATCTGATTATAATAGAATATAATCTCTTAATAATATTTATAAAATTGGAGGTAATTTGTTTAAAAAAATCCTTGTGAGCAAAAAGCACTTCTCTTTCTGATTGTAGATTAAAAGTTGATTTGTAATCAAAAGTTACTCTTAAGTCATTGAAATATTGTTAACTTATACATATACATAATTTAATATAAAAATGCATTTGACAATAAAGTATCTAATCAGGGGGTTAAATATAATTATTTTCCATCTAGTTTTTCTTAGAAACCGTTCAAATTTTTTTCTAATTAATAACAATTTTTTTAATAAAATTAATAAAACCCATGAGTCGGTAACTAAATGATGATTTTGTACAGTGTATGCTAGAATTATACTCAAGTTTAATAAGAGATTTGATATTTTGTCTGAGAGTCTTTATCTGATTTCTATCGCTTATAATTATCCTGTAAAGCTTAGCTTTTTGTTGATTTTTTTTAATTAATGATTTTGGAGGTAAACCAAGTAGGATAAGAGTTATTATCTACATTTCTTTTTTGATACAAAACATATAAAGTATTATAGATATAATCGACGAGGTTGTTACTATTATTGCAAAAATTGTCCAGTAAAGAATATTTTTATTTTTATTTAATCTTATGTCCTTTTACCTTACGGTGTCGGACTAGAATTACATTTTTAACACTTATTCAGTTATCATCTACTACTTCTTTTTTTAATGTTTCTTTCCATCTTCTTCTGTCTTGTGCTAATCTTCTTATTTCTCCCCATTCTATCTGTCTTTTCACTGCTGCTTCATGGACTTGGTCCTCTCATCTTTTTCTTGGTCTTCCCACTTTCTTTTTCCCCTGTATTTTTAGTTCATATATTTGTCTAGTCATTCTGTCCTCGTCCAGTCTGTGTATATGCCCTAACCATCCTAACTGCCTTTCTTCCACCATTGTTATTATTGGTTTAGTTTTCAGTGTTTTTTGTATTTCTGAGTTTCTTATTCTATCTAGTCTTGTTATACCTTTTATCTTTCTTAAAAATCTCATTTCCATGGCTGTTAATTTGCTCTGTGTTTTTGTTGTCATTGTCCATGCTTCACATCCATATGTCAGTGCCGACCTCACCACTTTCTTGTATACCTCTGCCTTTATTTCATTTGGGATTTCTTTTTTTGTTAGGAAGTTTGTTCTCAACATATATATCTTTCCTGCTTTTGCTATTTTCTTATTTATTTCCGGTTCAATTCTCCCTTTTTCTTCTATTATTGTTCCTAGATATTTATATGTTTGTACTTGTTCCAGGTGTTGTCCTTCTATTCTTATTTGGTGGTGTAGTTCTTTTTGTGATATAATCATTGTTTTTGTTTTTCCTATATTGATTTCCATGTTTTTCTTCTCTAATTCTTCTCTGTATATGTCTAGGAGTTTTTGTAATTTTTCTTCCGAGTCTGCCATTAAGATCATATCGTCTGCAAATAGGAGCTCTTGTATTGTTATTGGTTTCATTTTTCTATATCCTATTTTCATCCCTCTAATCCTTTCTTTACACTTTTTTATAACGTCGTCCATTATTATTGAAAATAGTAGAGGACTTAGTACACAGCCCTGTTTTAGCCCAATCTTTGTTTTAAATGTTGTTGATTCGCAGTTTTGTGTTCTTATTTTGTTTTTGTTGTTTTTATATAATGTTTTTATCATGTTAATCGTGTTTTTGTTTATCCCTCTCTTTCAAGACTTTCCCATACATCTCTTCTTTTAATTCTGTCAAAAGCTTTTTTCAGATCTATAAAGCAGATGTGTATTGCTTTATCTGTTCTAAGTATTTTTTCTTCTATCTGTCTCATTACAAATATTAGGTCTTGTGTACTTCTATTTGTTCTAAATCCGTGTTGTGCTTCATCTAATGTTGGTTCTACGATTGCTCTTAGTCTTTTCTCTAGGATTCTTGTTAAGGTTTTCCCTGGTATGCTTGAGATAGTGATCCCTCTGTAGTTCGAGCATTCCTTTCTGTCTCCGTTCTTGTATATCGGCAGGATGATTCCCATGTTCCATTCATCTGGTATCTCTTTCTTCGTTATGATTTCATTCATTAATTCTTTCATCTTTTCTGTTCCCTTGTCCCCCATATATTTTAGCATTTCTGATGTTATATTATCTTGACCTGCCGATTTTCCTAGCTTTAGTTTTTTTATTGCTGTCACTAGTTCCTCCTTAGATATCTCCTCTATTTCGTTTTCTTTTATGCTATCTTCCAGGGAGTTTTCTACGTTTGGTTCTACTTCCTCTTCTTCCTGATTTTCTGTTTGTTCTTCGAAGTATTCTTTCCATCTTTCCATTATGTCTCTTTCTTCTGTTAGGATCTTTCCGTTCTTGTTCTTTATGTTTTTTTGTATTGGTAGTTTTTGTCGTCTTAGTTGTTTTAGTGTACTGTAGAACATCTTTTGGTTTTCTGTATAATTTTCTTTCATCTTGATTCCAAATTCTTCTCATGATCTTTTCTTGCTATTTTCTATGGCCTTTTTAGCTTCTTCTCTGGCTTTTTTGTATATTCTATAATCTTCGTTTTCTCCTGTTTGTAGATATCTTATCCATTTTTGTTTTTTCAGTTTTACTATTTCTCTCACTTCATTATTCCACCATCTGGACTTTTTCGTTTGCACATTTGTATTTTTTGTCGTTCCACAGCTTTCTTTTGCTGCTCCTAATAATGTTTCCTTAAATTGTTGCCATTTAGTATTTATGTCCTTTTCCTTTTATTTCTCTGTCCAATCTTTCAAAACTTTCCTCAATCTTTTTTCTGTATCTTTCTTGTGTTTCTGGTCTTTTTAGTTCATAACTTTTTATTTTTTCTGTTGTTTTTCTCTTTCTCTTTTCATATTCAATTCTATTTTGTTCCATTATGTCTAATCTTAACAGGAAATGATCGCTACCAATTTCAGCCTGTCTTTTGGTTTTCACATCTTTTACATTTTTCATGTCTTCTGTATTTATTAGGAAGTAGTCGATGATCGACCTTTCATTTCTTGATTTCATTTCTCTTGTGTACTTGTGTATCTCTTTATGTTCGAATTTGGTGTTTGTTATAGTGAGGTCATTTGCTACGCATATGTCTATAATTCTTTCTCCGTTGTCGTTTCTTGTTGTTTCTCCAAATTTTCCCATGATTCTTTCTAGTCCTCTGTTATTGTTCCCTACTCGTCCATTGAGATCCCCCATTATCAATTTCTTTCCTTCCGATGCGTCTATTTCCGTTTGTAATAGATCAAAGAATTCGTCTTTCTCTTGTTTGGGTGCATTATCGTTTGGTGCATATCCTATTATTATGTTCCATGTATTAGTGTCATCTCTTTTTATATCTGCTGACATTAGTCTTCCGTTTATGTACTTTATATTTATTATATTTTTGACTTTTATCTTCTTTAGCTATTAGTCCTAACCTGTGGCCCCTCTTTGGGTGGTGTCCACTCCCGACCAGTATAGCCTATATCCTTCCATTAGCTCTTTCTCTCCATTCCCCTTTTTTTTTGTTTCCGTTATGCTAAGGTAGTCGATATCCTGCTTCTTCATTTCTTCTATTATTTCCTCTTCTTTGCCATTTATGCTTTTTATGTTCCATGTTCCAAATTTTATTATCTTCTTCTTATTTATTTTGTTGTTGTTGTTAATATTCGTTTTTTGATAGTTCGCCTATCTCCTGTTTCCAAATAAACAGCTCTCCATCTATAGTTAGTTTCTTGTAACCTATTTTGGTTTTTCTTCCTTTCTGTCGTTCTTCGTTCGCTCTTACTCGTATTTTGTTCTGTATTCTTCTTTCTTCAAACGTGAGGTCGTTTTCTATGTAGATGTTGCTGCCTTTCAGTGCTCCTTTTCTTTCTAATATCTTCTTTTTGTCCTCCCATGAATTCATCTCGATACGTGTGATACTATGATTTTCCTTGTTTTTGATTTTGTAGCCACTTTTAACTTTGACTTCTATTTTGAGTTTTTGTAGTATTAGTTCTTCGATTTTCTTCTCTATTTGGTGTTCATCAATTTCGGCTTCTTTTATTATTAGTTTATTTCTTCTTTCCTGTTTCTCTTGTTTCTCGGATTTGTCTTCCAATAACTTTATTCTGTTTTCGAGGGTAGTTTTTTCCATTTTCCATTCTTTGGCTATCTTTTCCCATTCTACTTTCGTTCTTTGGAATTCCTGTTTCAAGCTCTCGTAATTTTCCTTCGCTTCTTGGTGGTTTTTGTTTATTTCTTCTTTAAGTTCATTTTTCATTTCTTCTAATTTTTTTATAATTGTTTCTACTTCCATTTTTTGTATTTTGTTTTCTCCTACGGTTTCCTTTTTATCTTCTTTTGCTTCTGTTTCTGTTCTTTTCTTTATTTTTGATTTCTTTTGTAATTCTATCTGTTCCTTCTCCCACTTATCGAATTTCTCGGGATTTTCTCTGATTCTTTTCCTTTTCAGTAGTTCTTTGTCGTTTGGTAGGCTGTTAGTCCTTGGTCTGGCGTTTTCTTTGCTCATATAGTTTCTCTTTGTTTGTTTTGCTATTTGAATTTTCGCGCCTCACTCCTGTTTCGTCGTCACCCTTCTTTCAATATGGCCGCTCCTAGCAGCTGTTCTATTTCCCCGCTATTTTCGTTATTTGGAACTTTATCCCTAGCTGTTTTTCCGCTTTTCTCTTCTGGTGTATGTGTTTCTGGTTATATATTTATACTTTTTTCACTTTTAACTATAATTATTTCTTTTTCCTTTGTGTTTAAATCACTATTTACTTAAGCTAGCGCACGTGTCCGCCTTCACAGTTTCACATGCGCAAGATTTTTTTAGTAAAGAATAATCTGCATTAAAAGCACCTTACACGATCAATAATACTGACAGTATCACAAAATACTGAATCAGGATTTTGTCCATGTTACATGGTTATTCCACACCGCCAGTATTTTCCTCAGTATCATAAGAGACTCCGGCTAGTACAGAAGTATTTTAGTATGGATGATCAAAAAAAGGGTGTCTTGCAATAATTCTCTCTTTTATTATAAAATGCAAGGTAGCGATGGATGAAAGATTGGTTAAAGAAGCGAGGCAGTACTTGCAATGATACATGCATTATTTTTATAGGAGTAACGATCTGTACAAGTTGTTAACATTACTACAGCGTTTCTTGCAAAGGCAAGAGCATGAGAACGTATATTTTAGCTGACAAAAGATTTACTGTTTCTTTAAAATGCTTTGCTATGGGAAGGTACTTTGTAGATTTGAAGTTTTCACCAATCATGTCACTCGATGTAATAAGTGAAGCTATACATGAAACATGTGAAGCGTTTATATAGCATCTTTTGTTGCTTTTTTATGATTATTTGAACAAGCGGTACTAAAATTTAGCAACGTTTGTATTGTAATTGCATCTCTGTACTGAAGTACTGGTGTAAAATGACCTATCAGTATTACTTTTAGTATTCCTACGACCTGGGGGTATCAATAGGTATAGCAGATATGGCCACACATATAATTCAAGAACTACGCTGACCCAGGAGCCAAGCAGTGGCTCGAATAATGGTTTTATTTTATTTCTGTCAAGGTCGAACAGCTGTTTATTTAGACGCACAATTTCATGCCATGAATGCCGGCATAACCTATTCGCGTTCACTTTGATGTTTCCATGTTTTTAGTTATTATTGTTATTAGTTTTGTAGTTTAAATTTAAGGATTGTCCCAAAGGCTTTAAAATGTCACCACCAGGTATTTGCAAATATAAATGAAAAGTGTCATTTTGTAATAATATATATTATAGTTCTATAACTGATAGCAGTTATAGGACTATAATATGTATTATTATTTATTTTTACAGAATTTATATTTTGTTTATTTTAAAGAATTATTATTTATTTTAATAGAATTTTTATTTATTTGCAAATTCTGTGTGGATTTGCCATTTTTAACTCTGCCGTTGTCAGTTCCCAGCCCGAAAATAAAGAGGGAAAATGGCAAGTTTTAAAAATAGCGCCTTTTATTGACGCAAACGTAACTCAGCGCCGCTAGGCGTCCGGTTTACAAACTTAATGTTTCTTCCCAGGAGCGAAGAGGCGCTAAAACTCGTGGCGAAATATTTATAGGGAATTGACTTATCTTCTATTGTATGATCTGTGCCTACGACTTTGTAGGCGTGACCATGATATTGAAGAACTGATGCTTGGATTATCTGGAAATACTTCAGTATTTTTATCATTCCATCAGTACTAGACCTTGACAGTATTATTGATTGTGTAAGGTGCCTTTTAAAGATATCCTAATATAAACCATAAATATTAGCTTTTTAGAAATCACTTATTAACTAGAAATACAAATGTTAATGTCTGATGGAACGGATCTTCTGCTAAGAGAGTATCATTTTCCTATCATTTGATAAGAATATTAAGGTTTTTCTCTGGCTTGGTTTTCTAATTTTTTGTATTAAAAATATTTTGTCTGTGCTATCAAAAAAATTTGCTAACAAACACTTATAGAATCAATAATTTTCCAATAATAATGTTATGTTATCTAAGCACACTGATTTATTAAAAAAAAGTTTTTCACATAAATAAATATATTATTAATTGTCTGCCACATCATTATACTGATTCTCAAAGTTCAGTAAATAAATCCTTTTATGTTTAGATGCCATTATTTGTATAAAAATTAATAAAGGAAATGTTTATAGTATGACAATAACTGTCGGTTCATTTATCGATTCAGGGTGGCCGGCCAGATGATGCAATTGAAATTACTGTGTATTAATGTTACAATTATGTCAACATGCAGAAGATTGTAGTTTAGGAAATAATAAAACAATTTACTGTTTTTTATCAGAAATTATCCTTATGAATACATTACTAGTTTTGGAGGTTTTATTAAAGGTTCTGTTCTCAATATTCATTGCTAGAATACGAGCCCTAACAATTAATATATTAGGACAAAATCAAATACACATAATTCAGGTATTTGACAATTTATTTATTTTGTTAATAAATTTTTTAAATTTTATACCATGTAATTAGTTAATTACTAACAATTAGGTTCAATCGGCAACACAGAAAACAAAATATTTGTTCTATCATTACTAATTAAAAAGAAAAATTCTCATTTTTGTTGGCAACTAAATATATAACATAGCCTGAATATTTATGTCTAATATGGAGTAACATTGCCTTTATATTTTATGACCGCTTGAGTTTGGTTGGGCATTGACTCAACTAAAGATCTGCACGTTTCGGGAGCAAATCCATTCCAAATTTGCTGTATTTTGATTGGCTTTCAATTCAGGTAATGTCCGTTGTGGATTGTTCCTTAATGTTTGTTTTATTTTATGCCATATAGTTTCAATGACATTAAAGTTAGGACTGCTAGAAGGCCAAGAAAGAACATTTATGTTGTGGTTGCCAAACCAAGTTTTTGTAGTTTTGGCTGTATGACAACTTTGCAATACTTGATAGCAGACTGTTTCGAAGTATGAGTTGATATTTTGCTGCGTTCACGGTACCATAATTAAATTCAAAGTGTCCTAATCATGAAGCTGTCATGCAGCCCCAAACCATCACTCCTTTAAGAAATTTTACTATACGTTTTAGACAATCTTTGTGACAAGTTTCATGTTTTGTGTAAATCGCGCACATACGTCAAATTTTGATTTATCGCTAAAAATTACTCTGGACCAGTCTTCTACCGACCAAGATAATTTAGATTTTGTTCATGTGAGTCTGGCTTTCTTTTGTTTTTCCGTCAACAGTGGTTTTTCTTTTGCTTATATATATTTTTTTTATACATTTTTGGATTGTTACTTTTAATTCAACTTTATACAATTTTAGTCCACATTTATGAATCCACTAGCGACAGCACTCTCTTGACAGATTTAATTTTGTTTTGTGATTCCATTCAACCGTAATTTGCCTTAAGGTATTTCATCGACCTTTTTTACAATTTTTTTCTAATATTCTCTTGTTTCAATCAGAAACCAATGTTGGACGACTCGGACTTTTGCTTTTTTTATATAAGATATTTCTGGTTTCTTTATAATGCTTAGTTATATTCCACACTGTAGTTTTAGAAATATTAAGTTTATCTGCCACTTTGCGTATTGTATGGCGACAATAATTTTAACCAATAACTCACGAATTTTGGAACTTGTAGAAATATCACGCACCATTTTGTTCAATGAATGCACTCAATATAATAAGAAAACAACTGCCAATTAATCTGACATTTTGTGTTGCATTGTTTTTGCAGCTTATTTGTTTTATTTTCTTTCATTTTTAACAATTACTTTATACTGTCCCAATATATAGTTGCCACATAAATTGAACTTTTTTTTGTTAATAAAAGATGATAGAATAATTATTTTGTTTTTTGTGTTGCTAACTGGCCGTAATGTTTGTTAACTAACTAACTAATTGATATTATATTATAATTGATTATATATTATATTAAAAAATATATTAAAAAAATACTAGAATTTAATGTGTATTTGATTTTGTGCTTATATATAGTTGTTAGGGCTCGTATATATATAATTAATCTTTAGTGTTGAGTTTTGTCAATGCGGGGGATTACACGTCACACGACAGTGGCGCCACTGTGGATTATCCAAACAACTATTTTATACATATGTTTTCTTATGGGAGATACTTGTTGGATTTTATTGTGACCTTATAAGATATTTTTCACCAATTCAGTGTTTGTGCAGTGATTATTTGTTCAACAACGTAATATTTTATGTATAATATGTAGATAATTAATTACACAATTTTATATTAACACATTCACAACAATATAACCTCACAAAATGTATTAATTAAATTTTAAAATACTTTTGTTAATTTAAGTTAATTAATAAAATTTTTATTATATCTATAATATTGTATATTCACTAAAACTAATTTATGATAGGTAGTATTGAGAATTGACTCAAAGAATTAGATTAAACCTAATTCTTTGAGCCTCAATTATCCAAGATGATATTTGACTCTATTAATGAAATTATAATATACAACTAAACTTCTCATCAAATCAAATAAGATTTTAGTCGAGTAAATTTTGATTATATAAGTTTCAGATTGCATTATTGGCAGATCGAAAGCAATTATCTATAATAGAATATTTGTAAAATAAAACATATTTTATAAAATTCATTGTTAATACACAAACAAAAGCATTATCAAATAAAGTACAATTACAAAAACAATATATGCATAGTTTTGTTACACATAACCGGTACATAGATAAACAAAATTAATTATTACTTGATTAAATTCTTAAGACAATTTAATTAATTGATAATTTTTATCTCTGCTGATAAGCTTTTTCAAATCGCTTACTTATGATTTTAACAAAAGTTTTTCCTGGCGAGAAAAAGTAAGCTTTGGTAAGGTGCAGTTACATCTTACTCGTATTCTGGCGACCTTACTGATGACGTCATACCTTACTTGAGTATGCTTCAGTAACATGAAAACAGGTTACTGAAGCTTACGGAGATCTAGACCTCTGTATGTAAAAAAAGTAAGATGCGCGCGCCGATTTATATTTGCATGTGCGTTAAAATGATTTAATTTAATACAATGGAACATTGGACATGTAATTATATACACAAAAACTACAAGTTTTTTTCTATAAACTCATAAAATAGATTAAAAAATTATATGTTTATGTGTGTTTATAATTATGTGTTATAAAATTGTCATTTGTAATTGTAAACAAAGCAATGGTTAGTTTTATATAAAACTGATTGATGGGTCATTATTAAATATTAACATATTTAGTTACTTACTTAATATTTTTTTATTAATTTATGAAGTCTTAAAATTTGCTAAATAAATATTTAAATTAAATGTTTAATAATAATTTCATTTTACGGTATAATTATCATTAAATTCAAAAAGTATTAAATATTTACAATTTTTGTGAGGTTATGTAGTACAGTAATGTTCCGCTAATCCAATTCGCTTTAATCCGGATGTTCTTGTAGTTTGGACAAAATTAAGAAATTTAATTTTTACATTATGTACCTTGTAATCCGGATCGGCGGGCCGACCACGGTTCTCCTACCTAGCATGTCGATCTCCTAACAAAAGAAAAAAGATAATCCTAAAATTTTTAGTTTATTTCAACATGGCACTAAAACGGTCTCACAAAACAATAACTCTAGTCGAAAAACAAAAAATAATACAAAAGTTTTCAGACTAAAATATCAGAATTTTTCTTAAGAGATTTAATTTTTTCTTAAAAATTTGTTTATTGTCATTATAATAAAAGCTATTATTTAATGTGGCTTTTGCATAATTATTTTATTATTGTTCCAGTAATCCGGATTGTTCAATAATTTGGATCAAGCCATGTTTTAATTGATCCGGATTAGCGGAGCTTTACTATATTTCCGAATTTCAATATGTGTTTATTTAAAATTGTATCAGCTAATATATACAAATTGTACATTAGAAAGTGCCTTAATATAATATTAATCTATTTTGGTGCATTAGATTGCAAAAAAATATCTTATAACGACACAATTAAATCTATCAAAGTATCTCCCATAAGAAAACTTATGTATAAAATAGTTGTTTGGGTAATCCACGTTGGCGCCTACTGTTGTGCCACGTCACACTAATGCCCCATATTGCATTGCTTGGTGGTCTAAACTGACATGTTCAACATACCCTTTTTTTGTGGAGTAACCCAGCTTCAAAATGGTATTTTGAAATGGGCTACTTCAACAGTGATTTGATTACATTGTGCTTTAACACGTTAACCGCCAGAGTATATTAAAAGAAAATCTTAGCAGTCCAACATGTTATTTTGTAATTTTGTTTACAATAGTAGAATAGATTTTGATGTAATAATTTTATTTTATTTTTTTATTCAGGTTGTTTTATTTTTGTTTGAAATAATTTTTAATTTTGAGTTAGAAATGATTTTTGAGTAATTTAACTAAAAGACTGACAATTTGTCAATAAATAGCTGCGATCTTGAATAATCATGGGTTTTACCATGCTCACAAATAATTTTCATCAATAATGATTCTAACAATATTGTTTGTTAAAGACCATGCAAGGTGTGAACACAGATGGAGGTTGTTCTTTTTCCAAGGGACGTGGATTTTCCAACATAGAAAATCAGCCTGAAGATGAATGGGGATCAGGTGCTAAGACTGAAAATGATGGATGGGGTAGCAAAAATAATGATAATGGCGGTTGGGGCAATGACTCTGGAAACAAGGAAAACAATGGATTTGGGGGACGAGGTGGACGTGGTGGAGGTAAATAATTTTGATTTACTTGGATTAATTTGTAATGTTAAATCTAAAATAATAATAAATTTATTTTTGGTTTTACCTGAAAACAAAATGTACAATAACATGGTCTTTATTTTTTCTTTTGTAGGTCGAGGTGAAAGACGCGGAGGGCGTGGTGGCCGTGGGGGTCGAGGAGGCGGTGGCGGATTTGATAATAATGGATTTGGAGAAGGTGGACGAAGTGGTGGTTTTGATAATGGCGGAGGAGATTCAGGTGGTTGGGGAGGAGGAGGAGGGGATGATAATGAAGGCTTTGGTGAAAGACGAGGAAGAGGTGGACGAGGAGGTCGTGGCGGACGCGGTGGTGGAGGCCGTGGTGGATTTAATAATGATTCTGACTCATTTGGTGATAATGAAGGAGGTGGCAGAGGAGGTCGCGGTGGTGGTAGAGGTGGAAGGGGGGGAGGATTTGGAGGTGGTGATAATGAAGATGGTAAATATATTACTATACTCAATAACATTTGTCATTAATTCGATGTTTTAATAGGTGAACCTGCTAAGCCAAGAGAGATTTATATCCCAACAGAGATCGAGGACACCGAGCTGTTTCACACCATCCAGTGTGGTTCTAACTTTTCAAAGTTAGAAAACATTGCAGTAAATGTATGTAATTGTAAAGATATTGGTACAATTTTGTTAAGCTAATTTTATTATTTTTAGGTAACCGGCGATGATGTACCCTTACCTCTAAAAGATTTTGAATCTTCTGGCTTAAGGCCAATTTTATTAGAGAATGTTAATAAGTCAAATTATACTAAACCTACACCAATCCAGAGATATTCTATTCCAATAATACTCAAAGGTCGTGACTTAATGTCTTGTGCTCAAACGGGCTCGGGCAAAACCGCCGCATTCTTGCTACCTATCATACATTATCTTTTACAAAATAATGTAGCAATTGAAATGGGTGCGGACCATGTTGAACCACAAGCTGTTATTGTATCTCCTACAAGGGAATTAGCAATCCAAATTTCACAACAGGCTAAGAAATTTGCATTCAACACTGTGATAAAGTCTGTTGTTGCTTATGGAGGAACTAGTGTACAGCACCAAATTTCTGTGCTGAAGGTAATTTATTTATTACATTGAAAATGTGCAACATAATTATGTTTTTAAATTGTAGAGAGGTTGCCATATTTTAGTGGCAACTCCAGGTAGAATGCTGGATTTTGTTAAAAGGGGTGTAATATCATTCCAATCTGTAAAGTTTGTAGTATTAGATGAAGCCGATAGAATGTTAGATATGGGCTTCCAACCATGCATTGAAGAAATGATGACAAATAACAGCATGCCAGTTAAGGTAAATATTTTATAAAACATGACTAGCTATTTTATTAAATAAAATTAATATTGTACATGCTGCTAAGATCTACTAAGGTAATCATTACCGTGTTTATTGGGAATGTTTGGAGGAGATATGAAATTTATAGAGAAATTATTTTAGGGTACCAGACAGACCCTTATGTTTTCTGCTACTTTCCCGGAAGATATTCAGTTATTAGCAGGAAAATATCTCGACAATTATGCCTTTGTTACTGTAGGTGTTGTGGGAGGAGCTTGTACAGATGTAGAACAAGTTTTTCATCAAGTTGATAAATTCAAAAAGAAAGGCAAACTTCTAGAAATACTCAATGAAGAGGGTAATTTAAATTGAATACATTCTTATATTGCTTTTTATATTTTATAAATCTTTATTAGGTTCTGCTGGGACCTTAGTGTTTGTGGAAACTAAGCGAAATGCTGACTTCATAGCTACATTTTTAAGTGAACATGATATTCGTACCACAAGTATTCATGGAGATCGATTGCAAAGAGAACGAGAACAGGCATTGAGAGATTTCAAAACTGGAATATGTTCTGTTTTAGTCTCAACAGGTGTTGCTGCAAGAGGCTTAGATATAAATAACGTGAAACATGTTATAAACCTAGATTTACCCAAAGATATTGATGAATATGTCCACAGAATTGGAAGAACTGGAAGAGTTGGTAAGCAAATTGATAACACTTGTTAAGAATATATTTTAATTGCTAATTATATTCAAAGGCAATAAAGGCAAAGCCACAAGTTTTTATATGGATGGTGAAGATGGACAATTGGCTGGGCCATTGACTAAAATTTTGGAGCAGGCAGGTCAAACAATACCAGACTGGTTAAGTAATTCTAGTGGTGGTTCATATAATAATAGCGGCTTTGGAGGACATGACATCCGTGGTGATGTTGGATTCTCTGCGGAATTAGTTCCAACTGAAGAAGTTTGGTAAATGGTTTCAAGACATTTTTATTTTACATTAACAAGCCAAGACTGCAAATTTTGTTTATGTTCCATTTATATATTCTGTTCGTATGACATTTTCTTTATTTTATACTATTGATAAAGCTAAAACAAACTTTGATTTAAAAGTTTCATGATTCTTTGTTGTTTTTGTACTATTCTATATATAGAAGATTTATTTAAGTTACTTACCTTCACTATTGGTTGTAATGCCATTATGCTGTGATTTTAGCATTATCGTTTTTGAAGTTTTTATAGAATAAAACTACAAAATGTTAGTTTTTGATAAAAAAAATATGTATTGTTCTGTTTGTTATTTTTGATAACACATTAAAAATATTAAAAACTTTATTTTTCTCTTTTATGTCCCAGTTCATTTGTGTTTTTTTTTTTTAATTTTTAAAATTGCTGTTTGTATTGAATACCAGTTAAGTAAGCTATATTTGTTTAAAAAAAGTAATTTTTTATGTATTTTATTCTCTTGCCTCTTCTTCCTCTGTTCTATAATTCTATATGTACTGGTAAATATAATAATATTGATTGTCTATAGATGATTACAAGGATATATAATTGCAGATAATACATATTATATTCTTCAAGTACAACATGATATATAATCATGATTCGTTCATATCATCTTGAATACTATAATACATTGTATTTAAAAGATGTTTTTAAAGTATTTTTAAAAATATGGTAACTGTTTAAAGGTTTAATATTTATCAGAAGCTTATTAAATAATATGGGTTCGAGTATTGCAGGAGAGTTTTGTATTGTAATAATCCTATATGGGTAAGTAAATATTATTACAGTGACTGGTGGAATATGTTTGTACCATATTTATTGATATAAAATTTGATTTATTTTTGAATGTGAATACACATAATTCGAATATAGTAAGACTAGGTAGAGCGGTGTTTCCCAACGTGTGGCCCACGCCCCACAGGGGGGCAATTGGAAAATGAACTTGACACAAGTTTAACCCTTTTGCTTCGGGCTATTTAAATGGAATGCTAGATTTTGGTGCCAAATGTGAAAGAAAAAAGCAAATTCTTAAATAATTGCGGACTATAAATATTATAAATTCGTTTGACAAGACCAAAATATCAACTGGGTTTTTGGTGTCGTCAAGTTAACTCCTGCGGCAGACGGCAGGCTCCACGGGGACCCCCGGACGCTTTAAAATCTCTATACAAGACAGTGTTAACAATTTCCTAGTGATTTTTTCCTAAAACCTATAATTTAAGTAAACAATTCAATTTTTTAATATTAAAAATTATGTATATGTTACATAGGGAGGCATAAGAATTTTAGAAAGGCTTAGGGCAGGGCACAAAAAAGGTTGGGAAACACTGAAGAGGAAGTATAATGTAGTACTTAAAATAAGGTCTGCATGGAGTTGTGGGAGTTACATCATCAAAGCACCTTATTCTTTTAAGAGCAATAAAAACTGACTTGCATGCAGTAGAAGTACCCCAGAAGCACAACCTATATAAGTATCTAGACTGGACGCTTGCAAAATAAAAATCTTTAAGTTGAGCTAAAGTTAAAATAGTTCTCAAGATGCAAATTTCAGTTTTTCAATATAAAAACTTAGTATTTGTGACTGGCCCAATTAAGTCGGTATTAATGTTTAATTAAGTTCTATTTGATATAAAATATTTATGTGAATGTTATATTATGATTATAAGTGGTTTTCATGAATTGATAATTTGAACATAAACCATGAGAAAATACTTATTAATATTGTAAATAAAAAAACTATTTGAATAAGGTTGCATCGAGTGCCATTGGAGCAATAGTTCCAAAACGTTTTTGTTAATATTGATTTAGTGAATATGGATAATTGTTTTTATTTTGAGTGTCGTTAAACTACTAGCACAACTTGTTTAATTTAACTTCTTTTTAAATTCGGTTTTTGCAAAGTGTAGAAAATGAAATTTCCTGTAAATATATGAGAATTCAAATTCTTCAATTGTTTTTAAAATTTTAATGTTGGTTAAATTTTATGAGTATTACTTTATTACAACGTAAATTTAGTTATTTTTCTAAAATAACATTTATTATAGTTCTGCATGATGTTATACATGAACATTTTTTATAAGAGTTTTTGCCAATATTTGGAAAAAAATTAACGGGCTTATTTTTTCCAAGTATTGGCGATAATATTCTGTAAATAATGTAAATCAACTATTAAAAATTATTTTAAAAGAATACCAATCTCTTGACATAATGCCATAAATATTGTTTACACATACTTTAAATTTAGTAGTAAGTAATTTAGTTAGATTAGTTAACTGCGACATGTTTTGCCACATAGTGGCACCATCAGACAGATGATTAATGAAAAAAATTACAAAATCTAAGTTTATATACTAAAATTATAAATAAATATTTATATAATATGGAGTTTCATCAATTCAATATTTGTTTTGAACTAATGATTATAAAATTAAATGAAAATGTAATTAATATGCTTGAGCTTCAAAGATAGCTGGCTAGGAATGAGGATGATCAATAGAGAAGGATTTAAGGAAATTATTAAGAAATAATGCATAAGTAAACGCTTTTTGTCATATTAATAACAAATTACAGACTGCTATTACTTCCATATTTTGATAGGAATAAAAAAATAGTTTTTTTGTTAGATGGTTTAAAAATTGATTAATAATGCAAAATAAATTACTATGTGCATATACGTCCCAAGGCTTAAACAATATAATATTTCAATATGATGGTTGTAATCATTGTAGTCTCTTATTGTGTAGGAATTTTTATTTAACCATAAATTTGCTAAATTTATTGATAATTTTTTATCTGGTTTAAACAAAAAAAGTTGTCTTCAGGGTTGAATGCTCCTTCTTCGCACGTGATGGAATGATTTTTTTTACAAGCTTACAAATACAATACTTTTAAGAAAATATAAAAAATACATTTATTTGTTATGAATACTTTCAATCTTCTCACAACCTGACTTAAGGCCTGGTTACACAGTAACACAGTAGCATTCGAGCTGACATAGTCAGTTACTGCAGTAAAGCTACTTGCACTGTGTGCAAGAGTTGGGTATTGTGTAACCAGGCCATAAAGCTACCATTTTTTAAAAATTGTAGACCTACTGAAGCAAATAATATGACAATAGGTTCATCAATAGTCATTTTTTTCAAGCTAAAATAAAGACTTTTTCTTTTTTACTAGTTCTAACAATAAATTTGTTAAACATTCTGTATGTTCTATTTATATTTAATATAATATATCATGGATATAAAATTTTATATAATATCTAATAAGAAAAGCAATATTGTTTCTACGAAGTTTTTTTTATAAATAAACAAAAAAATGCCAAAATGCTTTATCATAGGCATAATTCAAAAAAACTAAATAAATACGTAATAAGTAAACAATAAAATTGTGAATTTAATAATTTTTAATATTTTTATTAAAAATGCATTGATTGTAAGTAGGTTCTTAATTTTTAATAATATATTTAAAGTTATTTCCATTTAGTTGTTGAATTTCATTGGTTAGTTTATTGTAAAACTTAATAGCATAGTAGTTAGTTATGGTTTTTACGAGTAGAATAGTCATGTAAGGATTGTGGAATAGTATACATGCTAATATTGTTTTTTAAAAAGATGAGACATTCATATATAAGGTGTTAGACAAAAAAAAAAAAGAACGGCTGAATAACTCCGTTATTTTTTAACCGATTTATACGATTCAAAAACCATTTTAAATGGTTTTCTGAGTATTATAAAGACAGGTACACACATATTTGTTTTTATTTTTAGTATAGTTGCTATGGCAACCAACTTTATTTTTTAAATGGCAACACACATTTTTTATTTTATTTTTTGAATCTATTGCTGATGTAGCCCGTAGTGTTGAAGAAACCCAGGTTTGTCGATTCCTTGCCGATCTTTAGAATTAGACATTCCACAAACGACATTACACCGTATTTTGCATAAAGACTTAAGGCTTTTAAAGTTCAGTTAACACAAGAACTCAAGCCATAAACGTCGAATCTTCGCTGATTGGGTCCTTCAAATGCATCAAATGATCCGGAATTTCATCGAAAAATCATCTTTAGTGATGAGGCTCATTTTCACCTCGGAGGCTACGTTAATAAACATAATTGTCGCCTTTGGGGCTCAGAAAATCCAAGAATGATTGTTGAAAAGTCTTTGCATCCTCAACGTGTCACTGTTTGGTGCGGTTTTTGGGCTGGCAGTGTGATTGGACCCTACTTTTTAGAAAATGAGGCTGGTGCAACCGTTACGGTGAATGGATGGTGCTACCGAGCTATGATTAATGATTTTTTATGGCCGGAAATGGAAGATATTGATGTAGACGACGTTTATTTTCAGCAAGACGGCGCTACGTGCCACACAAGCAACGAAACAATCGAAATTTTGCAAGAAAAGTTTCCTGACCGTGTTATTTCTCGAAGAGGTGATCACAATTGGCCACCGAGATCTTGTGATTTAACACCTTTAGACTTTTTTCTTTAGAAAGATAAGGTCTATGCCAATGCTCCACAATCGATTCAAGACCTTAAAGATGGAATTGGTCATGGAAAATTTCATGAAAAGAATGTGGTACTGTAACCGTAACCGTGGCGGCCATTTGACTGATATCGTTTTCAAATGTTAATGGCATACCTTCTTCTTTACAATGAAATAAACATTTATTGATTTCTATTAAAAAATACCCGTTTTTTTTTTTTAATATCAAAATAAAACCTCTTATTGCCCCTATATAAATGCACAAAGCAGTTTCCGTTTGCAGTCATCTCTATATTTTAGGCCACCTATTATGCGAACAGCTCTTCTTTGTATTTTGAAAATATTGCTTAATCTTGTTGCATGTCCCCAGTTTAAAATTCCATAATGAATTGAGGAATGTATACTTGCATAATACAAAGACAGCATTAGTGATATTCATTTATATTGGGGTGGATAACTTTGACCAACCAACTTTTATATTAATTTTTTTTGGGTCATACCATTATGCGTAAACAATTTTTAGACTTAAGTAATAATAAATTATTGAAAGATAACCTGCGATAATTTGGTGTAAATATGGGAAATAAAAAACATTCGTCCAAAAAATATAAAAATGTTGTTATATTCAGCGACCGGTTTCAATGAATATGCATCATCTTCAGGCTTTTTTTAAAAAATAAAAAATAACAATTATTGTTTGTTGAAATGATGTTAATAAACAAACAGGTGTTATATAAACACAATCTAGCTAGTCATAACTTGATGAGCTGGTATTGTTAAATAATCAAAACAATAACAATACTAGCTCATCAAGTTATGATTAGTTGGATTGTGTTATTATAACACCGTGTTTGTTTATTAACACCATAAGATGATGCATATGCATTGAAACCGGTCGCTGAATAAAACAACATTTTTATATTTTTTGGATGAAGGTTTTTTATTTCCAAATAATAAATTAACTGGTCTAAAAATAATGAATTTTATTGATACACAATTCTCTCCTACACAGCCAGCCCTCGGTCGATCCTGAAGCTGAACAACAATCATCAAGAAATTATTAAAATATTAGAAACAACTAACAATTGAAATCATAAATATGATATATTCACCAAGCATAACTAAGTCCCTATAGTGAAACAAATTGTTTTACAGCAGTCGTTTTGTTTGCGACATAGAATACAAATTATCAAAAACATCTTGCATTTAATTATTTTAGATTTTCAAATATTTAATTTACATTGTGAACTTTTGTATAGTATTTTGTAAAAAAGTTATATGTATTTTTAAATATAGTATAATAATTTATATTGTTAGATATGTATTATTTAGTCAATTTGTGGAGTGCTGGGCTACAAAAACATTATTTTTGGCAGTGAGCAGTAGTTTGGTTTTTGTGATTATTCGAATTGTCATTCGTGGAATAAATTAAGTTTAATTAGAAAAAGTTATTGATTTATTGTTTGCCGTTACAATATATATGTATGTATAGTATAATATAGTACCTATTTTTATTCATGTTGGGCTAAGTAGTTTAATTAATTTATATTAAATCAGAAAATCTGAAAAGTGGGACTAGGAGAAATTTTAATGTAATTAATTAATTAACAGGTGTTTAATAAATTATAATAATGATTGACAATTTGTAATATTTTTTATTTTATTCTGGATTATTATTATCGTACAGTTAAAGTCAACATAAAAAATTCAATGTAAAAAATATATGGATAGCTACCAACTGAATACAGCAACAAAGTTACTATTTTTAACTAAATAAATCTGCAATCTGGTATTTTCATCAAATTATTTGCTTACTAACAAAGACACCACTGCATTTTGACGAGCATATAGTAACAGAGAGAAAATTAATGACTTCATAATTACATACCACATCATACTATGCGGTACCTAGCTGAATTAAGTGTGCTGTTACCCCACCAGTCTTTCCACAACATACCAATGTTAAGACAGTAGTATCTCGCGAATATATAATCATTGTAATAGAATTAAGAGAAAAAATGCTGAAACAGTTGGTAACACTAACAAAACAAGTAATTTTATTTTTTTGATAATGAAGAACATTGTGGTGGTAACGGTAAAGAATATACAGGAAGACTTCCATCTAGTGGTTTCAAAGCCAAAGAAGATCTGCATATTGGACAAAAATCCTTGTTTGTTAATAATAATTCTTCATAACATTTCTCATGTAAGAGATGTCCGCAAATAAGCAATTTTAAGCAAATTCTTGATGAATGCAGATCTTCCACGCAAACAGGACAATTATCTCTGCTAACATTTTCCACGCACTGCAAAATAGTTACTTATAGTAATAGTAAATATGTATATCAATTGATAAGAATTTGAACATAAACCACAAGAAAATGCATATCGTAAAACAAAGTTTATTTGAATAAAGTTCTACTGCATGTGGCTAGGTGGTAGCCCAAAAACAATAATAATTAAAATTGATTTTAATATCAGCAGTAAATACAGATCATCATACTATTTAATTAAAAGAAACACATAATTACAACAAATCATAGTGTTTACTTATGAGTAAAAAATTTAAAATATTAGAATAATTAAAAATTAATTAGTACCACCTACTCCCATAAAATAGAATAAATTGAAATAATACCTTATGGTTGTGCTTAAGTACATTATTTAAGCATAAGTTGCATTTCAAGCAATGGAAAAATGACTCTTTGGGTCCCACTCTGCATATGCCGCACTCATTGCAATGATATTGATTTTTAAATGTATCAAAAATTTTACAATCAACACAAGAATACTAAAAAAAAAACGTTAGTTAATTAAGTTTCAAAATTAATGTAATTTAAGAATTATATTAATTTTGAAACTAACATACCTCTCCAAATTGTACTAAGCAATATTTGCAAGACTGGCCAATTTTCTGAATTCGATTGCATCGCCTGCAAATTAATTCTTCAATGAATGCCGAATGTAAATCATGATCTTCTTCTTCATTATGGCACACCTTACAACCATACTCCTTTTTGCAGCATGGTGACTACAAGTAACAATATGAATATTAATACAAATAAAAATACAGTGAAACTTTGTCAACTAGAATTATTCAACAAATTGAATATTGTTTGCAAACAATAAGGTTTGAACAATTTTTATACAGATTTTTTACTTCTTGAGTCAAACTTTTCTTTTACTCAAACTAATATTTATGCGTATCTAAACCTAAATCAAATATTTCGGGAAATTCCTACAAGGTTTAACTAATTTGTGTCAACAATAGAAAAAAACTTATGGAGCGCTGCTGCGATTGCAATTCTAGACACGGGTAAAGTAATCAAATGGCGTTAGGTATGTTTCGCATGTTGTTAATTTGTCCAAAAACAACATTTTGAACAACTCTTTATTTGATTTTAAAATTTAAGTTTTAAACAAAAATGTTATGTTATACATGATGTCATATTCTTAAAGGTTATCAATGAAAACAAACAGGTTGCATCAACAAATAGTTTTTTAAAATTACTATTTAACGTTTTTCTCAAAAACTATTAATTACTTTTTTATTTAGGTATTTCTAGTTTTTATATCCGCACTGTTTAAATTTCGCATATTTTTCTATAATTCGAATTTTATTTGGTGCCCCTTGGTGATTCGAGTTAGGAAAATTTTACTGTCATTGATATATCTAATTCAACAGTACAAATTTGTTTCATTAATACTAATTTATTCATAAATAAATATATTAATAATAATAAAATTTACGTATAATTTAGCTTCTAAGATTAAAAATAGAATGCTATTTTCTATTGTTCCAATTTTGAGTTTTATATTGCTATTACTATTTTTTAAACAAGAACATTTTATAGAAAGCATTTTTTTCAAAAATCATAAATTAACTTTTTTATCTTGTCACATTAATTCATAGATACCTTGTATGCTTCTTTAATGATCAATTATTGAGATTTTCTGTTACACAGTGAATGCACACAAAAAAGTTTGCATATTGACGAAATCTTTTTTTAAAGTGTTTTGTGCACACAACATGGTTTTAAAGATTTGTGAACCATCTAAACCGTTTGTTGGAACATAATTAAAGTTACATATTTACTTTAAATATGTCAATTAAAATTAAAACAAAACTTTTATAAAACCAATCCTATTGGTATAATATTTTTAGGTCGATATAATAATAATTATAAAATGTAGCTCTAGCACATTTTATAATAAAATTATTATTATTATTAACATAATTTCAATGCTTTTAGGTTAGTATATTATACTACTAACTAATCAAAACAATCAATATTTTTAATCAGTAGAGCGTTAGTATCTAACTGTTTTTTTAAT
The DNA here is from genome assembly GCA_963932245.1 of Tachinus rufipes. NCBI lineage: Eukaryota > Metazoa > Arthropoda > Insecta > Coleoptera > Staphylinidae > Tachinus > Tachinus rufipes. Next base: position 81,433,586 of record OZ010743.1, on the reverse strand, counting down.
AAAATTAGGAAATTGAGTGAACCAATTATACCTGCTTTTTTTAGTTTCATGTAGAACCCATTTCTAAAGTATTCAATAAACTTCCCAGCAAGCAACGGTTTTTACTGCAACATGCTAAGGGTACGGGACGCATGAGCCCCATACCGCCAAATACATAAGACAAGCATGTGGTATATTAATTGACCCGTACTGCCAGATAGGAAGTTACGCAAAAACAATAGCCCCAGTGAAGATGTTAATGCAGCAATAGAATGTTTATATATACATAATGCAAAGTATTAGATCTTTTCAATTTATTGATACTTTGCACATAAAGAAAAGAATTATTCCAGCAAAAGAATTGGTGCGTGCAGTCAACTAGCAAAAGTACTAATCTAAAATCCTTTAACTTCATGTAGTGTATTATATATATTGTTAACCAAGTAATCATAATCATCACAAAATTATTTTTTTTTTTGTCAACAACTCTATTTCACATATACTGAACTATATATAATAATACACCGTAAATTGATATATTTAAAATTATTTAGATGAGCAAAAAATGAAAGGTCTGTAACAAATACTTTGAACTCCGTAAAACAAATAAAAAACACTATGAAAGCTTTAACATTAAAATATTAGCATTAAAAAAAAAAACAATATAAACAAAATATATATTAGAAAAATTGTGCTATAAAACCTTGTTACAGGCTTATTATATACATATGTGATCAAAACACTATTTATAATGGCAGTTATTATTTATTGTATTATAGAATAGAACTTGTTATATATTAACATAATTTAGCAATATAAATTAAAAAAATAGTTCAGGCATGTATAAATGTATAATTATTACCCTAACCTAAATATCTGATTGAAAAATATATTTGGTATAATAAATAAAATGCATAATAGCATGAGCCAGCTATAAGTTATGATTAGCATGGTGAATAGGTGTGGCTAGAAACGTTTGTTTAACTTTGCATTATAGAAGATATGTCTTAATAATTATAACTCTATAAAAAATATATTTACCTGTATTTTAACATGGTTCGTGTAATGTCGACAACCATTAGAAGGCATGTAACAAGCCATTAATGATCCAAGTATCAGAGTTACTCCTCTGCTTTTATAAATCTTTAATCAATAGCAGACACTGAACTCACTGGACGGACAGGGCTGGTGGCCAAGCTAATGGCTTTGACATAAGCATGGCCAGATAGCACATTCGCACAGGATATGACTCAGCAAAGCGGGGAACTCCCTTATGCCGCAGCAAATACATACAGAGGTGCGATTCCGATAGAACGGTGCTAAAATTGTAGCAAGTTTGTTCAAATAAGCTTAAATTCAGAGAAAAAAGCGACAAAAAATGTTAAACCAATGTGTAAGAATATATACGACGATTTAGGAAGTGCGAGAGAGATGCTTTAAATCACTTTAAATGCCGTAAAAATTGGTGGTGGGGGAAGCGAAAATTTAGTCGTCAATTCATCTAAATCGTGATTTACTTTTTGATGACATTAATTATTTTTAGGTTATCTACTTGTCAAAGTGACTTTTGTGTTGTGTACCAATTAAAGTGTTGTGGATGTTGTGTTGTATCTATTGTGTTAAATGTGAATTGTGTTTGTAATACATAAATATTTTATATTAATTGTATATTTTGCTTATTTGAATATATTATTATTAATAAGTAATCTATAGTTTATTTTTTATTACTATTTATTTAGGTTTATAATTTATTAAGGGCCGTAATATCCAACTCCTAATAAAGTACCTAATAAACTATTAGCTGAATAACCTAACTTTTTTCAAACTTTAATTTGATTTATTTTTGTTACATCTCTGAGCGGCTAATAAATTATATGCTTAATGTTTTTATTTGTTATAAATGTATGTGTTAAGCATATATTTAAATGGCTGTTCACAGGTTTTAATAAAATAAATAAAATTAAAAGTTAGGTTATTCAGCTAATAGTTTATTAGGTGCTTTATTAGGAGTTGGATATTACAGGCCTAAGAGAAAAATTAAGATAAGTAAGGTTTGTTCTTATTGTATAATATTACAATTTTAATGAAGCCCAATTTGGAAAAATTAAAATTTTGTGATGCTCGACAAACTACATATTTCAAACGCAATTAACGCTTGTTAATGTAATAATATTAGCATGTTGGAAAAATATCTGCCAGATAAATTTGAGTCAGTTTTGCAGAGTAAAGAGAGGAAAAGCTTCATAAATTTGTAATAGAAGCCAAAGCAGTTTCAAAGAAACACCAATATATTCATTGATGCTGTCTACCGTTCATAGCAATCTTGTGGTTATTCTTATTGTTTAGTTTAACATAGTACATTCTTTAATATATTTATTATAAATATTGTTATTATATTCTAGGTTTTTATTAGTGAGAAAAAAAATGATTTTTTTTTAATAGTTTATTAAATATATTTATTTTGTAGCAAGAACCTATGATTTTTACCAACATTTTACTGATTTTTTATACGTTTTATGTTTTCATTTAGTTTTTGCATTTTTTATTGAACATTTACTCTTTCTATGAAACATATAAAGTATAATATGTATCAAATGTTTATAAATTTTATCAAGCGTTCCTTATTTTTAAAACGCATTAACAGTTACTTAGCATTTAAAATCATTTATGAACCATTTAAGACTATTAGTTTCTTTTTTGCAGGCAAACATTTTTAACTAAAATTTAATTTTAATAAGCATTTAATAATCTGCAATTACAATTTTTAATCGAAATAATGTATCGTACAAATTGATAAACATTTTGTACCTTAAAAACAACATGAAATCTAAGAATTCAAATGTTTGTTATTTAAATAGCAAGTTATTATTTTAATAATATAGTAGAAACATAGCAGCTAGATAAATTTGCACTAGAAGCCTTAGAAACACCAATTACTTTATCGATGCTGTTTACCGTACATAGCATAGCATTCTTATTATTATTATTATTGCTTAGTTTAACATAGTTCTTTAATATATTTATTATAATTATTATTACTGTTACTGATATGTTCTAGGCATTTATTAGTAAGAAAATATGAATTTATATTTTTTAATCGTTCATCCAGTATGTTTATACTGTTTTTGTTTTATTCATCATTTTATAGCAAGAATCTATTATTTTAGACCTTGCATTTACTAGTTTTATTAAACGATTCATATTTTTAATAAGCATTTGCACTTTTTGTTGAACTTTTACTTTTTATCAAACAATTACTTTTTTTATCAAACGTTAATAAATTTTATCAAGCGTTTCTTATTTTTAAAACTATATTTATCCAGCGTTTGAAATAAGTTATGTCTATTTATGATTATTAGTATTTATCTTTTTTGTGCAAGTTATATTTTTATCGACCATTTTAAATTGTTATCTTGCTATCTACCAAACATTTAATTTGTAGGTTAAAATAAACATCAAATATATCACACTTAATTATTTCAAAATCATCATATTTATAATAACAAAGAAGCTGTGTTAATATGGAGTAATTATTTATAGAGTTAATTTTTAATTAATATTTACATTTTAATTATTGTTTTGTTCTTTTTTACATTAAGTTTTGCTCAAATTCAAAATTCCCGCGTTTACAGTTTGTGGACGCCTACGCATAAATACGATGTGATTGGATACTACTATAATAGAATGATGTGTGAACGCCACCATTAAAAAGCAAATATTTTTCGAATCGGCGGCCGGTTGACAGCTATCGGAATCCCAACTCAGAATTAAAAATGTTTCTAATCAGGAGAGCGACATCACAAAATTACGATTATATATAATTTAAATAAATAAAATAATTATATATATATATATGTTAAACGGCGGCGAGTCGTTAACCTTTTTGACATTTTTATCTCAGCAAATTATTATTTCTAGTGCGTTCCGTATATCAACCGAAGTAACCGGCGGTTAGGTTACGCCTTTGATCGGTTGCTGAAAATCTTGGTTGATTTACGGAACGACAGCGGTTATAGAAACGTCAAAATACAAAACTGAAATATTATAGGCTCAAACTTCATGAATTTATTTATTATTAGCTTTAGTGTTATATTTTTTTAAATTTCAGTGCTTAATATTAGATGATTGTATGTATTTATCTACCTGCTAATACAGTAATCCCAGTAGAGATTGGCAGGTATATAACAGGCAACTATACACAATAATAATGTTTGCTCTGTTGCACTCATGCCTTTGCCCGTTTTAGCATTGACAGGAACATACATATACATTATAACCTATAATTAATAATTTAATAAAATACACGAGCAACATTTGACGCTTTTGTTTACTTTTGATTGTATTTCAAATTTACTGCCATGTATAACCACGATTAATAGAAATTCACCGACGTTAGTTCATGGTGAGTGCGGTCGCAACCTTTGTAACCTTTTTCAGGTAACCGCGTTCCGTATATAAACCTGTTTCAGGATAACCGGGATTTCGGTCGCTTCGGTTGATATACGGAACGCACTATTCATATGGCCATGTATGAGTCATGAGTGTCTAGAATGAAAATTTGTTTTTGCTCAAACCACTGAAAATGCCTTCCTCTACAGTCTACATGAATCCTGATTTTTTTCAGATTATTCAGTGAGTCATTTCCGAGTAATAAGCAATACAAATTTGAAAAATACGAGGTTTTAGTTTTTTTACATTATTTGATCGTTTGTGACTTCCTGAGGATTGCATTTTTAGGAAAAAATTATAAGAATGTTTTCTTTTTAAAATTATCCAAAAAATAAGTTTTCATAGCCAAACATTTCTTTCATTGAATTTTGAAAATTTTGAAAAACTTGCCGTGTGCTACGCTCCGAGATATCTTACAATGTATCCACAGAAATACTTAAAAATAGCAAAAAAGACTTAAATCCTAAAAAGTTACAAACAATCAAAAAATGTAAGTTTAAAATTTTAAGCTTTTTTTCGATATTTTTAAGTATTTTTGTGGATTCAAATTTTGATTGCTTATTACTCGGAAATGGCTTACTGAAAAAATCTGAAAAAATTCACATAATCAGGATTCATGTAGAGAAAGGCTTTTTCAGTGGTTTAAACTAAAACAAATTTTCATTCCGTACCCTTGACTTATACATAGAGAAGGTGTTTCATAACTGAAGACGAAAAATAAAACTTTTTTAATTTCAAACAGATAATCTAAATAACTTTTTTGTCTATTTCGCATTTTTTCCAAGATAATAAATAAATACACATTATTTAAAAAACTTTTTATTTAGTAAAAAAAAAAAACAAAACAACATTACTTTAACAAGTGTGCGTTGATGCAAGCTTTTGATACTTGTCAAAATCGTTTTCTTTGGTTCGGTTAGTAAAATTTGATAAAAATGCCGCTAGAAGAACCTTCTCGTCGCGTATTTTCGGACGCATTTCGAAGGCTCCGTGAGTTTAGAAGACATGTACATTCATACATTAGTCAATCATTTTATGCATAAAATTATGTTCAGTGTTGTTCTACATAAATTTACATAAATTCAACATTTTATGTTCCTTTACTACGTCTGCACCCTTATGGATTCCAGTAAAACATAATTAATATAAGAATGCCTGAAGATGCCGTTAACCATCAGCAAAACGTTGCATTATCAATAAAAAAAATAACAAGAAACTAAGGACACACATGGTTTCTCTTACCTCGACTTCATTACGTTACTATATATATATATATATACATATACTTACCTCGCGGATGATGCGAAGCCCAGTATACAGTACAGGCCACCAGAAGCCCGGTCTTAAAAAACAGTTTTGCTGTATATTTTGCAAATTTACTCTTTAATAATGAATATAATTTTATCTGATATGCGAGTGGTAAGTTTATATAGAAATTTATTTTGTATAGATTTGTCAGGTTATGCGAGCCCTACGAGACAACACAGATATTGTGAAGCCTAAGTGCATATGTTTATATTGCCTACGGTTGATTTGACGCCCAACGGTGTTGCCAATTTTTTTGCTATTAAACCGCATAAAATATTAGAAAATCAATCGGACAAATATTTTAAGAAATGTGGCTGTAGAATGTAAGTAATTTATCACATAATTGTTGGAATTTATATCTCAACAATAAATGTTACTAACGCCATCTATTATGTACTTGTCTATACATATGTATATGTGTATGTTGTGCGCATGCTCGATTTGAATAAAGGAAACAGAAATAGTCTATGCAGAATACTCATATCAAACACATGTGTTTCATTTTAACCTCTGAATATATCAGGTTATGGGCCCAGACACGTGTGCCGCTTAGTGAAAGTTTTTTTTAATTGAGTACATAAGTATGACTTCGAATTACATTGCGAGTGTACCCAAGTTAAAGGGACGCGAGAATTATAACGACTGGTCGTACGCAGTCGAGAACTTTCTTGTACTAGAAGGGTTAAATCAGTGCATCGCGGAGCCAGTGGAGGGTAAGGCAATAGATGCAGAACTTGACAAAAAGGCAAAAGCAAGACTCGTTTTGTCTATTGATGCTTCGCTCTACGTGCATATAAAAGAGGCGAAGTCAGCCAGAGAACTATGGACCAAATTGGAATCAATGTACAATGATTCAGGTTTTACTAGAAGAATAAGTTTACTGAGAGCATTAATTTCAATACGCCTAGAAAATTGTGATTCAATGGAAGTGTATGTTACACAAATTGTTGAAATTGGGCAAAAATTACGTGGCACGGGATTCGACATAAATGACGAATGGATTGGTTCACTTTTGTTGGCAGGTTTGCCAGAAAAATTCTCACCGATGATAATGGCGATAGAGCATTCAGGCATCGCTACCTCAACGGACGCCATTAAAACCAAGTTGTTGGATATGGAAGGGGAGAACGGCAATGCAGGAAACGCTTTCTTTGGCAAGAAAAATCACTAGATAAGAACGCGTACAGATGGCGCTAATACAACTGTCAAAAAGGATCTGATGCACATTCAGTGTTACAAGTGTAAACTAATGGGACATTATAAAAGTAACTGTCCATCCGAAAACAAAGCAGATAAGAAAACTCAAAACAACGGGTTTAGTGCTGTATTCATAAGTGGGAATTTCAAAAGTAATGAATGGTACGTAGACTCTGGAGCAAGTTTTCACGAGAATGGATGACAAATATCAAGGATAAACAAGTGCAGGAAATCACGGCAGCAAATGACTCAAAAATGCATGTGCAACGTGAAGGTGATATAAACATTCAAACGTCAACTGGTAACAATGAAGTACACGACATAACGATCAAGGACGTACTGCATGTACCTGAGCTGTCGACAAATCTACTATCAGTAAGTCAATTGATAAGAAATGGGAACACTGTAATTTTTGGTAAGAACAAATGTGAGATTTTTAACAAAAATAGGGAATTAGTAGGAATTGCACATATAATAGAAAATGTATATCGACTAAATGTAATTCAATCTCCAAAATGTTTTGTTGCACAAACTGAAGTAGTTACAAACGATATGTGGCATCGAAGACTGGGTCACATTAATAATTTTGATTTATTAAAAATGAAAAATGGTGCTGTAGAAGGCCTGAAATGTCAGGATACAAAGAAAATTGATAAATCAAACTGTACTATTTGTTGTGAAGGGAAACAGTCAAGGTTACCCTTTCCACGTGGAAGTCATAGAGCATCTGATTTTCTCGAAATAGTTCATGCAGACTTGTGTGGTCCTATGGAAATAAAATCTATAGGTGGTTCCAAATATTTTTTGATTTTCGAAGACGATTTCAGCAGAATGGTATTCGCATACTTTCTAAAAACCAAGGATGAAGTTTATGATCGTCTAAAAGAATTTAAAGCCATGGTAGAAAATCAAAAAGGGAGAAAGATGAAAATATTTAGGACAGATAATGGCGGGGAATTCTGCAGTGGTGAAATAAATAAGTTCTTGAAAGATAATGGTATTATTCACCAGACCACTAATAGTTACACTCCACAACAGAACGGAGTAAGTGAGCGTATGAACCGCACTGTTGTAGAAAAAGCTAGATGTCTCTTATACGATGCAAATATGGAGAAGAAATTTTGGGCAGAGGCAGTCGGCACTGCTGTCTATTTGAGAAATAGATCCATAGCATCAGGATTGGAAAATAAAACTCCTATAGAAATATGGTTAGGTAAGAAACCAGATGTAAGCCATCTTAGGGTGTTTGGAACTCCAGCAATGGTCCACATTCCAAAAGAGAAAAGAGTAAAATGGGATAAGAAGTCAAGAAGGATGTTATTTGTGGGATATAGTAACACAACGAAAGGCTACAGGTTGTATAATCCAGCAAATAATGATATCATTTTGAGTAGAGATGCCATAGTTATGGAAACTCAAAGAACTGATGATATATTTTTGGAAATAACCTCCAACAGTAGGAATACGGAGAAACCAGATTCAGTGGGGGAAGAAGAAATTACACACGACAATTCCGAAGATGTTAGCGAAATGTCAATGGAGACCATAAATGATTCAGACGATTCGGAATATATCCCAAACGAAAAGGAGATGACCAAGGAGATAAGAAAATCTTCCAGAGTACCAAAACCAAAAAGATTCAAAGAATACGTCACATATTCGTGTATAAACTTCAACATGAATAAAGATCCTACTTCCGTTGAAGAAGCATTATCTCGTCCAGATAGTGAGCAGTGGAAACGTGCAATGGAATTAGAATTGGAATCATTTGAGGAAAATGATGCATGGGAGATCATCGATGCACCAGATGATGGCACAGTAGTGACCTGCAAATGGGTTTACAAGAGGAAACATAGTGAAAGTGGTGACATGCGATATCGTGCGCGACTGGTTGCAAGAGGATTCACTCAAATACCAGGAATCGACTTCGATGAGACCTATTCACCGGTAGTGCGACATTCTACTCTAAGACTGTTATTTGCACTTTCTGTAGAATTAGGTTTAGAGATGAAACATCTTGATGTACCAACCGCATTCCTCAATGGAATTTTAGAGGAAACCGTTTATATGACAATACCGGAAGGCTTAGTAAGTGAATCGAATAAAGTGCTTAAGCTTAAAAGAGCTATTTACGGACTCAAACAATCGTCCAGAGCTTGGAACATTAAAGTGGACAATTATTTGAAAGAATTAGGTTATAAACAATCGAAATTAGAACCTTGTGTGTACACTAAAGGAGACATTAAAAGTATTACTATTATCGCTTTATATGTAGATGATTTTTTTATATTCGCTAATGATGGTCAAGAAACAAGAGAATTAATAGAATACTTAACATTGAAATTTAAAATTAAAAATTTAGGTCAAATTAGAGAATGTTTAGGTATGCATGTTCAAGTTGACAGAACAAACAATGTAATAAGCTTAGATCAATCGAGTTATATAGATGAATTACTGATTAGGTTCAATATGACCGAATGTAAAACTGCTCAAACACCTATTGAATTGAATCAAAATGTTAAAATTGACTGTGAAAAGAAAACGGATGTACCTTATCAGCAATTGATAGGCAGTTTAATGTATTTAGCGGTCTTAACTAGGCCAGATATCACATACTGTATTAGTTTCTTAAGTCAATTTAATATCTCTCATAATGATTCGCACTGGAAATGTGCAAAACGTGTTTTGCAATATTTAAAGAAAACAAAAAATTATTGTTTGAAATTTGAGAGAACTGGAAAAGATTTGGAAGGTTTTGCGGATGCTGACTGGGCAAATAATGTTGTTGATAGAAAATCCTATACCGGATACTGTTTTAGATTAGCAAATTCAGTTATATGTTGGGAGAGTAAAAAGCAAAAGACGGTGGCTTTGTCTAGTGCCGAAGCTGAATATATGTCTTTGACAGAGGCTACAAAAGAGGCCATTTATTTGCGAAATCTCATATTTGAATTAACGGGGAATATGAATTGTATTAATATATATAATGACAGTCAGAGTGCGCAGAAGCTTGATGGAAATAGCGTTTATCATAAGCGCACAAAACACATCGATATCAAACATCATTTTGTGCGAGAAGCTGCTGAAAACAAACTGGTTGAATTTAAATATGTTCCAACAGCTGATATGCCAGCTGACATCTTTACTAAAAGTTTGCCTTCAGCCAAGCACTATGAATTTGTAATGCAATTAGGTTTAATTGAAATGTAAAATTTATTTTTTGTTCGATATAGTGGGGGTGTTGGAATTTATATCTCAACAATAAATGTTACTAACGCCATCTATTATGTACTTGTCTATACATATGTATATGTGTATGTTGTGCGCATGCTCGATTTGAATAAAGGAAACAGAAATAGTCTATGCAGAATACTCATATCAAACACATGTGTTTCATTTTAACCTCTGAATATATCAATAATAACTTTAAATAAATAATACAACGTTAGTATTTTAATGCTATATTAGATCATTGTAAAAAAAAATGTATACAATACCTAATTGTTGTTGTGACAACTAAGTTATTTCTAAATATGTCTTATTAATATTTAAAAAAAATTATATTAATGTATGTAAAGCTTTTTGATTGATTATTAATGTCAATACTTATAATTTGTTTAGTAAAAAATAAGGGTCCTTGGAGATGTTTGTGACATTGCTTTACTCAAAAACCTCTTAGTTTAAACTATTATTTCATTAGCTCAGACCATAGCCCAATAGTCTTTAATCTTTATGGGAGGAATAAACAGAAAGTTAAGAGTCGGTCTATAAAACCGATTAGACGTTTTTCTCATACTCTATAACAGAGCATTACATCCCTTCTTAATATTCAAACAATTAAAAGAGTTGACAGCGTTATCTTTGACTTTACTAGCCTCATCTCGCTAGCAATGGAAAAGTCTACAGGTTTTGCCAAAAGTAAAATAGATTGGGTTTCAATAGAAAACCAGACAGCTCATCTAACTTTAAATAACAAAATTTCATGATCTAATTGACCAAAACAAACTAAATCAGTTCAATAATGAGGTTATTTTTTAGGCAGATAAGCCAAAAATCTAAATTAAGTCAATGGTAAAATAAAGAAGGCAATAAAAAAGTACAAAAATCAGTGCTGAAAATCCGTTCTAAATTTCTCCAACAAAGATAATCTAATGTGTAAAAATAAGCGTAGACCGTTTCTTTTTATTTATGACAAAGAAACTTTAAATATACTTTGGAAAATATAGCCAAATTATTTGCTGACAACTCTAATGCGCGCCGTTTTACAACAAAGATTTGGACCACTTAAAAAGAATTCACAAAAAAATAAAATATTGGAGGAAACGTACTAATTCTGCTTGACTTTTTAATTGGTTTGGACGTCTAAAGTAAGAAATATGTTTCCTCATTTCAAACCAAAATTAGAACCAGATCCTAAACAAAGCTTGAAAGCATTTTCTTACAGGGCTGTAAAGTTCCCCACTTACATTACAAGTACAATGCTAACGTCACGTTTTTGTATTCATAAAAAATTCTAATAAAATTTGAGACATTTTTCACAAAATAACCTTGGACAAAATCAGAAATCACACGTTAAAAATTTAAAAAACCTATTGCCAAATCATCAACATGGTTTCAGATATGGGCTCCTTTCAACTAACTAGAGTTAAATCTAAATAATTTTTTGTATAAAACTCCTTTTGTTTAAACCCACAGAAACTATCTTGCAACAAAAATAATTGAAGTTTTGTATTTTTATGCAAAAATTTAGAAAACCTAACTAATAAATTATTTTTATACTAATTTGTTAAATATACTCAAAGGGGTAATGTCTAGCAAGAGTGCCTAAACTCTAACAGATAGTAGAGCGGCTTTAATTGTTATAAACAAGCCTAAAATCACATTGAAGCTAATTTTTGAATGTCATCGTGTCCTTTCTTTAGCAGCCTGTGGAAATAACATCAAGCTGCTCTGGGTATAAGGACATTCCAACAAACTAGGTAACATTGAGGCGGACAAGCTAGCGCGTAAAGGGTTAACCCTTATGACGTGTGAACCTGAACCATGAACCTCTTTAATACTCAAAAGTTTAAATAACTTCTTAAAAAATCAACACACACACACATCGCTCTGGAAATACGCTGGGATGACACTTCTGGCTGTAGACATGAAAAGGAAACAATGACTATCTCAAATGCTAAGACAGCCGATTACTATTTGTGACTGTCACACTGCCAACTAAGAAAACACATGCACTCGATTAGTATTGGAGATAATCCAACATGTAGAGAATGTGAAATGAATGACAAGACAATCGAGCAGGTGCTATGTAAATGCCCGGCCCTCTCATACAATACTCTCTATTGTATGAGAGGGCCATGTTGGAAAACTGTTGGCTTGACATGACCAGTAAAGGAGAGACCCTTCAAAACGTTGTACTTGCATACATCAGTTAAATGCCAAGACAACGGAGTAAGGTCAAAACGTCACTTTTCCAAATTATAACCGTAGCTCATCAGCATCAACTTTTAAAAACCATCTAAGGAGAAACCTGCAACAATGTACAAAAAATGTTTGGAATTCTAAAATAAGCATTATAGACGACCTTTTGTTAAAAAATTCCTGCTTCATATTATATTCCTTTACAAACAAGTGCACTTGCAACACAACAAAGCTCAAATAGGCAACAAATTGTTTACTATATTAAGTCTAACTATTGCAACACTTTTGGACAGTATTATGTTGTTATTAATTGACAATTTGATCACTGCCGTAACTAGGGCGGTGCCGTCGGTGCTCCCGCATCGGGCGCAGCTTAGTTGTGGCAGAAAACCACATAAACCTTATAATTTTGTAGTTTAGAGGGCGCAAAATGACGCTTTCGCATGCTAGTTACGGCACTGAATTTGATAACACATGCCATAAAAAATTTAAAAAATATTAAAAAACTGCTATAGCTAGAGTCTTACAACTTGTTTGAAGGGGATTGATAAGTTCAGAAAGTAATGCAAGCATTAAATTTAACATAATAAAATTAAAAAAAAAAACAATTACTTAAACGTAGTACATAACCATACAAAACAAATTAAAAAATAATAATAATATATTGTGTATTTACTTCTTCAAACATGAAATAATAATAATAAGTTACTAAGTTTTTTATCCCAAATTTATTCTTACGAATACATTACTAGTTTTGACTCTACGTACAGTTATATAACTTATTACATCTGTAGAAGGCTCTAGTAGAGCCAAAGCTATTATTGTATTTGTAAGAATAAATTTGTGAAAAAAAAAAATAGTAACTGGTTTTATTATTTCATAAACATGAATTATCACGTAGTAGAGGTCACAACCATCAGTTATATAAAGAAGCACTGGTGCCAAACTTAAGGGCTTCATATAATTCATAAAACATGATTGGCTCCTAACATCCGTAAAACATATGTACTGTATATGCAGTTTAAAACGTAAGCCCTCTATAGTTGCATATAATGAACTATAAGTGTATAATTTGCGATAGTATTATACCGACATAGGAAGCCCAATCAATTTTGCTAAAAAAGTACAGGATAGTTTCATTTTTCATATCTGTTTATTATACATAAAACTTTTTAGGAAGCCCAAAACGGGCTTCGTAAAACTTTAGTGGGCTTGGTATCATCCGCACAACATACTGTTTTGGGCTTCATATTGATGGTTAAAGCGTCTATATATATATATATGGGTAATTCCATTACTTTTCGACCAATTTGAAAAAGTCGACCTCTTTGATTTTGCTCAAATTTTCAGAGATCAAAATATAGATGAAAAAAATGAGATTCCCAAAATTTTGGATCTTAGAATAATGCCTGTTCAAAATGACACACATTTGAAGGTCAGAAATTTTACAATAATACGTCTTTTTTAGCTTATTTTGTATCTCAATTTTTGGGCTTCTGGAAAAAGATAGAAAGGTCCACGATGTCTCAAATTATTTCTTATTACATGTACTTTAAAACCCATATTTTTATGTTTAATATCGTGGCAGTCATTTTGATATATTAAGCTTCAAACATTATTCCAAAAAAAACCGTAAATTAAGCAAAACTGCAAAATTATGCTTTGTTTAAACCGTTCTAACTTTGTTAAATTTTAAAGAAATTTGATCCACGAGGTTCATATTTCTTTGTGTTCAATCTTTCTTTAAAATGATTACATAAGACTTATAAAATCTATACATATTCACTACTAATTTGATGCAGGAAGTTGCACATGTTTTAGCGATCTTCAAAACTTGTAACTTTCAAGTCCCAAAAAAGCGCTGTCACCCTATGTCGATTTTAGTCAAAATTTCAGTAAATACTCTTTGGAGCACAAGAAAAAAGGATATCTATATGAGAAATGGTATATCGGGCATTATCAAAAAAATTTTAATATTCAAAAATTGTCAAAATTGGCAAACCGCACATTTTTGTATCTCAGTTTTTGGGCCTTTAGAAAAAGATAAGAAGGTCCACGATGGCACAAAATATTCCTTATTACATGTACTTTAAAACCCATATTTGTCTATTTAGTGTTAGGGCAGTCATTTTGATACATCAAGCTTCAAACATTATTCCAAAAAAAACCGTAAATTAAGCAAAACTGCAAAATTATGCTTTGTTTAAACCGTTCTAACTTTGTTAAATTTTAAAGAAATTTGATCCACGAGGTTCATATTTCTTTGTGTTCAATCTTTCTTTAAAATGATTACATAAGACTTATAAAATCTATACATATTCACTACTAATTTGATGCAGGAAGTTGCACATGTTTTAGCGATCTTCAAAACTTGTCATTTTTAGGTCTCGAAAAACCGCTGTCACTTTATGTCGATTTCAGTCAAAATTTCAGTAAATACTCTTCAGACCACAAATAAAAAGTTATTTATATGAAAAATGATATATTGAGCATTATCAAGAATTTTTTTATATTCAAAAATCGTCAAAATTCAGAAAATCTAAATCACTTTTTGTCTATCTTGCTTTGTTTTTGAGATAGTCAACAAAATCAAAATATTTAAAAAACTTTTTATTTAGCAAAAAAACACAAACAGAACAACATTACTTTAACAAGTGTGCATTGATGCAAGCTTTTGATACTTGTTAAAACAGTTTTCTTTTGTTCGGTTATTGAAATTTGATAAAAATGCTGTTTAACATAGAGAATATGCAAATATCATTTTTGTTTACGGACTCTGTAATGGTAATGCCCTAGCAATTGAGATTTCCTCACAGATAACAACTTTTTTGGCGCGTTTTTTAGTGAAAATGTTCACCCATATTATTATCAAAAGTAAAACACCTACAACCAGGCGGCGCAGCACAACGACTTGCATTTTCTCAATGGCTTCTTGATAATACCCAATATACCATTTTTCATATAAATAACCTTTTTTCTTGTAGTCTGAAGAGTATTCACTGAAATTTTGACTAAAATCGACATAGGGTGACAGCGTTTTTTCGGGACCTGAAAATTACAAGTTTTGAAAATAGCGAAAACATGTGCAACTTCCTGCATCAAAATAGTGGTGAATATAAATTGATTCTATAAGTCTAGTGTAATATCTTTAAAGAAAGATTGAACACAAAGAAATCTAGACCTCGTGGATCAATTTTCTTTAAGATTTGACAAAGTTAGAACGGTTTAAACATAGCATAATTTAGCAATTTTTCAAAATTTACGATTTTTTTTTTTAATTAATGGTTAAAGCTTGATATATCAAAATGACTGCCCCAACATTAAATATACGAATATGGGTTTTAAAGTACATGCAATAAGGATAATTTTAAGCCAACGTAGACCTTCTTATCTTTTTCCAGAGGCCTAAAAATTGAGATACAAAAATGTGCGGTTTGCCGATTTTGACAATTTTTGAATATTAAAAATTTCTTGATAATGCCCGATATACCATTTCTCATATGAATAACCTTTTTTCTTGTGTTCTAAAGAGTATTTACTGAAATTTTGACTAAAATCGACATAGGGTGACAACGCTTTTTCGGGACCTGAAAATTACAAGTTTTGAAGATCGCGAAAACATGTGCAACTTCCTGCATCAAAATAATGGTGTATACGTATTGATTCTATAAGTATTGTGTGATCACTTCAAAAGGAGATTAAACATGAGGAAATCTAGACCTTGCGAATCAAATTTTGTTAAGATTTGACAAAGTTAAAACGGTTTAAAGAAAGCAAAGTTTTGCGATTTTGCTAAATTTACGGTTTTTTTTTGGAATAATGTTTAAAGCCTAATATATCAAAATGACTGCGACGATATTAAACATTATAATATGGGTTTTAAAGTACATGTAATAAGGAATAATTTGAGCTATCGTAGACCTTTCTATCATTTTCCAGAAGCCCAAAAATTGAGATACAAATTAAGCTAAAAATGACGTTTTATTGTAAAATTTCTGACCTTCAAATGTGTGTCAAGCAATATTCTAAGGTCCAAAATTTTGGAAATCTCATTTTTTTCATCTATATTTTGATCCCTGAAAATTTGAGCAAAATCAAAGAGGTCGACTTTTTCAAATTGGTCGAAAAGTAATGGAATTACCCATATATATATATATATATATATATATATATATATATATATACAGGGTGTAGATTAATTGGCAAATAAACGCCAAGTAACTTAATAGATCGTGCCAAAAGAAAACGAAAACCTTAATTTCAAAATGCTGAAAAACTTTTCGTTTGGCCTCACGAGGTCCTCAAAGTTTTGTTACGCTTGGCAACGTTGCAAACTATCTAAATTCAAACCTATAATGTAGGCAACTTAATACACATAAAATAGGCAATTTAATACACACATCAAATTTTATTATAAACTACAAATGTTCAAATTGAACACTTTACAGCACGTATCGATATCGATGACGTTCTCAAGCATCGCCGGCGTTAAATGTTAAATCTGTCAGAGTTGCTATATTCATGTCAATTATTTTAAATATATTTTCAAACAATCAATTGTGCATTGAAATAATTAATATTTTTATTTATGACAGAATCTAATAATTTATAATAGTTGTATCAGCTGCAATGTATAAATTGTTCTATAATTCAGTAATAATTATAGTACCTATTTGCTGGATTCACAATTTTTTTTTTAAAACGCATTTTAGCCGCATGGTGAAACGACAAAAGTCACCGATGGTTTTTGTCAAGGGTGGTCACGGGATTGACATGGCAACGTAGTAGTTGTTAATCCGAGACAGACATAAGGCAGACCGCCGCATACTAGACGAACGCAACATAATATATTTCGCAAATGCATCAAAACACCATTCATAATTTAATAATGCGGTATGTGTCGTCAATGTGCAACCTCACACAATTTTAAATTAATGATTATCAAAAGAATAAAGTATATCATAATATTTAAATTGAATTTTATTTGAATTTAAAAGTCACTGATGACAAAAGTCACCGGAGATCAGAATTGACCCCCTGACATTTATTGCATTGCCTACTTTATAATTTGAATTTTATTAAAAATTTTGCTACGTTGCCAAGCGTATTTTTAATTTAAATTTGATTTATTCTTCGAAAGTAATTTGCACATTTTTCAATGTTTTTTATTATTAAGTTTCAATAAACCTCGTAATTTTTATTATACTAAAAAAGAAAGCAAATTGGTACATAATATACGCAATTAAAACAATATTTGTATTGACAAAATTGAAACTTTGAGGACCTCGTGAGGCCAAACGAAGAAATTTTCAGCATTTTGGAATTAAGATTTTCGTTTTCTTTTGGCACGATCTATAAAGTTACCTGGCGTTTATCCGCCAATTAATCTACACCCTATATATACAGGGTGTAGATTAATTGGCGGATAAACGCCAGGTAACTTTATAGATTGTGCCAAAAGAAAACGAAAATCTTAATTCCAAAATGCTGAAAAACTTTTCGTTTGGCCTCACGAGGTCCTCAAAGTTTTGTTACGCTTGGCAACGTTGCAAACTTTCTAAATTCAAACCTATAATGTAGGCAACTTAATACACATAAAACAGGCAATTTAATACACACATCAATTTTATTTTTTATTATAAACTACAAATGTTTAAATTAGCCACCGTTTACTTCTAAACAATTTACAGCACGTATCGATATCGAATTTATGAAGTTCTCAAGCATCGCTGGCGTTAAATGTTAAATCTGTCAGAGTTGCTATATTCATGTCAATTATTTTAAATATATTTTCAAACAATCAATTGTGCATTGAAATAATTAATATTTTTATTTATGACAGAATCTAAAAATAGTTGTATCAGCTGCAATGTATAAATTGTTCTATAATTCAATAATAATTATTGTACCTATTTGCTGGATTCACACATTTATTTTGAAAACGCATTTTAGCCGCATGGTGAAACGACAAAAGTCACCGATGGTTTTTGTCAAGGGTGATCTGTGACAACTACTACGTTGCCATGTCAAGGTAGTTGTTAATATGGTTGTTAATCCGAGAGACATAAGGCAGACCGCCGCATACTAGACGAACGCAATATTTCGCAAATGAATCAAAACACCATTCATAATTTAATAATGCGGTATGTGTTGTCAATGTGCAACCTCACACAATTTTAAATTAATGATTATCAAAAGAATAAAGTATATCATAATATTTAAATTGAATTTTATTTGAATTTAAAAGTCACTGATGACAAAAGTCACCGGAGATCAGAATTGACCCCCTGACATTTATTGCATTGCCTACTTTATAATTTGAATTTTATTTTATTTTTATTAAAAACTTTGCTACGTTGCCAAGCGTATTTTTAATTTAAATTTGATTTATTCTTCAAAAGTAATTGCACATTTTTCAATATTTTTTATTATTAATTTTTAATAAACCTCATAACTTATATTATACTAAAAAAGAAAGCAAATTGGTACATAATATACGCAGTTAAAACAATATTTGTATTGACAAAATTGAAACTTTGAGGACCTCGTGAGGCCAAACGAAGAGTTTTTCAGCATTTTGGAATTAAGATTTTCGTTTTCTTTTGGCACGATCTATAAAGTTACCTGGCGTTTATCCGCCAATTAATCTACACCCTGTATATAGATATGTATATATATTTTTTTTAAATTTTAATTTGTATTCGGATTATCTCGCGTTGGTTGAACTCGACGTTTAGGCAGAATCCCATCTGCCATCATCTGGAGTGATTTATATTAATATTGAAATAATATATACTATATATCAATATGACATTGATATATGAAACTAATTTTGTTGTCAAAGCTGACTTACGAGAAACTTTATTGAGTGGTGTAAAGTTTCTTTGTTTGACATCTGGTTGTTGGTCGATTAATTGATCTATCTACAGTCAAAACTTGTAAAGGAACGGGCTGTGGTTTGGGTGCTGTATTTAAATTAGTTGTTGTTGGTAAAGAAGCTGTTAGTGGTTTATTTAATTTTAATTTATTTGTTGCCAAAGCAAAGCATTATCTCTCTTATTGAGATTGTCTGGTCTTTCTTCAATTTCGATGGCTTCTTTTGTTATTCTAGTATAAAAATGATTAATTTTTGCTAAAATTTTAGTTCCTTTAAAATTAATTTTATGATGACTTGAATTTACATGTTCATTTAAAGATGAAGTAGATTCATTTTTTTGAACTGCTCGAATATGTTCTTCTTTTCTTGTGCTAATTTGAAAATTTTGTTTGTGGTACCTTTGACAAATGGTAAAAAAACATATTTTTGTGTTTCATCTTTTTCTTTGTTGTTGTTCGTAATTTTATTGTTTAATAAAAGTTTTAATGATGCTTTATTGAAACCATTTTGTAAGAGAGCATTTTCTTCTTTTATGTGATTTTGATCACATAATGTTAAAGATTTTGTTACTAAATTTATTTGGGCTGGATGATGAAGGACAAATTAAAAATATATCTACACAACGCAAGGAGTATAAGAAACAAATTCGATAAAATGCTAACAATACCGAAAGTATACAAAGCAGATATCATAGTAATAAATGAAACATGTATATATACAAACGAAGAAACATACTTCCAAATTCCAAATTATACAGTAATATTTAATAATAGAGCAATATATATTGAACAGAAAAAAATACTGAAATATTAACAATAAAACTTAATAAAACCAATATACATTTAACAGTAATATATAAACCGCAGACAGCAAAATACGATGACTTTTTAAAAGTTATAGACAAAATAACAAAAACTAGTACTAAAAATATAATACTAGGCGACATGAACATAAATTTAAGAGACAATAACAATATAACTAACAACTACAGAAATATAATTGTAGAAAATGGTCACTATATTTTAAATAAAATAAACGAAGAAGGAGTAACAAGAAATAACGCAGATAAACCTAGGACAATTATAGATCACGTTATAACAAATATAAAAGATTATAACAGCAAAATAAAAGTTAAAAAACTAACATTATCAGATCATAATGCAGTAATTACGGAATGGAACGTAATGTGTAAAGAAACAAAATATGAAAAAGTTCTAAAAAATACTCTAACAACAATACTACAAAACACAATAAAAAGAAATACAAAAGTAACGGAAATAAAAAGAAAAGAAAACAATGAGTGGATAAATATGAAAATAATAACAATGATAAAAGATAGAAACAAAATACAAGAGAGATACATCAAAAATCCAAACAATGATGTCATTAAAAAAATATTAAAAGAAAAGAAGAAGGAAGTAGAGGATAAAATTAAAGAAAGAAAAGAAAATTACTACAAAAACAAAATAAAAAATGCAAATGGAAATCAAGCTAAACAATGGTCGGAAATAAACAGTATGCTCAACAAAACAAAGAAAAAAACAAAACAAGAAATAACAGAAATTATAACAAAACACAGACAAAAAAAACAAATAAAATTGACATAGCAAACGAACTGAACAACTACTTTGCAACAGTGGGAAAAAACTTGGCAAACAAAATTAAGAAGAATGATGGCAGGGAAACAATAACAACTGTAAGAATAGAAGAAGAAGCTACGTTTGACAAAACAACAGAAGAAGAGATAGAAAATATAATCAAACAACTAAAAATAAGAAGCGCCCCAGGAGAAGATCAAATAACTCATGACGTAATAAAAGCTATAAAAAAGAAATAGCACCAATACTGAAAAAAAATAATTAATAAAATGAGTAAAGTATTTGTGGATATTCACCTGTTTGTAGAATATCCACAAATACTTAAAAAACAAATTATAAAACCAATACACAAAAAAGGAGAAAAATCAAAATTAGAAAATTATAGACCGCTATCACTTATATCAGTGTTAAGCAAAATAACAGAAAAAGCAATATATAACAGATTAATGACACACATAAACAAACATAACATAATAAACAAAAGACAATATGCATTTCAAAAAAATTCAAACGCAATAGGCATAACCACTGACATAATACAACACATAGCACAAAAGCTGGATGAAAAACAGTATGTAATACCAATATTTATAGACATGAGAAAAGCTTTTGACACCATCGACAAAGACAAATTGATCAAGAAAATGGAAACTCTTGGAATAAGAAACACAAACTTAAAACTACTAAAAACTTATATTAAAAACAGAACACAAGGAACAAGAATAAGGTGAAGTACTAGCACCAATATTGTATATTATACATATTTTACATAAACTTGACTGGAGAAATATATACAACACATGTTTCACGGAAAAAACAAAGAAGCAATAAAAAAAAACATAAATGAAGACGTTAAGAAATTAACTAAATGGTACGACGAAAACATACAAACAATAAATGAAGAAAAAACGACGTATATGGTAATAAGACAAAAAAATACAAAAGATATTGACATAAAAATTGAAATAAATAACATACCAATTACCAGAACAAAATAGACAAAATACTTGAGAATAATAATAACAGAGAAACTAACATGGGATACACAAATAAACAAAATATTAAAAGAAAGTGCAGCAACAATAGGAGCTGTCTATAGAGCCAGGAACTAGAACACTAGATTTATCTAAAACTATTTAATAAATATATGTGAGGCAATAAATATGGGTGAGACAAGGAAAACAAATATACAAAAAATACAAAGGCAACAAAACAAAATACTTAAAATAATACATAAACTCCCAAAGCTAACACCAACAGAAGAAGTATACAAAATAATCAACAAAACAAACATTAACGAAAAAATAAAAATAGAAAAATGCAAACTAATATATAAAATTAAAAATAAAGAAATTAAAACAAATTTACAAATAATATTAAAGAAAGAAATTCACGGACATAACACGAGAAGAAGAAGTAATATACATGTACACACAACAAGGACAGAAAAGGCAAAAAGAACAATACTAAGCAATGGACTAATCACATACAATGAACTACCTGAAAATATTAAAAAAACGAAAACTTATAAAGAATTTAAAACAAAAATAAAAGAACACTACATAATAACAAGACCAAAACAAACAAATAAATAAACAAACATGATAATACACACAAAATAAGATACTAGGGTGCGTTCCTAAAGTACTTGGGCGAGGGTAAGAGTGACCCAAATGATCACCTTTGCCGTTCCTAAAGTAGGGGTGAAGGGAAAACATTTCACTCTCGCCGGCGTTCATGTTCATACCGTACCCTTGTTACCGTCCTCTATGAGCGGGGGAAATATTACACCCGAACGAAGTTAGTCTGTTTTTTTTATGTTATCTATGGTTTGTTTACGTCGTTATTATAATTAACATTTTGAAAATGGATATTACAAAAATTTCCATTTGTTCACATGAAATAATAAGAACAGAAACAGGAGCAATTCAATTAATTAATTAAGACCAAGTCGTGGTCAAAAATAAAAATAATGCATATTGTTCTGACTGAATTTGCTAATGGAACAACAACAGCTAAAATGTTTCTTCCTTTATTAGCTTGTGCCATATTAACTAATAAATGTTGTTTATATTTGACGCATTGACGTTTGATTTTTGACAGCCTTACCCAATGAAGTTGGCCTTACCTTAATACCCTACCCTAAACCAAACACGCCCGAATCGTTCATGTTCATGTTTGATCATGTGACATCCACACTCGCCGAGGTGTCACTCTCCCCTCACTCCGTGTTTAGGAACGCAGCCCTATATATGGAAACGGTGTAAAAAAAAAAGTGCATTAAGATAATAAAATATCTAAAAAGGATATTTTATTTTCTTTTTCAATTTTAATTGTTAACTGAATTTTATTATTTATATTGTTTAGATGATTTAAAAAAGTATCTAAATTATTTTTACTATGTTGCCAAATTATAAATGTTGTTTAATATCTGAGCCATAATTTTGGTTTTAGTGGAGCAGAATTAATAGATTTAGTTTCAAAATTTTCCATAAATAAATTAGCTATAACAGGGGATAATGGAGAAATAAAATATGTATTAGAAAGACAGTGATTAGCTAGGTCCATAAGATAGTTTGGTGGATTATATTTTAATTTAATTATCTCTAAAGCATCATTTATTGGAATTTTTGTAAAAAGCAAAATAATATCAAAACTTACCAGAATGTAATTTTTATCAATATTTATGTTTTTTATTATATCAAAAAAATGTTTTGAATTTTTTACGTATGATCTGGCTTCTTCAGCATGAGGTTGCCATTGTTTTGCAATGTATTTAGCAAGTTCTTGTGTTGGAAATCCAATTGAACTAACTATTGGTCGTAAAGGAATATTTTGTTTGTGAATCTTTGGTATACCATATAATTTAGGACATATTGAAGATTTTTCTCTTGGTATCATCGCAAGATAATCCGAATACAAATCAAAATAAAAATAATTATATCCGCGAAAATTTAAAAAATTATATATATATATATACAGGGTGTAAATTAATTGGCGGATAAACGCCAGGTAACTTTGTAGACCGTGCCAAAAGAAAACGAAAATTTTAATTCCAATATGCTGAGAAACTCTTCGTTTGGCCTTACGAGAGATCCTTAAAGTTTTGTTACGCTTGGCAACGTAGCAAAATTTTTATATCTATTCAAACCTATAATGTAGGCAACTTAATACATACATCAAGTGTTATTATTTATTATAAACTACAAATGTTCATATTGGCCATTATTGTTTACTTCTAAACACTATATGGTATCGAATTCATGGCATTCTCAAGCATCACCGGCGTAATTTGCATATTCATTCAAAGTAAAAGTCATAATAAAATAGAAATATTAATTAACATTTATTGCATAGCCTAAGTTATAATTTGATTTTTATTTCTATTTCTATATTCAAACCTATAATATAGGCAACTTAATACACACATCAAATGTTATTGTTTATTATAAACTACTACTGTTCATATTGTCCACCATTTACTTCTAAACACTATACGGTATCGAATTCATGACATTCTCAAGCATCACCGGCGTAATTTGCATATTCATTCAAAGTAAAAGTCATAATAAAATAAAAATATCAACTGACATTTATTGCATAGCCTATGTTATAATTTGAATTTTATTAAAAAAATTGCTACGTTGCCAAGTGTATTTTTAGTTTAAATTTGATTTATTCTTGGAAAGTAAGTTGCACATTTTTCAATATTTTTTATTATTAATTTTTAATAAACCACGTAACTTTTATTATACTAAAAAAGAAGGTACTTGGTACATAAAATACGTAAATAAAACAATATTTGTATTGACAAAATTGAAACTTTGAGGATCTCGTGAAGCCAAACAAAGAGTTTCTTAGCATTTTGGAATTAAGATTTTTGTTTTCTTTTGGCACGATCTACAAAGTTACCTGGCGTTTGTCCGCCAATTAATCTACACCCTGTATATATAAAGCAGGGTTGTTATGTTTAAAACAAATTGTTTTAAACTTTTGTTTTAAACTAGTTTAAAATAAGAAACATTGTTTAGACGATTTTGTTTTAAACATGTTTAAACATTGTTTTTTTTTTTAATTAGTGTTTCTTTTTTAATATTATTTGGTTAATTATCTTCCAAAAATATAATGCATAAATAGCGTTTTGGTTTGTTTTGATATGATTTGACAAACAAAACGTTTTTACGTTCTTGCGCACAGCAAACATTTAAAAAAGAAACATTACTACTCTTTGAAACATATTTTTTATTTATTTTGTTTTAAACAAAATAAAACATCAATAATAATAGAAACAGTTGTTTATGTTTTTTTCCAACCCTGATATAAAGCATATTATAAAATTGAAAAAATATATGCATATTTTTGTGTTTGACTTAAAAAGAAACCCTAATAATCAAATTTATTTTTTGTCACAATATTACTTTAATTAAGGCCTGTAATATCTAACTCCTAATAAAGCACCTAATAAACTATTAGCTGAATAACCTAACTTTTAATTTTATTTATTTTATTAAAACCTGTGAACAGCCATTTAAATATATGCTTAACACATACATTTATAACAAATAAAAACATTAAGCATATAATTTATTAGCCGCTCAGAGATGTAACAAAAATAAATCAAATTAAAGTTTGAAAAAAGTTAGGTTATTCAGCTAATAGTTTATTAGGTACTTTATTAGGAGTTGGATATTACGACCCTAAAACTTTATAAAACATGTTTAGTTTTTTAAATTGCAGTATTATAGTATTATATAAAATGCAAGTAATTTTTATTTTGATAATATTATAATAATAGTCATTCATGAAAAATTTCTTTAAACATATTTTACATAACTATAGTTAAAACCAGTTGATACTTCTTACTGAGCCAGTCACACCTTCTAAGTTTTTAAATCTTGTACACTGCAGTGTGTAACTAATGATCCAGCAGAATATCTTGCAGACGGAGTTTTGTTCTGATTAATAGACCTACTGGTCATAGTCAATATTTTATAAACGTGATTAGATTACTTTAACAGTAATTATAACATTTTTATATTGCCTCTTCTTATATCAAATTCAAAAGATGCAAAACTCATTAATTTATGGTCTGTGAAAATGTGTTCACATTAGTGACAAATTTAAAGATAGCTACTATAAAAATTCAGTTAATGTATAATTTAAGATATAATTATGGTCAAAGTAAGTGGCATTAGTAAGCCAAAAGGACCATGTTGTTAACATAGCATATGTTATTTTTAATTATAAACTACACATGTTCAAATTGGCCACCTTTTACTTCTAAATACTTTACAGCACGTATTGGTATCGAATTCATGACGTTCTCAAGCATCACCGGCGTAATTTGCATTATCATTCAAAGTAAAAGCCTTAATAAAATAGAAATATTATATCATAACATTTTTTGAAAGTAATTAGCACATTTTTTAATATTTTTTATTATTAATTTTCAATCAAACTCGTAACTATTATTATTCTAAAAAAGAAAGCAAATTGGTACATAAAATACGCAATCAAATCAATATTTGTATTGACAAAATTGAAACTTTGAGGACCTCGTGAGGCCAAACAAACAGTTTCTTAGCATTTTGAAATTAAGATTTTTGTTTTATTTTGGCACGGTCTACAAAGTTACCTGGCGTTTGTCCGCCAATTAATCTACACCCTGTATAGAATATAGTTCCCAAGTATGAGGAGGAGCATCAAAAACTACACTATCTCTTCTAAACTCTATTAAAAAACGAGCTATTTAGATCATTGTCAATCCAAAATTGTCTTAGATACTTACTACACAACACACGTAATATTGCAGATTTCTGCATTTTTTATAGATATTTCCATGACGAACGTAATACAATAAATTAAATAAATAGATATTAAGTACACAATAAAATTGTTGTGTATTGTAAAATCTGTATTAAAAATATAAAAAAGTCAGTATTTAACATATATAAATTGTGAATTCTGGATTGCCAGATTGTGAATTTTATTGTAACTGTGAACAGCGTGAATTCTTTTGTTCAAACTAGAATTTGTAATAAAGATTTTTTATTTTTTTCAACCAAACGATGTGTCTTGGTTTATATAATGTCAAATATATATTATTATTATTATTATATAAAATGTCAAAATTACCAATAAAATAATAACATTTTCAAAGAAATTAATACCAAAATAAAAAGACTTTATTTACTTAGAAATAATATGCAAAAAGTCACAATTAAAACACAACAAAAATATTGATAGATTTGTTCCAGATTTGTGTGGTCATGATTGTACATGAAATGGTTTTGTTCAAACTCATGTCACAAGACAAGGTATGCTTAAATAAAATTTGTATGTGTATATTATATCACTAATAGCACAAATTTCCATTCATTATGACGGCATTATAAATGGTGCAAACAATTGTATAATAATTTAAACATTCTATTCACAATAAACTATTTAAAATTTACAATCACTTTACAATTCACAATTTATTATGTTAAATACTCTTTAATATTTTTCATAAACATGAAATCTATAACTAATCATACTTTTATTGTAGTAAATTTAGGAATTTTTGCTAAACATATTGTAAAAATAATGTGTATATTCATTTGTATTGGCTAACTCGAACCTAGATCTTATATATAATTTATTTTAGGTCATTCCATTATAAATACACAATTTACCAATAAAGCAATAAATGATGTGAACTAAAAATATATTGAATCAAACACACTTCTATGCTACACTGCTAGCCCTCGGTCCATCGTGAAGCTAAACAACAAACTTAATCATTAAAATATTAAAAACAATGGAAATAGAAATCATAAACCCATTTTTATTAATGTTGGGTTAAGTAGTTTCATTCATTTAAATAAAAAATCTAAAAAATAGGACTAGGAAAAATTTGATTGCAATTGGGGTGTACATATCTTTTATAAATGTTGATACTAATGATACAATTTAAAATATCTTTTATTTTGTTTTGTGTATTAATTATTACAGTTAAAGATATCAAATTATATTTACCAACCAAATACACCAACAAAATTACTATTTGTAACTAAACTCAAATTATGTTTCTTATAATCATTGTAATATTTTATATATTATTATTGTATTAGAATTAGGAGAAAAATGCTGAAACAGTTGGTAACACTAACAAAATAAGTAATTTTATTTTTTTGATAATGAAGGGCATTATGATGGCAATGGTACAGAATAAACAGGAGCATCTCCATCTAGTGGTTTCAAAACCAAAGATGATCTGCATATTGGACAAAAATCCTTGTTTGCTGATAATAAATCTTCATAACATTTCTCATGTAAGAAGTGTCTGCAAATAAGCAATTTTAAGCAAATTCTTGATGAATGCAGATCTTCCATGCAAACAGAACAATTATCTCTGCTAACATTTTCCACGCACTGCAAAATATTTATTTCTAGTAGTAGTAAGTAAGTAGATCAATTCATGGCAATTCAAACACAATCCACAAGAAAATGCACACGATATTGTATAAACAATATTATGAATAAAGTTCTACTGCATGTGGCTAGGTGGTAGCTCAAATACGATATTATTGTTTACTTATGGCAGAATATAAAGAATTAAAGAACAGCTTTTTTATCAAAATTTTTTGAGTAATTAAAAATTAATTAGTACCACCTACTCCCATAAAATAGAATAAACTGAAATAATACCTTATGATTGTGCTTAAGTACATTATTTAAGCATAAGTTGCATTTTATGCAATGAAAAAATGACACTTCGGGTCCCAATCTGCATATGCCACACTCATTGCAATGATATTGATTTTTGAATGTATCAAAAATTTTACAATCAACACAAGAATACTAATAAAATTAATAATGCGTTAGTTAATCTTAAACATTACATTAATTTTGAAACTAACATACCTCTCCAAATTGTACTAAGCAATATTTGCAAGACTGGCCAACATTCTGAATTCGACTGCATTTCCTGCAAATTAATTCTTCAATGAATGCCGATTCTAAATCATGATCTTCCTGTTCATTATGGCAGACCTTACAACTATATTTCTTTTTGCAGCATGGTGACTAAAAGATACAATATCAAAATTAAAAATACAATTAATAATATTGATATATTTTGTTCAATAGTAAGAATTTGTTTCATTAATACTAATTTATTTATAAACATATAATTTAGTCTCTAACATTTAAAAAAAAAGCACTATTTTGTGTTGTTTCAATTTTTGTCCTGTATAGTGAAGTTTGAGATAAATATTGCAAACTCGCAAAAGTGCTGAAGTAAAGTCCTATAACAACCCTACACTATTTCACACATATTGAACTATATAATTATTGATATACTAAAAATTGTTTACTGTCTTTCTCAAGATTTGTCTGAATTGCTGATGCTAAAACATTATAAAAATGTTCAACTAATGAAAGGTAGGTTGCTGTAACAAATAGTTTGAACTTAAAACAAACAAAAAATGCAGTTAAAATATTGCTTTTATAGTAGTACTACATTTAAAATATATATATATAAACAAAATATATTTTAGAAAAATTGTACTATAAAAATATTTTCATATGTTTATGTTACTTACAACCTTGTTACACGCTTATCATATACATAACTTAGCAAAATTTGATATAAAATTAAATTTCTAAATATAAAAATTTGAAAATTAAGTATGTTAAAATAAAATGGTATAAACAGGGTTAGAAATATTTATCCAAGTTCTTTTTTTATATGTATATACAGGGTTAGTCAAAATTACCATAACACCTAAATAATTCTCTAACCATAAAAAAATTAAAAAAAAAATCAAACAAAAGTTTTTGATTTTAAACAAGCTATTGTTTATATATTTTTAAATTACAGTGTAATTACTTTGTTATAAAAATTTGGTAAATTTTTTTAATAAAACCGTTGATTGAAACTGCCGCTTGACAATGGGCAACCTCTAAACAAGTTTATGAAAGAATTGACAAATTGGTATGGAATAAGAAACGTAAGAAGATGTGGAAATTGATGCAGTTTTAGTTTTAAAAAATAAATTATTGTAAAAATTTAAGGTTAAGTGCTAAAACTGAACTTCGCCTTTTTCTGTATACATTATATTAGAGATAAAGATTATTATTATTATAAATTGTCATTGAAATCATTGTTTTGTTATTTTTTTTTTAAATGTGTATGTTTGTAGAAAAATACTCTTAAAGTTCAGGAGTTTAATTAATTGCTTATAACTCAAAAATGATGCATTTTAATAAAAAAATATTTTTACAAAACATTCTCAGAATTTAAAAAAATAAAGCTTCCCAATATTGATAATTAAATAAACACTGTGTATATTAAATATGTATTTAAACAATAGCTTATTTAAATTAAATTTAGGTGTTCCGGTAATTTTATGAGGTTAGTGTTAATTATACTTTTATATATTGGTTATTCCGTGCTTTTATATGAGGAGCATAATCTCCACTTTTTGAAATTATTGAGTTAATGATGCCATTTTGTAGCAAATTACGCACTCTACAACGTGATAATAAAATTTTGTTTCATACAATATAATAAAATTGAGTTTTGTTTATTTATTTTTTTCTTAAGAAAAGATTTTGGCAAGCTTCAGTTTAAAAATGAACATTATGAAACTTGTAATTTGATTTATTTTAATAATTTATTGATCAAATTAATTTAAATTTATAACAATGTTAAAAAAAAATTAAATAACTCAAAAAGCTCAGAAATCAGTTTTAAGAATTACTTTAGTTGTGACAGTTTTTTGAAGTTTCTGAAAAATTTATTATGGTACCTTTTGAAATTACACACCTCATATGCCATCGTTGATAAAAGTATAATTATTAACCTTCCAGTTGGCTTTAGTATCACACCAGCGCATGAATTTTTTATAATAGGCTGTCAAAAATATTTGTTTAAATATTTAAGTGAGTTACTTTTGATGATTTCAAAGCACATCTATTTATTGTGCATAATTAGAATTGTAAAAAAAAAAATTACTATTTTTAGGACTCGTAAAACTAAAAAGTTGTTTTTTATTACAATTTTTATTTATATCATATTATAATAAAACTAAACAAACAAAAAACAATAATTTATAATTTTCCTATAACAGGCATACTGAAGTAATATACAAAACAAAAAATAAAAATTTTAAAAATCTGAACAAAAATTAGAGCAAACTTTAGAACCCCCTGTGTTCTAAAGTTTGCTCCAATTTCTGTCGGTACACTTCATGCTAAGATATGTTCCATACACAACTTTTACAAAATTTACAAGCCTGTTTTTCTTATTTTGCAATATTTGCAGTAATTTTTTTAATTTGGAGTAGGTTTGAGTCTTTAGAGATCGGAATTCCAAATAAGCGTCTAGCCAATTCACCTATAACTCTAGGCAAATATCGGCAAGTTGCTTTTTTTCCGAGACCAAATTATTTTATAAACAACTTGCGGCTTTTAGTAAATTTAAAGTATGTTTTGTTATTATATATTTGTTGTAAATTAACAAAGTTAGGCCTACAGGCAAAAACCGGTTTTCATAGATAGTAACACCAGCGTACGGGTGAAGCCGGTCAGGACATATTGTGCTTTTACAAAACAATGAAATTTTATATTTATATTCGAATAACATCTAAACATGTCTTTTTACATCTCTGAGAGGTACATAGAGGTTGAAAGCGTTATGATTATATTATTAAAGTTAACCTTACTTAAAAATATATTTTATATAATAAATAAAATGCATAAATGAATGTCATAATAGTATGAGCGAGCTATGAATTGTGTATAGGT
Organism: Tachinus rufipes; assembly: GCA_963932245.1. NCBI lineage: Eukaryota > Metazoa > Arthropoda > Insecta > Coleoptera > Staphylinidae > Tachinus > Tachinus rufipes. The sequence continues at coordinate 81,401,963 of OZ010743.1, read as the reverse complement.
GTGGCTAAAAAGAACATATTGTTAGCTTTTCTTTAGAAGATAAAGAAGTCTTAATTTTAATTATAATACTATAAATAAATAAATAAATATAAATATCCTATGCCTGTATTTTAACATGATTCGTGTAATGTCCACAACCATTAGTGGGCATGTCACAAGACTCACAAGCCATGATCCAAGTATCAGTTATTCCTTTTCTTTTGTAAATCTTTATTCAACAACTACAATAACAAAGACTGGGTGTCTATTGTCTATCAGCACTTTCGCACAAGATATAAATAAATCGACAAAGCGGGGAACTCCCTTTCATTACGCCGCAGCAAATACATACACCGGCGAGGTGCCCGCTAATTTTGAATCTGAACATTACGATTTTAACACAGAATTTAAATAAATAAAATATTATATGTCAAACGACGACTGGTCAACATTTTTAACCTTTTCATCTCAGGAAATTGCTATCTCATCTTAGTCAATATTGAATTAAAAATATTATCAGCATTTTCGGATGACTGCACTAGATCCACACTCGTTTCTGTTTTGTATGTGAAATTTAAATAAATAATAATAATAAAATAATGCATGCAAGTTTTTTTTTTAAATATTATAATCAACATACATACAATTTTAATAATAGATATACATATAAAATATTACATGTAGTACATATTGCAATAATAAACTTAAATATCAATTATATAAAACATATTAATGTAGGCCTCATGCTGATGTAAAAACTCTAAATGTGTGTTTTCAATAACAAACAAAGAAACGTTAATGTTCTCTATTATAAACATATTATTCTGACTTCTGTTACTTATTTTATGATCCTATATGTTTGTATAAGGAATAATCGATTGGGACCACAATGCAAATAATTTTCCGTATATGTAAAAAGTAGATCGCATGCTATATCCGTATATACGTACGAAAAACTATTTCCCCATTTATACGTTTTAGACGTTTCCTAACCCAGCACACAGATTCCACATTGTGTTTCCTGGCATAGCAGTAACAAATCTTGCTTGCTAGCAATATGAGCTGTCATTTTAACAAATCTTGATTTCTAACAATATGAACTGGAACTTTAACGAAATATATTTTTGTATATTTTATCTAGAGAATTGTCAAATTTGCCACGTTTTCTGATATAATATCCGTTTATATTGTTAACAAACAAGATTTGTTAAAATGACAGTTTATATTGTTAGCAAACAAGATTGCTAAAATGACACTTCACATTGTTAGTTAGCAATATGTATCTTGTTTACTTCTAGCAATGTTCATAGAGAATAGCCCCGATTGTCATCCAAAGAAATATTTACTCATTGTACAAGGCTTGCTAGGAATTCTAATATTATTGACAGTTTAGATGGACCAATCAAAAAAATTATATTTTTTTATATTCATTATTTCTCAAAAATTATAATCAGAAACTATTCAAGTCAATGTCAAACCTATGTTGTTTTGTCATATTAAGCAAATATTAAATATAATATTTTAAAATTTAAAAAAAAAACATACAATCACTATGTGGTTCAAGCAATGTTTTGACTGTTAAAAATTTCAATTTTTGGGCTTGGTTCATTTCACTGAACCAGTAAATTATTACTTAATAATTATCTATAACTTACCTGAAGTAATATTATATTGGTTGTTGTGCCATCAAACTAGAAGAACCATTATTAAAGAATTTTACCATATTTAAATCCATTTTATATTTTCCTAGATGCTGCATATGCCAATCAAAGTTGAATGTTAACACTAGTAATAGATAGGAAATAAAATATTTTCTTAATTAAAATTTTTTTTTATTAAAATCAATATGTGATGAATGTATATAATTTTCGTTTCGAAACTTCAAATAAACTCTCAATAACAATAAACTACAAAAAAAGATGGATTACAATAAGAATAAATTATGTTGTATATTTACAATGAATGGATAGATGGAACAACATTCTTTTTCATCTTCCTCCTCGGTTACAAATATCATGTACCGCATAAGTATAGTAATAAATGTGTTACTTACTCTTCTTTCAATAAAATATCTATAAATCTCTAACAATATACAAAATAACTATTTGAACTTGTAAACAGGTTTCGTTATTATTTTTTAATGAAAGTCAACAGCCTTGGATTGTGTAATGCCACGTTTCCGTAAAGTTTCATCCATTCGTAACTGTTCCTGCTGTAAGTGCATTCTAACTGCGCCAAGTTGAGTTAAAATACTTCTACCGTGACCATCTGAATGATCCCCATGATTTATTATATTCTTTTGTACTGCCGGTATCTATAATCGATCATTTTACTTTGATTTCAATTTGTTCAAACACAATGTAACACAATAGAGAAAACTTGGATAGACATTTAAAGGTTAATTATCACTTTGGCTTCAAAAAACAACACTGAACAATGCAGGTCACACTAAATAAATGCTTTCAATAAAATAATTTTGGAAATGGAGTATATATTAGTAGATTTAATTGGTACTGTAATTGACATAATTTTTATAAAGACAATTAGGAGCTCAAAATTCATGTATAACGTTAACATTCAGATATATTTTGTGTCACCATCGACTATATCATATTTGCCTACTTATTTTACCTGTGCACACCAAAACATTTATGAGATTGTGATTTATGAATGTGATATTTAGTTTTCAATAATAAATATTTATGTACATTATTGATTATACTCAATGACAATTTATTACTCATTTTCCAGACTTTTGATTCTTTTAAATAAGACACTAATTCAATACAATTGTTACAATTTTGAAAAATCCATAATTGATTTTTTAAAATAACTATATTTTCTAATTGGAAAAATATCACAATTATTTGATATATTTATTAATTGATAATATTATCATTTCGAACATAATTATATTTCTCAAATGTTGTGTATGCCAATAAAGTGGAAGCAGTTTTAAAACAATTTTCTAACAATATATAATCCATTTTATTTTAGTTAATAGAAAAAATTATAATAGTTTCACATTTAAATTGTCCTTTTTTATCACTATTCTGTTAACATTCATAGAAATAGGCTTAGGCTTCATGGAAGACTTATGTCAAACTGCTTAATATAATATTAAAATTTTATAAATTGTATTTGACAGTTAATACAATTGCACAGAAAAAAATATGAATCTATTGTTTGAGAATTAATGATTGAAAGCATATAAATTGTGTAGAAAAAGCAGAGTTTGTGCTTTGTTCAGTAGAAATAAGTGGTGTTAAGAATGGAAGAAAGTTAGTAAGGAAGAGTATAAGAGCTGTAACCGTAGGCTGATCTTACCTGCCACTTATCCTCTAATTTACGCACAGCATCCGAACTGTGCCTAGTTGAATTAACTGCTATGGAATTTTTAAGTTCCCTAGCGACAGGTGAATGCGCTTTCAATACAGGAATTGGCAGGGAATCATCAAACCTACTCGAACTGCTCCTCCTTTGCAATTTGGGGCTCCGCCTTATCAAACTCAGATCTTGCTGTGTTGCGCTGTGCCGTCGCTGCACTCTACTCAAGCTATCGTTGATAGTTAAAGCCTCTAATCTATTTAAAGCTTCCTGCTGCTTTAACGAATCTATTCTACTTAACGAATCGTAACGACTGAAAGAGTTTTGTCTACCGTAATTATAACTATTGTAATTTTCCGTTGGGACATTTAAAGAGTCCATACGGTTGCGTAGGAATGTGTCGTAACGTGAGTTATACCTGCTTGTGGGATCCGCGAACATCGACGTCGACGGGATGTTGAAGGAGTACGGATTACGGCGGGAAACTGGCGGGGAATAATGGGACAACTTTGAGGCCACAGTGGTGCTTCGTAAATTGGAAACGCTACTCTCTGAATCTGTGTGTTTCCTATATCCGCGACTCTGCATCTCTTGCTTCCTTGTTGCATAGTCATCACTATTTCTTCTATACTGTAAATTCAAACAAAGATATATTACTCAGATGCTTAACAAATAAATTGAAGATGATAATTATAAATTAACAAAGAGGCCATGATCCACGAACAATGTTAAGTTCAAAACACACAGTTTTCAAACATGTCACATTTTTTTAATTTGTTTATTTAATAGGTCATAAAGCTGCATAAAGGTATCAAATAAGTTTTCATTTCATTTCAAAAAAAGATATTTTTACTCATTTAAAAACGCAAATCACGAATTTTTGATTAAATTTATATAGCTTCAATTATCATCAAGCCGTTAACTTGATTTTCTGTGAGTTGGCTCTTGAGAATCATCTTCAGTTCCGGTATAAAATTTTTCCAAAAATTTGTGAAGTCATTATAGAAAGTTGCATTAGGCAAGTCTAATGACTTTATACCACTTATTAACTTATATGTTAGCTTCATGAAAGTATTTATTAAAGAGTTTAAAGTACTGGTAAACCTGATTCAAAATTGAATGAAGAATACTGTATCATAGTAGAACTACAAAAACAATTCTAAAGTTTGTTATGCATTTTTACTTGTTTTTGAAGTGACATTTTGAGACATCCTGTATTCATTTATTTTGTATTTCAAATTGAGCCACAAGAAGTAAGAGGTTGATTAGAAGATTATTATGTAGTTTGAAAAACGTAAAAAGTTAAGAAAAACTTTTGATAAAGAACATAAGAAAATTAACTAACCTTGCCAAATATTCAGTCAAAAGTCAAAGATATAAAGAAACTTAGCTAAATTTATATAAAGGTTTGTTACAAACTTCAAAATATGAACTTATGGGTCTATTCTGAACATATTTTAACATCGATGTTAGCCAACATCGCTGTAAAAATCACTTTTTAACCAATCAGGTATCGAGTTTTTTAAATATTACCTAGCAACGTTCAAAATGTTAATTAACATCGCTGTAAAAAATGTTCAGAATACGGCTATTAGTTAGCATTTGTTTTAATTTATAATAATTCATTTTTGTTATAATTTAGTAATGACACATAGTATAGTAAATTGTAAATAACACTTATTTAGTTTATTTATAACTGTGATATGCATATAAATAAATCTCCGAAGAAACCACGGCATTATATTATAACACCCTGGTTGTTATATATTCCGTATATAATTAACATTAATATTTTTTAATAACACCTTCAATATATTAACAAACCGTTAACAATTAACGCATTTTAGTTTTTAATTAGTGGTACAATTAAATGTAGTATCAATTATGTCTTTAATATCTAAAACGTCTTCCCACCAGTGTTGATAGTTTTTTTTTGCGATTCCCCATTAATATATATATATATATTCAATAACCTCTTAATACCGTTAGGTGTGAAGGTGTCGGGCACACCGAGCCACAGATAAGACATGTGTATGTATTGATGCCTATATGAGGTAACGGACCCATATTACGCACGGCATCACTTTGCGTTCACCCATCCAAGTTGTGACCAGAGCGGCCGTTGCTTAACTTTCGTTAGCGCTGGTATTCGTACGTGCCCTCTCTGCCGTACTGCTGACAATTAACAACACAATCAAAATAATTTAAAAAAATTATCTAACCTGTTCTCTTCTATTTCGTCTTTGTTCATCCCTGAGTTGTTCTTCTTGCATACGTAGAAGTTGTTGTTCGAGCCTTCTATTTTCTAATTCCTGTTCTCTTCTTTCTTGCTCTTCCCTCATTTGTTGAATCCTTCTTTTCTCTTCGATCTGTAAACGCAATTCATTCTGATACATTTCTCTCTTGATGCGTTCCTAGAATATGAAATTAAAGCCATAACAATAAATAAGCTCTACATTATTGTGCATCTACAATTTACTTCCTCACATTGCAAAAATATTGCAAAGCATTATAAATCAAGTGTTAAATGCAAAATAAAACATAATAGCCATAACAAATCAACATAATCGTATATTAAGATACGTTATTCAGTAAGTGCATTTTACAGATCATGAAAATAATACCTACAAGACCAATGTTTGCTAATTTTCAAGACCCGTAGTGTTTACAAGTATTGTATACTAGTTTTTGCTCAATCATATTGTCTGTACATATTTTAACATTGATGTTAGCTTTTAACATCACTTTTTAGCCAATCGAGCACCCAGGTTTTCAAATATTACCTAGCAACGTTCAAAATGTTAATTAACATTGCTGTAAAAGTGTCCAGAATAGAGCAAGACATTTGAATGTAATATTAATCATTTAAAATAATTTACGCCCGATTTCTCCGGGCGGGAACGTCACTTGCGACGTAATTTGACCAAGCTCAGATATATTTGGCAATGCCGCCGATTTTCGCAATGCTGTTTTCTAATTGGCCAAAAAAATGTTCTTCACCTTCACTGACATGAATTTAGTATAAAATATGAATGTCAAAAATTGTTACATTGGGGTTATCTATGTGTCACATAATAATATTTTTAAAGAAAACAATAATTAGAATATTTTGAAACCAATTATACTGCAACTATACTTATGGTGGAATTCATGAAAGCTGATTAACGTTAATCAGCGTTAAATGTGACAACATAACCTCAACATTTGATAAACTGTCAAAATTATTTTTATTAATTCAATATAAATACTTGATATTGACTTTGCGTTAGTATCAAATATTATTTTCCTTTTATTTCTGATAGTTATATATTATGTCAAACTTGTCTTTCTGGTAGCATTACTGTAAATAATTTTGCGGTTGTCACATTTAATCAACCGTTACTTTAACTGGCTTTCATGAATTCCAGCATTAGTAGTAAATAGTTTAATATAATAATAATGATGACAGTCATAGATATATTTTATTTGTGCTCTGATTGACACAAATAAGATTTTGTGATTTTGCTATGATGCAACGGAATAAGCTGAGCTTGCGTCTTAATATCTAGGGCTATGAATTTTTATCTGATAAATAAATTGAAACGTCAGAAATATAATGTCAAGTTTTAATATCATTTTTTTAGTTTATTTTGCAAATAGAAACAACTTAATGTTAACATGTAATTATCTATATTGGTTTTTTCCACTTGTTTAATTTTATCTTTTTTGTCACATTAAGGAATACTTTCTTATATACAACTTTATTTACAATAAAGTCTGCAAGTAAAGTAAAATATGATCGTGCAAAAAAATTACTTTAAATTTAATATTATCAATAAATTATGTAAAATAAAACCAACCAAGCAAAAGTGTAAAATTGTATTAAATAAAGTGTACAAAACATTTGTGAGGAAGCTTACAAAAAAATATATTATAAAATAACTAACCCGTTCCAGATCATCTGCCCTATCAGTATAACTAAATCCATCTAATAAACTTGTTGGTGGAACATAACTATGTTTCAAATCCGACAAAAGTCTTTCTGCAAAATGAAATAATACAATCAAAAAATTATGTATTAATTATTTTGTTTCGTATTTCAATGTTTCGTTTTGTTGTTGCTATTTTTACCTCTAGGGCTTTCGGTTCTTCTATTAGTAAGTATTCCTCGTGGCTTGTCCATTTCGGCTTTCAATAAACTATTATGTGCGGCTGTAATTCTCTGATCTAATCTATGAAGGACAGGACTACGATTATTGTGCATCACACTATTATGGGTATCGATTGTAGAAGGACTAAGATCCTTTTCGGCAGTATTTGTTTTCTGGTTAGTCGGTGTATATTGTATCTACAACAATAGAGATGGCAACCTAACATTCACATTCCATACATTTATTTACATAAATAGAAACAATCAAAATTAAAATTAAAGAAGAAGTATTAATTGGAAATTAATATAATATATGGTTTAATTGGTATAGAATATTGATCAACAAATCATTGTTGTAATGACAAAACAATACTAACAACTACATATGTCATAAAAATATATTATAAATAATGATGTTGAGTACTTCAATATGTTATACCAATTTATTTAAATATAGGATTAATAATGCATTTGCAAATTAAAAATACAGCGATAGGGACAGGCAATTAGCATACCAACTGTTATTATGGTGCAAATTAATAAAATTATTCAAGACTGCAAGGGAAACTCAATAATATTGTATCAGTTTGTATTATTGTATTTAAATTATAAGAATTTTGTACAATCTATCTATTTATAATGCATTAAAATAAGTATTAGACTGAAGTGGATTTTACCATATCATATTTCATGTGTTCATAAAACAAGTTATCAATCATTTTTTATAGTGGATTCTGGATTGATATATCATATTTCACATTAGTGTTCGCATAATAAAAAAGTAAAACACATGAAAACTTATTTTTATGAATTTTTTATATTCTGTATAAACTTCTGATGTAAAATTTGCTAATTTAGTTTTATATATGTGCATATTTACAATTATAAAGACAAAAGTGGTGGAATGAAATGAACTTTAAAATGCACAAATAACCATCAATTATATTGTAGATTGAATAACTAAAAACATGTTTAAGTTTTTCTGTATAATCGACGCATTTTATGCGTTAATTATAAAGAAAAACATGTTCCTAAATTTTCAATCTACAATAAAATGATCATTTGTGCAATTTACAAGATTTATCTATAATTATATACAGGGTATTATACAAAAAACATACGAATACCTTTGTTATTTTTAAACCAATTGATTCAAAAACTATTTAATAATTTTTTGAGTACTCTACATCAGGGATGGCCAACAGGTCGACCGCGATCGACCGGTCGATCACAAAGCAATTTTTGGTCAAACATTACTGACAAGAGACAAAATTAAAAAAAGCGAAAAAATTAAATTAAATAATTTGTATAATTTTATTTTTTGATTTCTCACATTTTTTATAAAATTTAAAAAAAAAATCTAAGAGGCCAAACAAAGAGTTTTTTAGCATTTTGGAATTAAAATTTTTGTTTTCTTTTGGCACGGTCTACAAAGTTACCTGGCGTTTGTCCGCCAATTAATCTACACCCTGTGTGTTAGCAAATGTAAACCATTTTCTGACAGGGAATTTATAAAAAAAACTTTTTTGGAAATGTCAAATTCAAATTACTTTTCAATTAATAAATATTATTAATGAAATATCATGTTAGATTAAATCTCCTCCCCCATTATCACTCATTAGTACACCAGCCGTATGTTTGAAGTGTTAAATCTCAAGACTTTAGTAGGTAGATCGCGACACATTTTCAAGAATTATATATAAATAAGTTGGCCACTCCTGCTCTACGGGTATATACATTTGATTCTTATCAGTGTGCAACCCCAAAAAAGATCTTTATGCAAAAAGTTACCTTAAATAAAAAATATTATTAGAATGCTATAAATTTGACAAAATGAAAAACATACGTACAAAACGTCATTTTAAAAGTTTTCTAAATAAAAAAAAAAATTATATACAGGGTGTAGTCGACAAAGTTACCTGCCGTTTGTCCGCCAATTAATCTACACCCTGTATAATATGTAACTAACAACCTTTCTACTGGTATACTTTGTTTTAATTAAATTCAGTTACTTCCAAAATAATAAATTTTTCAAAAATTCCCACATAACGTAATCCATTGCATTTCTACCAATTTAATTAATTCCACCACTATGCTAACTTGTTTCAAATTTCCTCCTTTCTCTTCATGATATACACATATGTTTCTAATGTAATGGTTAATAATTGTTTTTCTTCAGCAACATCATGTACATAACCTAACTAGCATAAAATTTTGTCAAAATAAGTATTAGCCAAAGTTTTCAATGACGGTAATTAAAGTTGTGCTAAAGCCATAAACTTAATACTTCGCATTGAAAGAATTTCTTAATTTATCAAAACAAGCCTAAAAATTTTGTTATTATTATGTATTTTTATTTTCAGCAAACTCTAAAATTGAAAACTAAAACAAATTGAAAAGTTATTTCAAGTTTATTTTTTAAATCTCAAGCTTATTATAAAATTTGTAAATCTATAATATAATTGAATTAATTTTTTTCTTTATTTTGCGTTTTTACAGCTATATTACATCTCCCCAGAAGTCTTACGACTGGTTAGAAGAGGGTTGATAGGACTAACGGCTTATTAGGTGACTTCCAAATCACCCTAGTGGATAAAGTTATTATTTAATCATATTTTGGAGATCAAACACCAGACTATTTGATCTGACAGATCTAATAAATTAATTTATTAATTATCTAAATTTCTTTTTGATAACAATAAAACACTCATTCCTTTCATTAAAAAAAAAATTGTATTATATAATAAAATAAAGCTGTTAGTGAAGCAATATAATAAAAATTGAATTGGTTTGTTTTTCAATGTTATACCAGTTGGCATAGATCCCATTCAAATAAATTTATGTATGATCAAAAAAGAAACAGACTTTTGGCAACCATATAATCTTTCTTGTAATATTGATTTTATTTTATTGCATGTATTCATAATATTACTTTCTCAATAATGATTCAAAGTTTAATACAGACATTAGTTCCCATGTTCATGATAAAGCTATCGTTGATAATATAAATATTTAATAATCTTCATGTGTATTATGATACAATAGTACTTAATAATTTATGAGTTTTTTTTACATTGTATGATTTAATAATTCATTTTCAGTAACCATTAATTCTTAGGGCGTAGAGATTGAGATCTTTATTAGTTGTAAGCACACCACCTGTGGCTACCCAAAATGCAGTGTTTACATTATAAAAGCATGCTATATGTGCTCACACCAACCCTATTAATATATACACACCCAAATTACACTTACCAATTGATTATCGATATTTTGTATGTCAGTTTGCACCGACTTATGATAACCGGGAGATAATTTTACTTTAAACTTACTAGACGTGCTTTTAATACGTTCGTTCCTCTGTAAATGCAAGATACGTGAATAGGTGAGAGTACGAGCAAAATGTGGTTGATTATTCATGTCATGAAAAATTTAAAATTATTTTAAATGCAACACTTACATTATTTATATGATCTTTGTAGTCTGTTTGGCATTGCTTGAAGAGCAAACGTTTCCGTTGTTCGTATTCCCCTAGTCCCAGGTAAGGAGCCGCATTCACTCTCAACTGTGGGTTGTTTGGACTGTATTCGCCGTAGCGCAACATTGCACGACCACTATTATAGTCATCCTATAAAATGGTAATTTCATCACTATATATAGAACCACCTACTATTAATTAGATGTTTTATAAAATCAAGTCTGTAATGTTATAAATTGTGTGGGAGAGAGCTAAGCAAATTTATGATTATATCAGGGCAAGGTCAAGGTTCACAAAATCTTTATTTGGGTTAATGGGTATGTGTAACAGCATTCTCTCAATAGGGGAGGAAGTTACTTGATGCCAAAAATGTCAAGTTTATACTGTTTATTACATGTATAAATAATCTTCTAAAATAATGATGGATTATTAAATTAATATATTTATTTAAATTACCAGTGTCAATATATTATAGCCATACATTTTAAAATTAAAAACCTAGATATATAAGTAATAGCATCGTTAGTTTTGTAATCAATACAGTAAACTGTGTTAAAGTGAAAACTATGTAGTTACCTAGACAACAGTTTTATATACAACTTAAAACTTATACTTTATAGTTTAAAAAAGTACATTTTTTATTATTAAATCAATTATTAAAAAAAAAAACAATTCATTTGTCTTTTAAATTACCAATGCTCCTAATCTTTAAAATTATTTAAAAAAATTTATCTTAGATAAAATTATAAATAAACACAAAATAATATAATTTTTATTATTAACCTACTTTTAGTATCCTAGTATTAATTCCATGTGTTTATACAGATTCATATAATTACAATATTCAAATGCTATACTTTTATTTTGTTACTCTTATAGTACTTGTAGAGTAGTAACTATATGACTATTGATTTTGTAGTTTATTGATCTATCTTATCTATCATAAACATTTTTGATGTGGGGTTATATGATTTATTATATTACTTTGTTAATTTAAAAAAAAAAATATTACATTTGTTATTTGAAGTTATGTCCTTTGTTTTGTGTTTATAATTTCTCTTGAATGAAGCACAAACTTTTACAAAGAATAAGATTTTCTAAGAAAGCACAAATAAAAAAATTTCCCATTTATATATATATTACATACAGTGCTTCCCCAGATGGTACCTCTCGATTATTTTTTTCCGAGTTTTTGAAGGAAATTCTTTATATGAGTTTTGCTTATTCTGAAAAGTCTTTAGCCATAACCACAATGCAACTTATTCTTTGGATAATTTTGAAGAAAAAAGTTTCTTATAATTATTTCCTAAAAATGCAATGCTGAGAAGTTACAAACGATCAAAAAATGTAAAAAACTCAAAAACCTCATTTTTTTGAAATTTTGATTGTTTATTACTCAAAAATAGCTCACTGAAAAAATCATTCACATTATCAGGATTCATGTAGAGGAAGGCATTTTCACTGGTTTGAGCAAAAACAAATTTTCTCTCTGTACACTTGACTCATACATACATAGCCATATATATACAAAGTGTTCAAAAACTTTTAGAATAAGCAAGCTTTATCTCTAAAAATGTAAGATAAGAATGCAGTACCACATACATAAGGGACACACTGTACAATAAAGGTCAAGCATATACATTACTTATGCCTGGTTGTACCCACTCAACTTAAGCTGTACTAAAGGTTAAGCTCTCCTTAAAACGTTGAATAAACACAAAACTTCATCTCACATGTGTCAAGTCGATCTTACAATTTTTATTATTTGAACTCTACTTTGTAATGTAAATAAATTATTCTAAAATTATAATATAAGTGTAATCAACTTTGATAGGTAGAAAAATTTTAGAGTAAATAATTAAATTACAAATTAATCAAAATGTATTTTAAGACTTTTCAGATACCACTGCCTGTGCCTACATTAATTATCAATTAAGTAAATCTAAAACTTAAGTGAATCTTATTGTAAGACCGTTTTAGCTAAGATGCACCACATAGAATAATAAATGTTGTATTTTAATAACAGTATTTAATATAAATCTACTTTCATCTATGTTATTAAACTTACAAGCAATGTCTTGATTATCAAAAGTTTCAATGTTAAATCAATTTTTGATTTATAAATAAATAACAAGAGTAATAATGACTATAGTATAATGTATTTATATTTATATACAGCATATCCACAGATTATCTGTGCGATGGGTAGGTATAATGACCCAATCAATGGTTGTAAATAATTAATTGCTTAAAAGTTATTTTTAATATTCGTATTGTATCATTAGACCGTTATCAATAAAATTGTTTTCTAATTTGTAAATGAATATGTTGTTATTAATATAAATATTTATTTGCACAAACAGAAAATTTTATTTTAATAAAAATGTTAACTGAAAATTTACCTTATTAATTAAGGGGGCAAGAACATTATCCACTTAAAAAAAATGATTTCTTTTAATTACATAAATCATTAATATAACTATATAACTATTAAAATTATGCTAAAAAAATTTCAAAGCAAAATTCGAATTCTATAGCTTGCTAAAGGTATGAAACGGAACGCGTGCTAGTTTATAAACTGCAAGGTCAGCGTTGCCAACTGGAAAGAATTTTCAATTTACGGGACGCATAACTCGGCGAATTATCGGCGAATTATCGGCCAATTTTCAAAAATCAAAGTTCTAATAGTTTATCATTAAATTCTCTTCTATATGAACCAAAAGTTAAAAAAAAGTTAAAATTTTAAATATTTTGAGCTAAAATTAGGTTCATATAGAAACTAAATATGAAAATAATATGTATAATTTTTTTAATTTTTTGATCAAATTTGAGGCTTGCATATATCCCGTAAAAAGTGAAACCTAATTACTTTGAAATTTCAGTCAAATATACTTGAAAAAATTCTAAAATGTAGTTTCAAATATGAATAAAACCACCTCTTATTTTGAATTAATTTGAATTAGTTTCCCGTTTAAATTTTTTTTACAAAAAAAGCATAAAAATTAGACTTCTAATGTGCTTGCCCCCCTTAATCCGATCCTGATATTGAAATGAATGAGAACCTAGTTAGAAAAACCATTTGGAAATCATACAAACCGCATAGTGCTGCCACAGACAGCCAACTTATATCTGCTTTTCAATATAATTAATAATAATAGTATAATTATATTTTATTGTTGTTCTAAGTTACTTTTCATCTATCAATTACTAGTCTCCAAATTAAGTGACTGTAAATTTGTTAAGAAAAGTTGATTTTTTTATATTGTAATATGAGATCAAACACTTAATGTAAATCTCGTTTAATCCACAAGTACATAACATGGTCAAATTATTGTGTAACTATAAAATTGAGCTTCAATGAAGATTTTTTTGGGTAAATTTCATCAAGAGTTATTAACATTATGATCAAACACAAAAATTTGTTCTTCAGAGCAATGTGTATTCTCACACACAATTATTATGTTGTGACAGATGTGTTCAGCTCACAATGCTTAACTACGTAAACAAAACATATTAAGTCTATTCCAATTTCCAACACACATTTTGAACAATTTGCAAACCGTTCAAATTAAAAACACAAATTACTATGCAATAAAGATTATATTTTAACTTTATTCAAAATCATATGTGAACAGACCTACTATCTTCTTTGCTATGCTGCTTTTAAAATGCACAATAGATATGATTTTTTGAAAATAGTGAATGTTAAAACCAGACATTAAAAATAATTTTGTATATAATTAAACTAATAATAATAATGTGCTTGCAAGTACATATTGAAAAGCAGCTGTGAAGTGGTAGCACAAGCGTAAGCTCTAAAAAATAGACCCTTGTAAAAAGCAAAATACATATATATATATATATATAAAGGGTGTTTCAAAATTGCCCAGCAATCTTCTAAGAACTTGTTATTTGGGTAAAAATAAGAAGAAAAGTTTATATTAACATGTGCCTCAAAATGTATGTTAAATGTCCGCAATTTTGTTTTAAAAAGTTATTACAAAAAACACCCCAAATGTGATTTGTATAACACACACAAAGTGGATAGTAAAGTAAATAACAAAAAATAAATATATTATTAGTTCAATACAATAAATTTGTTGTAAAACTGTTTCTGCCAATTAAATTAAACTCATGTAGTGTAATCTAAATGCTGGATTAGCATATATTATCGCAAGAAAGCTGGCGCTGGCTCAAGGTCAAAATTGAACAGATGCAAAATATCTTATTCCTATTCATTCTAAATGCAAAAAAGCTAAATCTAGCTTCACAGGACTGGTACCAGAACTCCCTGCCTAGCGACCATAATAATTGTACTTCATAAAATTTCTCCATAACCAATTACTAACAATAACGACTAACCCCAAACCTAGCAAACGGTATAAATAATATTGTATTATGATGGCTTGTTCTGGATTGATTTATTCCAAACGTAAAACTACCTCTCATTTAGATGCGTGCAAAGACTAATTCGGAACGAGTCATCAAAAATACTACTAACGTGTAGTTTCATTAGATGCTAAAACTAAACCTAATAAATACAAAGTTCAGTCTAACGTGGATAGTGAAGCAAGACACTAATCAACAAACTGCCCACAAAGTCAAACATGGCTTATAATACCATAAAATTGGAAGTACAAAACCTGGTCTGTTCCACAAACCACATTAATCAACCAAACATTGATATAATTTATGGTTTGAAAATTAATTTATTTAATATTTGTAATCTGAAAAAGAATTTAAATGACTCCGCCCCTTCTAAATACAAATACTCTACTAACCTTGGTTTGTGCCTACATCCACAAAACATGCATATTCTATACTTACAACTAACAAAGTTTAGGGTACTAGTTATAATATAATAGCATATTTCTTAACCTAAATCTTCCTGATAAGACCATTTTTGTAATAGTATCGCTGCCCAAATAAGGCAACTCCAAAACTTTTGATGACATTTCTGACAGTTTTGTATGAGCTTCTTGAAGACAATTACAGAAAAGCTGAAATTATTTTGTTAGAAAACTCATCTATCATTAATTTAAGATAAACATAGCAAAAATAAAACAATTTCTTAATGATTTTTATTTTAATTCTCATTAATTACATTCCAAGGATCAACATAATTGAACTAAAACAAAAGAACTTGTACTCAGTTAAGACAAAACAGGCTGTTAAATAAAGCAAGGAACATTTAACAAAATTCATCAGTAATCGTTCCAATCAAACTAATCAGGATTATAAAAAAAACTTATAAACATTACAATAATCTAATACAAACTGAAAAAAGATAGAATTAATAGAAACAAATCCAATCAAATTTTTCAGCAACAACAAAAACTTCTATAAAACAATAAATTCATTGGAAGGTAGGTTAAAAATGTTAAAAATAATTTAGATAATAATCTATTATTCTAAATCCTCCTATTCTTGTACCTACAATACCAATTAGTGGTAAAATAATAGATACAATTCACTTTAACAAGTTGCAAAAGATATGTTCTTAAATTAAATACTAGAAAGGCATCAGGTATAGATGAAATTCCATCAATCATTCTTAAAACATTTGCAAATGAATTCGCTACCATTCTGACTAAAATACTTGCTTCATCATATAAAAAAACATTCCCAAATAGTTAGAAAATTTGCAAAAGTCTACACCTAAAAAGAGAGACATGTCATTTCATTTCATTGTCAAGTTCTTAGAACAAAATAACTTTATCTCAGATACTCAATATGAATTTCAAAACATTCAACAGATCTTCAATCCCTCGAAAGTCAAAATCCTAGGTACCAGCCAAATCAAACTAAACAACAAATCTATATCTAAATCTTCTTCCATTTGGTTTTTAGTACTAGTTATAATTGCACATAAAATCTTCTCTGGAACAACAATGTTGTTGATATAGCTTTGAAAGTATCTAGAAAACTAGGATTCCTTAATAGATGTAAATAATTTTTTATTTCTTCACAACTTTTGCAGATAAAATTTATATACAAGCTTATATTGAATATTGTTCTCAAATATGGGAAACTAACTAACTATTAGTCAGAAATACAACACCCTCTAAACAAATATTTACTCATAGTACAAAGCTAGGCTAAGAATTCTAACAATTATTTACTGGCAGTTCCAAGATATAGGACAAAATCTTTAAAAAAAGATTTAATTAACCGGACTAGCAACAAATAAAATAAGCTTCTCAAATCATTATTGTCAAAACTAATTAAATATAATCCGCAACTATTCTGATCATAGACTATTTAATTCTTAACTTCAATGTCATAGTTTTAACAAGTGTGTTTTCATTCGTTGAAAATTAAAGGTACTTTTATGTTGTAGTGACATATTAAGTAAATCCTAAATAATACGTTTTAAAAATATTGCTTAAAAAATAAGTTTGAAGATAAATCTGCCTTTGTTTCAATCATTCTATACACTACAAAAGATCTTCGGGCAGCTTAATAACAGATTCTTGTACTATGAATGTAATAATTTCAACATAATATATTATGTATATTTTTAATAATTCATTTTATATTTCGTAAAATAAAGTAAATATGTGGTCATAATTAATTCAAATTTATAATAATTACTTAAATAAAAAACAATAAAGCATTTCTTTTTTGAAAATAATACATTTCTATTATTCTTCACACTAATTAGTATTCAAAGCAATAAATAATTCACAAAAGCTGCTGACCCCACTCACGAAAGCAAATCTATATGTAAATAAATAAAGCAAACTAAAAGTTGTAACTAAACCTAACCACTACCTATAACATTGAAAATGTAGCTAATCTATTTGACCATCTAAAAGTAGAGCTATTAATTACACAAATATATTTAAATCTACATACATAAATTATTATTTGATCTTAATCGAATGATTTATAATAAATGATATACTTTGGCATCAGTAAATTCCTTCAATTAATTTAACTGTAAAAATAAATTAGATACTGATTAAATATTAATAAAATTAATTTTAATTACAATCTATTAATAGATTTAATTTGAATACAAGTTTTTAAGTAAAACTTTCCAGCAAGTTATTAATTGAATGTATATAATGGTTTGAGGAAAATTTAGGAATTAGATGTATAAAATAAATAAATACAAATAAATGGACATGCTTACCGATCTAAACAAGGGATTATTGGAATATTTGTCAATGAAAGCCTGCCTTTCACTGCCTACACTCTCCTCGTTAGCCAAGCAACTTAAATCAAGCTTTTCGACTAAAGGAGCATTCTAAAATTAAGAAACGAATACAAACAAACGCTTTCTGATAAAACATCACTACGAGGCTCGAAGCTAAAAAATCTACTCGGTTATGAATTGTACAATAAATAGTTGAATTTACCTGATTTTTAGGCGATCCAACCGGCGTTAGAACACAATTAAAAATAGGCACGTTCTCCTTATCTTCATATCCCTCGATTGCTTCATCTTTCTTGCATTCTTCACCACCATCTTTCACAGACTGCGAAAAAAGAAAATAATTTTGTTGGAATTAGCACAATGGTGAATACCACACACACACACACTGTCTGGTCTTACATAGTGGAGACATGAGTTGGGATAACAAACACTTGCTTTTAATTAGTTGGTGATTTAATTATGAGATGGGATACAGGGAGAGAGCAAGCACAGAGTTGTGAAACTTAAGGGTGAAATAACACATCTCATCCCTCTAAAGATAGTAGTGAGCTTTTGCAGAGATAATCAATAATAGCAAGGTCAGAATGGTTGGCACTCCTACAGCTTAAAAAATGACTAACATTCCACTAAATGGATCATAACAATTTATAGAAATGTACTGGGGGTAATATTCATATGGAATTGTTAATGTATTTTTATTAACAATAAATGTGAGAGAATGTAAGTGTTTTTTGTTTGTTTCATGTTAACATGCTTAGTTGTGTTGTCTGTATAGTTTTTTATTCTGTTGGATTGTCTGTACACATTTAAAGCTTTTAAATTTATTACTAAGAATTGATTTTACCCCCTCTGTTTGATCATAGTAACAAATTTTAATTATGTTGTTACTTTTTAGACCCTTTTCTTATAATTAATTAAATTATAAATAGCTTATTACATTTACTTTTTAAATTTAATATACTTAATAATTATTATCTCATTTTATACAAATATAATTTAAACATAAATTCTTTGTATTATTATCCAATTCAAAAGCCCATTGGCATATTAATAGTTAATTAAAAAAAAAAAAATGTTTTAACTGCACATTAATGTAAAAAATAAATAAAAAAGAATATGTAATGTTTAAAATTCGTTTATCGTAGTAATCATCGCGCACTTAACAATGTTTTTACTTTGCGATTTTCTATTACTATAGTATTTTGAGAATGATCATGAAATATTATTATATTTACATTTTATGCGTATTATTTTTTTATATTGTTTATTTTTTATGTATGTGTACCACGTATTTTGAAACGTACATATCGTTAGCTTAACATGTAAATGTTATGTTTTTCAGAAGCCAGTTGAAAACTGTATAATGCTGGCCATACACGTAACTGCATAATTGACAATTAAACTTGCAGAACCGTTTGTTCAATTAAAATTGAGCGTGTGTATAATGTGTTTGATTAAAATAAATGACTTGCACAAATTTAATTGTCAATTATGCAGTTACGTGTATGGCCAGCATAACACTTTAATAACAAAATGAACTTAATACGTAAAACTGGCTTACTGGCCGGAGATATTATAAATACGTTTATATTAATTTTATACATGGTGGCGCAATGTTAAGTGGCCATTTGAATTATTATTATTCTTCCGAGATCGATTCTCCTACTCTGCCGTAAACTATTTGTCAATTTGTTCCAGCGGTATTTGCCTTGAGGCATTTCACCACTCGCACTAAGAAGGACCTTCTGGTTGCTTGAACCATGTTGGTTAAAATCAATAGGTTATAAAAACTTTTTCTTTGTATTTATTTAAACTAAAAAAATAGCATGAAGCGTCCATACTTAATATACAAAATGACAATAGAGAAAGATATCATCTTTGATACTATGACTATTAAATACGCTATTGATTATTTCGAGTGAAAAACAAGTTATTAATTTGGCCAAACAGCGGTCTTCAAACATGATCTTTCTTTCAATATGACGTAGTAGAAAGCGTTAACATGTATTTGCCGCGAGCGCTTTCACTTAAAGACTGTCTTTGCTGTCAAACTTCAAAATTAGTGAAATTTGATGATGCACATTCTTACATGAAATCGTCGAATCAGTTTGTCATTCATGAGTCAAAACAAAAGCATCGTTTCGGAAAATCCGCACAGCAAATATTTGAAAATACAATAGAAAAATCAAGAAAGATCCGCTGTTAATCCTCCAAAACTATAATACTTTGCAGCTGCCTTATGTAAATGCTAAAGTGATTCCTGCCTTTAACATTTAGTCCAAATAAGCTAATCCAAACTGTGCAACACGTGTCAGAATCGAACGCGACAATCATTATTCGCAAAGTGCTGGTAATTAGCAATTGTAAATCAAGCGTTACTATACTTTTAAGAAAGAAAACAGTAACGTTCATAGTCACATCACTCTAAACATCAAGATTGTTTATTGGGGGTTTGTTTTGTTAAATTCACGTACTTCAGCTCAACTCCGCAATACCTTACAACAAACCGCCAAAAAGTCAGTCACTTCTCTAAATAGTTCAAATATTCCATTCGCGAGTCATTGCGGGGTTCTTTACTAAATTGCAAAACTGCCATACAATAATACTTACAGTCAAGCCATAGACGGACAATTATTGCTTTTAGATTGCCATAAAACCCTTTCCAAAAAAAGCGTAATCAAATACTTTTGAAGTTTCCTGGGCAATTAATTTCCCGTTTTGGCAATATCTATCAAATCCCTACTTTTTAAAAAAGTGTATTCAAGACAACAACATTAAAAACCTAAACAAAATTCTAATAAAAAAGTTCATATAAACATTAAACATGGGTCACAACGACTTTGTTTTCAAAATACATATTAATTCATTTGTTCGAACCTATCAACAACTTGACAGTTGCTAAAAGCTTGTCAAAATAGTAGTTATTTTTAGTTGATTGATAGTGTAAGTAATAGATTTATGCAATTGCCGTTTGTATAAAATGGTCGATTTAACCAACAACAAAATGGCAAACATGCAGTTTCTGTAGGCTCGCGCTCCAAAAAATGTCCTGTGCAAAACACACATTTTAATTATTAATATCCACGTAAGGCTTTGTGATTATTTCCCTGACAGTAGTAGTATTCAAGTTTTGTTTCTATTGTAAGATTTTTTGTTATTAAATTAAAAAATTTAACTGTATTTTGAACCTTTTTATATTAGAATTGGACATTGGTCAATGAACCACCCCTTTAAGTATGTCCACGTATTTTTTAATTAAAAATGAAAGTTAGTAGTGTGTTTTTAGCAAAATGATTAACAAACGCTTACTTATCCTTATTAGATTTACTTGTTATGTCGTAACTCAAAGCTTATATCCTTGCTTTAACAATTCTCCAATTTAACAGATTTAATTACTAACCTAGAATTTGTAAAATGCATTGTGTGTTTTACCAGGTATAACTGTGGAATAATATTCTGGGTATAGTTTATCCGACACTTTAACCGAAGATTTTAAAAGCAGCCCTTATTGATATTATGTACGCACTTATGCGTCTCATACACAATTGAATTATTTTTTGTTTATTTCCCTTTTTAAGCAACCGTTCGATAAATCCGTAATAAATACATACAAAAAAGGTACACCATCTTTTAATCCACAACCTGAACCTGCCCCAACAATCTCATAGTAAACGAGGTTACGTTAGGTTAACAAGCCGAAGGAACGCTGCCAAAAAAATAAATCATTTATCGTTCAAGCGTGGCTTTATTTGAATATAATTATTCTTATATAAGCTAAATTCAAGTCAATAATATTTATTAACGTTATCGGAGCCATTCCATATAAAAACTTCATTGTAAATCTTGAGATTATACTAATTAAATAATTAATTACTCTTTAATTACATGCAACATTTTTTATCGTTATAATTACATGAGAATGTGATCCTGAAGCTTCCATTTGCCATTTTCAACAGGGTTAAATTATTCATCATTTAAATAGGTCATGCCCTGACCTACTTCTCCCCAGGAATGATCAATTCTAAAGTCAGTATTTTTTTTGTTTAGGCTATTTATAGAGCGATTCTATTATGTGTTAATGAGTGCCCTCCACTAAAAATACTTTTCCAAACCATTTAAAACATCTTCATATTAAAAGCATATTCATGAGATAATTAAAATCGCTGACGATCACTTAAATCCCCAAACAAAGAAAATTTATTATGAATTTTAATTTAATATGTGAATAATGTAATGATATATAATAAGTACTTTGCTTAATCTATAAACTTTTTCTTCACAATGAAGCGGCAGAATATAACAATTAAAAAAAATATTTTTATCTTGCAGTTTAAATTAATAAAAAACGTCTAATCTATATGTTTAGTAGTATACATTTAATTATGTATTCTTTGTTGAACATTCTAAAATATAACAAAATATAATAATAACAAAATAATAATAATATTATTATAACAAAAATATAAATATGAAATCGATTTCAGCCAAATACAAACAAAATAATTTTGACACATTCGTGGTAATATTTTTTATAGATATAATTATATTAATTATAATATTATTTCAATAACAACTCTAATCAACGTTTAATGGCTGATGGCTAAACGACGTAATGGGTGCGTTTTTAAATGACGCGAACAGCGGTTCGAGCACTCGAACAATAAAATGGGCGTTTTTAAATACAACCCGAACAAGTGTTCGAACAACATTTGCACGCACCTAGTCAAGAGGTGGTGCATGACGAGCATGTACAGTGTTGCCACATAGCAAAAATAAAATAATATATTTATCATGGTTATATCAGAACATGGGTACGGTTTTATATACATTATAAAAATATAAGGTATACAAGAAATATGCGCTCATACATATGTGTGAATCTAGAACAACAAGATTTTAAATATTTTACTTGATGCAGATTTGAATTGTATTAATTGACAACACTGGGCATGTAAACAAAACAAACAACATAACCTTAGAAAACATGTTTTTGACGTTTGAGTGCTATATGCTGTTTTTAAATTACCCTGCACGAACAAACAAAAAAGTTGTTCGTGCAAAAATTGTTCGAACAGCAAGAGCACTTTAAAAACGCACCCATTATCAATTCAGATTATATACTTATACAGAGTGACCAGTTAAAATTTTAAAATAGACCACTGATCGCTTCTACGACCTTATAGTCTAATCGTAATTTGACCCAATCAAAGTCCTCCTCCTATTATACACTACAGAAAGTGGCAAGTAAAGTACTAGATTAATTAAGCTATATCCAGATATGAACCAAACAAATGTATGCCCCATGATCAGTCTACCTAGCATCTCACAATTTGCATAAAATCACAGTAACTATTAAACAATTTATGTTTACTAATGTGTCAAAAGTGTTAACGCAATGCCCCCTATCAGTCTCCTTTACACACAAACAGCTGAACGTTTCACCTTCGTCAAATAGTATCTCAATTCGCTGCCCTGTATTACATGCATTACCTTAAGAGTTACTCTTCATGCGATGAGCTAATATATTATATTATCGCTACTGAGAAAAGTCTAGAAAGGTAAGCTTGAGGTGGCCGCGTTAACATGGTACACAAACTTCAATAAGCATGTGGTATTAATGATTAAAAGATTACAATACATAAAAAAATAAGATTATTTATATTAAATCTATTTGGTCATTAAGAAAGTGAGCGTTCCAGCCAAAATAGACCCCATGTAAAGCCACCAATTTATAAAAGCATATTATTTCATTGCCCAAAATAAATTATTTCATAATACGAAAAAAAATTATTGCCACAATTAGTTCCGCTTTAATAAAAATGTAATTTCGTATTAAAGAAATCATAAATTTTGATAAATATCTTTCACGGTTAATACACTTATGATCCATAGTCACACAACCACCTGTTGCATGCGTTATATAAATAATAAATAAGTCAATTTAACGTTAAATATATCAACGATGCTTTGTAACAATAATGAATAAATACATTAGAGAAAATTACAGTGATCATCATATTTAATGGAAATTTAGGTCTTCATAGATCAATTTAAACTAAATATAGTATCTTATATCAAATAAATATAATAACTACGAATACGTATAATGTTACAAAGCATGACGTTATTTATATGCTCAATTGAATTAAAAATAGTTTTATTGTAACAACGAAGCAAGTCAATCTATTCAAACGATCAACGGAATTTAGATATAGAAATATAAAGATGCATACGTGACTTATGTTGAACTTGAGAAAATGTCAACATCCTTTCCTTACCTGCGATCTCCAATTAAGAAGAACAAAATATAATAAATAGAAAGTAATTATTTCTTTTCAACTATATCTCTATTTGCATTTTAAGCATCTATACCAGCTTGTATTCTGCAGACTTAATTCATAGAAGATCAACATGTTTGCACAAAATCATTGCACATTGATCATATAAATACCTAGGCTCTCATTCATATTGCTATTTATTAACATCTTCCAATTTACCATTCCAGACCCAAATTGTGGGTTATATTACCCTTTTCAAGGTACAATCGCGACGTTTGCTGAATATCGCCCGTTAGTGACCTCTCGATGTTCCCCATAAGGAAAAGGTAAATTTCCTTACACCGTTTCTCCTTTAACAATTGTATCCTTGTCGTGGTTATGTGACTTGCGTGTTCACAATGAACCCTCGGGGCGTAACCGGTAGTTCTGATTGAGAAGGAAGCCTCCCCGTATCGAAGTCCTAAGCTGATAAGCGGCCGGAGTGTGTTCCTGTTGACTAATTACAATAACCCCGCAGCGTAGTAGTCGCGTTGCAGGTGTGCGGAAGGACTACCCGCGTGTTTGTGTCCGTGCGTGGAAACCCGTAAGAGAGGATAAAGGGAATCTTGTAGCTGACTCACCCTAGAGATGCGTCAACACTCTACTTTGTCCCGAATTTCTTTTTAAACGGATGGTGAAGACTAACTCAAGAAGCGACTCTGCGGTGCCAAACAGACAAAAAAGCGCGGTTGGCTGCTGCAAAGCAGAAAAACCTCCTTCCAGGCAAAGCCCCAATCAAGGCAAAAACCTACTTAGAAAAAGAAAAACTCCAAGCCTCCGGACAAAAAAACTCCGATTCTTCACCTAGGCAACCTAAGAAGAAGGCAAAGAAATCTGGGCCAAGCCTAAAAAACTACCCTTCCTTTAACAAAAAAAGCTGTACTCAATTACCTCCAAGTAGATGTCACCAACCTGTCCACCCCTTAGGCAAAACCGCTAAGGCATAGGCAGAGTTAATCAAAGCTGTCCTAACTCAAAACCTGGACAAAACCCGGTCCAAATTACCTCTGATAACGACACATCCTTAAGGTAGCTAGAGAAAACAATCTCCAGAACCACTGTGGCCGAAGTCAAAACTTAGCGTCGTGTAGACAGATGACCTCCCCAAGCAGACACTTTCTGGCTTCCGTGACCTCCGGATGCCATCAAGACTTTAGTAGCCTAGAGAAGCAGAACCAGAAACTCGACGTAAACAGCTGAAGTGTCTTACATACCACAGACAAGACCCAAAAGGTCGGCTCCTAGTCATAGGTATAGAGATGGAAGATGTCAAAAAAAATAATTTAAAAAAACGAGTGAGCTACATGTTCCTCAAACCATCCATTAAAGTAGCCACCAAAAATATGCTTCAAAAGAAAAGCTTAGAGGTAGAAAAAGAAGTCGATCTACCCGGACAAAGCCGGGAAGAGAAACCACCTCTTCAAACCCCTGCAGAAGGTTCCTAGTCGGATTGATGTAATTCAATGCAACACTGTCAAGCAGCCTTGGCAACACTAAAGCCACAAGTTTAAAATATTTGAAAAAAGCCCAAAATACCAGCCAACCAAAATATAAAGCAAATTACCAACTCGTTATAAAAAACTTGTTACAAATGCTGTAAAAACAAATATTAATTTCAAAAATGTACTATTCAATAGACAAATATTTAGTGGATACAATTTTATAGTAATTATTGTTATTAAAAAACTGTATTTCAACATCTTTTGTGTATGTATTAGTTTTAAGTCAATTTTCTATTTTATCATTGAATAATTTATTTTAATTTGTTTATGTAATTGTATATTTTATTTGTAAATGTTACCTATGTCTTTGTGTAAGATTTTATTGAAAAAAAGTTATCTATCTATGCCACAAACTAGAAGTAATGCAGAATACAATAGCCATAATCCAGGAATCATGGATAGTAATATCCAAGGTTTGTGGACTTAACTTAAAGGGAATGTTTTTGCAAACCTTACAAACGGTAAGCTAAGAACGTGCATTTACACACCTAAGCATATAACAGCTTTTCTTATGCCCCGGCTCTCCACCAGCAACGTTACAGCTGTGAGGATTAGTAGATAAAATTAAAAAAAAAAAAAACAAAATCTGACCAAAAACGGTTAAAAAGTTCAAGATTTTATTTATCAAATGTAAAAATAACAAAATCCAGCCTTAAAACATAAAATTATTGTCCAAAAGCAGCAAATCCAGCCATAAACTGTAAAAATGTTCATGAAATATAAAAAATAGCAAAATCCAGATATATAAAAAACATAATGAATAGTAAAATGTGATCATAAAATTTAAATATAGTTAGAAAGCCTTAAAATCGAGCCATAAACATATTTTTTTTTTAAAAACGTCCAAAATATTAAGTCCGGTCATAAAATATTAAAATGTGTCCAAAAAGAACCAAAAATCCATAAAAAAAATGAAAAACTATTCATAAAATATCAAAAAAAGCAAAACCCAGTCTTGAAACATCAAAATATTGTCAAAAAGCACCAAAATTTAGTCTTAATCTGTTAAAAATGCAAATTTCTATTCATAAAAAAGTCAAAAATAACTAAATCGGGTCATAAAACATTAAAATGTTTTTTTAGATGGACTTAATCCGGCCAAAAACAGTTAAAAATGCAATCTTTTTTAATTAAATCCGCTATTTAAATATCAAAATATTCTTATAAAGCACCAAAATTCAAAAAATGGAAAATTTTATATGAAATCCCAAAACAGCTACAAACTGTTAAAAACTACAATATTGTATTTATAAAATAACAAAATCATAATATAATCATAAAGAACCAAAATCCGGCTAAAAAGAGTTGAAAAGTGCATAATTCTATTTAGCTTTGAAACATTAAAACAATGTCAGAAAGCACCAAAATCTGGCCATAAATTGATAAAAATGTAAAAAAACTCATAAAATCCCAAAAGTAGCAAAATCCAGCAAAGAATAATAAATAAATATTCTTAGAAATATCAAAATCCAGCCAAAATCTGTCATAAGGTTTAAAATAAATATATTATAGAATGTCAAAAATAGCAAAATCCGGCCACAAAGTATAAAAATATTGTAAAAAAGCATCAAAATTTGATCATAAACTGTTGAAAATGCAAAATTCTATTTATAAAAAAAGTAAAAAATAGTAAAATCTAATCTTAAAACATTTTTAAATATAACAAAACTCTGGTCAAAAACAATTGAAAACTGCAATATAAATAATTTTTAAAATGATCTAAAAACCGGCATAAACTGTTGAAAAGTGCAAAATCACCAACCATCAAATATTAAACAACTGTCAGAAACCCATAAACTCTTAAAAAGTATAAATATCTTCATAAATTCAAAAAAATAAATATCCAGTTATAAAATATGAGAAAAAATTGTAAAAAAAAACAAAATCTGGCCATAAACTGTTAAAAATTTAAGCTTATAAATAAAGATAATGATTAAGCTTATAAAACAATGTAGAACTTTAATTTCTTAAAAAATTGAAAAGTTTATATAAAAATATATTTTTTTAAATTAAATACAAAATTATTTTACTTATTATTTATTATCTTCTGTGCTTCTTATACACTAGTTTCAATATTTTAATATTATTGTCAATATACATACACTGACAAAAAAATTCTAAAAATAAGTCATAATTTTAAAGTGACCTTTATTTTTTGCTCGCCAGTGTATTAGCATTTTTTTTTTTAATTAAACTTTAACTGGCTCTTTGTAAATTAAAAGTCATTATTGTTGCTATATTTTTAAAGAAAAATAGTTTTCCTTTCGAATAGAAAAGACTAAATGCCAGTCCAATAGAACAACACAAAATAAATAGCCCAAATGACAAAACTCAGCTTACCAAACGGTTTTTAATATTTCTGAAAAATGACACAATGCAAGTTTTGGAACACATTTTACATATGTAAATTTTTTTTTCAAATTATTGAATTCTACTTTTTAATATTTTTCTAATGGTGCTATTCTGAACTAACGTTTATTAATATTACATATTTGATGTGTTATCTTTAGACAATCAAAAAAAAAAACTTCCAATAAACAATATTATTTTTAATCCAAATAGAATAGCATTACCATTGTTGCAATTTTTGGCTAGGGGCTAGGACTACAATTTACAACTTATCTCTTCCATAATTTCTTTATTCAGCCTGTTAAGACAAACAAATATGTCATATGCAAATAGTGTTAAGTTTGTCATTGTAGACGCATGTAATTCCTAAAAAAACATTTTTTATTAATTCTAACCCCATTATTGTCACATATGTATGTATATAATATTTATTTACATACATATATATTTATTGTAAAGAATGTATTTTATTTATTTTATTTTATCATGTTTAGTTTTTATTATATGTGAAGTTTCTTTGTAAGAATTTATCCTTTTTAAGTCAGTTAATAAATGTATTTCAACACAAGTGGATGTTATATAACTGAATTAAGAACCTCACGGACCACTACAATTATATTCTTGATAATCTCGTTAGATAAAAAATTTGTCACTGTCGGCAATACTCTTGATATCATGCAAACAAATAATATAATATAAAATAATTTTATTTATTAATTACAATTATCACAATCTAGCAAATGTGTTTAAATGTAAATTAAATTTTAGCGTAACAGAAAAACTGTTATTATGCAGGGTGGTTCAGATTGTTTTTGGGAAACTTCAACAAATGAAACAAAAAAGATGTTTTTTTTGGTTTAACTGTTAAAGTAAGCTGTGAAAGAATAAATTAGTAACACATCTGTCAATAATACACATTTATGTATTCAATGAAAATTTGTTATATTGTTTGACACGTGTATTGTACAATGCGAAGACAGTTCACTAATGAATAATATGCAAACATTCCTCAATTTTCCTCCACAGTACCCAAGTATGCATTGATGTGCACCAATGTTTTTGTGAATTAGGTTTGAATTGGAATACTGATGCAAACAAAAATAAAAATTCAATTCAAAAAATAAATAAATGTTAGTATTCTTTGTTTATTTGATTTAAATCCTAGGCTCAGCTCTCAAAGAGCAGCTCAACAATGTCAATTATCAAAATCTAAGGTACTACGTACATTACATAAAGATAGAAGGAAAGCTTACCATTTGTAACCTATTCAAGATTTGCATTGTAGAAATCCGGAAAAAGAATAGTTTTTTGTGAATGCTTTTTAAATAAATCTGAAGCTAATCTAGATTTATTGCATAAAATTCTATGGACAGACAAAGCTACATTCATGAGAGCTAAAATTGTTAGTTACCACAATCTTCATAAAATCATATAAAAATCCACTAAAAACACAAACACATTCTTTTCAAAATGAATTTAGTGTTAATGTTTGGATTGGTATAATACATAATACTATTTGTAGCCCTTTCTTTATGCCTTCAAGATTAAATGCAGTTTTATTTCATGAGTTTCTTGTAGGTTTACTAGCGGACATGCCTCTTTACTTTAAAAATAGAAACTAGTTTCAACTCGTTGATGCTCTGGCACATTTTTTATTAATAGTTCTAGAATGATTAAATACAAATTCACAGCGTTAGATTGGTTGTGCAGGACCAATGGTCTGGCCTCAAAGATCTCCATCTTTCATAACATCCATTGATGTTCACAGTTTATAGCGTTATAGCACTGTTAACTTTAAAATTTGAGTACCTCATCGATGATTCAATTCAGCCGCAAGCCATAGAATAATATATCACACACAGTATGCATAAAGAGCTAATTGTGTATACATACTGTATGTATAAATAGCAGCATTCAAACTTTAATACCAATATTACAAAACATCAAAACCTAATTAAAATTCTGTTTATGTTAAAAGTGTTAAATCGACCTTAGTCAAATGTGTACTCAGCTAATGTTAATAAACTTTATGTAGACGATTATTTTCTCTAATAAGTCAAATAAAACAGTACAATACATTCAGATTATAAATTGAAAAATTATGTTTGCAAAAGCACTATTTAACAAATTAAGTAAATTACTTAAAAAATGATTGATATCATAAAATAAGTTTAATCAAACAAATGTAAAATGAATCTGAAAACATGATAACACAACTCACCCCAATCCAATCATTCCATATCAATCAAAACATATCTATACAAAAATCACAACTCAACTCTTACAACATTCATGCACGACACTACTACTACTACTAAACATTACGTTTCAATGTTTCAATACAAATATCGATCCGCGAGTAAATTTCAAATGGATTCACCTGAATGCCCTTCTGAACTGTAGCAGTCTGCAACGATTCTAACCTCTTTTTGTCTTCCTCCAACGAACGTCGTTTTGATTCCACCAGTGCTTTTATATTCACTGACATCTTTTAAACATGATTATATTAGTTAAATAATATACAGAACGATAATAAAATAAAATATAAAGGATAAGATATAAGATATCAAAAATAACGTTAAAACTTTTTAAAAGAAGCAAAACAAGACTGCAGCGACACTAGTAAACAACTCATTGTAGTAAACTAAACGACAGGTGTTGTAAATTCTTATCTAGTTTACGCACGAAAGGTGTTTTTTTTAATATTTTTTGCGAAAAATTTTTATTAAAGGTTTTTTTGAGAAAGGAATTATTTTACGATTTTACCATTTAAAATCAATCCTTTGGCATAATCTACAATTTTGAATATTTCTAAAAAACGGGATTTTTATAGCTTGTAAATGTTGCTTATACTTTAATGAAAAAAAAGTTATAAATAAATTATGTTTATTTGAATGTTAAAATATTTAAATCTTAAAAAGTCTGTAAAATGCACAAAATATCATTAATCTTATTGTAGATTGAAATTTTAAGAATATTTTTGTTTTCTTTATAATTAACACATAAAATGTAAGAAATAGCATTTATAATATAACCTAACTATTTTTTTTTTAAACTGTTAACTTGCGATCCCCAATAATAATTGGTTGCGTTCAGAACGACTCATCAATCAATCACTGATTGATGAGTTACTTGGTCAGCAACTAATGTTTGATGCAGGGTGTGCTCTCTTTACTATAAACTGTGAAACCAATGTTCTACAATGTTTTAGGTCTATGTTTTTTTTATAGGGATGACCAACAGGCGGCTCCAGCGTTGTTGATAAATCAGCTGATCACGACAAAAGTCATATTGACATTTGTTTAATTTGTCATAATGGTTGTGTTTATAGTGAAAATCAATATTGAATTAAATTGTGTGTTTAGGAAGTGTGAAACAGTGTTTTAAATAGAAAATGTTTAGTGTTTTTTTATAAAATTGTGTTTGCATTAGAGGTCAGTTTATTATATATTGTTATAAATTAATATTATATACTGTTAGGCATTTAATTAAATTAGTTTTTATATAATCATATAAGAGGGGCAAATAGGATAATGATTTTAAAAGACCACAGAAATATCGTTTATAAAGACGAATTAAATATAAAAGCAAAAAAATATTTAAAGATATATTTTTGTCATATTTTTACATAAAACTATTATGCCTATTTGACAGTGTCTATAATTCTAATCTTAAATTATATGTATATGGGTAATTCCATTACTTTTCGACCAATTTGAAAAAGTCGACCTCTTTGATTTTGCTCAAATTTTCAGGGATCAAAATATAGATTAAAAAAATGAGATTTCCAAAATTTTGGACCTTAGAATATTGCCTGTTCAAAATGACACACATTTGAAGGTCAGAAATTTTACAATAAAACGTCTTTTTTAGCTTATTTTGTATCTCAATTTTCGGGCTTCTGGAAAAAGATAAAAAGGTTTACGATAGCTCAAATTATTCCTTATTACATGTACTTTAAAACCCATTTTATTATGTTTAATATCGTGGCAGTCATTTTGATATATTAAGCTTTAAACATTATTGAAAAAAAAAAACGTAAATTTAGAAAAATCGCAAAACTTTGCTTTCTTTAAACCGTCCTAACTTTGTCAAATCTTAACAAAATTTGATTCGCAAGGTCTAGATTTTCTCGTGTTTAATCTCTTTTTAAAGTGACTACTAATTTAATAACAAACCACGAGATCCTTTCAAAGTTTAAAATAAAAATTAAATTAGTAATAACATACTGAAAAATAAAAGAGAAGATATTTTTCATAAGCGAGATAATTCAACCTTCCGCGAGCGCGTATGTTTAATTAAAAGTGCTCCAATTGTTAATCAGTAACTTTATTTTAAACTTTGAAAGGATCTCGTGGTTTGTTATTAATATAGTAATAACATATTGAAAAATAAAAGAAAAGATATTTTTCATAAGCGAGATAATTCAACTTTCCGCAAACGCGTATGTTTGATTAAAAGTGCTCCAATTGTTAATCAGTAACCTTTCTTTAAACTTTGAAAAGATCTTGTGATTTGTTATTAAATTAGTAATAACATATTGAAAAATAAAAGAGAAGATATTTTTTATAAGCAAGATAATTCAACCTACCGCGTGCGCGTATGTTTAATTAAAAGTGGTCCAATTGTTAATCAGTAACTTTTTTTTAAACTTTAAAAAGATCTTGTGATTTGTTATTAATATAGTAATAACATATTAAAAAATAAAAAAGAAGATATTTTTCATAAACGATATAATTCAACTTTCCGCGAGTAGAACACTTTTATTTCCTTCAAATTTCGAACTAACTTATTAATTTGTTATTAACTTGATAATTTATTTAATTATAAAATAAAAATATTTCTTTTTATTGTGTAATAATTGCTCATCTGCGAGCATCTCGATTACTTCATTTACTGCTTTTACCTTCTCTGTGTACATTTATAATATGCAGTAAATTGTCGGGTATTATTTCATATATTTTATAATTGTAATAAAAAAAAAACACGACAACTTTATACGTATTTATAAAAAAAAGATATGGAATTCATTTTGCTGACGGATCCTAAAAGACAGCGTTTCTTAAAACATGGTGTCGACTTTGCTGGGCAACTGTACCTAGCGTGCGTGCGCACATACTTTTATAAAAACGAAGCTAATCCAAAGCCGAAGCCGAAGCTAACTTCAGCCAGCTGCGTTACTTGGTTACTATACTAGAGAAAACTACTGCTTCAAGCACCGGATATGTTATTCCTGGTTTATTCTCTTCGAAACATACAAATAAAGTTTTATGAAATTGCTAGGACTCCTAAAGTAATTGGGGCCATTGTAAAATTTCAATCACCCGCACACTCGAGTAGAATCTTTATTCAATGAATCCCAAATAAGAACTAGAAATAAAGACAAACCACTTGAAGGTCCCAATGATTAGGTCAATCAAGAAAATAATGCTCGACGATTATCAATTTTCTTCTGTGCAAACATTTTAGCAACAAATCCTACTTTAACTGTAACACGTTTATGCATTTTATAAAAAATCATTTATCACGAAGATGGCCGTTTCTGGAACTGACTTATAAATTGACGTATACGTTGTTTATACACTAATTTGTTGTGCGCGTTACTTAGTTACTATACTAGATATAAGTTATAAGAGGTTGTAAAAGCGCATTTTTATATATTCCTTAGAAAGCGCTATTCCTTGTTTAACCGACGATTGTAAAAGCGGCCCTTAGTTAAACAAATATAAGAGCGCCGCTAAATTCCAATCCTGGTACGCATGTTGATGATTTAGCTGAGCGAAGCTTGGGTGAGCGCGCGAATTCACAAATACGCTTCTTAAACGAATCCGTAGCCGTAGCTAAGTGCAGTCACGTCACACAAAACACTAGACGCTAGACGAGTAACATGTGAAGCTTTTGTTCACTTTTATTTGCATTTCAAATTTACTGCCATGAATAACCACAATTTATAGAAATGCACCGACGTTCGTTTATGGTGAGTGCGGTCGCAACCCTTCTTGTGACCTTTTTCAGGTAACCGCGTTCCGTATATAAACCTGTTTCAGGATAACCGGTCACTTCGGTTTATATACGGAACGCACTAAAAATTTAATATAGTTAATTGTAGAATGTCAACCTTAGTCATTTTGAAAATTGAGATTAGGATCTTTAATCTTTAAATAATGTGATTAGTGACATGACTATAATAAGTTGACTTCTTACGATTTTATTGCTGTTTGTTGTCAAATTATGAGGATTTAAAGTAGTGTCAAAGTTTTGATATTTATGTTTATGTAAAAAACTATGAATCCACAGAAATTTGTAAATCAGGTGTAAAAGTTACAATAATGATGTCAAACTATAACTATTCAAATAATGTCAATATTTTGATATATATGTTCAAACAATAGATTCTACTAAAATTTGACAAATAGCTGTTAAAATGTATGCAAATTACAATAGTAATGTCAAATTATGAGCATTCAAAGCAGCAGCGTTAAAATTTTTGCAAATATAAAAAAAAAAGGTAAGTCAAAATAACAAAATTTATGAATTTAGCTAAAAGTATGCAAATTACAATAATGTTGTAAAATTATAAGCATTCAAAGTAATAAATTCAAAATTTTGACATCGTTATTTGAATAGTTTTGACATGCGTAGACTTACTTAAAATTTGGCTGAAAACGATTTCAATACTATAGAGCTAGCTGAAATTTGGCACACCGCTAGTTTGAAGTAAACGCATTATATGTTGCTAAATTATAAGTATTTAAAGTGACTGTGTTAACATTTTGATATTTATGTTTGTTGAACCACAAAAGAATGTACTAAAGTTTTTGATGCCGCAATATTTTAACTTTAACTAAAATTTAGAAATCATAAGTTTTATGGCTTACTAAGAGTAAAACTGTTAAAATTTCTTAGGCTTAAATAGACTAAATAAACTGGCGAGCAAAAAATAAAAACTGCTTTCAAATTATGACTTAGTTTTGCAATTTTTTGTTTTAACCTTATGTTAAAAAATTGTAAACAATTGTACTGTATATTTCACACTAAATTAAAAATTCAACGTTGAATTGTAAAGCATATTTAATGTTTTTATTGCGTATTTTAGAAATATCACAAATTTACAGTTCAGACGAAGTTCGATTTTTTGTTCCTAGGACTAATATAGAATAAAAAATATGAAAAAAAAAAAACTTATCACTAATAACGAGTATTACCCCCTCTTGCATTAATGACTGCTTGAAGTTGACGAGAAACACTTTGAATTAAGTTAAAGATCATATTTTGGTCAATATTATTCCATTATTGCAATAGCAACTGTCTTAGCAGTTCTTGGAGCAGATGTATGTTTATGAAAAGGTGGACCTGTAGCCATCTTTCTACAACAATCCAGCAGCCCAAAGCCTTCTCCTAACGGTCCATTCACTAACATTTACATCTGTAACTTTATGGAGTTAATTTCGTAGATAAACTGCAAAAGCTGTTCTATTTCGCAAACTTGTGGACACCAAAAATCGGTCATCTCTGTTCGTGGTGACTTTTTTTTGACAGGTTCTTGATCTTCTGGTTATCAGGCCAGTACCCAAGTAACGCTGGTACACCTTTTGTACAGCACAACGGCTTTTACCAACAATCCTTGCAGTTTCACGTTTTCTTCGCCCATCTTCAATCGACGCTATAATTCTTGCCACAACAATAGGGTGTAAATTCATTATGACCTGTTAAGTACAGTACACCGAGTGAATGACAAGTTTTGCACTAAGTGAAAAAACTACAACAAAATGTAGGTTTACAATTATAGCAAAATGAATGCTGTTTCATAAAAGTCTGTAACACGGTAATAATAACTGACAGATAGATAACATTTGTCAGGAAATGAATTATTAAACGCTTACTTTGATTTACAATTTGCAAACATAAATTCCAATAAGTCATAATTTTAAAGTGACCTTTATTTTTTGCTCGCCAGCGGCCAGTGTATTATATGTGTTTTTTAAATATAATAATGTAATTAAATTAATTAATTATTTTTACACATAACTCATACATTAAGTTAGCGGATACTAGCGGGTAGTAGTGTAATTTTGTAACTGCAAAGAAATTAAAGATACTGGTTGCTTCATTAAGCTTAACCTAGTTTAGAACAACTATTTATGTAAAAAGAACATATCTAAAAAGAAAACTGAGAATAAAACTGAAGATACTTATTTAAAAACTTGAAGAAATAGAACCATTGTATGGATTAAATTTAAACAAAAACAAAACAAAGGTTTTGAGAATAGAGAGGAAATAAACGTGTACCTGAACAAAAAAGCAAGCGGAAAGGTATAACTACTGAAATTACAGAGAATTGGATAATCGAGAAAAAAATAAAAGTACGCATAGGAATGGCAAAAAAACTTTTAGAAAAAAATGAAAATTTTGAGTAGTTAGTTAGATATAAATTTGCAAAAAAAAAATGTTTTGTATGAAGTGTGTTCCTATGCAAATGAAAAATTGGACAATAGAAAAAAAAATATAAAGTAGATTAATAAGCATTAAGTGACAAAAGAAAGAATAAATGGATAACCAAAAAAGGGAAAAAAACAAAATGTCAGATGTTCTAAGAAAAAAGAAAGGTACAGTAAAATTAAAAAAAAGGCAAAGAACCAACAAAAACTAGAGAAAAGAAACGTAGATTTGCAAAAAGCAGAACAGCTTGTCAGATTATAATGTTTTCAATTTTAAAGTAACGTTGAGAACATTTCGTTACTTGTGTGTGTGTGTAGCACATACATTGTTTAGCAAATAATAGTTTTAAAACATGCAAAATACAAGTGACAATGAATTATGAGCATTAAAAAAAACAGCTCAAAGTTTTGATATATATACAGGGTGTCCGGAAAATACGTGTACAACGTTTGACGACAGACTCCTGACGTCAAAATAGGTCGATCTAAGCCGACTTAGTTATATCCAAAATTGTCTCGTTTAGCCGGTAGAGGGCGTCAAAAAAAACAAAAGTATTATCTATGGTCCAATCGTGTCAATAGTCAGACGTCTCTTTAAGGTTAATAGCATAGTATAACTAAGGTTAATACTCTACCTGCAGTGCAAAATTAACAATAAAGATGAATATGGAGATTTTATATACATTATAGAAACCACACTTGCGTCCATAAGCATAATGAAAAGTAAGAAACATTTTAATTATTTAAAAATGAAATTTGATTTAGCAGTTATATTTCTAAGAAATTAGATCTCCTTTATCAGGTTGCTACAATAAATAAAACAGGTACAAAAAAATATAACTAAAAATATTAGATTACAGATAACGATGTTAGTAAAAATCTATTAGATACAACATTACAATTAATAAAGATACATAAAATAAAATTAGTAATAAAAAATATGTATACTTGTCAATAAGACGTAACACAAAACAATTTCAAAACAAAGTTTTAAATAAATTAAATTCTATTTTCTATTTTTTCCCAAAATTGTTAATAAAGTTTGACAGCTAATATACAGGGTGTTAAAAAAGATTGTAAAATATTTAAAGAGGTAGTGGTATAAACGTATAAAAAGTTTTAATAAAAATGGGTCCGGAAAGTAACTGGTTTAGGTGATATGGAATCTTATTCTTTTTTTTACCTCTTTTTTTAATTTTTCAAAAACTTAGTTTTTTATTATAGTTGCTGATGGTTTGTGAACAAAATAATAAATTTTCTTATCTCGAAAACCGTTACTTTGCGGACCCATGTTTATTGAAACTTTTTTATTTTTGTTGATACTAATACCTCTTTAAATATTTTACAATCTTTTTTTAACATCATGGTAATTTTGACTCCTACCGATTATGATGAAAATCAGTTTATTGACTAATTTATTGATACGAGGAGCACAAATCTGATTTTTAAAAGTTCATTTTATTTTCATACAAAAAAAATGTTTTACTTTGAAAGATTATATAACGGGTTGTGGGCAAAAATTTCAAAAATTGAATGTCCTTTCAATTGAAACTATGCAGCAATCTCTATCTAAAAAAATAGGCTTTTGCATATCACTACTTTTTGTCAAAAATCTCATCTTTCATAAACTGTCACTGGTTTATTTCTACATATATCTAAAAATTATAACAATAATGATTTGTAGACAAAATGGATCTTTCATTTAATACTAGGCATATTTTTTTGTGACCTGGTTAACTTGTGTCGCACTCTCAAAAAGTGGCATGCCACTGCTCAAAATTAAAACTTAACTTAAAAATGTGTTCAGCATATCAGTAGTATATGTAAAAAGTTGAAGGCTTTTGATCACTTGTTATTCATTGTTTACTTAAAATGAAAATTGGTGGTACTTATCACTGTACAATTTTACATTTTTGAAAAGTCACAATTATTGAGTGTGTGAGAAAAATCTGTGGTAACGCCATTGCAATTTTTTAATACCTTTAGAAAAGAAAATGATCTCTGATAAATTCTAAACAATTTAGAGGACTCCAAGTTTGGAGTCCTCAAAAAAATCCGGCCTGGGCAATTAAAAGTTTAAATTTCAATCAAAAAGAAAAATTAAAAAAAAAAACAAAATCCAACAAATGAGTATCGAAAAACTTATACTTTTACTTGATGTGGTGGAGTTAGTTAGTTTTTAAAATATAAAAAAAATACCAGCTAGAGGCAAGGATTCTTAAGAAAATGATAAAAACTGGATGTCGCTAAGACAAGTCAAGAATGATGAATTAATTAAAAATGAAATAAGAAATTAGAAAATCACACTTTTTCATTTACAACGACCTTATTTACCTCTAGTGAAAATTGTACGAAAATCTATCGTGTTAGTTTTAACTTAAAAAAAAATGCGGGTGTGGGATCAACATACCAAAAAAAGCTTTAGCTAATTGTTGGAGTGCAGTTTTTCCCAAAATCAAATAATATAGAAGGGTAGGTTTAAAACACGTGCGTGTTTGTTCGGGTTGCATTAATAACGCTAATTTTATTATTCGAGTGCTCGTCATAAAATAAATTCGGTACCTATTATTTATTATTTTAAGAATGTAGTGTTAACTGCACAGACTCTATTCATATATCCTTGTTGAATTCATTTGATGTTGATGATGACAACTCGCTTGAAACTGTTGGGTTCAGACAAACAAACAGTCATAAAGAGTGTATGATTTCAGTTATACTTTTTTGTATGCAATTACTTATAGCACATGTCTCATATAATCGGTTAAAAAATGTAACATTCGGCATAACTATAATTTATATTTAAAAAAAGTTCTATATATCCGAAAAAAAGCGTACAAATCACAATCTTTCTTGACCAAAAAAACTGGTCTTCAAATAGGGGACTGGAACTATCTAACCAAACCTCTACACCAGCTAGGCAGTTTTCGATAATTTAATAAATCCCTCAGTTTTCATTAGTTTAATAAATTCCTATATCAGACTAATTCAGCTATTTTGTATTTCTTAAGGCGACAGCATTTTTTAATCATGAAATGTCATACTTCCATAAAATATTTTATTCA
The DNA here is from genome assembly GCA_963932245.1 of Tachinus rufipes. Classification (NCBI taxonomy): domain Eukaryota; kingdom Metazoa; phylum Arthropoda; class Insecta; order Coleoptera; family Staphylinidae; genus Tachinus; species Tachinus rufipes. The sequence goes on along the minus strand of OZ010743.1, from coordinate 81,362,220 downwards.
ATGAAATTATAAGAGTATAGCGAAGATTATCATGTAATACAGAACCAACACCTGGATTGATAATAATATTGAAAACCTGGAGAAGCTGTAGAGCAGATATTAATTTAGTGTAATATAAATTTCTTTTGATGAGTTATGTGGAAGAGCAGGGAGTGAGCTGAAATTCGCCCTGTCATACATGGATAATGTTGAATAAAGACAATAAATAAAGTAATTATAAAAAAGTTCCATTTTAATGAGGAGAACATTGTTCCAACACAAGATTTGAACAAACCGCATAAAAGATTGCCTACGAATGACAAATATTTGTTTGTGTGAACAGTTTGCAACAAACTTATTAACAGCATAAATAATAAAACTTAACAATGCTATTGACTAGTTGCCCTATTTTGAACATATTTTAACATCGATGTTAGCCAACATCGCTGTAGAATTTACTTATTAGCCAATCAGGCACAGAGTTTTTCAAATATTACCTAGCAACGTTCAAAATGTTAATTAACATTGCTGTAAAAAATGTTCAGAATATGGCTATAAGTTTCTTTTAAAAATGTAAATAAAATTTTTGATCACTTACCTTTTAAAATCATTAAAATTTAGTAGAAGTTATTGGAAAAAAATATGATATGGCATACAAATGTAGATATATTTATTTAACGTACTAGTAAAAGTAGTACATTTGACTAAATACCTCATATAAATTCCATTCATAGATCAAATCAATAGTTTCCTACTTGTACCATAAATAACTGTTATTATAAATCACAAAAGTAATTAATTCATCAAATGAAATAGTATCAACAGTTTATTCTTAATTTAAAAAAATGATTGCAAGATAAAAATGATTTCAAGGAGATAAGTTGGACAAGAAATGGGATGCATTACAAATATTTTTATTTATCATAAAAATAATCATAAATTATTCGTACACACCGACAGACTGTATGCAATGATTGCAATCATTTTAACAAATAATAATCTAAAATATTATTTTTGGCAATATGTACAATTGTATTCATTTTCACCTATTCAACTAATTCAATTTTTTACACGAGAAAACACAACACAACAACGAATTATACAAAAAAAAAGAAATAATATATAATTAATTAATAATATAATCGTTTCACTGGAATGGATTTGGCCGAGATATATATATATATACAAAATAATAAAAAATAATGTCATCGAATTAAAAAACCAATCGTACCAACAAAAATCATTGCAAATTTTAAAATTAAATGGACGTAAAGAACACACACAAATAAAATAACAGTAGTGGTAAACTGTTTGAATCACAGATTAATAAAAATAGTTTTTTTTCTTTAAACAATGTTCATCGGCAGCTTTAGTATTGCCTTATTTACTACAAGTCAAAACAAATATAAATAACCTTGCAGTTTGATTCCTTCAGTCAATTTTTTTATCTAGCTCGATCAATATCATAAGCCGCTCAAACAATATTAATCAATCTATGCAGTCACTTTTCATTTTTTTAATTATTTCAGCTTCAGAGGTAGCTTATAAAATAATACAGCTGACGATTACTAAGAGCCGATTCGCTCTCACCAATTTGTACTTATTGATATACTGTATTATATATATTTTTATATATATAAAAGGAAGCATTCGCCTTGTAAACTATTTGGTAGGAAATTACTTATTATTGTTTTTAGATAAAGTAATTTCCACCAAATTACAGAGATATATTGGTATATTTACATAAAATACTTTACAAATAACAATCTTTGGTAAAAAAAACAAAATATAAATAACATCGAAAATTATTTACCAAGTAAAATTAATCTAGAAATTAAGATTAGCATTTTATAACAGAAAATAATACTAAGATAATATGAGATCTTTAAAACAATTTAAACTTAGACTGAATGCGGCTCGTTACTTACATAAAATCTCAGTCCAAATTTTGATTGTGGGTTCAGGAACGAACAACAGTTTCATAGCTTTTTATGATCGATTAAAATATTTTCATAATTAGTTGTAAATTAAATGTAGCAATGACGTATAGTTAAAGTTATATTCAATTTACTACTTAAAACAAGCAAGTACAAATTTATTGAATCTAATACAACTAAATTTAATATATTAATCAACCAATAAATAATATAAATATTGTTGAATTGTTCGATCCTTGAATTGCATTGAATTATTTAAAATCAGTCTGCTCGCAAACAAAAAATAATCTAAACAAAATTAATTGTAAATAATATAAACAGTCTTAAAACCTAAGAAAATCTCATATCTAATATTGTCCGTTTAAAATTATAGACATACGTACATGTTTTTTTTCTTATATTTTTGCTACACGTGTTATTTTTTTGTTTTAATCGCAGATAATTTCATACCCTCTAGGGCAGTTCTGCATTCTCCACTTTAGAATTAATATAGAATCTAAATACAATAATTACAAATTGTCCTGTACATCCTAGAAGTACCTCAAGTTGTATCAGCCAAACCGCTCCTTCACCAGGAACATTAACTTCTTCTTCCCTTTATAGGCTACTTTCATGTTTTCTATTAACTGTGTAAACTGGGCGTGGCCGTCATGAGCCAGAATGAAGGTGTCTCGAGCCTTCGTTAAGAAATCTATGAAATCACCATAATGTCTTGGGGAGATATGTGTTAATCTTGAATGCGTTGTGTTTATATAGGCTGCTACAGCTGCTTCCAGCAATTGTCTTAAAGGTGGGCGATCGTACGAGAGAGGTTTGATTCCGGATGTGCATCCCCTACTACGATGGGGATGCGTGTGATGTTTACCAGAATCTAAGGGAGCAGGATGTGGGCAGGATATTCCAGGAGCTGTCATACTGCATCTCCTCAGGATATCTGATAGCACCGTCGCACATTGCACATTTTTCACTAATAGGGGGATCATATTTGTTAATTCAGTTTTGCCTAAGGAATGACTCAAAGCGCAGGCCCAATGGATGTCATTTATCGCAGGATGTGTGTCCTAATAAAATAAAATTAACACATTAGATATAGATATTTTAATAGTTTTAATGTTGAATGACATATTACTTGAATGTTATTGAATCCCTTTTACTAAACTTATAACTTATGATGAATTCACTTAAAATGGAAAGTCGATAAATTGATTTTTTATTATTTATACCAGCCAAAACATTGCTTGAAGTAAATACTTTTAGTGCTATAATCCTGCATTGGGGCAACATAATATCGTAAACCAAATCAGTATTTCAAAAAGAAAAATTTTGCCAAAAACAAATTAATAATTGTAATCAAATATATACTATAATCAATAAACAAAACCGTTTTATTTCAAGTTTTTTTTTTTATTATTTTTACAAACTTAAAATTAATTGAATAATGCATTATTGAAATCAGTGCATAATAGTAATGATTTCAGTAAATATGGCATAAAATTATATATATATCCTACATTAATAAAATCTAATTGTTATGTATGAGGTGCGCAATGGTTTGTCATTTGTAATTTTTTAGAATTTGCTATGTTGACAATGTTACATATACTGAATAGTCCTAGATAAAATATAATGTTCTTTTCATGTACACATAATAGTTGATTCATTCAGGCGGTAACAACATTTGCCTTCAACTCATATTCCCAAAATGTATCCTTGTGAATCAATACCATTACCTGCTCATTGAACAACATACTATTAACCACAACAATAATAATCATAATATTATATCTCATGCACAAACAAATATTAATGACTTATTTTTCGGATGCCAATATGTGTGCCTTCAGTTAAAAGAAAACTTTTTAGATTCAGAATTTTATTACAATTCTATAAAGAATATGACTAGAAACAAATAAGTTCTTAAATACATAATTTTTGTTCTTCATGAATGTTTTTTTGAAAAAAAATACAAATGTACATTTTTCATTGCTTTAGTGATAATTTTGAATTTATTGAAGATAAATCGCTCATTTTCTTAAAAATAAATTAATTATCAACTTTTCAACAAGAAGAAAGCTGTATATTGTGAACCCTTCATTAGTTATACTTTTCCTGATTAAAGATTATTTAACTTTTTATATTTAAATAAACCATGATAACTTTTTATCAAAATAATTGGTGATCATTTTGATAGACAATAACAATACATAAACGTATATACACATAAAAAACTTTTGGTATCATCAAAAAATTATGGAAACATTCCTACAATATTAATTTAGCGATTTTTTTTTAATTGTCCATGTAACAAAAAGCATTTTGTCACATGAGATACCGTTGATGTGTTGTGGTATCAAATAGTTATAATAGCAAGGTGAATTTATAACCGCTGTTGGAAGTTTAATATGTCTGGTATGTCAAATTTAAATATGATAATAATGAGATGAATTGTCAAGAATGATTATTAAAATAATTAGTAAAAATTGCAATTAAGTATAAAAAATGAATATTCTATGCAAGTAAATGTTTATATAGGAAATATTTTACTAAATTATTAATAGTCATAAGAAAATTAATGAAAGGAGATTTCCGCAATCACCCAAAAATAGAGAGAGATGGAAATATTACAGCTATTTGGTAGCTGGTACGTACGGTTTCTTAAGGCAAAACGCCTAAAGTCTCATGTTCATGCATGTACAAAGGTATTAATGTAATACAAAAAAAATTGTGCTTGTTACATTGTAAGGTGCATAGAACAAAAGAAAGCAACTCTGCTGAAATTTTTCTAAAAAATTTATGTTTAAAATATATTAAATTCTGCTAAATTATCTTAATGTATAGTAAGTTTTGATCTATAATACAATAAATAGCGCTTTGATCATTGCTTATATGAATAAAAATCAATTTACAAACAACTGTCATACGTTATGTATAATCGACAATTATTAGTTTTCTTTTGGAAATTTATTTCTAAATTAAAAAATTCACAATATTTCAAAAAAATCATTTCCAATAAGATAAACAACAGTTAGTTACAAATGATGTAATATTGACTTTTTAAATTTTCTCTAATGGACTTGCAGTTTGAAAAAAAGTCCTCATATAATAAGGTGTGTATTAAGGTTGTGAGTATTCAAACATACCTTATATTATAGTTCAATTTTTCTTACAACTTATATTGTTTATATACACTTTTTAAAATGTAGTATAACTCCAATGTATTTTTTACATACGTTGTTACAGGCCACCTTTCAACTATAGATCATTTGGAATAAGTTTTTCAATTTTAAAGTCAGATCTTTGATTTTCATTTTAAATTCTTCAAATAAAACACCAGCAATTTTCAATTTTTAGGCCAGATTATTTATATATTTTTTTTACTTTTGTATGTATGGTTGGATTTTTTGTCACTATTTCTAATCTCAAATTTTTAAACCAGATCTTAAGTCAATCTGTCAATAAATTACTTCATTCATTCATTCATTTTATTTTTTACATTCTAATTTTTTTAAATACAAAGTTATAAAATTCATTAAAATAAATAAAGAGATAAAATATATTTTAAGGGATTTTGCTACCAATATCATATTAAAATTGGATTGCTATTGAAATGAATTTATTTATCATGTTAATCTCAGATCACCATGTGATCTATAGTCAGCTAAATATGGGTTTAAGCTATGACTGAAAGACCAATTCTAAATAGTTTAACTATTTATGGCTTCGCTGGTTCACGTATCTCGGTAACGGTTTTGCGCGCCGTGATGTACTAGCTCAACCAAAAATGCTTTGCTACCGACCCTAATTTTCGTTATATTAAAAAAATAATGCCTATAGGACATGGATAAAATGTTTATTATTTAATTAGCAATATCAACGTAGCTAAGATTTTTCAGAGCCATATTTCACTTCATAAATATTTTAGTAATGATGGATGAGTTTTATGTAAACTTTAAAATAAACTAAAAACCTACAAGTTAACATGAAGGTAAATTTACCTACAAGTTTTCATGTGGGTTAATTTCCAAGGTTATGCTAACAATAAATATTAGTTATCCTTTAAAAAATTCAGTGCAAAATTATTTGAACAGCTGTACCTTTTTGTATCAAAAACATGAGCAATGTTTCCAATGTAAATATGTCAATCAACAGTAGATGTTTTAATATAATATTATTTACCTGATTATATGCAAGATGGACATTCTTCATGGCAAGCATGGCTAGTTTGTAAGCCCTCGTCGGGTATCCTCTATGCTCCATATACCTGGCGATTGTAAACAGCTGAGATGAGGTCATGATATGCGAGGCTGCGTCCACTACAATTTGGTACGCTGTTTCAAATGCTAATGCTTCATTTTCACAAAGCGTCAATGCATTCAAGGCACAGTTTGGAGGGTCCTGAAACAATAAAAATTCAATTGTCATATTTTAGTGAATAATTGTTGGATTAAAAGTAATTAGGTTAGATTAGCGTATGTATTCAAATAATTTATTTTAATAATTTCTAAATGAGATTTCATTTTGTTAGTACATAAAACAATTAAACAATTCAAATTTGACCAAATTAATAAGATAAGTACCCAAGTAATAACAATAGCAATTCATAGATAAAAATTGTAAACTTAACATACCTTTGTAGCACATTGTAGTGCAAGTGTCCTAGCACATCCCGACAACTCCTCTTGCTGACTGAAGCTGAGATTCAATCGCATGATGGTGCTATGAGACATGACAGTCGTAGCAACCGGTCCCGTTGCTTCCGTGGCAGTAAAAAATTGATACCAATTCTGCATAATTGATATCAATGCGTCCACTCCAACCTCCGTGGCGCACGTCACCAACCAACGTACCATTTCCCTCCGCCTCCAATTTAAGGAAGAAAGTGTCATTCGCATCACTTGCAGTCCTAGTTCAAAGGCAACACTCAATAATGTGGGATGTCGTGGACCGTTCTCAGGCGTAGCAAAACGAAATGCGTCCTGAGCCAATTTAAATAGGTGTGAGGAACTATGTATGTGTCTTTGAGATGATTCCAATACTGTTCTTAATCTCATTACTTCACCTATAGAAAAAAAAATTATGTAATTAATGTTTTAAGAGTATTTAAAATAATTTTACCTTTAGCAGCACTCAACATTGTAGAACTAAGTGCACATTGTTGAGTTTCTATATGACCTAAAGTAAACCACCTGGGTGATCTACTCATCATCAATGAACTAGAAGCATTTCCACCCATGGGATCATCTGAATCTTCATGCTCTTCGAGTAATGGCAACCTCATAGCTCTCAACCCAACCTCATAGGCTAGATCTGGATAGTAATTCAATAACGATAGGAACATGAACCTGGCAAATGTGTGCATTGGTATGCTTTCAGGATGAATACCAATACCGAGACCGCTGGTTGGACCGCCTTCTAATAGAATGATCGCCTGCCGACGTAACACCGCTACCAAACTATTATCCAGCTCAATCTCTTGCAGTTTTGCAATCAGTCTATCCTCCTGCTTGCAAGACTTTTCCTAAAAATTGAAAAATTCGGTTCTTTTTTGGTACTTTCAAAATAAAAATCAAATTACTAATATTTTACTATCGATAACTAATGAAAATTACGTTACCTGTGCGTATAATCCAACTGGCATAATTCTTTGCTGCCCTAAACCAATTAAGGCAACTTCAAATGCTAATGTGAGATATGTTTCTGCTCGATCCCTCGACCCCACAACAGGAACATGGTGGTATCTTGGCCTTAGATTGCTGTGCTGGTCGTCCATTCCAACCAAATCTAAACAAGATCCTAAGATTAGAAATTAATTTATGGTTCAACTAATATTTCATTGTAATAATTTAATTACCTAAGTAACTGGGTGTTCTCGGTCTCTGATCTTCAGGAACGATGGAAGCATCAGATAGTGTATCAAATAAACATCCGATGGGATCCAGAGGATGCCCAACCCATCCATCCGTATTGGCAGGAGCATTTATTGAAGTTGTTGAGCAGGAGGTATTACACTGACCAGCACATCTTGATGTGCAAGCTTTACTAGGACTTTTGTTAGTACTGGAGCTACTGCATCCACTACTACTGGCACTAGTACTTGCACTGCTTGTACTGCACCCACTTGATTGTTGACTCTCATGCCATTTCCTTTGTGCGATTAATTGTTGCTGTTTCATTGTACGCACAACTGAAACAGCTAATCTTAAAGCTGCTTCCATGTGTCCATGAGATCTCAATGAATCTACACGAGCCGCACATAATGGTATTGGTTCTGAAATTTTAAATAATAATAAATATTTATGATCATAATACTATATTTGAAATAAATTACCATTCCATAATGGTTGCCCCTGCGAATTAAAGCTACCTGAGCTAGAACTATCCGGAACATGGGAGCAATATATATCACTGGATAGAATATTTTTCAGATGCATATTATCCCATGACATTGTCACTGCATCTAAAGCTCTGCGCATACAAAACACATGTTAAACAAACAAAATTTTAATTTTTGTTAATTTAGTCTTACCTATGAAATACTGTTCTAGGTAAAGCGGGTGGAGATGACTTAGAATGATTCCCTGATAATCGAATTCGTTTACTGTTTCTATGGCTGTAATCTGCATCGTCTTCATCGGAGCTACTCGATGAATCATAAATGGGTCTCCCTCGATCCCTATCACGTTCCCTTTCTCTATCACGATCTCTCCTTTCTCGTCTATCCCTTTCTCGGTCTGCATACCTATCTCTCTCTCTATCTCTATCATTATAATATCTATCCCTATCTCTATCTCTGTCCCTATTTAAATACTGAAAAAAAAATAACATTAAAAATTTTTAAATAAAAATGAATATTGATACATGATATAGCTCATTAAATTTGTTAATTACTTAGAATTAAGACATGGACAAGCCTAATAATGTAATCATAAAAATTGTTTATCCTATGCTAAGTTAATATTCATAAAATTCTTGATTACTTACCGAATCACGTTGGCTATTTTGTTGTAATCTGAAGTCAGGGTCTTCTGGAGGGCAAACATCAATGTGCGTCCACTTTTCAAGTAATAATTTCCATTGTTGTTTTTCATGGTTTGTACAATTTGGATTTAGTACAATGCAGACCCACAAAGAACCTGAAATATTTATGATGTATTAGAAAATAAATTTAATAAAAACAAATTTAAGACTTACCAAGTTGATCCCATAATTGGCGACATTTATCAGTCATTGGTGTCCCTTGGTTTCGCCACAATTGCAGTCTGGGATCTGATAGGAACTGTTCTGTAATAAGCGTCAACATTCGGGCTCCATTTGAGTCTTGTGCCCTTAACATTTCTCTCACCTAAAAAGATGAAAACAATCATATTACTATCTGAACAATTTTAATCTTCCAAATTGTTTTCAATCTGAGATGGCATATTTGTCATAATAATTTTTGGTATTTAATTTTTAAACTATATTGCATTTTGATTATGAACTTACCTTTGAAAATAGTGAGTTCAATTGTTTATTTGCATTGTAGTAGGTGCCCTGGGATAGGTAAGATTTAACCTGTTCACAGACTTGCTCTTCATCGAGATGCCATGAGTGATCATCATCTGCAGAGGCCCCAGCAGTCGGATCAGGGGCTCCTGGTATTTGATTAATCTCACTACGCTGCTGAAGGATTTCATCTGCCAGTTTTTGCGCAGTGGGTAGCACCTCTGTATGGTGTTCTGAAATCAGGTACTGAACAAACTTCTGCAATTGTTGCCTGTCCATTTGTAGTAAAGTTTCTGGAAACAATAAAAACAACATAATAAAATAATGAATGTTTTAGAAATTGTTAAATGATAAAAATAAAGATCAATTAAGGATATGAAAAAGCATTAAAATATTTGATTTGACTTCAGTCAACAATACTAACCAATTTGTTCAAATATAATTTTTAATGTATATAAAGTTAGGTGTAATACTAATTTATCATTGTTTTATTGAATTAGTTTTAGTAATACATTTAGGTTAAACAGGCAATCAGCATATCTCAAACGATATTTGTCACAGCAAAAATATGATAAGAACAGGCCAAGAACGAAAATAAAATTTTATCATATCACATAATGGAAAAACATTACTACTATTCATCAGATTCTGCTTCAGGACTGAAGAAACTTAACAGACAATGCCGTTACTTAGCTCCAATGCTGACTCAGATGAGTACCCTACATTTGAAGTTGTACTGATACTGAGTGATAAAAAACAGTATATTATATCAAAAATTAAAATACCAATCATATGTAAGACAAATTTTATTTTTTTTTATATAATTTCAATATGTGATATATACGAATCACTTAATATGTCACAACATAATAATACCTTTAAATTGCAATAAGTGAAACAATACTTGTTAAAACTATCACATTGAAGATGAGATTTAAGCAACATGTGAACTGATGTGATTAAACTTAATCGCTGAAACCAATCTTGGTTCTTTCTCAATTTTTTTCTTGATGCGATATTCAATATGAACAACTGGTTATCACATCAAAGTAACACAAAAATTAAATTAATCAGAGATGCAGATAAAGTCCATAGATTTTCGATTAGGCTCTGTACATTGTTTTTGGAATAACAAATAGACAGGTTTATATAGCTAAAATTAGTCAAAATAATTTCTTGACTTTTAATGTTACATTTAAATTCCCTGATAAAGTCTTAATTATAAGTTTCAATAAATAATAATGAATAAGGTAATTATTATCAAAACTTGTATTAAAATATTATAATAAATTTAAAAAAAAAAGATTATAGATTTTTTTTTAATCATGCAACAAGAGATTTTGCACAACCCCTTAATGCGGTCCTGATACCTGCATGCAATCAGTGCAACATACTAGGCAACCGTTGGCACTGGTATGTTAATTGGATAACATATGTTAACCTATTAAAAACAAATATAATTCCAGGAAACCTGTTGATTATGCAACCATGTGTGCATCAGCTGCAAAATACGCATGGGTTAATTAATTAATTTTAGCTACTATCCAATTGATTTCAAATATGTATAAACAAAAATAATAAACAAGTGAACGTTATCAATACGTAAACAAGAGAATAAAAATAAACCGATGTCGGAAACGTTTTCCTCAATCGGTCTTGTTGCAATGCCGCTCGACAGATTGAAGCGGATATGCCGTTCGGCTAGTCGGGAAGGTCGCAAGCCCAACAGAAAGGGCGGTCCCCTTTAATAAATAATAATACATTTCAATCCGCGCTCAGAGCGGAGCAGCGCACACAGAGCCGAGTCTGGTGCAAATGAAAGAGCCTAGTCTGCATTGCAAATCCGCCTTTGCTCGCTCAATACTAACACAAAACGAAATTACCATACTTTTTGTTGCTAATTTATTTAAATGACAAATGCATGCGCACATTTAGATCGCTAGTAATGTATACAAATTTTACACGATCTTATATGTGTGTACTCGCTTTCATACATATACATAATGCACGTGACGATATAAATGTAAGGCCCTGTGCGCCCCATTTTTTTAACGCGAAAAATAAATCGGGTTGGCTTTAATTTGTTTTAAAGTGGATGTGCGGTTCCGGTAGACGCGGTAGGAACCCGACTGGCACCGAATATGTCCGATCAATATATGCCACCCCCAATGCTTGCAACAACCGGTGTAGTGTAATATTACAATTTTATGGCAAAACTTTATAGTTTTTTTTGGTTCCCCGGGCGCCCCTGAATGTCCGTAATATGAAATCGTTACAGCTTGGGGGCGCAGGCTTGTTCGACTTTAATAGAGGTGTGGTTATTATCGACCAACGATTTTTATTTTCAATTTTAAATGATTCTCATGATACGATAGAGGCTTGTATATTATTAAACGCTTCATGGGGATTACTTGGGATTTAGACTATATTTGACCTTTCATCATCATCGTGCAAGCTTATCCCATGTGTTTCAAATAATTAATCCACAACTTGAGTTACAAGCTGTAGTTTCTATTAATCTTCAATTAGACTAGAATAGCTTCAGCTTACTTAAAAATGGAAATAATAATTGCATACATTATTATAAATATATATTTGCTCAATATAAAAAAAAAAAATTATTGCATTAACTTGGTATGCCTGCACAAATTTAACAATTCCGAAAGCACCAATTAGTGGAATGTTATCGGTACTGTACATGGGGTGCACTTTTTTTACTTATTAACAAATAGTAATTTTCTTCTGCGCATTAACTAATTCGCAACGAGTGCATCGGTTGCGCTATGTGAGAAAAAGCCTCGGCAAATGATAAATTAATTTCTATCCTGCGGGTTCCGGGGCTATTCAGCGCGCTGAATACACTGAATAGACTGATTGAATTACCTACACACAATGTAAGAGAACGTCTTTGATGTCTACCACGACTGAGGCTCACATACTCTATCGGAGCCCTCATGCTATCATCGTCATCGTGATCACGGTGAGAAGGCTGATAATGATGATAATCCACAACCAGCGCACAACACAACTTCCATTTGGAATGATGAAGAAGGGAACGCCTTAACGAATTAAGAAATAAATCCATTTCGTCCAGTTTAATTATAAAACAAATCTTATGTTCCAGAAGAACCTAATCGGATATGTACAGACAATGAATGTCTTTCTTTTAGGAGTTAAATGAATACTATTTTCATCTAGAAAACAAAATAACAAAAGCACAATAATAACTTTTAGATTGATATTAATTATAAAAAAAATAAAATAAATTCAATGGAATCTACAAGGTTTGCTATATTCTTTTCTGGTTTGGAGCTCGTTGGGGGGGTTGAGCGGGGTGGACTTGTTGAGCCCGCTTTTGTGTTTGAATTATTATCGGTGTCTGCAACCTTCGACGCGTTTGGCCCGGAGGGCGACCCAAAAATAAACCCCGAACATCCCCGTGCACCACCTGTCCCATGTTGTGTATATACACGTGTTGGGAACATGTGGTTGGTGCACCTGATGATGAATATGCACTTGTAGCGAACGAAAACAATAAAACAGGAACATTAAAAGGTTGAGTGGAATTTGTCTTAAATTATGATGATGTGAATAAAACACAATTTTAATATTCAACTAAATAATTATTTTATATATGCCTATAAATTATATAAATAATAATAGCTATGTAAATGTAACTACTATCTAATGCAAATTAATAATATTTTGCATTGTTTATAAAATCGCTCCTTTCCAATCATATTTATTCCATAATTATATCCTTTTACAGAAAACCATGTAATAAAACGCAAAATTATTTATAAATGGTGATGTGGTATTTTTAATTAAAAAGCAATGATGCACTATAAAGAGATTTACTACAGTTCATTTGAAGATCGAACATAAGCTCTTCCAATATTTCTTTGTTTTCGTACTCTTACTCACAAAGACGTACATTTTATATAAAACGTCATTTAAGAAACAATTACAACACAATAACATCATTAAGAATAAGTAGTTTGTTTTTATTATTTTCTATTTCAAGTAAATTTTATTGCATTATCAGGACTTGATAATATTTCACTATAAACTACTGATAGTAATTAACATACTCAATTCAAGATTATTTAGTGAATCTCCACATTCAATGTAATAAATTTTATAGTCTATCCATTTTTTAACTCAATATAACTGTCAGGAATCAAATACATTCGTACATTAAAACTTTCCACTTTGAGTAGTAAAAGAATTGAACAAAAAACAAAATACATAAGTTTCTATGAAATCCAAAATAGATTAAAGATAAACAATCTGAGATAAAGCCATGTTTGCTGTACACATGCATGCAGTAATGGTCAATAATTTAGGAGGGAAGTAAATGTCGTACTTAACAAAACCAATGCAGTAACTAGCTTTTGATGCGCCCGCTGCAAGATCGTCTTTTTGAGTACCCTCCCTCTGTTCACAGTGAGAGCGTCAAGCGGACAGTGAAGACAAAATGTCCACCTTAGGAATATTTATAGGTATTGAAGGCGCTTTCGATAAAAACACAAATAGAAACTGCTCACGAAACACATAGTGTAAACCCCACAATTAGTAGATGGATAAAACACATGTAAGAGAAAAAACTGTGACAGTTACCTAATCATACAGCTACCATGAATGATCGTGGTTTGTACAATTGGTTACTCAGATGACGTAACGTTCTTGCTAAGCGGCAAACTTGAGGCATTCTCTGCTCCGAAATGGTTCTCTTCACAAAAAACAGAAAATTGAAAAACTAAACTAAACAAAACTCCTAAATAACCCACTAATTTTTAACAACAAGCTTACATAGAGACCACATCTAAATATGAGATGCAAAAAGTTCAAATGTGTTTTTGGCAATGTAGATGAGCTGTGGGAAAACAAGGAGACTGTCTCTAAAGATAGTGCTATGGTTGTACACAGCCGTCATAAGACTAATATGATGGCCCAAAGCTAGGCAGAAAACATCTGCAAGCAAACTAAATCAGTTGCAACGAATGGCATGCCTAAATATAATAGATGGCATGTTGAAAGGAAGTGCGACACGTGTTCCTTTTGATTCTTAAAAGCTGAAATTTGGCATGGATTACTTTTCGCAAGATCTGGATCTCAAAATATCTTTATCAATAGAAACGCACACAAGTATCTTCCAAGCAGAAGTAGTTAGGATAACCTATGAGGTTATAGAAATAGTGAACCGCAAAATAACTGGCAAGAATGTCCAAATTTTAACGAATTGTAGGCGGACGGGCTGGCGCGTAAAGAGTCAAACCTCAAGTCGTGTGCTACTAAAACTTGCATACATCAGCCACATAGAGTGGTTGAAAAACAATGTGAGGTTACCACTGGAAGAACCTAACTTCGGGTTACCATCCAACTCTAAATCCAGAATCCATCCAACCTCATGGGGATCATAAGCTTTACTTGATTTATTTTAAAGTTTCATTTTCTTTAGTAAATTAAGTTGGTGTAATCCGAAGAGAAAATGCTATAAACGGTATGTATCTAGTGCATTTAGTCTTAAAGTACACACGCTACCCTCTCTTGACCGAGGCTACCTTAACCCCAACACTTAAACAAAGAACAAAAAAATTGTTATCAACTACATAAACTGTATCACGAGCGCCATATAAATAAGTGCCAAGCACCTGAGCACCGGTTAACAGATTAGTCAAAAACAAACAAAAAAGTTTTTAAATCACCAATTAAAATACAATAACAAAATATAGTCCGTTTCGGAATTTTAATAACACATAATGTTTTTATAAAGTCGGGATAAAAACAATAGCAAACAAGTTAAATGAACTTTTTGTAATAACTTTGAGAGCTATATTGAAAAGTATACATGGATTTTATTTTATTAACAACATTATAACAAACTGGAACTTCTAATTTAACACCTATGATTAAAAATAGAATCAAATAAAACCCATATCAATATTATGAAAAGATTGGCCGCAATTATAGGTAAAAAATAAATTAACTATTTTTGTGGGTGTATCTGCATTCATAGGCTAATATAAAACATTAATTTGTGTTTTTTTTCTACGAAATTTAACACCTTAATTGGGTTCAACAACATTAAAAGCCTGTTGTTCCGAGTGACTCATTTTATTACTTAAATATAATTTGCTTTACAGCGTAAGTTAAGTGCCAAAAAATTACACCCTCCCAACAAATATTATATTACGTCTACACAGCATATAACAATGAAACGTTTACTGAATATTAGTATTGTTGAAAATATTAAAGGCAATGGCAATATGAATTCAATATTTGTTTAGTCAACCGTTACACACTAATATAATTTAATATTAATAACTTCCATATTGTATGATAATAATCATATCATATTAAGTTATTACTGTTAATTTATAGACAAGCATGTGCCTTAGAATTTACAAGTATCTTATTTTAATGTGTGTTAATAAAATTTGTACGTATTTGGAAGCAAATAATGTGAGACTGATAATTTCTGTAATTTTATTACGCGATTGAAATATATATGGAAAACTAATGAACTGGTTTGTAAAGTCTACATAGACACGATATAATAATAAATTTAGAATTATTATTGTCTCATTTTCATATCTGACTAAAAATAAACTACATCCACATCCCAAGTACTATTAAATAATTACTCAGTTATCTTGTTTTGTAATACGCACGTGCATTATTGCAATTTGTCCAGTAAAAAGTATTTGATATTATGGAAAGTCATAGATAAAGTATAATATTTTACTCGCGTGTAACGGCTTATTTTCACTAGGATGATTGCAATAAACTCCACCCATGTGAATAACAACTACGATTACAAGTTCGCTGAATAATATACTATTTTGTTAGACTTTTGGAGCCATAAAACAGCTATTTCGTGAAAACATTATCTTTCAATCAACAATAGCAACTTTACGCTCTTGATATACAAATACAATAACCTTTTATATTATAATCCCTTGATGAAATATTGACGTTTGCTCCTTATCAGACTCCTTTCATCTTGTTACAATTAAGGTTATACATATTATAGATAACGAAATTATATTTAATATAAATTGAAATTACTATTTAAGTCCTACCAAAAAATAAATATTTAAAAAGCGGAAGTTGTTATTTATATACAATTATTATTGTATTAAATTAATTCGCATGGTCAACCAGGTAAAATTTCGGTTTAATTAATGTCTGACTATATACGGTTATACCAAAGAAGTAATCAATCTAATAAAGTAGCAGTCAGTATAGATGCAATAAGTAAGTCGTGAAAATTATACGCCCGTTAAAAGAATAATAACACATTAAACTGTGTAATAGTACACAGCAAACAGATAACTTATTTGTTCATTAAAATTTGAAAAAAATGTTAACTACCGAGATGATTAATTAATTCAAGACAAGGTTATCTTATTGTACCTCGCTGCACCTTGTCCCCATAACAGTTTAATGCACAGAGATGGAAAAAAATCCAAAGTCACTGTTGGGGATCGTGCTGACTAGTTAGTATTCATGAGACGACATCGAGACATGTCATATTAAGAACTGAGATGTACACGGACCGGACACCGACTCGACTGTATATTTATTTACATTCTCCAAATATAAAATATACACATTCCCGTTGCATTGGAGCCGTCACGAGTTCGGACGGCCAGCGTTGTAAAATATATAAGAAAAAAAAAACGAAGTTTGCATTATGCATGTGCTGATGTTGAGTTGGGGATATGGCAGAAAAGGTAATAAGCAGGAGGAGCGCGTGTGTATAAAAATGTAAAATTTGTATTGAAATAAGGGAAGATGCTTACCTGAGATAGGCACTCGCAGCCGCACACTCTCCGCGTTCCTTATCCTGTATAAGGATAATGCTACCACGTGTTGGCACCAGAATATATCTTTCGTTTCGCAACTGCATGTTACCGACGTTATTTTACACCTGCAAAAGAATAAACATTAGTAAACATACTACAAATATTACCGGTATTTTTCAATATTATTATTAATCAATTACATATTTTGATGGGAAATATTATGCAGTATACCAAACAGGGGAGGATTAATGCAGTTCTTTTATTTTGTTGATCGTTAATTTAATTTAATTGTTGACTATACTATTAATAATTTTGGCATAAATTACACGCAGAAGCTCCCAGTTTATGCTAAAAGCTAAAATCGAATATATATTTTCAAAAATGATAATACGTTATTGCTGTTAGGACGATAATATAAACTTGTATAGCAATACCCTTTTCTTGATAAGTTAATACCCTTTAAAAGAGGTTAAAAGTTAAAACTAAGCTGTCAGAGTATTCGAGACACCCTAAATATATTTAAACTGCACCAGTTTAAATATTGTTTCTCTAAAAAAAGTGTGAACAAAATATATAGCGTCGTTCAGCGCTGTTTGAAAACTATTAGTTTATGTCAAGTACAAGAGACAAAAAAATTCTAAATAAAAAAGGGTTTTCAATCAATATTTTATTATTTGAAATAAGAATAGTTTGCTCTCTTAAAATTCTTTAATTAAAAACCGTAAAAAAATGTTAATTCCAACCCCATATAAAAATACGAAGAGGTAAATAATATCAAAACAATTTCTTATTTGATAATGTAAGAAAACAATTTAATATCTTTATCTAAAAAACGATAGCGCTGATAAATTGTTATTAAATTTTCTTGACTTTAATTGGTCGCAGGCGTCCGTCGAAATCAAAATGTATTGTCAATCACCAGTTAAACTCGTTAAGAATGCAGAAACAATTTGAACATTTTAGTTATCATAAAAAAGTATATTGTAGCTGTCTGTATATAGTATAACAACCGTTTTGCAGCATTTTCTTAATAGAAACCAAAATTAACAAAATAGATAAAAGTGTAAAAAAATCTAAAAAATAATTAAAGCATTTGAGTCTCATAACACAACAAATCCAGATAGTATTCTAAGATATGATAGTACTTCTAGAAAACAAACTCGTTTTATTTTGTCCGCTCAACGATACTTAACCTAATAAATGATTAATTTATTAACCAAAATGAACGACGACAAAAATGACCCGGACCGACACCTTACCACACCCCAGCTTGCTAGCCGTATCATCTTTAACACAAACCACTATAAAAACCATGAAGAAATTAAAAGCGCTCCGAACTGAATTCGAAAGCATCATTTCCCGACAATCAATGCTGGAAAGTATGTCTCAGTCAAACAAGCTTGGCCCCTACAAATTCGAATATGATGAAGATCGACGACAAAAGGTAAAAATCCGACAACCAAGTAAGAAAACAACCTCGGTAAATAGATTTCCGGCACTCCAAACATACCAGAACAACAAACAATCCTGAAGAAATAACTTCCCAATCTTCTGACAGCTAATATCAACCATACACAATGGCAACCCCAAAAACTAGATTTCGACCAGCAATAATCTATCTACAATAACAAGGGGACCTACATTTAACTGACCAAACAATTTAAACTCAATGTCAAAGACAGCATTCGACTTCGGCCAGCTACAAACAACGACTTTCGTCTTATCACAAAATATCTGAAGCAAACTAAGAGCTACCACTACACGTCCAAGCTCAAAGAAAAGCAATCATTAAAAATAGTGCTTCGCAATATCCCAGAAGACATCTCCAAACAAGAAGTTAAGATCAAACTCGAGGCTCTTGAAACACTACCCGTTAAGAGAATGAGCAAGAATAACATCATTTACCCCTAGTGTATATTCAACTCCCCCGATGCAAACGCTGCAAAGAAATATTTCAACTAAACCGACTCTTCAACAATTAAAGCAAAAAAAAAATAGATATAATTCTACAATGCCACCAGTAATACGGACATTCGTCATCAGGATGATCATTCCAATACGCAAAAAGCCATCAGAATGCCACCTGCAAACAAACCAAGTGTGCAAACTGCAACTTGGAGCACACAGCTAATTTCACACTTCAAGATTCTTCAAAACAAAACCGCACACTCTCGCCAAAACTCACACCATTCGACACAAAACTATACCACCCAAAACCAATCTTACTCCTTCACAGTTAATCCAAAACCACAACCAGACCAATATCATAATCCCTCACAACCCAGACCTTCGAACACTACAAACAGCTCCTCACTAAAAAATCAAATATCAATGACGCGTAACAAAGACAGCAACAAAGGATTCTTTTGCGTATGCACCTCTTGCTATCACAAGCTTGTGAAGAGAAAGAAAACCCTTCCCAATGCTCAAGTTCAACTACGACAGAACAAAAAAGTAACGAAATTCTGTCTCTTACAAATCTTGTAGTGTAGTTCGTGTTAAATTCAAACGCAAACGACATTGTACAATGCCACACGGCATCCAGATGCAATACACGCGCGAGTCAAGGCATAAAACAACCCTGCAAACTATAAAAGCTGTCCAGCTTACCCCAAGCTGAATCCAAACCAAAGCTCGTCTTAGGCTCGCCCCACTGCACCATTAAACCCAACATTATTCAATAAAACTTCTAGCCGAAAAAGCTAATGGCGCACTACTTTTCCAAAGATCTGTAATTCAGACATAGACGTGGCTTAAGTTTGCCACAAATTTTACGGAACGCCTATAGTGTGCCACTAGATGCATTAATACTCAACAACAAGTTAAATTTGCATCTCCGTCTGTTGCCACTAGTAGTCACTTTCTACATTATCTCAAAAGTCTCATGCACACTTCTGATTTCAAACATTAATTTCACACCAACATAGGCTTCAAAGTCAAATGTTGATATTCTTACTAAAGTAATGAGTTTAGTAAAGATTTATTTGGCCAATTTGCTTAATTCGGCGCCAGTGCTATTAAGCAATTAGCACGTTAGGAAGCTATATGAATAGAGATTATGTGCAGCAAACGTTTTGCTAAATAAGACTCCAAAGTATAAACATATTTATAATACGAGGGGCACTGCTAACATTCGCGGAATCTAGTACTGCCTATATTGTCAGCGTTCTGCAATTATCATATTCGTAAAACTTAACGTTTTTCACCTATAATTCAGTTGACAGTTCGATTTCAAACTGCCCGGTTTCGTTTCAACAAAATTTAACGAAAGTAATAATTGTGTGAAAAATGGAATATTTCGAATCGTGACTTCCGAGTGATGATTTTTTTATGATTTTTGCAATGTGTGTAAAAAATTAGTTCGTTATTTGGGGATGAAGCACCATCCAAAACTATGGTTTACAAATGGTTCGCAGAATTCAAGCGTGGAAGAGGCATCCTTAGGCATTGCAGCGAATCAAATACATACGATCTTGCACGATCATTTGCATGTCAGGAAGCTTTGCAGTCGTTGGATCCCACACAACTTGAAAGAAAAACAAAAACAGGCACGTGTCAAGTTGTGCAAGGAAATGCTAAAGAAATTCGAAGGGAGTCGTTCAAATTCGGTATATAACAGGTGACGAATCTTGGATATATTCATATGAGCCTAAAACTAAACAGCAATCGACTGTATGGGTGTTTCAAAATGAACCTAAACCCACAAAAGTGGTGCGTTCACGAAGCGTTTCGAAAAGAATGATTGCTCGTTTCTTCAGAAAAACGGGTCATATTGCAACTGTTGCATTACAGGATCGAAGGACAGTTAATGCTGACTGGTATACTTCAATTTGTTTGCCGGAAGTTATCGCTGAAATCAGAGAAAACAACATAAACCGGCAAATCATTATTCATCATGACAATGCAAGCGCTCACACAGCACAACAAACTGTAGAGTTTTTGACCAGTAAAAACATCCAATTAATTAGCAATTTTATGCGAGATACTATTGCTTACTATAGTAAGGTGGTTAGTGTTGACAGACATACCACTGCATTTTCGCGAGCATTTAGTAACGGAGGGGAAATCAATGACGTATGTTAAAACGTCATCGTTTCATACCACGACATACTACGCCTTACCTAGCTTCGACGTAGGTTACTGCTTATTGTATGCCGTTGACAGACGATTTAGGTTATATTTAAACTTGATGGATGTCATTGAATTACTTTAATTACAATATCCATTTCTAAATTGATGTTTAGTAGGTACAAAATGTAATTTGTTAATTACATTTTATTATTAGATAGAGAATATAAAAATTAAAAAAAAAAAAAGATTTCTTAGAATCAGAGAATTTAAAAAGAATGATTGGTAATATATAATTTTAATATATGTAACCACGCCATTTTAGCGACAATTTTTGTTACTAGAGCAATGAAGTTGTATCAAAAATGATGTTACTCCCACTACTCTTACCACATCATACCACTGGTAACATAGTAGTATCTCGCGAAAAATCGCTATATGAGTCATTGCCCATATTCGCCTAATTTATCGACCAATGACTTCTTCCTATTTTGACATATAAAAAATAAAATGCGTGGGAAGCGTTTTTCATCGCCTGAAGAGGCCGTTGAAGCATTTAAATCACTTGTTTTGGAGGTACCTCGCTCAGAATAGCAAAATTGTTTTGAAGATTGGTTTCATCAAATGCAAAAGTGTATAGATTTTAAAGGAAAATATTTTGAGAAGCAATAAAGCAATTTACATAACGTAATTTGTGTTTTGCTTTACATTTTCCCCGAACTTTGGCAGTGTCCCTCGTAATAATATAATATTATAATATCGCAATTTAAAATTTAAAAATATGAAATGTCTCTCCCCAAGTGAGCATTAGATTTTCAATTTCGCTACAACCTCCGTAAGCTCTAGTGAAAAACGCTAGTGTGCTAATGATTGAAACATCCCGAAACGTCCTTAGTTAAATTTGAAATGCTACAATAAATATATCAACTGAATACAACACACAAAACTTCAACAAAACACCAAAACTTAGCATATAACTTATAGAAATATAGAGTATCATAAAATAAACAATGACGTTACAACGTTCATTCTGTAAATGTCCTAAACTTGATAGACCATTTGGTTTTTATTACAACTTTTTAAAATTCATTTTCAGATTGTTAAGTTGTTTTATGCTTTAAGATATATTTAAAAGACACCTTAAGAACATGGAAAAGAAAACGTCAAGGGATGGGACTACCCATTCGAAACGGTCACCTATTCACTTTATGTTTTGCCGATGACCAAGTAATCATCGCACAGGATGAAGAAAATCTAAGCTATATGTTAAGAAAACTGAAAGAAGAATACCAGAAAGCCAGAATGGAGATACACTAGCAAAACGGAATATCTTGAAACGGACAGCGACGTGATACAAAATCTAACCATCGACGATAACATCGAGAAAAAGGCACGTGAAAGTTCAAATACCTGAGCGTCACCATAACAAGAAACGCGAGCAATGACGAAAAAATAAAAAATAGACTAGGACAAACGAGAACATGCATAAGAAAGTTACACCCCATTATATGGAATAGGAACATACATAAGGAGACAAAACATAAAATATATATCACACTAATCAGGAGCATATTGACGTATGGGGCGGAAATCTGAGTGACAAACAAAAAGATGAGAGACGAAATACGTGCAGTAGAAATGAAATACTGGAGAAAATGCTGTGAAGTGACAAGGATGGACAAAATAAGGAACAAAGAGATCCGGCATAGGATAGACGTGGTATCCGACATAAGGAAATACATAGAGGAAAAGAGATTAATGTGGTATGGACACACAAGAAGAGCAAGCGCTAGCAAATGGATAGGAATAGTAATCGATTGGAGCCCGATGGGGAAACGAAAAAGGGGTAGGCCAAGGAGATCGTGGCGAAATGAAGTAGATGAAGCGATGTAAACAAGAGACCTACGGGATGGAGAATTGGAAGACTAAAAAAAGGAAAGCGGTGATACACTGTAATATCCTAATAATAAAAAAAAATAAACAGTTGCAATAGGTAGGATGATGTAAAAACTATCCAGTAGTAGTAGATAAATTTATTTCATATTCCTATAGACATATTTAAACTAAAATCTAAATGTATATCAATATGAAAATAAATGTAAATAAAGTTCAAAATTATTAATAAAAAGCCCAATTTGCCAAATTAAGTCTTTTTGGTACTCAGAATGTACTAGTCCTGCTAAACATATCTTCTAACTAAGCGCTGCCTTAACTGCATCTGAGTAACTTAATAGTTAGTTTTAGATATTAATAAATCTAGGTCCATATTTCTTAAACGAGTATTTTTTAGGACCCATACCCCAAAACAAAATATTAAAACTAAAATAGCCGCCGCTATACTACAATCAACTTTGGCTAAAGTCATTAGACCATGCAGTAAAAGAAGTATATCAGAAACTGTGACTTTATGTAAATTGTCTCTCTGACCAGTGAAATGCTACGCACAGGAAGGAGTATATACCATAAAACACTGGTATATGTATCTCACATTAGGTAAAGAGGCAATTTAAATAAAATATATAATTTATTAAATTTAAGTAAAAAAGCTTCGACTACTACGTTGCACTACAATATCCGCCTGATTGATGAGACTAAAGTTTTCTTCTTCTTCGTCAGCCATTCATACGCCACTGCTGGCGTCTTAACCTCTTCTCTGCTTGTAATGCTGGCAACTTACATTACAAGAGACCTACAGTTTTAAGTGGATTCCGAACCACTGGAGAGTATTTTACACTCCATCAGAGAAGGTTTTAGCCGTAAAACACCACGCTGGCAAGGCGGTTTGGGGAGTGGGAGAGCATATAGAAAGTGAATTTATTATTATCACGGCATATGGGAATCGAACTCACGATCTTCGCTACAGCGGCTGGATGCCTAGACCACGCTCTCTCAATACCACCACATTGGTAAAATCTAAAATATTGACCTTAAAAAAATTTACTTCTTGCGGCATCATAAGTGTTTTATAACTAGCAAACATTTTATTTTGTAAAAGCAACTATAAATAAAGTAGAATAATATATAAATATTAATTGTATAAAATCGAATACCAAAACATTTATCTAACTATAATTAATGAAATTGCAAATTTACTAAACAATTATTCAATGTTTGTTGAATTGTGTTTGATATCATGTGTACGTCATTCTTTATGCATGTACACGTAAATGTTGTGTTATGATTAATTGGTTGAAAGCATCCGTGCGGCAACCGAAATCGAATTAAACGTGCAAAGTTTGTACTCCGAAAATTGGCCTTTGATGGGCCACAGCATATCGAAAATTGACCGGTCCATTAACAAAGTTAGCGAGCGCGCGGTTAATAATTCAAATTGGTGGTCAATTAGTCGCAATCGATCCGTAGTTTGGGGCACAAAATAGGAGGAAGGCAAAAATAATTCGCGCGCGGGGAGTAGTAATAGCAATAAAAAGAAAAGACATGGTAAAATGGAACAGAAAAACTGGGAAGAAAAACATGAGTTTTTCTTTTTACAGAGCGGAGGAGCGAGATGGGAATAGGGAAAAAGAAATCTTATTACGACTGAATAGGAAAGAAATATTAGGGGGCGAGCGAGAGGAAGGAGATTTTGGAGTTTGAGCGAGTGAGGGATATAAAGAAAAATGTAAAATCTCTGTGGAGAATTGTAAATTGTGTGTATTGTGAGGATGTTTTATCGTCTGGAAATTCGGAACGAATCTGACAAATCTCACCTGTCGAAACTGACTGAAACTTTGAACTTTTGTGGGGGCTCGGGGGCGCCGCAAGGCAGCGTCGTCGGGGGAGACGTCCGACTCGCCGTCACTACGCCGCTCAAATGGAAGCCTGTAACAAATAAATATATAAGTAACAATGAAGCAGTAGACATATTGAATTAATTCGTTCAATCACGTACAGCATACAAGAGGATTTATTTAATGCTCTCATTACAGAAGTCCACATCGACAGAAAGGACTTACAAATGGGGGACTAATGCAAACAAATCCCACTATTGACCAAACTGAATTTAATCTACTTGCAGTACAAAATATATAAATCAATAGTATTTTCATTTAATTTTGTTATTAAACCAGTAAGTTTATTATGATTAATGCCAATAGCAATTGTTTTACACTAAATATAATATTCACTTATTAAACGGCATTCGTCATAATTGATAATCAATTGAATTTAGAATGTTAAAGAGCAAGATAATAAAATTCATGATTTAATTTAAAGAACAATGTTTAATAATTATTATTATAAAAATAACCACCATTTTTTTTACATTAAAACATTTTAGACTTTAAATCAGCAATTTTGAGCATCCTTTTAATTTAATCGATAAATATTTTTTATAAAAGTTATTATATTTGATTAAAATTATTATTATATTTTATACCGTAGTAAATGGAACAAATATTTAGTTGTTTTAAGTTTTCTAAACCGATTACCAAGAGTTATTACATAGACATATGATTTTTTGTAAGTAGCAATTTGCTGGAATTGATTATAAAATAATAACATTTTGAGCGTAGTGTAATTACACAGTTACTAGACCCGAAACTAAGAACAGTAAAAACGAAGCAGGGAGGACTAACATTTTCCAATTTTATACCTCTCGTGCGGTCGTAAAAAATGTATACTTTAAGGTGGTAGACATAAGATGGCGGCGGGACCCAATATGTAATAACACCTTAACTAGAGCCATCAAACATGCTACGTGCCGGAGCGTGAGAACATCAGAATTACTGAGCTTCGCGTTTCCCCGACCTGACTTCGACGAAGGAAGAGGCCTCGCCGATTTTTGTAAAAAAGAGGGACAAAATCGGATAAAATTTTAAGTGTAATGAGGAACCGCATTAAGCGGTGAAACTGCTCTTTCCCACCGGTTTTTGTTAATTACTTCCCGCCGCGAAAAAACGCACCGAATTATGTGGACAAGCAAGTTGTATGTGTATGTGTGTGTAATCACAGAAACCTGATGACGAAATATGGGATGTGCGATCGAGAAAGGAGCTTTTCACAATTCCCAGCGACATTAACGAAATACATCGAATTGCTCAGTCAGCAAGAATATGATTAACTTTATATAATTGTGATGACATTAAATACATCATTGACTAATTTTATCTTTTTGCGTATTTATATGTAATTTTGTTAGTAGCATTGCAATTTATAATTTCGATTATACTCAACAATGAATTTTAAAATGACGGTAGTTTTTCATTTATAAATTACCTATTCTCATAGTATTACATAGTATGTTATTGATTTTTATGTGAAATCCATATAAACATAAACATACTTCTTCATCAGCTAAGATTTGAATAAATTCTCAAGATCGAAGATGTAGATATAGTGTTGGCAAAAAACAGAGTCGGCGCAACCTATTATTGCGCCCCCATGCAAATTACAAATATGTCGCCCCCCGTCTTTTTAGATGTAAAAAAAACATTACTAAAAAATTGTGTATGTACTCAGTCAAGATCATATATCTCTCAGAATGAAAAGAGTATAGTTTTTTTTCTGAACTGGGTCTGAGAAAGTAGAATAATGTGAGGTTTCTGATTATTATTTCTCCTTAAAAATTGCACCATGAAGTGTCTTTCCAAGGAGTTGCGTCATATAGATAGGGGCAGCGATCACCTTTTAGTGGTCGGATACACCGTTCAAGATTAGAGGTCTTAGAATTGGTGTTCTTTTCCCAAATGTACTACTTAACCTCTAGCGTCGGTGATTAGCCCTGATTGAGTCTAGGTTTTAGGTACTACATCATTGTGGTGTCGGTGTTGACAACTGCTTGGTTTTGCGAGTTCGGAGAACGTGATTTTTTTTAGACATGGGCACCTGACTTGAGCAAACTGAAGTTATCCTGGTGCTGACCCATAAGTATTGTCTCCATTAGGTTCCAGGTCCATGCCTAGACGTAAAAGAACCATATTGTCCAATCAAATCAAACGTGATCAGATCAAGCACTTGCAGATCCGGTTTCAGAGTTACTAGTTATATCCAAAGCTAGTGGGAATTTAGAGTACAATTTTTATAGCTATAGATTTTTTTGCGGGAATTTCTCGTGGTGACGGGTTCCTGGAGTTGGAACAAATTTACTCAAAGTCGGAGTGCCCTTCAACGCATTTCCAATAGAGTATCATAAGTCGGCATTCTAGACTACCTTCTAATCTGACCGCAATATTACAAAATAATAAAAACTTGGTTACACTGTATCTTTCGCGACTGTAACTAAATTTCGTAAAAGAGCACAAAAAGATAGTTTATAATTTCAAAAATTTGCTCCCAGATTAAATAACGTTTAGGGCTAGCCCTCGTCGATCCAATTTGCAAATGCTTGCTTTTCCTTTTTTTTGGGGTAGTTCTACTATAAATAACGGGCACTCATATTTATCAAGTAGTTATTTCGTACAATGACTTTATATTCGCCTTGTCTTCTTATTCTTCGTGTATCCTCTTTACAGAGGAGTCGTAATCATGATTCACTCCATTGTTGTTTTTCTTATAATGTCGCACCACTTTTCCCTGTTCCTGGACTCTCATTTGGTTAGTTATTGTCTTTATAATACCTCGTACCTTGTTGATAAACTACGCTCAAGTAGTTCTGTAAAAATTTCTTTTACCGGCTAGCTTTTACATTCCTTTGGCAAAGCCTTTCCCCCAACAATGTTGTATAATCAATCGCGCAGAGAAATCGACCACGTAGTGCCTAGACCAAAAAGTAGATGGTAGGAGATTGAAAAAGAAACAATATTCGGTAAGACCACTCGTTCCGTAATTACTTCTTCAAAGTACTTTTTTAAAACTTAATACTTTCTAAAAATAAAACGTGTTTATAGAGTACACTAAAATAAAGAAATAAGGATGTTTTGGACTTCCTAGCCGCACTAGCCTTTAATTAAAAAAAAAAATGCTTAGTGCAGTTAAATTTTACACAAGAGAGGTGTTGCAGTGTACTTTATAATAATGTAAAAACTCAAGATTCTACAAATTACAATAGTAAGCACAAAGTTCCAAGACAGTTTAAATAACAAATTCCAGACACTAACTGAAGAGATTATGATTATGTCTCTCAAGATCATTTAGATCTGTATATCCAAAAACTACTTGAATTTTTTTAAAATAAAAACCAAATTCAAACTTAATAAAATGTGCATAACATAAATATTACCAACATAAAAACGAGAATGCTATGAAGCCTAAAACATATCGGTTTTATCGAAACAATTGTTGTTCTGCAATTGTATTAAATAATAAAATAAATTGCAGTTTAATACAAAATATGTGATTTCTTATCAGACAGAAGTTAAATTAAAAATAGAAGAAATCAATCAAAAAAACAGAATCGTTAGAAAAAAAAAATAAGACCAAAAAATGAGACAAGCAACTTGCGAGAGTATCCAAAACGTCGAAGAAGAAGAAGCTCAATTAGATTGCAGTGAAAAACATTAAGAAAAACCGAGAGTTTAAGATTGTATAATTTCACACTTTCATGTTATCAACAAAAAAACAAGTACAAACTTGTATTAGTAATAAACAAACATACATATAACAATAAAATTGAATCTACTAAAATAAAAAAAATCGATTAAAAAAATCATTAATAAATATTGTAATCAAATTTCTAGTAATTTTCTATAATTATACAATTAATTAGCAAATAAAATCGACCTTAATGCACGACTTCCGTAGCATTATATTCAAATAAATCTGGCAAATATGTGACAAGTTGAAAGCTTCAAAGTGTAATTAAAACAGCTTTAATTATTCAATTATCGTAATAATTGCAACATTATTTATTTATAGAGTATTAAAAAATAAAAAAGAAAATAGTGCGTGAGCGTATGACCTTAATCTTATCAGTCAGTAAATATTTATTCGAAATAAATATTGATTATTGGCAATTTCATTTATAAATTCATTATCGAGCGTGATAATTCGCGATTAATTAGATCATCAGTGATAACGTATGAAACTCCGTACAATTATAATCTTTGGATTAGATAAGAGACGGAGTTCCCAATTTTTTATTGTAATAATATTTGCATTATGAATTATACACAGGCGCATAACTATTTGTCAGCTTCATGTTTTGACAGAACGATTAGTAACGAACCACGCGATGCCGTCGTTGTGCCCGAGAGAAATATCACCGAGGATCATTTTTACATGCAGATGTTATGCTCGTGGCGAATTTATGTGATAGCTGGATAAAAATAGATTAAATGTAAAGTTGTAATTGGATATACGTACTGCAGTGACGTAACAAACAAGAACATGATGAAATGCAAATTGTGGATGTTGTTGAGTTTATCAAATTTGAAGGCATGAGGGTACACTGAAATGTATTCGTTGTAACAAAGAGAAGTTTCATCATTGTGTAATATATTATAGGTAGAGATAACTTTCTGTGTTCCATGATGTAAAGAGTAATGTTTAAATTAAATAAAAAACTGTTCTCGTATTTCCAAATGGCTCTCGGAAGAAAAATTTCTCGCGATTGTCATCTCGAGCAAAACTTGTTATGGAAGACCTAAAATGGTTATCTAAATAACATATTTGTAATATATTTTTTGTAAATCTGATAAATTTAGATAAGAATAATTAGATTGGTGCTGTGATGGATTTAAGAAACTTACAAAAAATTAAACAAATTATAATCCGGAGTATAAAAGTCTGATTTGAATGTAATTGTAGATCCGAGTAGCATTTCATAACGTGGGTAAAGAATCTAACGCTAATTTTTAATTTCTGGAGTTGGTATTGTGAAATCCAATTAGCCTACAGCTTAATACACTTCAAAATGTTATGTATGGTGTGCATTTGGCATAAAATTATTCATGTGCGTTAAAACAGAAATGCAACCAAAACTTCCACTAAAAATACATCAAAAATATTTGCGTTGGTTCAAGGGAAGTAATCAAACTATATGGTCTGTTCATCTTCCATCGCCAACAAAACCATTAATATTTAAAAACAGTCGTGTACGAAGCATATCAATAAGAATTGATTATTCTGTTGAAATTGTTAGCGCCAAAGCAACTAGTCTATACCAGCTCGTTGAACCCTTCGACAAAGTGCCTCAAAGCAGAATGTGCAGAGATCACACAAAAAGGGCAAAGCAAATTTTTAATTTTGAAAAATGCACACATTTGCCGTCACAGATGTGTACGTACTTTTTATTCTTGCACTTTGCGAGTGGTCGACCTATCAACAAGCAGTGCTAACGTCTAGTTGAGAAGCATCGGGAGTTAACTTTTATGGCATAACAGTCTAAAATTGGCAGACATACTCATCGTACAAAGAGATTTTTTCGTTGAACAAAATTATTGGCTTTTTCTGGGGGATGTAGTTTTTAAGCATTATGTCCATTTTAACAAGATATTCGCCAACGAGCAGGTTGTGGTTGGTAGTTAAGTAAATTCTGAGTAGTCTTAGTAAAAGTATCATTCTGATCATTTCAGCAAAATTTAAAAAGCTAAAACAGCGCAATTTCTCTAAAGAGTTCTAATAAAAAAAAAAGTTTGCAACCTCGATATTAGATTCAAATTTATTTTAGGTGTAGCAGCTAAAAAAATAGGTCTGTTCGACCCTAAAATTTTATCCACGGTTGGATGTGAAGCGTATTTCCGCTTGAGTGCACAATTTGGGAATTTTGAATTGTAACATTCCTTTCCGAACATGTGTTAATTGGCATTGGTTTAAAAGAGTGAACGTTAACATTGTTTGCCTCAAATGTGTGCAAATGTTTTTAGTCAGATAAGTATTTTTAGTGACATTGTAGACACGTTATAAAGTTTTAAAGTTTAAAAAACAATCGTTGGGCCATATTAATTGCTATGTAAATTCACTGATAAAAAATGTAACAAACTTACCAACAACAAACAGTGGCGGAGCTAGGGTTTTTGGAATCCACTCAGAGACAATTTTAGAAAAATCCGTACACTTTTGTAACGCTTTTAAACTTTTTGTAACCCTCCACAGATTTTAAAATAAACGTTGTGGTTCCACTGTGCTTGTGGGCCCTTACAAATTTCAAGCCATTACATTACTTACAGGTAGCCCCACTGCTAACAAGATTTCCAAAATGACAAAAACAAAATGAATTATGTTTTAACTATTCAGTCGTCGAGTCTGTTAAGATGTTATTACAAGATATTAAACGTCACGAAAATCGAAACCAAAACAAAAATTGCCTGATGCAATTTCAAAAATATATTTATTGATTTAAGTCCATATTATTGAATTATAAACAATTGGCTAAAAACTGGGTCTTTAAAATGGAAAGGTGATAAACTTACTGAAGCTTCTGAAATGCAATGAAAACCAACATCATCGGAAAAAAACAAAACATCCCAGCAGACACCTGCAAACCTAAGTCATCCAAGTTGGCCTGCCTCAGTTTAACTCACGGCCAAAAAGAAATGAAAAAAAAATAAGAAAATATGAACTACTTCACGTTGTATGGCTTTGTTCAAGTTCGAAACAAACATGCACCGAAAGAGGAATACGTTAACTGTCACAAAATTGTTGCTAATGACGGCTTGGTTCCACCCAAATTAAAAAAAAAAACATATGAAATGCAATCATTCTGATTTAGTATATAAAAGTAAAGAAATCTTCAAAGCTTTATCTCTTCAGGCAGGGTCATCCATGATGGAAAGAACTTGTATTAGTTTACACATTTTAAAAGCTGGAAAACCCAATACTATTGCCAAGATACTGATTAAACCTTACATGAAAGATGTTGTAAATTGCATGTTAAGTCCAGAGCTTATAAGAAAATTGAAAACTTCTGATTTGTTAGTGTACAGCTACTCGTAAATGAAAGTACCAACGTTGCGGGAATTTTTTTAAAGCTATCGACAAATATGTACAAAAAATGCTTTTGACTAGAACAAGTGTGTGTATATTTGCATCAATGAAAGGGCTGCAACGATTGGAAAAGTAAAAGGAGTCGTGTCTAAGATAAAGCAAGTTACTGGAAATGCCACCATTGGCTATTGGGTCATCCATCGAACTTTTCTAGCAATTAAAAGGATGCCGCAAGATTAAAAAGTCGTATTGAATAGAGCTGTAAAGATAATTAATCATGTCGCCCGCTTCAAGCACGTATTTTAAAACTTACCGCCAAAGATCTGAGTATGGATCACTACCATCTCTTTCTCTACTCAGAAGTGCAGTGGCCATCAAAACAAACATTTTTGCCAGACTGTTTGAACTAAAAGATGCACTAGTAGTTATATCTACAGAGAAGCCTTTTATCCATCACTTAATTGATGTCAATTGGCTGATTAAATTGGGTTACATTTCCGACATCTTTGAAAAACTCCACCACTTCTCATCAATGTAAAAGAACAGCATAATTACAAAAAATAAAAACCTCTCAAAAAATAATACATTTTTTAAAGCGTGTTTTGAGAGCGGAAAACTTTCTCTAACTTTTCTCGGTTGCAAGAATTTGTCAAAACAAACCAGATCAACCTTCAAGCCAACTTGATTATATTTCGACATTAACTCTGATGACATCTACAGCTGGGTGGTGAACCCGTTTTCCTGCAACCCAAAACATAAACTTACTAGAATAACAATTTTTTTTTTCAAAACCTGTTGAGATCAGCGAAGACATCAGTTTAAATCGGAAATACAGTAAAAAAAGCCAAGGCGAGTTATGGATGTATTCAGAAAACTATGTGGTTAGCAAGACTGCAGTGAACTGTGACTTGTGCGTTTTACTTTAACTTATCTCTGTAAGTCTGCATTCTGAACGTATGAATACATAAAAGACAAATACAAACAAAACTATCAGTCAAAAAACATTAAATTTGCACTGTTTTTCTTTTTTCTTCAAAAAACCGTAAAAACCAAAATAACCACAAATCATCACCAACTGTATAGTAATGTAATTCAAACTTTTTTCGAGAATAGTAAATGAAAATCGCTACTCTAAAATGCAGCCAATTTTTTAGATAATAAAAAAATGTAACACAAAAGCCTATCTGGTTCTTTTTTCTTGCCTTTTTTAGAATATTTTACAAATGTTTGTAATACATACCTAAAATCAGGATTCATTTTTGAACTTCATACATAATGATAATAATTTTATAATGCCAAATCTAAATAAAGTGTCACCAAATTTCAGAATGTTATTCCAAAATCTAAGATTATTTTAGTTTTATTTCAAATAAGATTATGACAAAGAAATAGTGATGTCACCACACATTACATTAAAGTGTCCATAATATAGATACGCGATTTATATGTGTTAATTCCTCAATTATCTTATTTATTGTTACAAGTAATGTGATAATCGATACAATAATACCGTAAATGCAACTCTAATGAGCATGTGCCCTCGGTAAATAGTCTTATATAGCATAAGTTAAAAAAATCATATTGTATATGATACGCTTTTTTAACTTGTGATTGATATAGACAAGCAAACTATGTTTTGTACCATAAGAAATGATATATGGTTTTTGATTATTACGAGTAATGCCTATTATAGTACTACTTAATCGATCTATAGGTAAGGATTCCAGATGAAACATTGTATTTTCCTTTACATATTATGACTATTAAATCAAGTAAATCATATAAGTTAAGAAAGCAAATCCAATAAACATTCTTCAATTACATATTTCACCCAGTTTTTTTTTAATAACGATCAAGTTAACAAGTATGAAGCTTACAAATCATAAGAGCTGCCGGCCAGATTTTGATATAATTGCAAACAACTGCAACATCATAAATATTTATATACAATGTAAAAAACGCTGAAAATAATTTTCCAATAAATTTTAAAACTGCGAAAAACCGGTATGCATATAACTGTGTAATAAACCGTGTGGTGCAAATCAAGGTGTAATTTTCAATATTTATAAACTCCCAACTGTGCGTCGACATTATTTGCGTCCCATTAACCGGATTATTTATTTCGTCCGTCCAGTACTATTAAAAAAATATATGATCGGAGAACGGAGACGTGATATGTCCCGCTGTACGCGCTTCCTGCCTGCCACATCCAACATTTCATCCGCTATGTGAAATTTATGTAACGACGTCCTCTTAATTGGAAGCTATCATCAACAGGAAAAATCGGTTCAATATGGGACGTAATTAAAATATGTGCGCCAGTGAAAGAGTTCTAAGAGAAATGAAGTGCAGGAAGTGATTAGCATAGTATTACAAATCTGCAATTTGTACGGGGCGACGCGTCTATAAGGAAACAGTTAACGGCGGCGACGGCGGCTATCAGTGGACGGATTAACTGGATCACATGTGGTTGCTAATGGTTTATACCGGAGACAGTTGTACTTTTCATATTAAACTCCAATTATTTGCAAATTATTACACAAGTTTATTTTAACCAATAAGGGATGAAGGATTCGAATGGCGGTTTTTTACCTACATGGTACATACGCGCAAGGCGTAAAATTGTATTTTACTTGCCCATATTAACTTGGAATTAATTTTAAGCGCGTGTACTATTCTTCGACAATGTAATAGTGTCCAATGTAAAATATTAAACCCTCTATTGTATTTACGGTAGTTGATGCCCTCAGAACTGCGTACGTTACATACACATACGCATTGTGTTCTCTATCCGTGTTTATATGTTTGCTTCGGCTCGCTTGCTCGAGTAAACAAAAGGAAACTGTTAAACAGCATAGAACAATGAATCACTTTCTTTCAATTAAAAAAAAGTGCGCCTTGCTCTTCCCGAGCCAAGTCCCGTCCGCTCGTATTGTACAATCTCGGAAGAACAAATGCGGCAAAGATACGAATAAGATATACGCACACTAAAAAATACATTTTCTAATTTTGTACCAAACAATAGAGACCAACTGGCGTAATTAAAATGACAAACATTTAATGAAACAATGTATTATTACCATAAAACTACTTTGTGAATATTTAAAGCCGAAATTTTCTCTTCCTGCTTCATATTAATTTTGCTTTCTCAGAATTCTAATATATATATTTATATAAGTACCCATTTAAAACTATCTTTTAATCATCGTTAATGTAATCAATCGATTTCCTATAAATAATTTCAATTTCTAATTTGGCGCTGGTAAGGCTAGCCACATATACGGTACTCCATTAAGCGTCTCGGTTGATAATTTCAAACGGTGCCTGCCTCTCCTCTAAGTGGAAATCGGGGCGAGTAGATTATCTCGTGTTCCACTTTGATAACAGAATCATCTTCGCAGAGTTTGGATAACTGAATTGTAACGAGAATTTGTATCGAGTCCTAGAAAAGGGGTTGGGTTAGATGTATTGCGAGAATTGTATTAACTGGCAGATAGTGTATGCATCTCATACACAGCATAGTTTCATAATGTTGTTAATTTGATTATAATTACAACCCTTCATAATTATTGTGATGAGAGATTGATTAATAATTTCATACAGAATACAATTTGGCAGTCAGTTAATGAGCGTCATTGCGAGTGGAGATTTTCTAAAGACAAAATCTATGACTTAATCTGAGCGACAAAAATTACCAAGTCCTACCACAAATTCTATTTGGTAGACAATCCAAAGAATTAAAACAATTTTATTAAATCACTCATAAGATTTCAAAGTACGCTGTGATTAATTTCCGTAGTAACCGCGTCGCCAAGAAAAAAATAAACTTCAAAAAGCGTATCATTAATAATAAAATTGTAATATCATTAATATATTATTATAATTATAATATATAATTTATATGACATTACATTATTCAAAACACCGCAAAATATGCAATTTTGTTTAGCAATGCGGCGACTCCAAAATTTGAAAGATTGTTTTGTCATTTAATTCAATTATTCGGTAATTCATCATGATAATATAAACTTGTCATTTCTAAGTTAATAAGTAATAAGTTGTATTTTGTGTGTGTTAAAATCTAGAGAGAAATTTTACCGTCAAATAGATCAGCGGAAACCTAGCGGTTTTTGCTCCTGCCTTCCCGTACGCACCCAGCAAAACCCGCTGGGTCTTCGCTGATGGTAGCGCGCGCGCTTCTGATTAGTTCTTTTTTTTAAGTCAGTAGCGGAGAACCAATCAGGAGCGTTCCATTAGTGATGAGCGGAAACCGCTCCAAATGTAGCAGTCTTTCTTCCTGTACGCACCTAAAATGTTTTGATTGATAAAAATCGCTGCGTGTCGCCTCGCTTCGCTATAGTGTACAACAACCTTTAGCGTATATCCTTATTGGTGCCAATGCAGGAATATTCAATCAAAATGCACTTTTATCGTGCCCGATCCCACATAACAGAACAACTCAAGCCTGGTAAGATATACATACTTGATTTATACCTTCATTATAATACCCTAGCAACCATCAACCCTATTAAAACTAGTGTTAAAATGACGGGCAACACAAAAAACAAATTTCTATTAGGTTGTTGCATTACCCCGTCTTTGTTAAAGACAAATTTTGTTTAGACTGACTCGCAAACTTTCACTCTTTGACGTTTTTGAAAAAAATAAGTAATTTCTTCTCCAGTGACAAGTTTTGCTCATTTCTCTGAAACAAATCAGCAAAAATCAAAAGTTGTTGTTGTCTGTAAGTTCGTATGTGATCCATCCGGTTAATTTCCACACAAAATAATCAAAACTTCAGACAATCGTGGACTCATCGACGTACAAGTTGTCAACCAGCATCCTGTTCATCAAACTTTCATCCTCTTTCAATCAAGTTCTTCATAACTTGTCCTCCAATCAATCACCAGATATGAAGCAAGCAAACCTATTGAAAAATAACCTCAAACATGTTGATGTCTCAATATCTTGCTTTGTTAAGTCGTAACACGCAAAAAATATAAAAAAAGTTTTATTAATTAAGTAATTAATAAATATTTTTTCAAGCATGGAAAACAACACGAGCAACAAAGACATCATGCAGAAGATGTACCTACAGCTAGAGAAGAACGACAAGCTAATCAAAAACCAGACCACCAAAATCAACGCCCGCAAAGCATACATCTTGACAAAACAGAGCAATCGTCCACAAAGACAAACAAAAAAACAAAATGCGGCTCGACTAAGTGAAAGCCTTATCCAAGTTGAAGCAAGACATAGAAGCCAGCGTGAAGACAGCCATCGCCTCCCTGTCAAGCCCTAACTTCCAATAAAGAGATCTTGAAAAAGCTATCATTCGCAGCAGCTCAGACCAGCAAATCAGCGGAAACCCCGTTCAAGGTTTCTCTCAAAAGACTCGAACGTGCACGCATCCTCAAAGAAGGAAGAAATGCAACCAAGCTTAAAGATAACCCGACCAAGTGGAATGACCAAAAAAAAAAGGTAAAAAGCGACACCGCTCAAATTCAAACAGTTCCGATAGAGACTAAGATTCTGACAAAATCTCAAACAAGACTAAAACAATCAAACCCATCTTAATCAAAGATAAAACAAAACAAAAACAAATACATAACGACATAAAAGATCTCAAATTAGAAGCAGACACAACATGCCTCTTATCATTTATCAAAATCAGCCCAACAACCCCTACCGACTTTCGACACATTAAAACATACCTCGATTAAACAAAGATATTACATTTAAAGTTGTACTACGTCGCATCCCGCTAGATTAACCACAGAGGAAATAGCAGAAGGTCTTCAAGCCAAAGGTTACAAAGTATCATCCTTAAGCAGACTACACAATAAATTTAAAAAATTCCAACTAATGCACGTCTAATTAAAATATGATGACTTTAATAAAAACATAATGCCATAAACTAATCTGCTAAAACTTAAAACAACAGTCAAAACTCAAATTAAGCAAACCAAGTCACCGCCACCGATGTTAAGATTATGGTCATGCAACAAAGATGTGCACAAACAAATTTATATAAGTCAGGTGCGGCAAAAATCACCTTCAGCCCACTGCAACTTAACATATCAAGATAGATACCAATCCAAATGCGCTAACTGCTAAGGTAACCATCTAGCCAGCTAGAAGAAATACCAAGAAAAAAAAAAAAACTAAATTGTCAAAACCATATCAAAAAACCTCAAACACCAATTAAATACCAACAGGCAAAACAACCTCCTCCACAAACCACAACTTATCGATAAACCAATCATCATCCAGAGAACCAAAGATTGTGTTGATGAAAGTCAATACATAAAAAACACAAAACAAAAACGTCAGAATATCTAGAACTGCAATTAGCAGCGACAGAATACGCAGTAGAAGAACACCTGCCAACAACAAAACACCGTAATTGACAAACCTAGATAAGTCGATTACAGCAAGAGTCCAAAAAAGCAAATGAAAGATAGTGAGGCAATATGGAAATATTCCTAAGAACTTACATCAAAAATCAATTCAGGTGAGGAAGAAATTGAGTGAGCCCTCTACAGTTAGTCTTTCAATCAAGCCTTCAGCCGGCCCATCCAGTCAAGTCAGATGCCTTCAGCGTCACCAAGGCCAAAGAGTCTTCGACTAGTCTCTAAGACCAACTAGCGCCCTAGGTCCTCCTTCAAGCTCAGCAAATCCGTCAGCATCCACAAGAAGGTGCTGGCACAAGCAGACCTCCGCCTGTTGTTATTAGAGATAAAACCGTTTATCAAGAGCTGTTGGCAACGTTCAATTCTATAAACGTAACCATTGATCGCGCAGTAAACGCGGTCAATGGTATCCGCATGCACCCTCTTTCGCATGCGGATTTCCGTGCAGTGATCGCAGATTGCAAAACCAACAATGTGCATCACTACACATATCAATTAGCAACTCTGAAAAACAACTAAGGAGTCAGGGCATGTAGCTAAATGAGCGGCGTGCAAAGGGCTCCACACCGCAAGTTAGAAGAGCAGCCCAGTTTATCAAAAGCAAGCCGCAACAACAAAAACAAAGCCCACAATATGACACCTGCTTCTCCAAAGCAGATTGCTGCTCTACTCAGGAGCACTCCTACATGCAAGCTACGATAAAGACGCAAAACGCACTATTAGCAGCTGTTACTCCCTTTGTCCCAAGCGAGTGACGGAGATTTTTTAGTCGGTATGAGCTCGTAAGAGTGAATCAGACACCACAGTTGCAAGTTTTTAAGAAGATTCCCCTACTAGCCCAAAAATAACGAGATATTCGAATCATTGCCAATCCAAAATTGACTAATAATTTAGATACTTTAAAACATCGACGTAATGTTGCAAATCTGATTTTTGCATTTTCAAATGTAGATTAATATGTTTTGAAAAATATATTATTATTATTAGGCAAGAAAAACATGGGTCGATAGCTTTTTTCATAATTATATTCATTTTTAGTTCTAAATGTGTTTGTTTCCTTTATAAAATTTTGTATGAATATATGAAATAAATTTATTTACTATCCTATAATATGTAAATGCACAACCATAACAAGATGTTTAAAAATGACACCTACAAACTTCTGGAGTTGATTCCTTAGTTTATAAAAAAAAGTTTATATATTGGCATAGAGTCCGGAAATACTTACGGAATGAGAATGGCAGCCTTTAGAAGTTACTCTTAATCGATCAATTTTATGTTGTATACCTAGTCACGCAGTTCCCTTTCGGGGAAGACCGAGCCACAGAGAAGACATGTGTATGCTTAGATGCCTATATGAGGTAACGAATTCATTTAGAAAGAACGCTACGCTCTAACTGATGACCGCTCCGGCCGTTACTTAACTTTCGTTAGCGCTGTTAATCATACATGTCCTCTCTGCCGACTATCAATTTTATATTTTTTTAATATCTTTTGTTTTTATGTGCAAAATGTTAAAAAAAATGTATCTCCGTAACAAAGCGTTTCTGGAACTAAGTTTATAGTAATTTTTTAAATATTTTTTTATGCAATTTTCTTTTCATGACAAAATAATCGTTTTCGCCACCTAACTTTTTTCTTAAAATGAACTCAGAAATCACCATTCGCAGTTTGTCGGTATAAATTAAAAAACCCTGTATTGTGTAACATCTAGAACTAAGCTACTATGAAACTATAGAAATTACTGATTAAATATTGTCGATAATCAATAAATTTCTAAATTAATGTAGGCGATAATAATTAAATTATGCAATGCGCAAAGACATCTCAGACAATAAAAAAAATCATCGACTGAATAGAATTAATTTTCTACTCCTCCATAAATTTCTCATCTCATATCTCACGCTGTGATTGAAAATAATTTCTCTCTACTGGAGAGTTTCTGTTGTCCGCCTCCTCCTGGAAATTTCATCGTAAGCCACGGGTACGAATATTCACGGAATTTAATCTAGTCGGGCAGAAACAATGCCCCCAGCGTACGAACGAAGCATCGGGCCCCCAATTCCCATTCCACTAACAGTGATTCCTATGCTCTGCGGGTTATTAAATGCGGCCGATCGATTCATCAATCGATTCGCTAAGAAAGGAGCGTCGCTACTTTTGATGTGTATGTGCAACGCAATCGCGTGCTTATGTAGGTTTTTAAATGCTGAGCACGTAAAGATAATAACAATTATCCGTGCGCACCAGATAAAGCATGTAAACATTTACGCTCTGGGTGACGTATCGGGAGAGAATGAGATAAGACTACGTAGAAGGTTTAGGGATGTACTTATCACCGAGTTGTGTTTATTGGGTTGATGATACGCACATATGCCTTGGGATATACGATAAGAAGTTGTATGCACAAGAAAATGAATTATGCATGGGTTCTAAAGATTTTTATCTATTTTTGTGTTCCTTGTAGATTATGGGAAAGTGCATAAAATATATAATAATTAAAACACTTCCTGGAATAAAACACAATTTAAAATGTTTTATTAGATAACCTAAGCAAGGCAATTTCACCTCTGTACGTGTCATTATAGCCAGTATCACATGTAATTGTCAAATTTCCAAATGCGGTTTTTCAGTTGAAATAACGGAGCCGCAGGGCAGTTGAGGTCAACTGACCATGGGAAAGGTGCATCTCGGTTTTGTTGATGTTGTTATGCGTGTATGTATGTATGTGTATGTATAAAGGAAGGAAAGAGTGGGAGGAGGGAGACCCGACCGGCATGTGGAGGCGAGCGGACCAGAGGGGCGGTTGCTATTCTTGAAGGACGTCTGGTGTGATGACCAAAAGGAGAGGACGAAGTTCATCTCTGGCCGACCGCAAGAATGCAGCCTCGCCGTACCACCTATATACGGAACGAGAGCTCGTTTCATTGTTAAAAATGCAGATTTCAAGAGCGAGTGAGGTGTAGAAGGCACCAAGGGGACGGATTGATTATTCCCATTCAACAATAATATAGAATATATAAGAAAAGTGGTTTTTATTTGATTAATAATGTTGCTAGAACAGAATTAACAAAAATAAATACATTCATATGACTCAAAAGAAATTTTGTAAAGTTTTTGAATATTTGATAGAATAAGAATGTTATAGGTAATTTTAATTATCGTAAATATAAAAATACTATTCTGACTAAGTATATATGCACGTATGTATAGAAAGCATCACATTTTGATATACTATTATAAAAATATTATATTTGGAGGTTTTTATCACAACAGTTGGAGAATGTTTATTAATTATTACAATTTCATAACTAATATTGCCCAAAATAAATTTATTAAAAAATGTATGATTGTAATATATTTGCAAACTAACAATAATTAGCATCATCAGATTAGTTTATAGTTGTTTCTTAGTTACTTTAATTTGTAAAACTATTACACCTATGTAGTAACAAGTAAATGTTAACTAACAGGGATGGCCAGGAAAGTGCTGCTTCAACAAGAAGAAAATGAAAATGACTATACACTGCAATACAAGTCAAAAAAAAAATAACATGCCTAAGAAGCAAAAGAACAGACAAATGAACACAATCCTAATTAAACCAAATAATGGCTGCAGCTATGCAGAAGTAATGAAATGCATGAAGAACGAGAAGAAACCATCATCGCAGAAATAAATAAGAGAAAAGATGGCAACATTAAAATAGTTAGTCAAAAGCTAGAAGAAAAACGCGACAAAGAAGTTTAAAAATACACTAGATAGTAAGGTAGTCACAAAACTCAACAAAAAAAAAGACAATAAGGCTTCTAAATGTAGACAAAAAACTCAAAGAAGACAAAAGTAAAGGACGTCATCAACAAA
This sequence comes from Tachinus rufipes, assembly GCA_963932245.1. Taxonomy (NCBI): domain Eukaryota; kingdom Metazoa; phylum Arthropoda; class Insecta; order Coleoptera; family Staphylinidae; genus Tachinus; species Tachinus rufipes. The sequence continues at coordinate 81,319,865 of OZ010743.1, read as the reverse complement.
CATCAGTGTCAAGGTAAAATTAGCAGAACAGGCTAAAAAAATAGAGTAAGATATGCTTTTGTGAGCATGCAGAACATCTTGCAGAAAAAAGAGAGTAAGCTCAGGCTAGAACAGATAGGGAGTGATGGCTATAATGTTACAGATACCATAGACTAAGTCCTGCAACCCTGCGGAAATTGTTGTGGTACTAGGCATAAATTGAAAAAGTACATCAGCAAACAGAAGTGCCACTTGTGCAAGGTAGAGAGTTACTGCTTGCTTTTAGAAAACTAGTGCACGCACATAAGGAGAAAGAAAGGGTTGCCAGGAGCAGACAAAGGAGAAAATCCAGATTAACCTAAACAGACGTAGAGCGGCAATGGCCCGCCCTAATAGAATGAAATTGCCAAAAAACAAGAACTGACTTTGCCTTAGTCTCGAAAAAAATAAGAAAATGGCAGCAATCAGAAAAAAAAAATCATAGACAAACAAGAAGACGCGGCAGTATACATCCCAAACAATACAAAATTTCATGCAACACGGAGTAATTCGAAAAATAGCTGGCAAAATTAACCAGAAAAAAACAAAGAAAAAGCAAGATTATTGGCGGAAATTATAACGTCAACGTACTCCAACAGACACAAGAAAAAAAACTCTATGAAGTAATAGCAAAAACGATAAAACTATTTCCAAACCAAGGCAAAACAACATGGAAAGAGGTAGTAGAGTAGATGTGACTATCATACCAAAATGTACAAACAAAATACAGATGGCAAGTGGCAAAATAAAAAAAAAGCATGATCCCGCCGAAAGTGATAAGAGCGATAGCTACACAAAGACCGCAGCTCTATGTAAAAGTATTCGACAAACTTATCAAACAAAGCATTTTTTTCCACAGACTGGAAAAAAGCAAGTCATATCGACCCATTTGCCTACTAAACTCACTAGAAAAGCTCTATGAGCACATCCTCGACAAAAAACTTATAGAGGAATTATATAGGAATCAAATGCCTCAGCAAGAACCAATAATAGCCTATGCGGACGATCCTGCCATAGTGGTCGGAGGCAATATCATAAGAGAAATAGAGGATAGCGCATAATAGGCGTCCTATGATTGAGTTTACAGCTGGCAACACAAAAGACAGAAGCCGTAGTCCTGGTAGGTAGAAAAAAAAACATCATAGTCGAAATCAATCAAGGAAACACTACAATCAAATCTACTTAAAGATAAGAATTAAAAAAAAAACTAAAACATCGGACCCCACATAACTGAGATTAAAAAGCAGAGAAATTAGTAAAGGCTCTGGCACAAATCTTGCCAACGTGGGAGGCCCGATAGATGTCGCCAAACGAACGCAAACTCTACCATCTTACACAGATCCTTACAAGATATGGATGCTTTGGGTCATACCTAAAGAAAATTTGTCTTGCAGTGCATGTCGGCTAAAACAGATAACCCAATATATACACTGGTAAAGTGCTCTCGCTGGAAGAATATCAGAATGTAGGTACAAAATAGAAGTCGGAAAGGAAATAACCGTCAGCAATCTCACCCCACTTATGATGAAAAGTGCAAGCAACTGGAAAGTATAAAGACAATAATAGCAACAAAAAAAAAGAGGAGAATAGATAAGACTTGGAAGCCGAAAATGTCTTGGTAAGTAATACTACAACGGTGAATCCGCAAGTCTAGGAAAATATAGATGTTAAGGGTTTTAGTAGAAACCCCACACAATGCAATTTATATTTTTGGCATATATCAGCTTTAAAAAGCTATTCATGCCAAAATTAATAAATTTAAAAAAATCAGAGAAAAATAAGTCGTTTTAATATAATTTAATAGTTAACATCTGTATAAACATTTATTCATACATTAACCTTTTTGTTTTAATTTCAAATAATCATAGAATTCAAAATACTTATTTGAAAACATGACAACCCAGCATTGTTTATTATTAATAGAATTGTAGAAACAACTTCAAATATTTAGTTGTTTTCCTTGCTATCTGTCTGTCAGAAATACCAATCTAAATATTTAAAAGTAACTTATTCAATATAGTATATAATACATAATTTAATTAAAGTTACATTTTCACTTTTACTTCAATAAATTGCACATTGCACAAGAAGTAATAATTATTCGCTTGAAAAGTACTCAATGTCTCTATTGAAGTCTGCCATGTACGTCGTTTCATATCAAAAGTTTATTCAATGAACAAATTTACTACAATTAGATGACTAATTCAGTACAATTTATGTGGGTAGATAAATCTATTCAAAGTATTAAAAAATAAACGTTACCGAGTGAGTAAGCAACAAAAATAAATGGTAATACTGCTGCTAGATAGTAGTGGTTTATTATTATAACAATTTATTATAAATTAAGTAAAATGCAATTATCACGAAACATATATAGAAACACAAACTTGATTCAACCCTTACTAGGTCATCGTCTGATTTATTTATATTACAACAGCATAAGTATACATCTTTTTAAATAATAAACTATATAATGTGGTATCGCTTAATGATTAATTAATCATTCAACAATGATAATTTTGACAACTAAAGGTAAATAGATATAACAAATATGAGAATGCAAAAATACTTTTTTTGACATTTTCGTGTAGTAATTATATTTTATCATACTCAAGTAAATATAATTACAGTTCTGATTTATATTAAAATTATCTATTATTTTTTTTAGTATTTCAATTTATTTATCAAGTAAGGCTAATCACCTAAGATTCTTAGTAAAAGTTGTTTATAGATAATAATACCGACAAATCATAAAAATCAAGTAAATTATAATTGAAAATTAAAACCGCAGTTTACTGTGTGTTTATCATTTGGCCATGAAGCCATTTTTAACCAATAAATTTATTCATGAAATTGCAAACACAATCATGTAATGCTATAGATAATGAGTAAATAATCTGACTTCAAATGAGGCAATTAAATGAGTTTAATGTGTTTGAATATAGAACTACATATATAACTTTGTTTTAAAGAAAACATAAGTATAGAAAATGTGAAACTATTTAAGAGCAGCATGATTACAATTATATAGAATAATATCTTCTTAATTGCTGATATTTATTATTCCAACATTAGTTGACGCATACCAAAATTTATACATGTGTGAAAAAAACAGTCAAATAAAACATTAAAGCAATGTCAAAAACAAGTTTTTTTGCGTAGTTTAAATATCAAAAAAAATTGTTTGGTTGTGTGCACAACCACTCATGCAACGCTTGAATCACTTATCATTACTCTGATATTTTTGTCCCTCCTAATGCCGCTTTAAGTAGACAAAAGACATGATAATCGCTTGAGGCGGGGTCAGAAGAATAAAGACGATGTGGAGGCGACACGTCGTTGTTTCAATTCTAGGGTTAATTGCATTGGCACCTACTTTGCATACACAATCATAGCTCATATTAAAAACTTCTGCAATTTCAGCTTAATTTGCCAACATCGCTTTAACCGAACACGATTTGCTTGACTAGGTCTATAAAAAGTAGCTACAAAAATAACTCCGTTTTTGAATTTCCTTCCCACGCTTATGTTTGTCACTCTAGGACAAACATAAATTTTCAAAAATGGATTCCTCCCTAATGCAGTGCTGTACATAAACACTTTCAATTGTTTCTACGATACGTAATGGCCCTTTTACATCTAAAAAATAAGTTTTCTGAAAACTTGTACAAGGTTCTGCTTGGTGCATTTTGATGGCAATTTTAAAGTTTTCATTTAACTCTAACTCGTATATATACAAGGTGTTAGGTAAACATGCGGCAAAATTTCAAGGGGTTATTCCTTGGCCTATTCTAAGAATATTTTGTCCTATGATGATTTTTGAAACACCCCTTTGTTTCAAAGGGTGAACAAAATTTGCAACAACCATATTCGATATTTGTTGAAATCATTAATGTAAATAAAAGTATGACGAACGTCAATGAGTATTGTTAAAAAATAATTTGGTACAGCTGTTTTATACTACTAATGTACAAGTAGATTTCATTTGAATTCGTCTCGTCATTGATCATCACATGTATCGGTCGCAGTTGTTTAGATAGAGTGACATTTGGCTGTTCAATGTGTCTTTAATACTTAGTGAATTCCTCTACCATGAACCACTATACGAACGCCGAGATGACTGACATGCATTTCATGTATAGACTTGCTGATGGCAATTCATTACAAGCTAGACGATTGTACATTGAACGGTTTCCTAGCCGTAATATCCCCGACCAAAAAATCTTCGAAAACATTCGTGAAACAGGCACATTGAAACAAAATGGAGGGCCAAGAAGATCAATGACAGTAAGAACGGTACAACTAGAAAAGAATGTGCTGGACATGATACAGAAAGATTCAAGTAATTCTACGCGAAAAATTGCCAATACTTTGAATGTAAGTCATTGGACAGTTTGGAAAATTCTTAAAGGCAATTTGTTGTATCCATACCAAAATCAGAGTGTTCAAACACTACTACCTGCTGATTTTCCTTCACGTATTGCGTTATGTCAATGGCCTTTGCAAACATTAGTTCTAATCACTCAATTCCTGACACATATTCTTTTCACCGACAAAATGCAATAAGAAATTTTCATAACAACCATGTGTGGCAGATAAAAATCAGCATCAGGTTTGTGAAGATCGTTTTCAACATCAGTTCTCCTTAAATGTTTGGGTTGGGATTGTGGGCGACTGTCTAATTGGAACAGTATTTCTACCAGAAAGACTTATAGCGAGGTGTATCGCAACTTTTTAAAACACATGCTAGCTCAGTTTCTAGATGATGTAACATTGGCAACAAAAATTGCAATGTGGTTTATCCATGATTATGCACCACCACATTTCAGTTTGGTTGCTCGTGATTATTTAACAGCAACATAAAGAGATCGCTGGATTAGTCGAGGTGTGCTACATGCATGGCTTGCTCGATCCCTAAACTTAAACCTCCTGTATTATTTCTTATCTGAAGTCATTAGTTTATGCTACTCCAGTGAAAAATTTGGACGACTTGCGAAATCGGATAATTGCTAAGTCTAACTCAATTAGGTGTGTTTGAAAGAGTTTGACACTCAATGACGTCATAGATTGAATGCTTGTAACCAGGCTGGATCAAGTCATTTCAAACATTTATTGTAGATTCAGCAACTTTACATGTACTTTTTGATAATAAAATGTTGTAACTGTCGCAAATTTTGTTCACCCTGTATCTTTAAAACAAAGGGGTTTTCAAGAAATCATCATAGGACAAAATATTCTTAAAATAGGCCAAGGAATAAACTTGAATTTTTTCCGCATGTTTACCTAACACCCTGTATAGTATACACATATCATAAATAACAGCAACAATTATAGATTGTCTTCTTCTTCCACTCCAAGAAAGAAAATTCAATATATTATTTCATTTCAAACTTACAATTTTAGTGCATAATTTAAATAATTTGTTAAATAAAACAGTAGATTGGTATTAAAACCCACAGGTAACGACTATAGAAGCATATGTGAGACATAATTGTTGCTAACAATACTAAAATTCATGACCAAAATTGAATTGAGAAGATCCGAACGTAATTCTAAAATTATGTACTTTCAATTAAAAAGCTGAGAAAATCCTGCTTCAAAATATTATATTGTCAATTAACAACAAATCCGATCGTATTAACCAAAAACTCGTCTTAAAGTAGTTTCTTGGTAACAACATAAGAACTTTTGCCCCTAAACCACGCTGCCAAACGTTGTTTACTTTTAATAGACTATAGATATGGCTAGGAATAGTCTCAGTATATTCGTTAGTCCAGAGCACAAATTCGCTGTTCGAGTCTAAAAGGTGCATGTAAAACCCAACAGTGCGATTTAGATTATTTGAAAACATGAAAAGGTTGTAATTGACAAAGTTAATGTTATAAATAACTATTAATAAATGCAAAATTAAGCTCGAATGGTTATTAATAGAGCAGTTATTACACGTATTGGTAATATATCAAAGATAATTACAATGATATAATGAGTTTCTATGCAATTAACAGACAACAACGTTGATAAAATGTTCCCATCATTCAGGACACATTGAATAAGTGTGAAGTGATGCTTGAATTTCAGACGAAGAGTGGTCCCAGTTTCCGTTTCAACTGCAGACGTATTAATGTTAGTGTGTGGTGGCATTTGCGGTCTGGTGTTTGGTATTTCATTCTCTCACGGCAATTGACGGTGTGTTCGGATCGGTTCGGTCAATGCAAGTGCGCGTCCGTGCTTTGGTCGAATTGATGTTGCAGCCAGCGCCGGCCGCGCGGCATCGCGCAACTTTATCAAGAAGATGTCACGAAATTGCATTCAACAATATAACCAAAAACAAGATATAATTTACATTGATGACATTTAAGGGAAGGTATAAACAAAGTTAGCCTTGAGTGAGGCGAGAAGCTGACCTAGACCCAGTAGACTGCCGCTAGAGAGCGCTTCGCTCGAGCGAGCGGTGAGTTAAAGAGGAGCTATCGGAATTGAAGGGGCCCCATGAACGATGCACCACGCCCTGCCTCTCGGGTCTGCCGCCACACTTTCGACGATATGCCGCTTAGTTACTAACACATTCTCTTTAAAGTCAACCGCCCTCGAAAGCCCGAAATCGCCCGGACCTGAACTGAACGCGCTCTGTCCTTATTAAATCATACGTTATCGAGCTGTCGCGCGATCTATCTTTTACCAAGACTAACGTTACACATTTTCAATTAACACTTTACAAGAGTACAAGCCAATTTAACATTTTTATTAAATTAAATTCTATACATTTTAATATAAGATAAGCATTTTTCATTCAAACGCTGTTTTCATCGCATCGACAATATTTACCATGCTTCGAGTAAATTACTATTTGTGATATCAGTACGAATTGTTTATTCAGTTGGGAACCATGTTGTGGCAATATAATAAGGAACAAGAAAAAATCCAATTTTCACTCGGCAATATTTTCTAAATAACTACACCACTTTCGACTTTGAACAAACATTAATATAGTTAAATTCCTTTATTTTATTTTACTCATATCTAGTTGATGAAATAATATTATAAGAGTTACGGTTTTATCAATATTTTAATTTTATAATAATATGTAACCCCAAAAACAAGTACATGCAACTGTTTCCACTATAAGCAAACTAAAATGTTCTTTTTGACACATGTTTTTGAGGGTACATCCCTCATCAGTATCAGTAAGAATAATTTGTATTATATTTAGAAATTGTTACACGATCAATAATGTATTTTATCTATGACTATTAATTATTAGCTCAATTATTTTAAAAAATCAATTGTAAATATACTATTATTATTAAAACTAGTGATAATAATAATCAAGTTTAAGGTGTATTTTGTATGAGTCTTATTGTAATGTATATTATAAAGTAATAATTGAAGTATAGTATTTTACTAGCGTGTAATGACTAATGTCTTATTCACTCAGATAGTTACGACAGTGACGTAGCTAGGATTTGTAGAACCCCGCAAAAAATTGAAAAACTTCTCTAGAGTTAAAAATAGCGTATACCCCCCTCAAAAATACCATCGTTCCAAAAAGTCAATTTTTATACAAAAATAATTGTATTCATTCGAATCGACATATCTTCTAACCTCATGTTATTCTATACATTATATTATTATCACTATTGTAATCAACAAAATGAATAATCTTCATTTGCAAATTGAGTATTGAGCATATAAACTAACAGAAAATATTAAGAAATAAAAACCGTATAAACAATTTAATATTAAAATTAAAAAATACTGTACACAACAACAAGACAAACCTTAAAAACCTGACATTTTAACGATATTGAACTGTAACGACAACATGAATAATAATGAATTGGCAAAGTGCGTCCTCATCACTTGTACAAAATTAAAAGTCGTTTGTAATGCGTTCACTTCGGCTAATAAATAGTCTTCAATTAAAAAAGTCAACCTATTTTTGAAACATTCAATGTATTCCGTTTTCTATAAATTTTTAAAAAATTGACATTGCTCATACGTTGTGAGAATGCGTCTTTCATAAACTAGAGTTAGAATATCCATAGAAAGAAAAAGACTTATTGAAGAAGATTTATTCAAAACATATAAAAAAATCAAAATTAAACCTTTTAACTAATTAGAGGTGACGAACTTTTACCATGAAGAAAATTCAGATGAATCAACATTTTCTATAAAATAAAATCGTAGTAGCATTTCAATATTGCAGATATTGAACTGAGAAAAATCTTCATTTTATTATTTCTATCCTAATCTAACCTAACCAATAACATGGTGCGCTATTACATTTATTGTTTATTTAAATAAATTGATTTTTATATATTTTATTGTAGAACTAATCACAATTATATTAATGTAGACCAATATTTCCGATGGATTTTAGATGGATCGATGATTTTTTTTTTCATTGCGAAAAAAAATAATGTTCAAGTAACTCAATTAGACTTCGAAGAGCAACTAAAAGAAATTCGCAAGAAACTCAACAAAGATATGTCACAATTGGGAAGCCACCTGGAAGTCCATCTTGGACAGGCTTATCCTCCAACATACGTTATTGAAAACCTCGGCTCCGTCCCGCCAATTGCAGAGTAGCAGCCAAAGCACCGCAAGAGTCCGTCACCTCTGACGACAAATAGAATATAGAGATTGTCCATCAGGACATCAACCAGATCCAGAAAAGGACCTTAGAGGTACAATCCAACCTCCATTATAGAAACGGATAGGAAACCTTCCTAATACAGTATGTTCAGCTTCCGCAAGAAGCTAAGAGTATAGAGATCCTGTCTGTCACCAAAATATGCGGGATTCGCTTAAGTGTGTCCGCTGAAACCGCACAATACCACCGTTGCCAACGCTACGGCCACACGGCATCGCGGTGCAACGATCCATATGCGTGCGTTAAATACGTCGAAGCATATCCAAGCTCTACTTGCACATTCACCGCCAGTTACAAGGACTGCCCAGTTTATCACAAACTGAGAGCAAGCCGCAAGGGCCAGGACCTCGGTAAGGCACCTGCTTACCAACAGCAGACTTCCGTTCCACCTAGGAACTCTCCTAACGCTCGCAAGAAACAATCGAGATCGGCGTAAACGCACCACTTTCAGACACACTCAGACTAATGCTCTAAAACGTAGTACAAGTTTTTCACAAGACCCTACTCAACGCCCATAGGGTTGCAGTACATGTGCAATAAGTAATTCAACCCGTAATGAACATAGTATTCAATTACACAGAAAAATAATTGTCACACGAGTAACCAAACTTCCAGCATTCATGGGGAAAAAGGCAGAGAATAAATCCAACACAACGCAAAGTCTTTAGAAAAATTACCCACCTAGCAAAAAAAAAATAACTGTTTGTTAAATGGGTGGAAAAAGAAAGAGATAAATGAATCCATCCATCCATCTAGCCATAAACTAATGGATAAATAGTTGATTGGATAATTAAACGTGTGATTAGATAAATAAATAGATAAATGCATCCACCCATTCACAAGTTAGTAGTATTTATCAAAAAAATTAAAAAGTACCCACGGTTCCTAAAATTTTCCTTTATTTGAAACACAATAAAAATATACTAAAGCCAAGCAGGGTTTAATCCCTAAATTTGCAATTTACATTAGTCATACGGGGTCCATTATAAAAGTAATGCGCATTTTCTATGGAAAATAGATTTATTGTACTGGTACAAACGCATAAAATTCTTCGAAATACTCTTTCCTTGCATCAATACACTTTCGGAGACAGGAATATCTTTTAATAATCTTGTAACATGCTTTTGGATGTTTTCCACGGACTCCTAATGCTTTTCTTTCAACTCTCTCAGTTAGGAAACATAAAAATGTTGCACGGAGTTGCACGGAGCCAAGTCGGGACTGTATGGGAGCTGGGGGACCACCGAAGTGTTGCTTTGGGCCAGGAAGTTGGTAACGATGACGGCCGTTTGACTGGGCATTGTCATGGTGAAGCTTGACCGTGTCTTTGATGTCAGTCCTCACGCGCGCAATCCGGCGTTTCAATCATTTGAGAACCTTTTACGTTGAGTTGACAGTTTCTCTTTGCGGTACAAACTCAAAATGGACAATTCTTCGGACGTCAAAGAAGATAATGAGCAACATTTTAATGTAAAAGTTTTTCTTTTTTTTCTTGAGGTGGGGAGGTATGAATGATTTTTGCTGCTCTGCCTTTTGGTTCTAGGTCTGGTCGTACTCAAACATCCAGGATTTGTCTCTGATTACGACAGAGTTATGAAAGCCCGGCTCATTTACAGCCATACACGAATAGAGTGGCCTCTATAATAGGCAACTTAGTATACACAAAAATTATGTTGAATGTGGTTAAACTTATGCATTTGCCAGTTTTAGCATCTTTCAATTCCAGAACAACGTCGCCCATGGAGTGTTTAAAATGTAAGCGCAAATGAAAAATGCTAAAACGGACAAAAGCATTAGTTTAACCACATTTAACATAATTTTTGTGTATATAAGTTGCCTATTGTAGAGGCCACACTATTCGTGTCTGGCTGTAGTCGAAAAACACACTTCACACGGAGGCACGTCTTTCCGCTCTGAACAATCGGAGCAAGTTGGCGACCGGCTGCGTTGGAAGGGCAGATCCTCCACCACATTTCCCGACCGGTTTTACCGGACTGGGATGGATAGTCGCGTCACAATAAAATCGTGCGCATTACTTTCAAAATGGACCATGTACAAACCCACTAAAATAAAAAATAGATTCCCTGTCTGCATTTCCAGCACCCAAGAAAACAAAAGTTCGGCTTGTTCATGGTTTCAATTTCTGAGCCAGTTGTACTTTATAAGTAGGTAGAATCTTTAGGCAGTAAGCAATAAAGGTTGAATGTAAAATCCTTAATTGCTGAAAACGTCTTGGGATAGACAAACCTAGGTCTTCTGAAACACTGTTAGTGACAGTGGCAATGTTTTAGGCAGACCTGACAGTATGACTTCGAATCAGTAATTTTGTTAAAATTTTGCGATTAGTTTTTAATGGCTTTGCGAGAAGGTGATTCATACTGACCTAAAACGCCACAAACTTTGCTATCTCGGCAAAATTTTCACTGTGTCTATAATAATTTTTCATTATTTCTTTACGTTGTAGGAGCGTATATTGTACCATTTTCTTAAATCGTATAGTTTTTAATAACAAATGTGTAGGATTCAAAGCTTGCTATTCAACAGATCCAAAAAACCGCAAAATTTAAAATACCGACTTCTTATTAGGAAACCATTTATTATAAAAGGTTTTTCAATAAAGTCGGGTAGATGTTGAAATGGAATAAAACAAGCTGTGTCTGAGGTAGCAACAAAAATCTTTTTTTTATTTGAAAGGCCTATGTGTGAAATATGACATCGTTCAAATGCCAAGGCTTCTTATGGTGGCACGGATCCAAGTGGTCCAATTTCCATGCCCTTGATGGCCAATTCACATCACCCCTGCGAGAGATAACCTTACCCTCAAAACGTTCATGCCGCTTGCCCAAAATCCACACCAAACGGTAACTTTTTGAGGATGCATTATCACCTGGTGAACCTCGTGTGGTGTAGTGTCATCCCAAATACGGAAATTTTGCTTGTTAATATAGCCATTCATCCAAAATTGCGCCTCTTCGCTAAAGATGATTTTCCGCCAAAATTGGGGTCTTCTTCCAAACAAGTCGAAGCCCAGTCAGCAAATAAACAGCGCTCTCTATGGTCATAAACTTTGAGCTCCTGGGTCAATTGGATCTTGTACGTGTGTAAGCCTAAGTCCCAAAGCAAAACTCGCCAAATTGAAGTCTGCGAAAGCCAGAGTTCTTGTGCACGGCAAAGAATCGACTGCCTCGGGTTCTGCTGTACACTTTTACGAGCCGCGGCGATGTTCTCCGCCGATCTTGCATTCCTTGAACGTACAGGTGTTGACTGATTATTTACCAAACCCGTCGTCTCAAATTTGGTCACCAAACGTTGAAGAGTCAACTGCAAAGAGCCACCACGTGCACCGTAAAATGAGCGCAATGCGCATTTTGATAATAAAGTTTTTTCATTTGAACGTAATGTTCAATCGTATAACTTGCAATGGTGATTTGGCATAAGTAACTGAATAACAAACAAAAGATTTGATAGATGTCACAAAAACAAAACAGCCGCCACGGGCCGCCAAAATCTACCCGCGCCTACTGAAATACCTTTATTTATTAAGTATTATTATTTTTCTTTTTAGAGCAAGGTATGTCCCAAGGTAGTGTGCATCCAACCTAGTTAAAACCTCTATGTACTTTCAGATAAATAATTATTATATTACGCAATTTAGCACCTTGGTAACATTCCAGTATTTTTGTAGTTATTGTCCTCCCATCTAGATAACCAATTATTTGGTAGTTAAATAGATCCTATATTCTGGGTATTCTGCAGTTCAAAAATCGATTCACAAAATTTCTTTTTTCTATCCGTACTTTTTGTTTATATTAGTTTGTATTAAAGCAAAACATTCTACAACAAACATATTTTTTAATTTTATGTCCTGTAAGTATATTTCCAGATTAATAGCGGATATCTTAGCACCTGCTAAAAAATAGTCTGTAGCAGTTGAAGAATTTTAATTTATAACAACTGGTAACAGATTAAATTTGTATCTAATAAAATGTTATAACAAATCATTATTTTTTATAGAATCCTTAGTCAATCCTAAGATGGTAGTGTAGTACTATAGTGCTTTTAGCAAATTATTCTGCCTGGATTTCGGCATAACGTGGCAGTAAGAAGGTACAAAAGAGTTTCTGCACTTGGGGCTTACTAAATTTATGTTTGTCGTAGTCTTATAGTGTAATAAGGTTTTACATAAAAAGCCTAAGCGTTACATGAATTGCCTAAAGAAACTGTAAAATTTCATAGGTTACCTTACCTCGAATATACATGTGTATCTAATATAACTTACCTAACCTAGTCTATAATAATTCATTGCACCATATTAAATAAAATATATAGTAAATAATTTCATAAAAAGCCTATGGTGTAGCTTTTTAATTTTACACTATCTCTGCCTAGGCTGTTCATGTAAAGCCGCAGTACACTATAAAACAAATATACACTAATATATTGTCTTGACACGCTATAATAAATCCTTTTGTTTCCGAGTTCAGCTTGCTGGAGCAAAAAAATGAAAACGTTAAAGCTTTTAAAAAAGTTTATAGTAATTTTTTTATAATTTAGTCCGTGTATAATCTTATCTATGTACTTCTCTTTAAGAGTGTTTTGTTTAGCTTGTTTGCATAAATGCTTTATTTTATTTAAGGAAAGAGTTTTAATACGTGCTATATCGTCCTAATCAAACTTTTGTATAGTATGGAATGCAACATCAATTAAAAAGTGCCTACTTTATTACTTTCATGTTCTTGTACAAGCTCATAAGAAGATCGTTCTTTTTTTCATAGATAAACATATGTTGCAAACTACAGTCTCTTGTATAAATTCTCTATATTAACTAGGCCTAGTCCACCTTTATTCCTAGATAAGTATAATTTAGATGTAAGCATTATTTTTCTTGTTATATCAAAGAATTTTAACTCTTCACCATTAGCATTATTATTATATCATTATTATAATTATAATAATGAGGTAAGTCGTATTACCTTGAATAAAAATTATATTTATTACCTAAAATTTGTAGTCCTCTGTATGCCGTAATGATTGCAAAAACACAACGGATGGATCAATGGATATTCAACTCACCTGTAAAAAAAATAAAAATTCGTTATTAATTGTACAACAGAAGCAAATTTATATTAATATTATCGTTTTGTTTTTTCGTTGTAGACCATAAGATTGGCTTCATTATTTTGATATTAACCATAATAGCCCATTGTGAAACCCAAGTGAAAGCCAATTTATATGTACAATAAAAATAAACTTCTATAAAACTTAAGTGCATAATATGCGAATAGAACAAGTGACGCAAGTTGGGGTTAATCTACTATTATCCTTGCAAAAAGAATAATGGCGCACACGTATTTGTTGAAGGTAACTCGTATAAATTTTGATTAAATTATCTGTGACATTTATGTGCTGTGATTGTGCTAATCTCAGCGAATAATCTGAGGCACTCTTCGCGTGTTTTTCTCGTTCGTTTCAGTGGGCTGGGTGTACACGAGCAAAAGGGGCGCGCGAAGGAAGAAGAGAGCGAGAGTACGTGCGGCGGTGATTTATCACTTGGTAGGGGCTGTGAACCGATCCAGTAGAGTGTGTAAATGATCTCGTGGCCAGTCCGAAATCAACGTCTTCCAACTGAATGCCTGAAATATGTCTCTAACACTCACACTATTATTGTACAATTTGTCACCCCGATCCAATAAAATCTAGCGGAAATGTAGACTGTTTATTTATATTTCATAATTTACTAATTAATTAATTATAATACATCAGATTAAAAATGACATGTTAATTTAAAATTGCCCATCTGTTAAAATTCTAATAAGAAAAGATAATTTAGGTTCATTTATCATTCTGTACGTTCGAAATTTTTGTTTTCCACCCAGATTCATTAATAACTACTGAAACGAAACAAAGTTTATAACTAATCGAACTTTTTAGTTCAATGGAAATCATTTATTTCGTTTCCAAGTAGTATTCGAAGATTTAGATATGTACGTTCTTATTTTTATTGATATCAATGTTATCATCAAACGATAATAATAAACCTATTAGAAAATGGAACGAAGATAAACTCGTTTATTTTAAAAACCGCTTTTATTCCATTAGATTCTATCGAAGTAGAGCCTTTTGTTCAAATGAAAATCAGATTATTCCTCGTATCGGTTATAGATACCGAGCTCGCACACACACAAAAATCTGGCCCACTCGATCGAACAATTCGAAATTATCGCTTGCAGGAATTGAAAGGAGTGCGGAGTTGCGTTGCACAATCTGGCCTGTATTATATCAGATAATATGTATTGTGAATACGTCATTTGGAGAGTATATAGATAAAATGAATAGAAAAGTTTTCAGGGCACTCTAGTCGTATGTTCAAGTTAATATAATAAAATATTAAAATCAAATCTGCAAATTCAAATTAATTGCAAAGATTAGTCTCTATCTTAAGATATTTTAATTTGACATGCAATTAAAGATATTAACTATTCGGGGAATTCAAATTAAAACCTGCACACGTCTTGACCATGTATAGCCCTTAAGACGTGTGCGTAGATGTACACGTTCCGCAATTGCATATACGTCTCTGGGGGCCGACAGAGGAATTTTCTTTAAGTACTTACTGCACAAGAATCGAAGCAAAATCATCAATCACTACTAGACGAATGACAATGTTAATTAATGACGGTGATTCCACGACGTGGGACGCATACAGCGTTTTTAATTAGTTAATGAAATTATTTTTATTTATAAATTTCAAAACAACCAATAATAAAATATCGAATTAAGTTCGTGTCGAATCTCACAGCTTTACAATTGTAATAAAATTTTAACCATCGAGAAAAAAATAAAATATCGATAAATTATTTTGTTAATATCACGTCTTTCTCCGTTTTCAGCTATTAATTCAATTCATTTTAATGCTTATGTATGTATGTATATATTTTATTTTATAATAAATTAATATTAAAAGCGTGTATGGAAACGGTGTTTTTATGGTCTAGTCGAAATTTCGAAATGTGCGTTGCCTCGTTCCTTACATATGGAGTCCCGCCCGGCAATAAAATAATAAATTGCGGGCGGAGGAGAGGAACGAAGATGACGACCAACGGAGTGGAGAGTCGTCTACAGAGGAACCCGTTTACCGAGAGGCTGCGGGATCGTAAAACGGAGGCTTTTAAGGTCTAATCAGCTTTGGGAGGCTTTATACGTTATTTGCAGCACCGAACGAATAAAAAAAAAAGTAGGAACAGATAATACCATAGAGAGAAGACCGACCGATTCGATAAATTGGGTTGAATTATTAAAATTATGGTTGATGGAACTTCCATTGTTACAAATAATGATTTTATCAAAACCAAACATTTATTAAAATTGAAGAACAATTTTATTTAATTATTATCTTTTGGAAGACTTTTCTATATTATCAGAAAAGTTCGCTTATGCATTAGCACCATTTATTCATAATAAGGTACCATCAAAGTTCTATCTAGCTATTATTTTAATACATGGAACAAACAAATAAAACTGCATGCACTCTACAATGTTGTCATTAAATTTAAAACATAGTTTTACAATTTTAATACTGAATAAATTAATACTGCCTGTTCATGGTAAAAGTTATCCTGTAAGTGTTAAATTTAGTCCGTAATTCGGAAAGACATCAGACCTATCCATAATATAGATGCTAAGAACAAAAAAAAGCCCACTTCAAGCCAGGTTGTCAAATCTGCACCAAATTGTATATTAAACTGTGAAAAAACTTACTAAGTCTATCAAAAGTTACTGAAACTGTCAAACAAGTTACAGTAATATTTTATGTTGACAGAAATAAATCTGTCAAATTGTTTTTTAAACTGTCAAAAATGTTACTACATCTATAAAATGTTACTAAATTTGTCAAAAAATATTAATTGAAGCGCCGAAACTTCTCTGTTTAGGCTATGCAGCAAAAGTTTGAAGAAAATCCTAAAAATCATAATTATTATTTATAATATATTCAAGTTTTTTAGAATCATTGGTGAAGTCAAGTAAAATTAAACTATACGCAGATGATACCCACATTTATAAATCTTTTCACATTAAAGATATTGAGCTTGCATCTAGAGAATTAAATGCAGACATAAATAGCATTATACTAGCATCCAAAAAACATTTTCTTCTTATTAATGCTAGTAAAACAGCATGTTTAATATTTGGCAGAAAAAAAGATAGAATTTTGGCTAAATCAATAATGCAAATAAATGTAAAAGGTCAATCAATATCTATCTCTGAAGAAGCAAATAATCTAGGCCTTATCATGGACAGCTCTCTTCGTTTTAATAAACACATCAGTAACTGCATTAGAAACTCTTTTTATAAACTAAAGTGCATATACCCTCACCGTCAATTGTTAGATGTAAATACCAAGCTAACGCTTACAAATTCAATGGTGCTGAGTCAGATAAACTACTGTGATGCTGTGTATGGGCCTTGTTTAGATTAAATACTAAGAAACGCATACAAGTTGTTCAAAATGCTTGTCTAAGGCTTATCTTTGGTATCCGCAGACGTAATCCAATAACGCATAAACTAAAACAAGTAGGTTGGCTAAACATGCACAATCGTCGCATTCTTCATGCATATACTTGCTTTTACAAAATTATAATGTTCAAAACACCACCGTACCTCTACAATAAGATAAAATTTAGAACTGACGTTCACAATTTGAATACCAGATTTAAAGGTGCAATATCACCACCATACCATAAAACTCCTTACTTTGAAAGATCCTTTTCGTACAACGTTTACAAATTATATAATGAATTACCTGCATCTTTCAAAAGTTTGTCAGTTACAAAGTTTAGATTGTGTGTTCGAAATCTATTGTTAGACAAACAATAATATATTTAACATTGTGGAGTGTTCACGATAGTTGGTTTTTGGATAGGACAACATACAAACATTTCTAATTAGTGTTTTTTGTTTTCTGCTTAAGTATCTAATTAATAATTTTTTTTCTTTTTTTAAAATTATATTTTGTTGGTATTATAGGATATAATATTATGTTATTTGGTATTGTCTATACTTATAGGGTTAAGTGGAAGAGCAGACTACTGTGTAGTACAGGAATCTGAACTTCGCCCTTTGTCATTTTGTGTTTATTTAATTTTAATTTTATAATTTGTTTTATTTTACTTTGGCAATAAAGACAATTTATTATTATTATTATTATTATTATTATAAAAAATTCTCTTCAGCGACGAAGCCATTAAGCCAAAAATGAGCTTCATCTCTGAAGATAATTTTTCAATACAAATCAGGATTTTCTTCAAACTTTTGCAGAGTCCAAACGAAAAAGTTTCGCTGCTTCAAATAATCAAAATGCTTCAGTTCTTGAGTTAATTTGAGAAATCCTAAAAACAAACAAAATATGCGTCATTGAACAGCAACAAACCCACATGTGCTTAAAGAAACTCTATTGCACCCTCAAAAAGTGACCATGTAGTCTGAATTTCATGCCGAAGGTGTGATTGGACAGTTTTCTTTTCGTGGATGAATATGATTGCCTTGTTACGGTCAATAAAGTTCTAAGACTATTTTTGGTCAGAATTGGATAGACTAAGATGTGGTCCCAACAAGATGGCACCACATGCCAAAGAGATAACAATTGATCTAATAAAGAAAAAGTTCGATAATCATGTAGTCTCAAAAAATGGTCCGGTCGAATGACCACCTCGCTCATGCAATTTAACGCCGTTGGATTTCTTTTTATAGGGTTAAGTTGGTTTATGCTAACAAACCAACAACGTTAAAAGAACTCAGAAACAATATCGAACGCAAAATTGCCAACGTTCCGGCCGATATTTGTAGAACAATGATGGAAAATTGACTCCAAAAAAATCGATCGTTGCATTGTGCCCAGGGTGATCAAATGAACGAGATCGAATTCCATACTTAAATGTAACATATGTACTTTACCTGGAATAAATTTAAACCCAATATCTTAATTATTTTGTCATTTAATTAAATACAAAATTGTTTTGTCTTGAAAAATCTTTTATTACTAAGTACAGTATCATTAGCTTAGCTAAAATATCAACGGTAAAATAAGTCCATAACGCCAAGACAAAGAGAAATACCAACTACTAAAAAAGTCAATACCACAACAAGTTCATATAATTTCGCAACCTCCTACTTTCAAAAATAACAAATTTGTCTAAAGAAAGTTCACAAAAACTTTAAAACCCACTCTGGTTGAAGTATGCATAGTATTTGGCTGATCTTAAACGTACTTTGTAAGATAATAAGGATTTATTTATTTTTTATTAAAGAGAAGAAACCGCCTTGAGATTGAGACTAAGATTTTTCTATGAATACCGCCCTTAGAGGCTTAAAAACTTAAAAACCATTAGAAATACACTCACACTAACCCCAAAAAACACATTCAAATTTCCTTCAAATTAAAATTCCACACAATTTTTCATATTTAAATAAGTGCGACTGTAGAAATAAACAATAAATATAAAATAAATAAACAAGATCGTAATCAGCTGACATAAATTGTGAATAAACTACCGTAAAATCGCGTGGGGTATCTAATGGTGGCACTATTCTCAATACTAAAACACAATCATAGTTAATACCAAATAGCAGTGACAACTAACCTTCATTATCTACCAAACATACATAAATATGAATCCAACTAATAATATTGTAGCTACAAAAAACCCTTGAGCCCGTCATACTACGAGGAAATTTTTTTTTATCTACCTCTAGGTATAAAAACAAAAAGTAACAGAACAAACAAAACTTTATTTTTCAACAAATAACCTCTAACTCATTTATTCCAACCTTTTTCTAATAATGCCTAAACAAACTCTTTTGATAATTCTGCAAAATTCCTTCTTGGGTGGTAAAGAACCCTTATTAACCCATCACATGGATTTTTGTTTTGTGTGAAAATCCCAGTACTGTACTCAAGCCTCATCTCCAGTTGCAACTCTATAGAAGATGACATTATCTTGCAAAAAGCAGTCAAATTCTCATAGCAAATTTATCGTCTACACCGTTTTTTTTCTATTTCTCTAGCAACAACAGAAACTTTTACTCGACAGTCAGTCAACAACAAACCTTCACTGTTGATAATCTCGTGCATTCATAGATCGTCTTCCACATTTTGGGTGTAATCATGAATAGTTCCCTGCTCCACTTAAACTGCTTGTACCAATATTTGACTTAAAAATGGGAAAACCTATTTTCCATACACTGCCACCATTCTCTCATAGATATTCTTCATGCTACTGCCTTCTTTCAATTTCATGACGTTTCTATGCTCAAGTTGCAAATCACTCATTTTCGCTTCTTTAAACTGATATAAAAATATTCATTTTTAATAACCTGTTAGATTAATTCTAACTCAATTTTCCTCCACAGTACAAATACTAGAACTAGAGTCGGACTTGTGTGAAGTGGAAAGTGATCGCGTTCATGAGGCACCCTATTCCTGATACTAGTGTTTCTGTTGCTTAAGAACGGTTATTATATACCTTTTTTATTGAGTCGCGCTTTATATTGCTTACTCGTAGTTCTGACTATACTACAGTTTACCTCTGTTTGGTGTAAGAAGTAAATTAGCAATTCAAAAACCACCTTGAATTGGAGAATTGTTGAACAAAAACTTTGTTAATCAAGAAAAATCAAAGCTTTTTAATATTGTAGATCGTTTATTTAAGAAAAATTGATTATTTCTTTAGTATTTAATTTTATTCTTAAAAACTCTAACTTCGCCAATATTGCTTATATTAGTAACAAATCTGAAACGGAGACCAACGATATTCGGTTGTCCATATAGAACAATTGACAATTTTTAGAAAAAATTCATTAATTAATTTTATAATTAAATTTTATAAGTAGATCGTTTGAGAAAGAGAATGTAAATTATTCAACATAATTTATGTGATTAATTTAAGTATTATTCCACAATTGCAAAATATGTAAATAGTACACTAAGCCGCAAAGCATCGAAAGCCATTTTATCGTACCTTCTATTTATAAATTTTATGTAAATATAGTCTCATCTAATTATCACTTCATTAATCACCTTTAAATACCATAAAAATGAGCACACATGCAAACAAGACTTGGCTGGCTCCACTATGATGAACACACCCACCGATCAAATTACTAACTTTTTCTTGTACAAAACATTACATGAAATCGATCAAAATCACATTGCAATAAATCACGATCCTCATTTAATTAACATTTAAACGAAATCAAGCGTCGAGATTAATACTCGTTTTAACCTATGTAAAGCCTTTTGACATTTCCGTATGTCGTCGCCGAATCCGCAGGGAATACCGAAATGTCCCGTCCTTGGGTATTAGGAATTCCATACGAATTACACTGTATTGTTGTGTTACAAGTTATTTGCACCATTAGCGGCTGTAAATTCGGACCTAAGTGTGTGCGAGAGAGGTTTTAAGTTGGCTTGGTGAAACGACGGTCGTCTGAATCTGGCGATTTATCGGTTGGGATTATATCGATACAATGTGGAAGGAAAGAAATAACATTCTTTACGAAATACAATATATGAGATTTAATACACTTTTGTTATCAATAAATTAATATTTATCTATAAATGAGTCAACCTAATTATTGTAGATGTAATCAGCACTTAAACTTATATAATTGTATTATGCATTAGATTTCCTTTAAGTTTAATTAAATTTTTAAAATATTGCATTCTTGATCTCAACTTAATTATGATACTTTAATATACAGCTTATAATACCAAATGTATACATGAATAATATTATGTTGAATGATACTGAATTCAAAATGGCCTACTTCATTATTATCAGTTAATTGGCTTCCTTTAATTAGGAGTAAATATATACTTTGAAAATAGTTAAATAATAGATGCATTTTGTATCAATTAAAAATATTTCCGAAATTTCATAAACTAAATTGGTAAGTACTAATTGGACAATCCAATTAAGAAAATATATTACTTCATCAATATATATTAGGAATAAACCATATATAGATTAAAAAAACTGCGATAAATCATTAATATATTCTATCTAGTCGTCGTCTTAAAGAGGCTATACTGATATCTCACAATTCGTGGATACAGTCAGTTGTTCCCCCCACCCGTACAGCTTCCGTCGGGGTGTCCGTCGAGCGACGTCTGCAAGATACAAAGTGACAAAAAGCACGCGAGCTATTAAAGCGATTAAAGCTGACATACCGTAATTAGAGAAGGCAGCACGCGAGTTCCGTGAGTTCCGCCGCACCGAACGGTTGTTCGGCTTTAATATCGCGACTCCGGCACGCCGACACACGCCCCGCTCAGGACCGGACTGCTCGCATTCCCCTGCCAGAGTCGCTCAATGCAGGAAAACACTGGCGAGACATTCGTGACCCCATAACCCTCATTTTAATGTCATATTACACAAATATTATATTAATTGCATTTATCGGTTCAATTGTTATTTTAATTAATTAAAAGTTGTTTATTTATAGATGCATTTTTTAAGGAATGTTGGACTTTTATCTCAATTCCACGCAGATGTAAAACATGCCTGCTTCTGCTACTAGACTCTTTTGAGAATATGGATCGCGTCTCTAATTTCAAGACTATTTTGATGCATATCCACAAAAGTGGTTTTCAAATTATGTAGATGTCCCCCATAGAGTCGAGCATCTATCTACGACATTACAAAGAATGTATGTAGCTTAGAATAAATAATGTTTTTATACTGTAAAAACGTTAAGATTATAAAATAATTAAAAATGTCCACCTCAAGTGAAACTACTAAAATAATAATATGTATATGGGCTTTTTATCATAATATATTTTTATCAAATTATACTGGGTGATGATATTATGACTTAAATATTGAAATGGGAAAATATGTATTAGATAAAAGTGGTTACATGGTCATAAACATAAGTATTTTTTTATAAAAAAAGAAGTTTCCGGAAGTGTTTTAAATCATTATCTCTAAAGCTAAATAAATATAAAGAGTTTTTTCTATCAAAAGTCCCATTTTATTTATGCTGCATTTTTGATCTGTTGAATAGCAAGCGTTGAATCCTCGACATTTATCATTCAAAACGAAACGAATTAAGAAAATGATACGATACACGCTCCACCAACGTATAGAAATAATAAAAATTCATTCAGGGTAGCACTATTTGCGCTTAATGTATTAATGCAGAGATGCAGAGACGTTAACTGCGAGGTACACTTGTGTTTTATAGATTTCAGCAAAGCGTTCGATCGAGTAAAACAGGAAGAATTGCTTAAAATACTCAAGACCACCGGAGCCGACGACAAAAACATCCGCATAATAGCAAACCTCTACTGGCAACAGACGGCAGAAGTACGAGTTGAAGACCAAAGCACTAGAAATATCCAAATTCGCACAGGTGTGAGGCAGGGTTGTGTGCTTTCGCCAACCTTGCTTAACATATACTCGGAAGAAATATTTAAAGAGGCGCTGGATGGAGTGAAGGAAGGAATATCGATCAACGGCGAGATAATTAACAACTTAAGGTATGCGGACGACTCTGTTATATTGGCGAGTACAGCTCAAGAACTTCAGCTGATGAGGCATGAGATCAAATTAGTCAGCGAGAAGTACGGAATCAATCTCAATCTCAAAAAGACCAAATATATGCTTGTCAGTAAAGATAATCCATCACAGCGGACGATACTTCTCAACAACAAAACCATAGACCAAGTGGACAAATACACATTGCTAGGCACATGCGTGAATAAATAGTAGAAATCAAATGCAGGATAGAAAAAGCGAGAACGACATTTATCCAGATGAGATAAATTTTCAAAATAAGCATGCAAATTAAGATCAAAATGTTGCGCTGCTACGTTTTCTCAACACTAATGTACAGCGTCAAATCCCGGACCCTATCAAAGGATACGGAGAAAAAACTAGAGGCCTTCGAACTATGGACATATCGTCGTATCCTGAATATCTCATGGAAAGAGCACATTAGTAATGAAGAGGTTCTGCAGAGAATGGGCAAGGAACAAGAAGTATTGAAAGTTGTGAAAGGAAATTGGAACATCTCGGGCACGTAATGAGGTATAGTGATAGATACAGAATACTCCAATTAATTCTGGAAGGAAAGGTGATAGGAAAAAAAGACCCGAAAAAACGCCGAATTTCATGGCTTAAAAATCTACGCCAGTGGTTTGATATGACATCGCTGCAACTTTTTCGCAGTGCAGTAGACAAGAAGAAGATCGTGATGATAATCGCTAATATCCGGAGCAGATGAAACACGCCAAGAAAAAGAAGAAAAACTCATTATAAACAAGATGAAAATTTCTTCGAAACAGTTCGCAGTAGTGTTTTTGGTCGGCATGAATCACCTTCCCGCAAATCCATTGTAAAGCTAATCGCAAAATTTAAGCCAAATGGACAAGCTACTGATTTAAAATCGCCAGTTCTAACTCGTACTGTCAGGTCAGCCCAAAAAACTGTCATAGAAAACCCAGGTTCGTCTATCCCAAGACGTTCACATCAATTCCGGATCCAACAGTCTAGCCGTCATAGCATATTGCATAAAGATCTTAAGCTAATGCTTATAAAGTGCAGCTAAAGCAAGAATTGAAGCCGGCTGATTATAAACAACGCCAAACTTTTGTTTCTTGGGTGCTAGAAATGCATCCAAAACTCATAAATTGCCCCTCATATCGTACGATTTAACTCCGCTAGAATTGTGAAGGAAAGAGTTTACACTACGGCTCCGCAATCAATTCCAACCTTAAAGACAATATTCCGAGCTGGTAGATAAGTGCCTAAGTTGTGCAAAAATGTCTTGCAAAACTTTCTCAAAAAAATTACCTTTGCAGACAAAGTCGAGGTGGGCATTTACTGAATATCATTTTCCACAAGTAATCGCAAAGTTTGAGGTTTAAATTTAAATTTAAAATAATTGTACTACCTAAGAATAATAAATGTTTCTTTTATAATTAAAATGGAACTTCTTTATTGGAGAATCCCATACATGTGAGGTAAGTTATGATTAAATTACGAGTAAAGCGTGTCAACTTTCCAAAGTTCTAATCCAAGACATTTCTCATTTTGTGTATCCACAGACAAACATTCACAAGAATAGGTATCACCAGCCGTGTCCGCTTAATTGAAACTCATCCGTAGAATAATAATAATCCCACAACATCACAAAACTGTATAACACAACTGACGCTCAACTTGCAGCGGAACAAAAAGGCAAGGAAAAGCAAGAAAAGTTTCAATGTTTCTAATTAAGTAACATAGACAATAAAGAATAACATACACAAAATCTATAACCACAAAACGCAATCCAAAAATTTTAAAAAATCAAAATTATGATTGCTACAGCCTGACTCCAATTCAAATTTTTTTTTACACAAGTAGTTGCGACACAGTACCACCCTTAAATGTAGTCCCCTATTAATAATAAATGATACTAACTGAGCAAGGCAGCGTTAAATTTGCACACACAAAAGTTGAACGACTTTCACAATATTTCATCAAAACATCAACTGCACAACATACACACAGTGATAAAATACTCTGTTAGAACCTGCAGATATTATAACTCCAAGTCGAATTTGTGAAAAATTAATTTATATTTTACTAATACACTTGGGTGAATAGACGTGCAAAAATATTAATTATGACGGCGGTAATGACTACACAGTATTAAAAAGTTTTAATTTGATTTTCCCATAAAATATTCGAGTTAAAACACAATGTATTTTTTGTATTAGAAAATAATTGGATGTTGTATATGTTTCCTTTGCAATGCACCGTAAACTTTTTAGTTCTGAAAACTTTTAGTAAGATCCTTTGACTTGAACAATGTTACATATTATATACAAATTAAATCTGTGCCTATCATACGAAGAACTTTACATAAAATGAAATATTTCGCTTGAAATTCTACAGAATATATTTAAGAACTTCCAGAAAGTTTACAATACTGGCAGATAATAGAAACCAATTTTAGAATATAATATGAATCAAAAATATTATTTAATCCATTTTAGAAATAAAAAAATTAAAATTAAAAAAATCATCAAATATTAATTATGTAATGCAATAGCGCCTTTCTGATAAAGTTTGGGTGTACTTAAAATAAAATAATATAAATAATACAAATCGGTTTTCACAAATTTAAACTTTTGTTTTTCATAATATTTGACTACCTATTTAAACGTTCCAATTTGCTATGCTAAATTTTATTGATAGTATTCGGTTCTTTGGTTAACACAACAACAAAGATAAAGCTACAATCACTTTGCACTACCACCTTAAAAACAAAATGCAGTATGTTTTAAACACCTTGGTAATTTAAAACCTAGAGAAAAAAATTTTGGTTGTGTGCATAGCCACTCATGCATCGTCTAAATCACTTCATGATTGCTCTAAAATTTATTCACACCTAATGTCTCTAAATAGACCAAAAGCATTTTAATCGGTTGGAGCGAGATCAGGAGAATAAAGAAAATGTGTTTACTAAAGCACCATTACTAAGAGATCCTCGCAGTTTAGTTCGCTTAAGACGGTTCTTTATAAGTTCTGAGTATGTGGCACTAGTAACAGTAAGCCCATTAAAATACATGGTTTTCTAAAATTACCGAAAGCTGTGCGCAAAATGTTTAGGTTTTGTTAAAGAAAGTGTGCGTGACGACATTCTTTGCACGCTCTCTTGCTTTCAGGTTAATGTTATTGCACCCAGTAGCAATCCTTATCAGGAAGGCATCTTTTTCTGCTTCATACAGACGCAATGGTTCTTCGTAAGCATCAACTTGTCGTTGTTTCTATGGCATTAGCCACCTTGCTGAAACGTGTCGTTCATAATGTGTGTGGTACAAAACCATAGCTCATATTCAAAACTTCAGCAATTTCTTCAAAGATAACCTGACAATTTTCATTTACTAAAGTTTCAATTGCCAAGATCGACTCAGGAATCACAACACCATTTGCTTAACCAGATAGGTAAAATTTAACTACAAAAATTACCCCCCTTTTAAGTTTGTTGTTCCATTCATATACTTGCTGAAGTCATAAACATAAATTTCATTATATAATATATAATTTTTAATCTTTCACTGTACAAGAATCAAATAAAAGAACGATGTTCCTCCCTAGTAGAGTTCTAAAGCAATCTACTAGTAAATATCAATTGTTCCTACGATCGTCGTTAGCAAGATCTTCTACATCTCAAAAATAATATATCTGCCGACTTGTAAGACAAAAAAAAATTGTCTTACAAGTTGGAAGAAATATCGCTGCTCTAAACTTTTAAGGTTTACATTTGACTCACTAATCTATAAACACTACGCTACCTTAATGCTGAACGCGGACTATCCTGCGACTCTTCACTTCATGAACCTGAGTTGAGCACTAGTCGGCACCGCGATAAACTGCTTGTCAGAAAATAATTTATTTGGATTATTGTTAGATTGCATTTGATTAAGACACGCTGTACTGCAGAAGCAATATAAAATTTGTATGGCTAAAAATTGAGCGTTGTCGATAATTTATAGTAATATACCTATCATATGCACATACGCAAGCAACAAAAAAACTTATTATTATCCGAATCACTGCTCTTGTACAAATCTAAAATATTTATCAACTTCATCATTTTGTACAGTACATATTGCCTATTTTTAAAAATGTTTTTATTATTTAACCAAAAAATGTAAACATGTATCATTCGTAAATTAAAAATTATAAACATAATTTTCAAGCCTGTAGAATATTTTATACAAGCAAGTGAACATTTATGGACTGAATCTGAAGTAGAAAAAATAAACGATTGAAATATATTAAAATATACGAAATCAAAATGACTTGCATCATCGCTAGACAAGCTAAAATCCTCGTGTGAACAGAAATCATGCATTAGCATTTTTATTATGCTGTTTCAACAAGCAACCAATAACAAATGGGTCAAACTTAATAACCAATTACAAAGAACATACAAAAACTTGAATAAATAAATATCTTATTAATAAATATACAAAACAGCAGTATATAAATTACATGCTTATAAAAATATTCTCATAACCAAAATTCCAAATCGACTGACTACCCGAATACATATCTTACGATATTATCATATCAATAACATACATTCCTTTCAACTAATTTACACATAGAACTGATTTATTGTGCACGAATTACACATTAAAAGATGAGTGTGATCTCAGCGCAGCAAATAAACTGAGGTAATTATTGTGTGGGTATGCAATATCGGTGAGAACGCCGTAGAGCGGGAAGGGACAGAGATGTAAACACAAATGTCTTGCACTGATTTTGCAAGGACAAAACTCTGTTAGCGCAGATGTTCGATCATGTGAAATGAGAATTTAGCAATGCGCTGGGAAGAAAAACAAACAAGCAAATCTAGTTGTTGAAACATTGCCTTAAAAGCTATAAACATTAACGAATAAAATTTATTGGATATTTGTAAATAGATTTAGCATATTTAAAAATAATTTTAAAAAATATCTATATACGATTTAAAAGTAATTAAATAAATTTGCACATTTTTAATAGTCAAATAAAGTCTTACTAATTGGATTTCATTCGAATTTCAATAATAACAAATATTTTTCGTTATTTTAATTTTAATAACTGTAAAATTAACATTTATTGAATATTGAAATTGTGGTCATAATTGAAGTATATTGAATTATGTCCACCATTTTATTAAAGTGCACAATTAAATGACAACACCCACGCGATTCAAAAATAAAAAGCTTGAAATCATGCATGCACTAACCAAACTAATGCTAAACTTCTATAGAATTCCATAGATACGCTACCACCAAAATGAAAGCAAATAATATTAATCAATTCAACTGATGCAACCTGTGCGGGTTAAACCTAAGTTAAAGTTAACAGCTAGTTCAACTAAACCCCGAGTCACTACTACATATGGTGCAATTAACTGGTCTTTTAAAAGTGTTATTCGATGCCGGAGATATGTGTACTTTAGTATATTTCTAAACAATCGTGATTTCGTACTGCAAATTGCGATCTCTGGATCGAAGTTGTCTCTACAATTTTCTTTCCTTTCAATATGTACACATTTCTATTTATTCAAACAAAAATATGTTCTGTAAATAAAGAAACAATTGTCACTTCGACAATAAACATCGCAATAAATTAAATTATACATCCCTAATTGAATAAATTTGTTACCTCAAGATTTATATACATTCGTGTAATCGTTTTGTTTCGGTCTGAAATTAATCGGTGCGGCACCCTTTATTTCCTCGATTTTTCTCTTCCCTTTTTTATTAATTCGTGCGTCGCCTTAAAATATTTAATGAAAGCCCCGCCGAGAAAATATGAGCGCCATTTAAGAATACAGAAGAGAAAAATAGCCCCTATATCTCGGGGAAAATAAAACAAATAGGGCCATATACATTTTTTTTGGTCGGAAGGCGGCGGGCGCGTAAATCAGTACTAATGACTAAATATTAGTCATATTCATTGTATGTTGGTTGGAATAGACTTGGAATTGATAAAATATGCGTTCGCTGAACGCATGCTGTTGGAGGATGAGTAGGTAATATTATAAAATAATGTTTCAATTTATCATTTTTGTTATTAAATGTTTGCTTTTCTAAACACTCAATAAATATACCCAATATTATAAAGATTTACTTTCTTGAACTACTACAGGGCAATTTTTACTTCAAGACAAATATAGGAAGTTGCATCTAATATTTACAACATACAATCATGTTGTAAAAGTCAGTTTAGTATGTGCCAATTATACAAACTAGCATAAACTAAAATATAAATTTATGTATCCATTAAGTCATTGACGAAAAACATTCAATAGTGCTATCACCAAGGCAAAGCTATGTAAAAAACAAAGTTTGTAAATTTACGCCCAATAAGATTTTGGCTTTTCTGAATAATTTAATCAGTTAGATTGATTATCTGTTCAAGATTGCAATAAAATTTTCTTTTGATAAACAAATTGCAAAAATTTGTTTTAAAACTAACTTTAAGCTTGAAAATAATTTAGATTTCAGCAAAAGTTGTAACGATCGCTCATCACAGATTACATAAACACAATGTAAAGCAATTGTAGCAAAATGAATCAACACTGCAATCGAGTAACATCAGCATTTTTAATAAATTAAAAAATAAATTTAACAATTCCATAATTTGAAACGTCTG
Organism: Tachinus rufipes; assembly: GCA_963932245.1. Classification (NCBI taxonomy): domain Eukaryota; kingdom Metazoa; phylum Arthropoda; class Insecta; order Coleoptera; family Staphylinidae; genus Tachinus; species Tachinus rufipes. The sequence goes on along the minus strand of OZ010743.1, from coordinate 81,289,991 downwards.
GCCTTGTGTCAAAACTTTTATAAAAAAAACTAAGTACAGTAAAGCTCCTCTAATCCGAATCGCTTTAATCCGGATGTCCTTGTAGTTCGAACAAAATTAAAAAAATGTAAGTTTTACATTATGTACCTTGTAATCCGGACCGATTTAATCCAGATTGACCGACCGACCACGGTTTTCCATACTTAGCATGCCAATGGAAGTTAAGCAAGGTTGCATTCGCCAGACTAAAATATCGGAGTTTTTCTTAAGTGGTTTAATTTTTTCTTGGAAATTTCTTCAATTGTCATTATAATAAAAGCTTTATTATATAATGTGGCTTTTGCTTAATTATTTTATTATTGTTCCAGTAATCCGGATTGTTCAACAAATTGGATCAAGCCATGTTTTAATTGATCCGGATTAGCGGAGCTTTACTGTACAATAAATTGCTTCAATTTCTATATGTATCTACAAGTTGAGAAAAAGTTCTAAAATAAGATGTAGATCAAATTTGTCTGGGGTTTGATGAAAATCCATACCTAAATAGTAATCAAAATTTCTTTCCCAGTTATCTCCATTTAGTAGCTGGAGTAATAGAATATATGTATTTGTAAATTTGTGCCTTGAATCCCTTCAGATTTGTATGAAAGTTGTAAAAAAGACCAAAAAAGTCTTGAAACTTTTACTGGTCAATAAAGCTGTTCAATGAACAAATCGTATTGTCTTACTGTGTATTAATGTTTATGAGAGTATAGTAGTAATTAACTACTAAGAAGCCATATACAGAGTATGGTCCAAACTGAAGCAAATGATGTTGCAATAAGCAAAAATGTTAATAACCGATGTCCGATTCACGATTGTTTTCTAACTAGTTATAACAACATTTATAATTAAAAAAACAAGAAATATAATCATAACTGTTCAATATGTCTACGTTGTACTTGTATGCAAAGGAACGCAAAAAATCTCAAACACTCCTTAACTGTTGAGAATCTCTTCGAACATCCGCAACTGAAGTCAATAGTCAAATGCGTTTTTCTGTATTTTTGAATGCATTTTGTTGCTATTTGCAAATATAATTTCACAAAAAAACTTCGACATATCATAGTTTAATCCTTTCTAAATGTACTGGTAAAAAAATAAATCGAGCAGCGTTGAAGGGGAAGTTGCCGTTTTTGTTAAAATACTTCAAATCAAGGTAGCGGTCGGTATGGTCTTAAAAAGAAGAATAAGAAAAAGAAGAATGTAATAGAAAGGTAATATCACATGATCTAGGGGTCAATTCACCCAACCCAAGCGTGAAGTTAACTGTTCACTGAATCGTTCTCACAATAAACCCATAGTTCCTCTGGCTTGTTGGCACAGACACAACACCCACCCTATTAATCATTTTCTTTGCAGTATTTGTGGCATTTATGCTGCAGTTTGTTTTGCAATTCTCCGTGTATTTAGCCAACATGAAATAGCATCGGAAATACCTACTACACCTGCCTAAAAGTTTCAACGTTACCAACGCTGTTTATTAATTCATAAAATTTATATGATCCTCGTGTTACGATACGAATCATGGCACAAACCACACCGGTTGTATAAAAACAAACGTATTTGGGACCACCAATATTTATTAAACAAAGATTGTTAAATAAACCATAAAATCGTACAGCTGAACGACTAAAAAGCTGTTCTATAAATCTAATTTTAGTAGAATGTGACATTCAAAAAGGATGGAAAATTAAAACATTTATATTTTATTTGTTTTTAAAAGCAGCAGAGAGAAGAGGAATAGATTGAATCGAGATAGCAAAAATGGCGCAAGATAGAGAAGCTTGGAAAAAAGAATAAAGGAGGAATAAAATAATACAGTCCGACTCCCGAAAAGGGTAATAAGGACTAAGAATAAGGATAAATATTTGTTTTTAATAAAAATCTATTTAAAATCTGAAATAATAAAAAAAACGAAAAATACCCAAAGTTTCAATATTCAGTTATTTAGGTAAATTGTTTAGTTAGAAGGAAATAGGTTTATTAACAAAGTAAACCCTACCAAACTAACACCAAAATGCAGATACTTTTAAAAGATAAAGTCTCTAGATTTATCCAGCCTTTAACAACCGTCATCAATACCTCAATAATAAGTACCAAAAGATTTAAAAAGGATCGATCATTGCAATCTAGAAATTGACACCAAAAGTGACTACTCTAATTACAGACCAACTCACAGCCAACTTATGTAGTTGATGTAAGCTAAGACAACATCCCTTCGAAAGGTTTCCCTTATGCTGCCCATAGACTCTTGCGTAGGAGAGCGCCGAGCAGGTATATAGTACATGTTCGGTAGTTTCGTCTTCCATTTCACATCCTCTGCATATCGGACTGTCTACAATGCCTATAGTATGCATGATTTTTTTAATTGAAAGTGTAGACTTTAGACTGAAAAAAGTCTAGAAGTATAATATCACATGATCTAGGGGGTTAATTCACCCAACCGAAGCGTGAAATTAACTGTTCACTGAATCGTTCTCGCAATAAACCCATAGTTCCTTTGACTTCTTGGAACCAAATGTCGTCGAGAAATTATGGACTTGAATTTCAGGCAGCAAATAGTCCGTTATCATTGCGCGATATCGGGCGCCATTCACACTTATGTTCCGGCAAGCCTCATTTTTAAAGAAATATGAACTGATAATACCACCAGCCCATAAACCACACCAAACAGTTATATTGTCTGAATGTAAGAGCGGCTCTTGAACCTCTTCTGGTTGCTCTTCGCCCAAATATAATAATTTTACCTATTGACGTAGCCATTAAGCCAGAAATGAGTCTCATCGCTGAACAAAATTTTGCTCAAAAACAGTAGATCTTCTTCAGAACCAAAACGGTGATGATTCCTACTGAAAAAAGTAACCTATGCCACTGAAATACATATTCATCATAAATATACTATATGTTCCACAATAAACTTAACAAAAAAAAGTTTTTTTGCTAGTTTAGAAAATATTATTTGCATAAAAAAAGATCAGAAACATCAATTGTACAGATTTTGATATAAAAATTATATTTAACATTGTTTAGAATTGCAAGACAAGATCTAATGTACAATTTTAGATCAAAATAATTTTGTTTGTTTGTGTTGAACGTAAATAAATAATTATTTAATTCTACTATTCGCATCCAAAAAAATTTAAAACTTTCTTAGTTATTCAAAAAACTAATTGATCTGAAAATTTATATATGTACTTGTTTTACAACCATAAGCATATTAATTATAATTTTTTTACCAAAACTCAAAAAATAAATATAAAATTTTTTAAACACTTTGCCCCGTCCTGTTGAAACCAGATGTCATCCATTTCATACTCTTCAATTGTTGGAAACAAAAATTCTTTTAGCATGGCACAGTAACGTTCGCTATTGACGCTAACGGCAGCTCCTTGCTCATTTTCTAAGAAAAATGGCCCAATAATGCCGTCAGACCAAAAACCACACCAAACGGTAACTCGTTATGAATGCATAGGCTGTTCAATAGTGATGTGTGGATTCTCTGAACCACAAATGCAACAATTTTGGTTATTAACATAGCATCCGAGATAAAAATGAGCTTCATCAAAAAAACTCGATTTTTCGATAAAAATGCTCATCTTCGGCCAAACGATATTTAGCCCATTGAGCGAACTAAAAACGCATCGGATAGTCATGAGGCTTCATTTCTTGGACTAAACTTTGTAGTTCTTCAAACCAAGGTCTTTATGCAAAATTCTCCTCAGATAAGTGCGAGAAATGTTCAGTTCCTGAGAACGATGACAAGTTGATGTTGATGCATGTTGCACACTCTGAGCAACAACATAATTTTTTTCAGCTGAGCGCACTGGACAAGAACGTGAACGTGTTGTTTTATCCACTAAGGATCCAGTTTCGCTAACTCGCTTGACAAATTAGTCCACAAACTGCGTTGAAAGCACTTCTTTTCTATCAAATTTGTTTCGTAAATTTCTTACCGTTTGAGTAGAAGACTCACCACTTTGGATGTAAGTTTTTATTATTTTCCAACTTTGTTCAAGAGTAAAGCGTCCCATTTCGTAAATATCGAACATAAAACTAAATTTCTGTGAACTCATAAATATCATTATTTGTGATGCCGCCGGAACCGGTATCCGGCGGATTCGGCCAATACTTGAAAGATTCGGTTCCGGCCGGATCTTGATAACTATTCGGCCAGATCCATTTTTTTTTAAATAAATGAAACTAATGAAAGTTTATTAATAAAATGTAAACAAAAAAATAATAAAATATAAAAATCATAATAATGAAAATAAATATAATATAATAATATTAATAAATAATAATTAAAATATGATTTTAATTAATTTTAAAAATAATATTTAAATTATAGTAGGAATATTAATTTTTCTCCATGTTTTGCGTTCAGTAAATTTGTTTTTTTTTTCGCTGAAGACGTTGGATGCCGGCGCCGATAAATGTTTATTATTATTTTTATATTTTTATGGATCCGGCCGGATCCGGTTAGATTCGGTTCCGGTTTATTTTGTAGGTAATGGTTCCGGTATCCGGTTCCAGCCAAACAGTGGATCCGGCAGCATCACTAGTCATTATACCTTTGAAAAACCAAATAAACTGTAATTCAAATTCCAAACGTTACAAGACCCATCCTTTATATACAATAGCAAGCTGTTTTTTTTTTTCAAAAACTGAAATTAAAAGTGTTTCCTCTTGTTAAATCGGACTTGGGACATACGGTATATTTTCAAAGATTGTGATTATATCTAAATAATTCCAAAAAACACTTTGGCTTTGTATCTCTCCAAAATGAATATGATCTGAGATTGTTTTAATAATTCGTTGGTCGTGACTCACGTACGTATATGGGTATAAATTTATAAAACAAATCTACAGATAGGGGATTGTCGTGTATGGAAGAGTCGAGAAACCATTTATGATAATAATTTATGAGAAAAATGATCTCCATATATCCAAAATCAATGTGCTTATTGCTGTTTCATAACACGCTATGTGCCTTAAGTTATCCATAGAATTGAAAAAAAAAAAATATCAATATTCACACATCTTTATGTTAAAATATTTTGGTTATTTAAATTATAGGATTCAGAAATTTGGTTGCGTGCTGATAGCCTCTTTACGCGGTGCTGTTTTAAAAAAGCTCCCGGTGCCCCCTGAATTAATAATAGCACCGAGGCCCGCCGGCTCCTCGAAGACGGATGAATAAAAAAAGGGGCAGCTGGATATTTTTTGGTGCTTGAAGCACAGCATACAATGTTTGTACTGCAATTATAGTCGGTTGAATGGTCTCGGTCGTTTCAAATCTATGTGAAGTCTCGGTTTAATACCAAGTACAGGAGCGTATTTAATGTGATTTTGTTTATATTAAAACATAAATTGATTGAATTATTTTAAAGTTATTTTTAATTAAAATCCTTTGAAGTTTTGTGTATCGTGTATGAGAAATTGTTCATATTTTTCTCTTTTGCTATAAATGAAATTTCGCATGGCGCGGCGTTAATCGGTGTGTATTAAAGGGAATTACAACTCGGCCCCTTCTGTCCCATCTCTATTCACCCTAACGTACGTAGTGTATAAAGTCCACAATCGCTGGATGGACGTGCACGCGAATTAGTGACAGTTTGTGTAGTGGATCATTCACAAGTAGCTGTGACGTCACCATGAGATCAATACATGAAGTTCTGAACCAAGGGCGCTTGCTCAGAGCACTCACATGGTACGCCGCGGAGCTGTCATAAAAAATTAAATTGCCTCCGGAATCGTTTCGGGACGAGCGTTCAAATTGTATATGCGGACGGGATATGCGGGCGTCGCGGCTACCCGGCGCAAAAAATAAGGACAGGAAGGAAGAGCCAAGCCAGGTTGCTAGATTTACTTTTTCACCCGCTTGAGAGGAATTGGATATTTATTTCGTTTGATTAGAACCGAATCGATGGCTTTTTTCGAAAAAGATTTTATCTAATTTTAAACTATAGATAAATAATTCTAAATTTATATATGCACTACTATTAATTTCAATTTCAAACAAGAAAAATTAGTTAAAGTTTTATAAATAATCTATTATATCACCGAATAAGAAAAAGGAAGAGAATACCATTCAACACATTTCGGTTAGAACGTACACAAAATAAAAAGAAAACAGCATCAATTGCAGAACTGACAGTAGAACTACTAAGATGAGTGGGTATCCATTATATCCCGTCGTATATACAGGTTTTATTAGCATTTTAACGGCGGGACTACGCTTATTATAAACGAATAAAAGAAAGACGAATCCTCTTATATAAATTTACATAGGTAAACAACCGAAAATTACAGACATGAGAAGGCAAGCAGACAAATGAAGAGGGCCTAAAATGCAAAAATACTATGATGAGAAATATATCAGATAAGGCAAGAGAATAAAATATAAAACAAATTTCGATTGGATAAGCTACATTTTTATGTTAATCTATATTTTTTATTATAAATATTTCTTGTGTCGTCTATTATATTTCTAGTATATTAAATGATACAAATAATTGCATCTCTGTATTAATATTTTATTTTAGATTCTTTTGTTTTTCTGTTTGATGGAAAAAACTTAAATAATATTTTTAAAATTAAAACTACTATATCAAAAGCCTTTAATTAAAATAAAATAAGAATATAAATAATATTGATAAAAGTATATCAAAGTAAAAAAAAAAATTCAAGGTTCAATCTGCGGTATATTTTGTAAAAATTTAGCATAAAAATGTGTGAGAGCAATAAGCATTTGGGCCAGTGCGGCTGTTGGTAAATGATAATTGCAGTCACTCAACTAATGATGTATAAAGAAAACATTAAAGTTAGCAATATAAGTGTTATTTAAGACAGCACAGGTAACTCTGACTATCAATAATGCCACTTGCACTCAATTAAGCTTTAAAACTAATAATTCAGGAAACTTTAAATTAAAAAGTTTAAGGCACTATATTCTTCTGTCTTGTGTTTAATGTTTGTAACAAATCTTAAACTGTAATTTCTTTTAAGAAATTGACTAAATTAATTCATGTACTAAAAATAATAAAAATTGTGTTGGCTAAAATAATTTGCTTTAACTTTAATAATTTAACAGTTTCCAAAACTGGCATTTAACTAATCAATGAGTTATTATTCATGTGCAGGTTTCAACTAAAAAATGTGAGTACGGATCTGCGTTAAAGCAATAATTTATTATCTTTATAGGCAGTAAATTATTATTAAAACTACCAACACCTTCAATATTACTACTAAAACTGAATCTACTCTAAATTGAAAATAAAATCAGTTCGCTATGGCAATTTTATTATTAATTCCATGCTTCATAAAAAAACAGATGAACTTATAATAAGTAATTTTGGAATAGTAGTAAATTAAAAGCAACGCTCTGGCTATTAAATTACTACCAAAAACTAAATTTTCTTCATCTTCTACATTCCACAAAATTAGTACTTTGTAGGATTGGATTATATTATATCAAATCTATAAAAATTATATGGTCTTTATTATCAAACTTTTAATTTTTATATTTTTTTAATTTTTTTATTGAATAGTGATCAATAATAACAACTAAAACCCAACTTTGAAACAATGTTCGTATACTTACTTTTCTAATTTCCGTTAAACATTTTATAATACCAAAAGTTTTATTGCAAATTACTATTTTTTCAACAAACAAATTGACTTTAAAAATGTTGTATAGTATAAATTTATTTCATTGCATTACTAAAGTATTTAATATTGTACATTTGGCAACTGCTAAATGGAGTTCATTGTATGCTCCACTCCATATTTTGGCACCAACACTTTTGAACAGAAAGAGTAATAATAATAAGAAATAGGAAACAACCACCATTTACTACGAATAAACATAAAATGGAAAGCAAAAATTAAACCAGACAAGAAAAAAGTTAAGATAAAGATAAAAACAAACAAACTAAAAAAAAGTACAAATACAAACCAAGAGGTACTACAAAAAAAAAATCAGAGAGAAAGAAAAAGGAACGTGCATAGAAGGATCATTCTAGAAGCTGCAAAAGAAAGCTGTAAATAGTAAACAAAGATATAAAACAAAACAGTTAGTAGACAAATAAAGTCAAGAAAAAGATAAAAAACAAAAAAATGGAAAAAATACCTACATACTAAAAAAGTCAAGCATACTAAGGAAGATATTAACAAGAATAATAGAAAAAAGATAAGAGACAATGTGGATTTAGAAGAGGAAGAAGTACATAATAAGTGAGAAACTGATAAAAAAAATACGAGTAATGCACGTATGCTTCGTTAACCTCAAAAAGGTATTTGACAGGATCAAAAGAGTAGATATATGAAAAAAACTAAAAGAGATAAGAATTAAGAAGGTAATAATAAACGTAATTAGAAACTTATACACAGAAAACAAAAACATAGTATAAATGAACAACGAAGAATCAAAAAAATTCCAAATAAAGAAAAGATGAAGCAAAGGATACGTGCTATGCGCATTGCTCTACTCAATTGTTCTTGATAAAGCGATAAAACAAGCAAAAAATAAATAAAAATGATAGAAATAACAAATATAGTAGAACTGCAACATGCAGACGATACAGCAGTGATTGCAAAGACAGAAAAAAAGCTTCAACACAACAAAGAAATAATGGAAGAACAATTGTAACTACTCTGGCTTTGATTCCAGATTGCGATTATATTTGGGTAACAACCCAGTCAGTGCTGTCTTGCATTCGACGCGTAGTATGAAATGTCAAAAAGCTGTTAAGTACACGGACATTATGCTTTTAAATCAACCCTTGTAATGGTCTCCTGTAATATCTTCTGGTACTCTCTTTACTACGGCACATTGATTGATACCTAATAAATTTACCAAAAATTTCTAGCTGCATTTGAGCTTTGATTCGTAAATGTTGTTGAAAATGATTCAAATATAGAAAAAAAACTTTAAACTTGTTAGCCCTATAGTGCTTTGTTTATTAAAAACAACTTCTACTAATTTTTATTATTAATGAAAAAAACAGTTTAAGCACGTTAAGAAATAAAAACTCAAACTAGCGACTTGATTGACCGTGTTAATTTTCCTGATACATAGTTCATCAATGTATCATACTCATTTAGGTAGATCTAGAGTAACTGAATATAACAGTGTTTCCTACTACTCCATTTTATGTTTAAAACTAATCAAAATAATCAAAATTTTGTATTTTGACATATATATTAGTTTCACTTTTAACTATTTTTGCCACATTATTACATAATTAATCTATACTATTGTAATATATGTATTTACACTAAAAATGTTGACATTAAAAATAATTGTTTTGTAATAAATTGTATTTAAAATTTGATAGTATAGTACAGAAATAGTCATTGAGATCATTAATGAAATATTTCTACCAAAAATACTATTTAGTCATATTGATTTGTTGAGGTGAACTTGGCACATACTTTTATGTTGTCCTAATTTTAAATAACTATATGTTGACAAATACTATGCTAATTTTAGAGAAACTTTTATATTAAATTTAAAATTATTCAGGCCGTAAATTGCAAGATCAATATCAACAAGAATTCTTGTAAGTATGTAATCTTATTAAGATTTCTTGTAGATATAGGGCGGTTAATTAATATTAGTAAGGTGTTGACCACTTCACAACCCCATGTCGCATACAAACTAAAGTCGGGCAATAATAAAAGGCGTCGCCGCTAAACACAGCGAATTGACCTGCAATTAACACTCCGGTTTATAATTAGAGTGCTAAAGCGGATATGCCATTCCCACAGCGGGCCGCAGCCATATAACATCGAGCGCTCCATCCCCTTTAAACGCACCGACTGCTCTAATCGCTTTCTGGCTTCCCCCTTCATTCTTGCACGTCGACCGCTTGTATATATCTCTCCTCTACGTGTGTACGGCATAGAAACACATTGCCTTGTTCCACCCACACACACTCACACACGTTGAACAAAGTCGAGGAACAAAACGGCCATCGGATCGTATTCAAATCAACCGCACGACACGTCGGTGTTGACCTCGCACTGAAAGGGAAACTTCCGGGACATTTCGGGTTCACTATTGTCTTCATTTTCACACCTAGTGCATTTATTTGTTATTTATATTTATTAATAGAATGGCATTGACCTTTCGTTTCCTGTTAAGTAAGGTTATGTATGGCTTCGGGAACGAGATCCATGCACCAGAGGATCACATGTCTTGTGCGTGCTTGGGTGTGTGAAGCTCAAGCTGGGAAGAAGGGAAAGGAAAATTGTCGGGATGAGATCACGATGACTCAGCTGCACTGATATCGGCACCATGGGAAATCGCATGCAGACAAAAGCGATAAAAAAGAAACTGGTCGTATATTATACACAAAAACTGCACCTAGGGCGGAGTTCACAGATATAATACCGTAATTCATAGTGTCTAATTTTGCAAAGCTTTCATTAACTACCCATTTAAAAAAAATAACAAATTTTTTTTATAAACATATAGTAGTAGTACATATAGTAAAGTAATTTATTTTGTTCCTTGAAATTACAAAGTAATAAATAAGTTCATAAAAAAACGTAAATACGATCCACATTTATATCGACTCGATATTTACCTACTTTATAAACGCTTTTCTAGTGCTTATAAATAAATAAATAACGATGTATTCGGTATCCAGTACCTATAATGTATCTCTTTACGTTCTTCAATAAAAACCCATTCCTACAGCAGTTTATTTTAATATTCCACGTATTTTCAAAGTTGATTAAATTCTCTTCTCCTTCTCCAAATTTGATTTTATTAAACTTTGTTCATAATACTTATAAGCTTTATTAGTATGATATACATTGCTCAAAAAATTAGAAGAACACATTTTGAACAATATGCAAATCTAATAACGCTTAATTCAAAAAATACATTTGCAAAAACAAAACAAATTTTACATATCACTTTTAAAATAACAATTCAAAGAAACTACAAGAAACAAACAAAGCAAGCAATAAAAATTTAGTAAACGATGTTGAACGTTTTCATAAATTGTTAAGTTTGACACAGTATATCAAAATGAGGTACAAGTCATTCGTGTTTGTTGTTTGTTATTCGACAAGTTGCAAAAATTTTTAACGTCAGTCCAATGTGTGGAATCGATACCCAGAAACCGGAGAATATAAAAAACGCAATAAACAAGGAAAACAAACCAAATTAATTACCGGTTTTTAGTTGTATCCTCCTTACGTTATCGCACATCCACAGCCAAAAATCTTCAAATCAGGCTCAGAACAACTCATAACGTGGAGATAAGAGACCAGACAGTTAGGAATAGACCTGAGACCAAAAAAACCTGTGCGAAAACCACATACCATTTTGCACGTGAAAAGTCGCATAACAACAGTGGAGACCAGTATTTTTCACAAATGAGTTACAATTCGATTAACTCGTTGTGATGGTCGAGTACGTGTATACCGACGTCCATATGAGAACCATTCTGCACAAGAAGTAAATAAACATGATGGTGGATCTGTGATGTTTGGGGCGAAATTAGTCTTGATGAAATAACAGAGCTTGTGCGAGTTGCACAAAGATTCAATCAATCTCGTCATGAAGGATAGTGTTTTATCAGCCGCTTTTGGTATAGACCCAAATTTTGTGTTAACGTAAGGGCCCCACCATAAACTAACTTCAGCACCACGGGATTCAAAAGATGAATTGTCCCCTAAGTCCTGATCAGAAACCCATCAAACATCTTTGAAATTTGTTAGATAGACGTGTTCAGAGGCGCCCAGATCCACCTCAGACCCTAATCAAATAATAGAAAAATATGACAAAATTTTAACAGTAAATTAAAATATAAAAAAGATTAAGCCACATCGTCCTGCCATAATCCACAAAAATTAGCAAGCATCGTCAGCAACATACCGCCAATTGGCCATCCTAATACCTAATCAAGGTATGCAAATGCAAAAAGTGACAACAATCAATATTTTTCTGTAAAATTTATTAAGCCAGGACAGCCAGAAGTATATTGAATTACATAAGAAAAAATTGTCCGTCAAATAACTGAATAATAATATATAACTTTTTAAACAGACATATAGTATAAATAAAGTTAGGGTTTATTATTACATTCGCAGAATTTGATCAAATTACAAACAAAATGTAATAATTAGATTTAATAAATGACGAGAAAAATAATTTAATTTCATAGTTCCATGAATGGAATAATAATTCCCCATGATTATTGCGGCAGTAATATTAATAATTGCTTATCTTTCATAAAAGTTTGCACAAAAGCGCTTGGTCTAAAATTAAACTTTTGTTAGTTTTCATCTCAAATATAATAAAACTAGTTAAATATAACACTGCACACCTTTGTTGAAACAAGTGCGCATACGGTGTATGTCGGTGATGATATTAAACACGGTTTTATATATTTCAACATATAAAATTAATGAAAGAAAGGCATTGTACAGAAGGCAAATGATCTTTGTTCCATTCGGACGATTCGTTCTCTGAATTATGCACAACGCCCATGTTTATTTATAACGTTTTATGTAAATAGTAACATTTCAGTAGAATCATATGCTAAATTATGCCTCCCGCTTCCTCCCGTAGAAAGCGGACGTTTCGTAAAAAATAATTTATATTGAAAAAAAATCTAATTGCATATTGAAATTGGTAAGAATTAAGGTGGGCTGTAATGAACTAGATAATATGATAGGACAGATGGTTGGTAGCAACTAACAATATCTTTTTGATTTATATAGTATTTCACATTTTATAGATATTTTTAATTATATTCCCAATATAGAACTTGTTTATTTCCAATCAATATTTATGCGACCGTTAAAATTATTTTCGTATAAGTGGGATATATTCGACAATTCCTGGCCGAAGTCACGTCCTTTTGGGAGCCCATCGTAAATACTTTAACGCAGCTTCGTGATTCACTCTCCTCGCGTTCCGTTTTTACGGTCCTCAGTTGTGGAGAGATAACAGTTTTATCATCGTCATAATGTACGCCACAGGTTCTGTCGACATTAAAAAAATACCAATAACGATCCTCCGTGTAGTTTCGACAGAAACGCGTGTTTAATGTAGGAGAAACGAGAAAATAAAAAAAAGTTTACGAAATGTTTTATACAACGGGCCATTAAAATTCCGCGGATTCTTTTTTCTGTACAAATGGACGAAGAGAAAGAGAAGATTCGATGGGATATTTAGGGGGAAGAAGTGTTTGGTTTGCTGTTATTGATGATTCATTCATATAACACACATTTTATAATCATGGGAATTTTCTATGTGTTTTCATTAAATCTATATTATGACGACATTGTACATTAAATATTGTGCAATGTTCATTAATTAAAATACAAATATTACTAGCTTTTAAGCACTGATAACTTCTCCTACGCTAACCTCCATTCCTCATTTATTACCTTTAATTATATACAGACTACAACATAAACTAAATGCATGTACAATCCAAGAACTAATGTAATTATCTTTCCGACCGTTGTGTTGCAAGATAGACTGATGAGAAGAACATTTCTCAAAACAATATCAAAATCGGGATTATACACTGAGGTGAAACTTTAATTACATAATTATTTAGTTCAGTTTAAAATATTAATATTTCTAGCCTCCACTGAAAGCACCAAAATATTTAGTAATCATCATTTTACATGGCTTATGAAATGAATAAACTGGCGGAGCAAGGTCTAGTCTACTTTATATGCCATTTTATTAATGATAATAAATATCACAACCAAGATACAAAAATAGATGAGATCACGAGACAACAATCACAAAGCGACAGATTGAGTGTAGACGTTTTTTAGGTCATGCATGTCCCATAATGGATCCGTCAATCACAAAGCAACAGATTAGAGTCATATTTTAGGTTATGTGTGTACTGTGACTTCACAACAACAAAGCGTGCCGTGACGCACCTGTCAATCGTAAAACAGATTAAATGTCACGATCTTTTTATGATCCGCATGTGGTAGTCGCAAAACGAATTGCATATCAACATTTTTATTAAATGTCATATTTTCAGAACCATTGATTGCAAAGCGATGGGTGTACAATAACAATAACCCCAAAGCAACAAATTCAATTAGCATTTTTAAGATTATGTGATGCCTTAAACAATCTAACAATTGCGAAGCAAAAACAGATATTAACACTTTTATAGGTTATATGAGTATGGCATAGTGTTTGTTTCTCACGAACTACTATTGTTAATCGTGATAATCATTTGTCTGTATGTAATATGAGAGAAATTTACTACTAAGACAGGCAATGTGTGTTGCGTACCTGTCAATTGCAAAAGACAGATGTAAATATTTGTTTAGGTCTTCAAATACAAATCAAGCTAAAGACTCCAAGTATTTTGTTCGGCAATATTTGCAATCTCTATCAATTGATAGAAACAACCCAATGTCCAAATTCTACACTTTAATAATTATCCACTACCAAAGACGTGGCCAACGGTTTCAGTTCAAACGCCGCATTGTACTGCTGCCGCTTTGTGAGCGGAGCCTCACTCCACCAATGGCATCATAGTTCTTTGTCCCTCACTACTATAAATTCTCGACTTACAGTCCGAGAGCCAAGCAGAACAACATGAGAACAAACATCACACTGGCCACACTATAGACAAAAATTCCATCTGGTGTCACCAGGTTATCACATCCACAACCAAACTGCAGTTTCCATCACAGATATTGCAACTCCGTACACTGACATTGTATCTCCACCAGAGATAGAACCGATATGGAAAAACAGCCAAATCAGAAAGCCGCATTACCCAAACAACTGCGTCGTTGGGAGATAACTGGAAGGTTTCAACGGCCACATGTTTACCAGGAAAATGCAGCCTGTAACAAGTGCCAACGTGTTCTCGCAACTAACAACCCGAGAAAAGAAAGACCAAGCGATAGAGACGCTCTGAAGAACTCGAACATACTTCAGCAGCCGTATCTGATGATGACAAACCAATGAGTCATTTGGGTGAGCGAAACAGCACGGTTCCCAACCAGGTTGAGACCCCCGTAGGCACACCCAATACCGCCATGGGACATGCCTATACACACATTCCGGTCAAACCCCAGACAGGTACGGGAAAATCACACAAGCTTCTGAAGCGTCACCAGTTTCGAAACTATGAGAATATGAACAGATATCTAGCGCTGTATCCGTCCGTCACCACACTATAACATACGAGAACAGGCTAACCCATCACCCCTACGATCCCTCGGTCGTGACGGAACCTTACCTTCCTTCCAAGTTGATGCAGAACTACACCAAAATACCACCAGTTACGACATTATACATTAGCTCCTACGAAGTGTAACTAGCCTTATAACGAATACTACAAATACCCAGTACATCTGCAATCCGCAGGTGACACACAAGGCTTATATGTACTCGTTGAAACTAACTACATGGATGGCCAACTGTCTAAAGTCAACTACTTCAAACTAACCTCAATGTGCTTACCGAGGAGACCAAAGGAATCCATACATCAACTCATACCGGAACCGATCGGAACCCGTGAACATCAAATGCCAACAAAGATGACGACACCTCAAG
The DNA here is from genome assembly GCA_963932245.1 of Tachinus rufipes. Lineage (NCBI taxonomy): Eukaryota > Metazoa > Arthropoda > Insecta > Coleoptera > Staphylinidae > Tachinus > Tachinus rufipes. Next base: position 81,274,399 of record OZ010743.1, on the reverse strand, counting down.
TAATAGCCACCGTATAGAACGTCGAAAATGAATGAGTACCACAAAGACGTTTTACACGTCGGCCCTACCTACCGTCACCAACACCAGTGACCTAACCGGACAAAACAAAACGGAAAAAAGCGCAACTCTCTGCACCCCAGAGATATCGGAGAAAATACAGACTAGCCATATTCCGTCTATCCGCATATCCGACCTCCCAGAGAAAACAAAAAAAAAACAACCGGAACAATCTGCAGTCGAGCCCAGCAAAGCCCTCAACGCGACATCCTCACCCCTGTGCGTATCACCAACACCTTCATTGCTGTTCATCACGACAAAGCAGATAACCTCGGCACGCAAAACACTCGAGATAACGTGACACTGTGCACTTATGCACTTAGTGCCACCACAGATCCAAACACCGCAGAAACCACCGCCAAAGCCCGTAACATAAACAATTACAGACTAGCCCGTGCGGCGAGTGTTTTAGACATTTCAAACCCGCGATACCTTTATTATATGAACTACTCTCGTCCCAGCCACAGTGCAATTGTCAAACAGTCAAGAGCACCTAGAAACCATCACCATGCCGAAGAGCCAAAAGCTCAGTCTGAGGGAGTGTGAGGAGAATTGATGCCGCTTTGTAGGCAGAGCCTCACTCCACCAATGACATTTTAGTTCTTTGTCACTCACTCCTATAAATACACGACCTGCACACGTAGATAGAGTCCAAGAGCCAAGCAGAGCAACATAAGAACAATCATCACTTTGGCCACCTTGTAGACAGGAATTCCGCCTGGTGTCACCAGGTGATAACATCCACAACCAAACTACAGCTTCCATCACAACCACTACGGTTTCGTCGACCACTAACCAATAAACCTCGTCCAGATAGTCCAAGCCTATTGCAGCTCTGAGTTTGCACCTCCACCAGAGTACAATACACACAAAAATAGAACCGATCCTTCACCGAGTAACTCTCCTTGAAAGATATCTCAAAGCTTACAAGGGCATACATGGCCACAACCTTACCTTAACATTTAAGAAAAGTGTACTACAAATATGCAAACGTGAGGTAAGTACATAAACAAGTTACTTCGACTTGCTTGTGTATATACGCTACGGCTGCTTCAAAACGTCTACTAGTGCTAACTTTGTTCGCGTTTTTACCTAAATACGCATTTTTTGTAAGGTAAAAATCCGGCTTTTATAATAACTACAATAAATAAACTCCTGTATCGACCCAAAATCAGCAGAATAATTTATAATAATAATATTAATTCAGAATAACGTATTTCCTGTAATTAGTAAAACGTCAACGTCAAAGGCCACACAAAGTACGCAAAGTTCCATTGCCCCGTTCCCCCCCACAAACTATATTTCAAATTGAAACATTCCTGGGTAACAAACAAAACTCATTTTTCTCTCCTTGCAACTTTACTCAATATTTGTCTCTAGAACCAAAATATTTAAATATTAAAAATTGAACGATTAAGGTAAATTTGACATGACTTATCCATCATCACATTTTGAATCGGCGTCAATATCACACAATATCCAAATTTACGCATTTAATTTAGCAAAGTTGCTGTACAAGGGTGAGGGTTCCCACCCTATTATAAAAAAATCGACATACTAACTAGTGATAAATACATACACCAAAGAAAACAGCGGTTTCGTTGTTCATTTAATTAAAAAAAACATGTTTTTTTATATATATAATTTTAATTAAAATATGCCAACTAGTTTGTTGATTCTGTCCTTTGTTAACTCAGTAAGTGGTGCAGTTGGTTATAGTTAAATAAATTCTGAAATCATAAATTTAAAACTAAGCTTTAGTTAGACTAGAATTTACTATTCCATTCAAGTCAATCAATCGTAAATGAAGTTTAAATATGTTGACCTAATTTTACCAATCGTATCCACTTAATATATTATAACTTCGTTATGATTTAACTTTATCTTAAACAACATATATTTCTGTCAATTAAAGACTTATTGAGTTGAAACAAATTTTATATAAAAAAATAAGTAATTGGATTCAATTGTGATTTAAGTTCATTAAAATTTATTTAAATAATTATTCAACATTAAAAATTCTTTAGAAATATGACTAACTCACAAAAATTTCAACGATTGCTGATTTAATGAGTACGAGACCATAGATTTTTTTTAACGAGGTAATCGGATTCAAAGCCTAGGGAGAGGCCCCCCCATACCTCTCCCTTCATGGGACGCACGGGCTCGTGATTTAACACGCGCATCTGTGTTGTCTCGGGGGCCCATAAATAAGCACTTATTGCCGGTTACTGCTGGCCAGACCGCCATATGCACAGAGACCGTGCTTTAAATTATAATTTTATCAAGGCGCCCCATCAGCGACAGCGGCACCGTGGAAAGTGCGCAGTGTTGGCGGCGCGCATCTACAATAAAACCGAAGGGGCGGTCTCCCGAGTGCTGCGGAGAGGATTAAATTAAGTCCCCGGCCTTTACAATTCCCGGGATTGTTTTCTCGCGACCCTCCTCTTACTCCAGTATGTGTGCATCTTGAAACATTAACCTGTCCCTTTAGGAAATATTGAGTTTCGCCCTTAAAACTACCTGGTCAAGTTTGCCCAGCTGTCCCCTTTCTTATTTCAAAGCAGTAAATTGCAAATGCAAGACATCTTTACTTTGGATGCTGTGTTTAAACAGAGGGAGTAAAAAGGACCACTAGTTTACTTTTTGCCATGCTTTTTTTTTCTATTTAGTTGTAACCGTAACCATCCATCTTTGACATAAACGTGCTTCCTATTAAATTGTCTATTGTAATTACGCGGACAGGTGTTACAGACAGGTGCTTTCATTTTTAACCACAAATACAAAATCGTTTTTATCCAGCAATTTTTAAGTCTCATTTCAGTCCGTATTCAATGCAAACACATTGTGTTGAAAACAGTAAAAAGTATGAGAAAAAGTACCGCATCGATAACTACAGTCCTAAAACATTAGTGCGCCAAGTTTAATATAAGAAAGATTAACTGTTAAAGTAACTATTAAACTAATGTTGTAAATTTTATTATTTAGTCATAACTAATTACTTAAGATGAAATTTAATAATATATTAAAACAATCCCTACATTTTGTTCCGCCACTGTATTTTATCATTCTTGTTAAACATGTAACTTTGTCAGATATGATCCTCGACCTCTCCGGATCCCAAACTGCCTGCCTCTCTCGCTCCGCATTACTGTCCCGGCTTTACGGTAGTTATCCGTATGATGTATTTTAATTGTTCCACGCATAAATGTCACTGGACGAAGCGTAGAGGACGCATTAACGTCGGCCCCAAAATTACACGCGGGGCCAGAGAGAGGCGATAACGCGGACGAAGTACGAGTATAAAAACACGGGTTTTATGGGAGCCGAAGAGTTCGCTGGTTGGTTCATTCTGTTTAAGTGGATCATCTCTTTCGGGCCAGGTTGCCTCTGTTATATATTTTAATGCGTTTTTTCTTTGTAAGTATGTGTGTGTCCGAGACTTTTTATTTCCTCCTGGCGTTTCGCCCCGAAGATTTTATCGATAAAAAGTTATATTTTTCTAGATATTTTTTATAGTCGGTCTTAAAGCCATGAATTAATTAAAATTAATTATAACTAATTGGAAAATTCACATTTCTGACTAGCAAATCATAGACTAGTAACAAGCCACAGCAAAGTTAAATTTTGTAGGATCACTGTCATAATATATTCAAAGAATTTTAAAATGCACATAAACGTTGAAGGTAAATTATATTTATATTATTAAATAAAATTATACAAGCAGTTTTTATGTTATCCTACCCAGCTATGAAAACCATATAATATCGCAAAAAAATTCTTATGTCAAGTTTCTGTGACATTTTATAGTGTCATCTCAGTTTAACTAAAGAGGCAAGCAGTATAAATGAGGCAAGAAATCCATTTATGATAACCCATAGTGTAGAGGACCTCTGGAGGCACAAACGGACAAAATTATCAACAAAGATGTTTTTAAAATTCTACATGAAAAGTATCGGCACAATAGATAATTCATAAGCAGCTCAATCCCAAACAAAAATAACGTAAAAGACAAATTTGCCAGAAGAATTTGATTGTTTTATCCCAAGATAAAGACTTATTCTATAAAATTGTAACTAAGGGTGAGACCTGGGTACACAAATGGTATCCTTCCACACAACAAAAGTCCATGCAATTGGCTCAAAGACTCTCCACCACTCGAGAAGGAAAAGACAATCAGCGAGCACAAAAATCAGTGCTGGAAATCCGCTATCAAAAATGATAATCTGATGTAGAGAATATAGCTAAAGCCCTTCGAAATAAGCGTAAACAGCTTCCTTTCATTCATGGCAAAAGGCCTTGAATAGACATTAGAAGGCAAACCCGAAGCATTTGCTGCTTTAAGCTCCAATGCACGCCGGTCTATGACAAAGATTTAGACTTGAAGAATGTAGAAAAAGCCTACAAGAAACACTAACACTGCTTCAATTTTTGAGAGATATCATTGCACATCTCAAACCCAAATCGGCTCCAAGTCCAGATTGTATTTCGAACAAAGTTTTAAAAGAATTCTCTCGCAAGGCTATAATGTTCCTCACAAACATTACAAATAGAATGGTAAAGACGTCGCTTTGTCCGTCTTCATAGAAAAGATCTAATGACATTCCTATCCCAATAAGCCTTCTGTCAACCCTAAGTAAGGTGGCAAAAACTGTAATCTTGAATAAAATCTGGAATCACATGGCGCCTGAAAACTTATTGCCAAATCATAGGATAGATAAAACAAAATGATCAAAGTAACATCAGAAAATAAAAATATGCAAATGCACAGTGAACCAGCATATGGGACCATTCATTCTACAAACTGATAGAAATAAAAGAAAAAGAGCGCATACACCAAGCAGCAGCAAAAACAATTCTGACTCAAAAGGCAATGTCACAAAAAGTAAAGCTTCCTCCGCCAATAACTCTAAAGTACAAAAAGGCCTGGAGTGAAGTTAAAAATAATTTGGAAATCCATGTCAAAATTAAATGCCTCAACAATAATGCCACAAACGCCCTCAACCCACCGGAGAGCTACAACATACTTATATTCAAAAAAACCTAAAATCCCACAAGCCTTGAAGAGAACTAAAACTATAAAATGGTAATACAATATATGTATAAAGATATTACTTCCGACAAGTTGATGGAAGCATTTAAATGAAAAGGATATAGTATAAATGCAGTTTTTAGATTGCATAACAAATTCAAATCCTACAAATTAAAGTATACACAACTCAACAAACATGGTAAAATTGAAGAAATATTAAACCTTATAAAAATCATAAACTTCAAAGTCAGTGTAGAAGAAAAGTTAAAATTAGGCAAACCAGCACACAGCCACAGCTGCCAAGCATATGAACACATAGCTTCTATGTGCTCTAATCAGGATATTATTCAAATATATGGATAAAAAGAACACAATTCTACAGAGCCAATACATTTCGGCCGTCAAAGCCATCGACCCGACATACTGGACATTGCTATCGCAAAAAGATTACTTAACAACACAACATCTAAAGTAATTAACAAAACGGATTCAGACCATCCCCCAGTCCTACTGAAAACACACGGCACCTCAGTAGAGAAGCAAACCAAGATTCAAAAGAGAACATATTAGAAACAATTTCTTTTATTTATAGAACATGATATCGGGCTGCAGCTAAAACTTCTCAAAACATCAACAAAGCAGTGAAAGACCACTCCAGTCATCATTAGAAATAACTACCCACTAGAATTTCCCCATTCATTAAATGCCGAAGATAAAAACCAAGAGAAAGAGTACACAAAACCTTCAAAAATGTTCAAATGCGTAAGAAAAAACACCAAACCATTCCCACAATTCATAGCCAAAATAGACTTGCTTACATTTTGAAACTCAATATAATGAAAAAAATAAAAAAAGAGCTGAACTACTACCTTAATAACACAGAAGACAAAACAGATCCAAAATAATCAAAACTGTAACGCTAGAAAAGTCCCCGGCTACGATAATATTTTGTACACACCGTTGAAAAGCCTGTCAAACAAAAGCCGTAATAGTACTTACAAATCGCACGTGACATAGAAAAAAAATTGTGCCATTTTGAATTAATAGAATATTATGTATTCTCACAAGTATTTGCTTCATCTTTATGGAAAAGCGACATATTTCTAGCTTAAATTTATTCCCACTAGATAGCAGTTGAGTCGCTATTTTTTATTGTAGATTTTGACTGTAGTCTTTATAGATCAGTGTCACTTCTGAGTTGCAAAAACTGTTATTTTTAGTTGTGTCACTTTTCTATGTCATGTGTGAAATATAACTACTATACACAGAACTGGCCACTTCCCCGACAAACAATAATTGTCTTTCCAAAGCCTCACAAATCAAAAAACTTCCCTCAAAACTATCGGCCAATACGTTTACTACAAACCCTCAGCAAAGTAGCCAAGAGAATCATACTCAAATTCATCATCATCCATAATGAACCCAATCAAACCATACCAGACCATCAATATGGTTTCATAAAACAAAATTCCTCTACACATCAACTTGCTCGCGTGACAGATCACATATCAAAAAGTATTAACATTAAAAAGTCTACTGAAGCAATCTTCTTTGACATAGAAAAGACGTTTGACAAAGTCTGGCATGATGGCCGGATAGACAAACTCTACAAAGGAAATTACCCACACCACCTTGTTAAAACAATCAAAGACTTTCCAAACAACAAAACTTTCCAGGTAAAAATTGATAGTACCTTTTCAACAACAAAATCCATGACTACCGGTGTTCCACAAGGCTCAACCCTATAATCAGTTTTGTATAATGTTTGAGACATACTAACTATGGCTAACGGCACTAGCCTGGCCCAATACGCTGATGATACAGCTCACACATAGCTCCACATCACAAAAATCTCCAACAAACGGCTGACTTAATTACCAAACGAACAGAAGACTGGATAATGAAGACCAATCCCACAAAAAGTCAAGTCATACTCTACTCAAAACAAGCAAAATACCTAGGCAATGGACAAATCTCTAACCTGAAAAGCACACATCAAAAACGTTAGAGACAAAGCTAGAGCTACAATGTTAAACCTCTAACCATTGTTTCGTCACAAGAAAACGGAAACAAAAACTAAAAAGACTCTACAAATTTAGCATTAGAACACTGTACCAATGTTTGAAACAGCAGCAAATTGTGATCTAAAATTACTCAAAGCAACCCAATCAAAATCGCTTAGAATAATTACAGAACCCCCTTGGTTTATTAGAAATAAAGATTTAAGAAAAGACCTCCAAACTATTGCACTTTTTGACAACATCAGAAAAAAATCCTGAAAATTTCTTTACCAAAGCTAAATCACATTATAACCCGGCAAAGTTAGCTAGGTAGATAGAGGGGTTTTTACCCCAAAACTATTAAAATAATTAGAAAAATACGCGTGTATGTAATTAACGAGTGTTTAGCTGATCATGTATCATTTGCTCCATTCGTAGATGAAAACTTTACACATCGCACGGGTGCTCAAAGCCGGGATTTGAATTCTATCAAAAAAACTCTGGGATTCATTAGAGCGACGTGTTTAGCTCCGACAACCTATACCAGTAACCATTCAGGATCATCGAATAGCTCTTGGGAAAACATTACACAAGAACCTCGCTAACTGCATTCGAAGTTAACCACGCTGCTAATAAGACTAATGAAGTTAGTAATTTTATTTTTTTGTCCACGAATGTATATTTGACAAAAAATATGATTACTTTTATAGTTGAAAATGTTGTGCTCTGTGTACTTGCAGAAAATAAAAACGTTATTGTACAAAATCAAATATTTTATGGTATAGTTGACTATCTAAACAAAAATAAGTGCTAGATGCAAAATTTTCTTTTCAATAGTTTCAAATTAAAATTAATTTTTAAATCACAACTTTTGTGATTATAGTAAGATCTGTAAAATGAGGGGCTTTATTTTTTATTATTTTTGCCTTTTAGTATCTTTATGTTGAGATCGTTGCTAGGGAAACTTAATCTAATCTATTCCAAGTAAAGGAGAACCCATAATTTTTCTAATCAACTTTTTATCTCTGTTTTATACTTCTGCGTGGGTTTTGGTATTTTGTTATTCCTCTGGGGGACGTGCGTAGCCCCTAAAAGTGCGTCCGTCGTAAAGCCTCCCCATCTCCCGGGTTGTCGATGGTTGATAGCCTTCTTCTTCCCCATGTTCGTTGTGACGGATAATCGTCCACCGGCGAATGGGTAAGTGGATTCTGGAAGGCATCGATCGGGCTTGGAAGAGAAGGTGCAGGCAGTATGGGGGACTCCAATGGCGCACAGCGTCCTGAAACCTCCGCGCCGCCACCGCGTCGCGATTAACTCGATTACTGGCACCCCGCACCTTCCAACGGGGTCGGGAAAACAATATAATGCCCCCGGACATTGACGCCGCCGACACCTTTCAGCGCTCCGACACTTCAAGTCAGCTTCGCTCTGAGAAAATCACACGCACGACACCCTCCCCCTCACCTCAATCCCTCTGTTTTACTTTCACCTTCCCAACGATTTTATATAAAAGACGGCCGAATTATTATTTCAACAGGTGTTACAGGATTTAATGTTCGCGCATATAATTTACTACCTTCGTAATTATAAATATCGTGCTAGTTAATATAGCAACACCAATAAGTGTAAGTAGTAAATTTTAAAGCCAAACACGATTTATGAATCATACACCTGAAGGTGACATTTAATACTACCTATACAAAAAATTATTTAATACAAAATACCTGTATATTAACAACTTGACTTTAACGGTGCCAGCACTTACCTGAAACAAGAAAATTTTAATTAGTATGTTAAAATAACAACACAAATTTATATAATCTATAGTTACCTACTTTGTATGTCACTTGCTTGACCTTATTATACTAATCGAGCAAAATACCATTTTAATAATCAATTTTAATTAAAGTGTTGTAAACAAAATTATAGCCTTACTTGAAAATTCATCAAACATTATTGTGCTAAAAAATCTGATATAATAGAAGGAAGAAGCCGTTTAAAGCGAGCAGCTGCTTCCTCCCAAAAAATGTCACAGTGGTTGAAGACACGTTTCAAAAATCGGTTATACCAATAAGAAAAAATATTTATCACTTCCCATTTTTATCCGTTACGATTAATAAAAAAAGGTCAAATGTAATTCTTATTCCTGCACATAAATTAAATGTTAAATAAGTATTTTCTGCCAGGAAGTTGTTATGTTGTTGTTACTCGGATAATAAGGCGATGAATTAAAAGGCGAGTAGAGAAGGCAGAGTGGCGCAGGAAGTGGTAACTGCACGCCATGGCACGCTCGATGTCCAGCCACGTGCTATAGCAGCGGGATAACAAATTTGATTCAGAATTCTGAAGTGACATAATAGAAATGAAATTGGGAAACGCATATTGAATAGTGCAGTCTTTATTGAGAGAGATATAGAAAAGATGTTCAGAATTTTAATGTGAATTCGGTAAGGTTCAATTTTCCTTCCATGCGATGGTTTGAAGCAGATAAAAAATTCAGTTGAGCTATCATATATCGATTTGGGTTAAGAAAAACCAGGTAGCTGAGACAATTCAATAGTTTTGCACCTAGGAGGCAAACGACACTCAAATTACAAAAATTGCTTTGCTCCTGCTTGCGTACCTGCTTATTAACCCTTTTTTGTTATCCATTATAGAAACAAAGTAAAATTTTCATTGGCCTGCAGGATGGGTTTTTTGTTACATTTTTATATCTTCCGGTGCGTGGTGGAATCGTGGAGCCGAATACAAAGTGGGATCAACAAACTCGCGACGTACGCACACCTCCTGAGTTTTTATGTTTAGACTTCGAATGAGAAAGGCGCATTAGGGAGGCGCCTGAATTTTGTAAAATATTTTGCAGGCTTATATTTATTAACTACATAGATATTATAATTTTAATCCGGTCACGCTTTAAAATAAATAAAAAAACTGATCCGCATTGATTTATGGTGGCCTGTTTTATTTACACTGGCACGCATAAGTAGTGAAATAAATAATTCCTTTGGGTTCGGTCCGTTGTTTGTTCCCCTCATAGCCCCGGTTGCCGTATGTACAGGTCCCAGTGGCTCGTGTGCTCGCATAACATAAAGGGGTCCGACAATGCACCGTCACATCCAGCACTGCCATAAATACTACACATCCTTTTGTCTGGGTCTCCTCTACCCCCAGCGCCATTTCATAATTTAATTAGGGCGCTCTGCCAGAACTAGCTAATGCTGTCGATCGATTGCACAGTGCAATTTTTCCCCGCAAGAAAATTCAATTAATAAATATTTATAATTCCCACGAACATTCCGAAAACTTTTCCATTCAATTCGAAAAACTAGGACAAATTTTTTCGATATGAAAATCTATTGATTACCGAACTACGCCCAAACTGCAGACATAACTGTATTTGACATATAAAAGACTTGCTAATATCAATATGCATAGCCTTTTGGAAAATATGATACCACCACACTTTGAATAGAGACCACAAATTTTAAATGTTGGCGCAGACACAACACCCACCCTATTAATCATTTTCTTTGCAGCATTTGTGGCATTTATGCTGCAGTTTGTTTTGCAATTCCCCGTGTATTTAGCCAACATGAAATAGCATCGGAAATACCTACTACACCTGCCTAAAAGTTTCAACGTTACCAACGCTGTTTATTAATTCATAAAATTTATATGATCCTCGTGTTACGATACGAATCATGGCACAAACCACACCGGTTATATAAAAACAAACGTATTTGGGACCACCAATATTTATTAAACAAAGATTGTTAAATAAACCATAAAATCGTTCAGCTGAACGACTAAAAAGCTGTTCTATAAATCTAATTTTAGTAGAACGTGACATTCAAAAAGGATAGAAAATTAAAACATTTATATTTTATTTGTTTTTAAAAGCAGCAGAGAGAAGAGGAATAGATTGAAGCGAGATAGCAAAAATGGCCCAAGATAGAGAAGCTTGGAAAAAAGAATAAAGGAGGAATAAAATAATACAGTCCGACACCCGAAAAGGGTAATAAGGACTAAGGATAAGGATAAATATTTGTTTTTAATGAAAATTTATTTAAAATCTGAAATAATAAAAAAAAACGAAAAATACCCAAAGATTCAATAGGTAAATTGTTTAATTAGAACCTACCAAATTAACACCAAAATGCAGATACTTTTAAAAGATAAAGTCTCTGGATTTATCCAGCCTTTAACAGCCGTCATCAATACCTCAATAACAAAAGAAAAAGTACCAAAAGATTTAAAAAAGATCGATCATTGCAATCTACAAATTGACACCAAAAGTGACTACTCTAATTACAGACCAATATCCCTTCTACTCTGCATTGACAAAATTATGGAAAAATATATCAAAATTATGATGTAACTTTTTAAAATTAAATAGTATTATTGACCCAAACCAATTTAGATTTGTAGAAGAAAAAAAATGCGAACAGAAAGATGCACGTAAAAGTAGGACTGCTTTAGTAGTGCAAAGAAAATACGTATTACGTACCCCAAGGCAGCGTACTAGGACCACTTCTCTATGTATTATATGTACGCGGACGATACACACATAACGACCCAAATATAGCATTAACAAGACAAAATGAAAACAAAAAAAATTCTTCATTTGACGCTACAATGTTGTTTCGAATAAAAACTGCAATTCTGCCTTTTTTTAAGGACGTAGTGAAGTGTTAGCCTCAACAAGTGGCCCTTGAGAATAACTAACGCATGGCAATACCTTTCGGTTTTCTTCTCTTCGTAAGTCCCGCTGTTAATTTGTCCTAGTCTAGTGGTACTAGTTTGAGGTGAGCTTGTTTCAGCCTCGCGGAAATCACGCAGTCTGTTGCGGCAACACATGGTGTCCCCGGCCCATCTCTCCCTATACATTTTTCTACCCTACTTCCTACAGTGGCATTCTCCTCTTATTTAGCCTAGATATGTGCATTGTTCTTAGGTATCTCATTAGTTTTTCTATATCTTCATTAACTTCTTTCTCGTAGTATCGTCTTTCTTTCATAAATATTTTGTGCAGCTCCATTAAGTGCATCTACATTTGCCAGTTTAACTTCTAGTGAGATTCTTGAATCCCCATTTGAAATTAGTTCTTTGTGTTCCTTGGTTGCCAGATATACTCCGACCATTTCGAAAGTTGCATTTTCTGTCAACCTCGAGATGGCGTATTTTCCGTTTGGAAATTGTTTTGTCAATTCCGTCAACTTATTTTCCTTGAGCAGTTCTCTCTTTTTCCTCCTTATTTCTGCAATTTCTGTTGGTACTTTTACTTTTTTCCATATTCTTTTGCTTCCATTTAGCTTCTCGCTCCTCCTTCCTTCGTCTTATGTGGCTTTTAATTTGTGTGTTTTCTTCCATTTTGATTTACCTAAATCTCAGAGCTTCAAACTCTTCTATCGTTTTCTTCGGTACTTTCGTTGCATAGTTTCTTAGTGCTCTCCATTTGTTTTCGTCACTCAGGCATATTTTAATAATTGTAGATTTGTCTACTTTGTTTTAGAATACCTTTTCTAGAGTTTTCCTAACTTCCTCCCACACTTTGCACTCTACTAGCGTATGTAAAATATACATTTTTCCTCTTTCTTCATCTTATTTATTTTTTCTAAGTACTTTCCAAAGGCTCCAAATCCGGTGAGTAGTTGTGTTGTATAGTAACACGTCTCCGGTTTTTTCTCTACCCATTCTTTTATTTCTGGTATTAGTTCCCTTGTCCATTCTCCCTTTTCTCCTTCTTTTCACTGTCTTTGCCATCTTTCCATCATATTCTCTCTCGCTCGTCTCTTTGCTTCTTGCTTACTAGTTTTTTCATTTACCATTTTCTTTATACTTAATCTTTGGCCCTCCTGAGAAATGATCAGAAAACGCAACTGTGAAATAGTCACTTTATAAAAATATTGCTTATGCCATTTTGACCCTGCTCCATTGTAGATAGCACACTTCTTCTTAGCTCCATAGTAACGGCATTAATAGTCTTGTTAGGCTAATATGCCAAAAATTTAAACTAACTAACTTTGATGCTGCAATCTTGCTTGATGTTAAGAGTCGTAGTCCAACATTGAAAGCACATTTGGCTAACGTTCGTTAAATAATGTAAATGCGGCTCAGTTCTTAAGGGTGGCATGCCAATAGCCGTATTTCAATAACATTGTGACAATGAACATCATATCTGCTACAGTTTGGTTAGGTACCAGCATTGTTAGCTGAAAACAATATTGCGCAAGTGTATGAAGACACAGTCGGTACGTAAAAACCTAATTCAACTATAAAAACCATAGCTGGTACATATTGGTCAAGAATTGCCTTGCCTTAAATCAGTGCTTTGTCCTGGTACGTTCAAGCAGATATTCTTCGATTTGTTCATTGAAAGGAATTGTATTCGGCATTAAAATGGCACAGTCAGTAAGTGAAGTATTTTGTTTTTGAAGAATATCATGGCTGATGCAGTTTAGTCAAGTGCCGAAATAATGTTGGCTAAAACCAGTGTTCTTCCTAATATGTTCGGCATATAAGCGAAAAGTATCTTGTAATTAAACCCATGTATATCACATCCATAGTGAGCACATAATAATATTCTTCACGGGATTGTTTGCAGTGATCAGTGAACTAACCTTTAGATGAAAGCGGCTTGTTTGTCTGTGATCAGTCTGGCATTGATGTGATTGCGACAATCTGTAGTAAGGTGATCACTCTGCTGCTTAGCGTCGTAGTTCATTACTAATTTTCAATTTGATAATTGTTACTATTAATAAAATAAAAGGAATATAATTTCAAACAGCTTTGAGCAAGTTATGCCATCAAAACTTTGTTTTGCTCTCGTTTTTGAGCCCATGCTGTTTAGAGATTGTTGCAGGTTTCTTGTTTACTATTCGAGTTGTTTCAAACATTACGAGCACTGTCAGTTAAGGTTTTCAGCTGGCTTCGGTACTTTTCGATATAAGTCCAGCACCAAAAGCAGTTTGTTCATACATACTACGATTGACCACTAGATTTCGTGTAAAACTAGGTTTATCGAGTGCTACTGGTTATCGTAAAATATGTCGTAAGAAGTCTCGGTTCGCTTTAGTAGGTTGTGTAAAAACCAAGAATTGGAATGCCTTTTTTCAGACATTGCTTTTTGTAATTTTGGTAGGTTTTGGCATAAAAATCTTAATCCAAGTTCTTGGGTTTTTATTCAAAATTCTTGAAATTTTGTAAATAATTCTCGTCGTTAGTTCCTTTTGATATCTTTATTCGTAAGATATTAACAAGCTCTTGGTGTACCCAGCGGTAATAATTGTTAGATATATTGTACAGCAATACTTTTTGATTGTTCCCATAGAAGGTCTTCAAATATAATCTCAGTCCAGCTTCTTCGGACCTTCGCGAGTAAGAAATCTGGAGGCTGCTGTAAGAAATCAATAACATTACAGTATGTGCGTGAAAATCATCATAGCTCGTTTCATTGATGCAAGGGAAGAGTAAAAGCTGCTTGAAACGTTTAGCTAAAATTGCAATCTCGTATAGGATACAAGAAAAAAATAAGGAAAGCCAAATGAGATAGTATAGACATATCAAAAGAATGAATGAAGAAAGAAACACCAAAAAAATATACGAGACAAGAGTAACATAAAAAAAAAACAAAAAAAAAGCAAAGAATAGAAAAAAAAAAAAGAAAAAATTAGATGGTCCCAATGTTTACGAACTTTTGTACAGTAGTAGTTTAATCAGAACGATTACTGATCAATTTGTTAAATGTTTTTCGCTTATAAGTAAATTCTACGTTTGTTCTGCCACCTTTTTAGTATAGAAGTGTCCATTTGTCCATCTCCTATTAATTGTCTATTAAGTTCTCAATTGCCCGATCTATATTTTGTTGTTTATGTTATCTAAACTCAATGTATTGAGCTAAGCTGAAAGATTGTTTATAATTCTTTCATGCTCCTTTGTTACCTGCAACAGAATATATTGCTTTGTTACTTACTTTGTTCTAATAATCGCTATTACTTTTTTTTCTTTCGATGTAACTTTTATGTTACCATTTATAATCTATTTCATCTACCGTTTTCCAATATGTTCCTTGCGGAATGAATGAAGCGCCATATGTTGATTTTGCAATCTCTTTGTAGTACCCTACACCCCCAATTAGACCTAGTTATAGATTTCCAAATCTCTTTTTATCTTCAATTATTGATTCAATCTCAGAGTTCTTTTATTGATTTTCAAATTTCTATAAGCGTCCGTCCGGTTTGAAATTCACGAGTTGAGGTAATACGTGTAAATAATTTATAAAAATCGTCAATTCAATAAATTAGTCAAATAGATAATTAGAATCCATGTAAACATAATTACATTTAATATGAGAGTGTAGGTAAACCAGATACTAGTGTCTACAGTGTCCCTATTCTCTCAATTATCTGGTTTCCTAGGGTACAGCTGTGAGGTGACGTAAGCCCTAAAAAATCGGCCATTGAACCTAAACAAAAAACGTCGAAAACCGCTAAGTGGTATAAATTTTTAGATATTATAGTTGTAAATAAAAATAAATTAAAAAAACAACAAATATAAACAAAAAAACGTTCATTCCTTTTTCTTATTGCCATTTTCAAAAAATCTGCGAAAATACATATTTGAAAACTAAATTATAATGAAATTGAATGGTGGTGGCCGTTACTATGTGATATTTCATTATAAAATAAATAAAACAATTTTCTATGATTGTGTGTATCACCGTCCGATAATGGCCTTGTAAAGGTTGAAACTAGTTACGATTTTTAAATAAATTCGTGAAATACATATAAAAAAAATTGTTTTATTTATTTTAAATAATAATATTAAAAAACTAGCCAAAAATTTATAAAACAAAAAAATTAACAAATTTATACCTACAGCAATTTTACATGCTAGCTTTATTGTTTTCACCCAATCAATTATTATCGTTCGTTTTAATAGCTTTAAATTGATGATAAAAAGTTATAGGAAAAAATTCGCTTTGCCTTTCAAGAAAACAACTATAGTTGTTACTACAAACCATTACAAGAATATGTAATTAATAATATGCAACTGGGAAAATCATTGTGCAAATGTCTAGCTTATCTCTCGAGAAAAATATATTGTTCAATTACCTATGGGCGTGAGCAGGACGTGAATTATGCGCCGACTTCCATAATTAGTAACAACAATAAAATGTTTTAAAAATACATACACAGTGCGTTACATGGAGGAGCGCAATGTGAAAAGGAGAGCCCCCCTGTCGGCGGGTCAACGGACTGATAATTTAATTCTTTCAACTGTCTCGGGAAGTGGCTGATATGCACCGAGCACTGCACAAATGAACCATTCAGTCCAATATGCAGATCAAAGCTATTCCAATTGGAAATTGTTAAAGGTTTTTTTAAAACAATATGCACCCCCCCATTTTGCTAAATTATTCAATTGATGAAAGCCTTCCACGTTGAAAATTTTCTATTCACAAAATCTATGGCAGCATTGGGTGGGGGAGCTGATATTATAATGCGATCGATGGTCAAAGTACTATGAGGTGGCAGGAGGGGTGCATATGTGATAACGTCACCCTTTAATCATAGATGCTGCACACATATAGTAGGCATACTGAACAAGGGACGAAAAGTGATTAGATCCATTGGATAAGGTCCGTCCGTGTGTTGGCAATTATTTCTAAATTATTTATGCTCAAAATAAAAGTTTCATTGGAGGGATCAAAATGTGCAGCGGCAGCTGATGTCAGCGCGGATTAAATATAAATACAACAAAAGGATGAACGATCGCGCAGCTGACTTTACGTCTAAAGAATACGTTCTATAGATGTAAATAATATTTAATTATGCAAATTTGTAAATATGATACAGGTTGGGGTGAAAATGAAAATTTACAATAGCAAAATATACTTTATTACTAATATAATAAAGTCAGCAAAGGAAGAATTATTAACAATTTATATACTTTATTCAAATTAATGAGCTTATTATACAATTCACCTGGTAAATAAAATATTTTCTTCAATAACAAAATATTCTATATAATACAAAACAACACTAACTTGACACTTCCCATTCAAGTTACATACATCTTCTGATAAAAATATACAGCAACAAAAAGTTTTCAAGTGCGTTAGCATCAGAAGTAGCTCAGTCCAGTCTATCCAGTTCTAAATAAAATTGTTACATATCAACAATTCTCTTTTACTGATTATTGCCCAATTTTATTTTATTAAGATTAGTTAGCAACAAATATAAAGAAGTTTGTAAAATAATTTTTTTTAGATCGTATCGAGAAAAATGCATCAATTATTTTTAATAAATTCAAATTATTGATAATATCTATTTGCATATAGTCTCCATCAACAAAATGCAAATGAGATAAGGGCGCAGCGGATATTTCTCTATAAATCAGCACTGATGTATTGATTGAAAGGCTATGGGGCTGCGAATATGTTATAAAGGTTATCTGCCTCGAGATATACAAGCAGCCTCGTGCTGCATAATGATTGCATGCCCGCGTCCCCCACCAGAGCAACGCTGGGGGTGCAACTGATATACCACCGCATCAGGATTATTGTCCCCTATAATATAAACTATATGGCATATGTGATGGGAAACATGCGCGACGAGATCCTGGAACTGGTTCAGAGGACGTTCAACCATTGTCGATAAATGGGTTATTTATTCAAATAGTGGTTTTAATCCAGGCCGAAATGAAATGAAAACAATCACCTCAGTGTAGGGTACATTTTGATTGTGATGAGATTAATGTTTACATTTTAAATAAATGATTTTTTTAAATTACTTTTAAAGTACATATTTAAAATAAAACGTTATCTATCTATAAATTTTACAATATTTTATTGTTGCATCACAAGTGTCATACATTTATTTTATAAAGTAATAATAGTACGACATATTTATTTATTTCAAATGTTATTGAAATCTCTCTTACTTTGCCAAGCACATCAACAAACATACATAAATATAAAACTCAAATTTAATCTCCAGTAGAATAAGCAGTTTTCCAATAGAAAAATACCTTTCAGATTTCAGACTACAATTGCTCCAGATATCCATATTTCATGAATGTTTATAAAAACTGTAATGCCAATATTGTTAAAGTATTAACGCATTGCAAAACAGATAATCATAATTGCAACTTATGCCAACAGAAAGAAAACATGTAGCTACAATGACAGGAAAACGTAAACATTGAAAAATTGACCATTCCAACCTCGAATATACAAACACTATATAACGTTCATTATTATTATTATTTTTTTAATATACAGGGTGTCCGGAAAATACGTGTACAACGTTTGACGACAGACTCCTGACGTCAAAATAGGTCGATCTAAGCCGACTTAGTTATATCCAAAATTGTCTCGTTTAGCCGGTAGAGGGCGTCAAAAAAAAAACAAAAGTATAACAAAGTTGAAAGTATCTATTGTAAGAAACTAAGTAAAACAAAAACATTACTTAAGCAAATGTGTAAAATGACCGCCATCTTGCTGAATACACTTATTAACACTCTTTAAAAAATGATATTGGACCCTATCTAATGTCTCGGGATTATTAAAATGGTTGCCTGCATTTAAAATCCGCTGCAATAAATCATCGCGTGTGTTTACCGGAGTCTTGTAAACTTCTGTTTTAATAGCGCCCCACAAAAAGAAGTCACACATATTTAACTCAGGAGAACGTGGTGGCCATTTTACTGGTGCATCATTGCCTCTTCCAATCCATCGGTTGGGATATTGATGATGTAAGTATTGCCGAACGGCAACGGAAAAATGGGGCGGGGCACCATCATGCATATACCACATTTCCCTCCGAAGTAAAAGGGGCAAATTCTCCAGAAGAATTGGTAATGTGTCTTGCAAAAAATTTAAATAAATATTTCCATCTAACCTGTCTGGAATAACAATGGGACCAATAAGGTAGTGATCAATAATACCTGCCCAAATATTAATTTTAAATTGATGCTGATGATGTGCAACTTTAATGGCATGTGGATTTTCATCGGAATAAATATGTTCGTTGTGCAGATTGGTTACCCCAGATCTTGTAAAGCATGCCTCGTCAGTAAACATAATTTTTCTACAAAAATTTGGAACAAGGATTCTTTTGTTTCTAATAAATTGACAAAATGTAAGCCGCATGGGGGGATCAGTCGGTAAAAGTTCCTGGACTTTTTGTATGTGGTAAGGATGTAACAACTGTTCTCTTAAAACCTCATTGACAATCGTTTTAGGAACATTTAACTCACGTTCTAAGAGACGGGTACTGGTACTTGGTTCTTCTTCAACTCTTTCCAGAATCATCTCTTCTGTTTCCACAGTTCGAGTTGTTCGCATACGACCCCTGCCTTCAAACTTTTTCTCAAAACTGCCCGTTTCCCGAAGATGACGCTCAATATTGGCAAATGTTTGGTGGTTTGGTATTCGACGGTTAGGAAACCTCTCCATGTAAACCCTAACACTCTGACGCCCATTTCCTTGACAAAACCCGTATACCAGGAGCATGTCAACTTTCTGAGAGTTTGTATAATTTTCCATTTTTAATGGTAAAATGAACTTGTAATTCAAGAATGTTGATCGTATACTTGAGTAAATTTCATAGACTGGTGACAATTTGTCAATAATTGTCAAATTATTAAACGCCATAGCAACAAGGTCACTTAAAAAATTATTGTTACAGGTAATTTCTTTTTAATATTTACAAATTTTTTACGCCCTCTACCGGCTAAACGAGACAATTTTGGATATAACTAAGTCGGCTTAGATCGACCTATTTTGACGTCAGGAGTCTGTCGTCAAACGTTGTACACGTATTTTCCGGACACCATGTATATAAAATCTAACTTCTCAATGTTTGCTTGTTTATAGTTTTTTGAGAAAGCTCTAGAAGCAACTGATAGTGAAGTTCAAGGTACAAAAAATTTTGCAAAAAAACCGGATAGTAAAGGCAATAAATAAAATTATCTATTCTATAAAAGTAAACAAAATATTTAATAACTTTAAAATAATAAAATAAACCAAAAAAGTAATAGTTTTAGAAGAATAAAAATAACTGACAAAGGTAGGGACGGTGTGCAATGACGTAACGATTAAGGTTGCTCTAAGCACCATTATTAGAAGTTGTCAGACAAAACATTTGCAAACATACTTTCCAAAACTTGTTTCATATTTAAACCTTCCAGACGCAAAAACTTAAGTGACCTCGACCAGAATAGGCAAAACGCGCTACAACTCAAGCAGTTCCGATAGCAACTTAGATTCCGACGATGAACTAATTCAAAACAAGACTCAAACAATCAAAAGCCCTCCATCCACCTTAGTCAAAGATAAAATAAAATTTGACAGACAGATTCATAACGACATAAAAGGTCTTAAACTGGAATCAGACATAACATGCCCAAAAGAGCAAATAAAAGATAGAGACAATATGGGAGCATTCCCAAGAACTTAACATAAAAAATCAGAATAGTACGACAAAAAACTTGCCACTGCATGACGCATACGTCAACAACAGCAAATAACATAGTAGATCGAATTCCTCCAATAAAACAAAGAACTATATTGAAAAATACAAATAAACCAACAACCATTACAAAAAAAATCAATGAGAAAATTTCAGCTTCAGCCAAAAAGAGACACGTCATACCTATAGTTTTCAAAAAACCAAATTAGATTAAACAGCAGCCATAACACGTTGTGGATGGCTCTAAATGACCATACTGCAAAATAAAATACTTGGCATATGATCGTACTAAGCCACAACAAGCTTTGTGCTACTAAGAAACGGTCAAAACGCGTTTTTGTCAATTTAGATAGACCACCAACCAAACTTTAAAAATTATTTTTATGTGCCAACCTTTAAAAACAAATGTTTGTAAAAATTTATTAATAGACAAATAAAAAAATTAAAGTAACAAGCAAAATCATTTATTCTGAAAAGCACTGTTAATTTTAAATAGCACAGAATTTCCTTAGACCAACAATTACACCTCATAATGTTGCAATAACGGTTGCAATGGCACACAACAAACCCGTGTGTTAACACAGATGAAAGAGCTGAAGCTTTTCTTAAGCTGGACACATCCAGTTGGCTAAAACAATTTGAATCAGTAATTCATTTCGACTATAAATTGGTTTTAGCTGCCTTTTTTGGTTCCCAGTTAAAACAATTTAGATTCGTTGCAACTTTAACCAGCTTCAACAAAAGATAATTTTTGGAAAGAAAATCTAACATTTTTGAAGCTTTGTTTTTCAATCCGTTTCCAATTATTTAACGTTTTGTTGATCTTTAATTGCATAGATGCACACTACACTGCACACATATACCACGCACGTAGAAAGGACGCATGTAAGCAGTCAAATTTAAATTCTCATACGTTCAATTTCATTCAGCTACGTCAATTTGTGACCTTTCTAACATCCAAAACACGTTGCAACATCAAAATAGTATTTGATTTCAGTGTTTGGTCGTGTCCACAACGTGTAAAGCTTGTTTCACATGTATACGGTTTTCATCCGGTTCGGTTTGTTTTCGGTTGCAAAGGAAAACGAATGAAACTTTTTCACACATACACGGTTCGTAACAGGTTTTGTGTTTTTTTTCGTACACAGGCTCAGTAGTAATCAAAATGGAGAGAAGTCAAGTTGTTGCCATGTTGTTTCTCTATAGAAAAATTAAAAAACAAAGGAGCACCCTCTCATCACTGCACTGTTTTATTAGGTACCGAATAGAAACCGAAAACAAACCAAAAACGAATCGAAAACGAACCGAAAACCAACCGAACCGAATTGAAACCGTATACGTGTGAAACGAGCCTACTGGTGTTGTTGCTCACTGAGCGTTATAAGTTTAAAGAATATATTACAATGCAAAGTGGGCACAAATCTTTTAGAGTAAGATTCGCCTTTTTTCCGTTTTATTCTTTTGCACAATTGAACACAATACATGTCAGTGTGTTTTGAAACCAATACTATTAATATTAAAAACATACATGTTACACACGCAAAAAACAGTATTTGCCTAAATTAAGTCTAAAAAATAAAGTCTAAATTTAAATTAAGCTGAAAATAGGTTTATTATTCAAAAATCGGAAAAGGCATACAAAAAAAAGTATAACCGATTTATTAAATGAATGAAAGAAGAAAAAAGATCAAAAACTACAAAAATCCCCTGTAGTGCTATATTGAACGCAGAAGAAAAAAGACAATGTTCAAAATTGCGCAAACAAACCTTGGCATGAGCAACGAAGCCTTAAAACCTGCCAAAGAATAAGTGTATAGAGAAGTGAAACAAATAATACGGTTTAGGCACATGTAAAGTTCTGCTTGAAAAACCAAACAAGTTATACTTGCATATTTGCAGAAATTGACAGAGAAGTCATCGACAATGTGGGCCATACATTTAAAATTAAAGCATATTACGATTACATGAGAGAGTAAATATCAAAACATTTGTAAAGATGCAAGCATATAAAGGGTTTTCCAATAAGAAGTTTCATTTTGAATAGGAGGCTATTTGAGCAGCTGTCAATTTTGAAGCTATTATCTTTTGACATTTGACAAGTAAAGACTACGCCATTATTAAAAATGAAACGATACACGCTTCAACAACGCATTGAAATGATTAAAATTCACTACAAAAATGATGAAAATTTTTCAGTCACAGTTCGCAAAATTAAAGCACTTTTAGTCGTTGTAAAGCATCTTCTCGGCCTGCAATAGTATACCTGGTGAAAAAATTTGAGCTGTTTGTGATGTAAAGAATCAAAACCATGTGCATCGCTCAAGAACACATAAGAATATTGCTGATGTAGCCAGTAGTGTTGTAGAGAACCCAGGTTTGTCGATTCCTCGTCGATCTTTGGAATTAGACATTCCACAAACGACATTACACCGTATTTTGCGTAAAGACTTGAGTCTTAAGGCTTTTAAAGTTCAGTTAACACAAGAACTCAAGCCGGTCGATCACCATAAACGTCGTATCTTCGCTGATTGGGTCCTTCAAATACATCAAAATGATCTGGAATTTCATCAGTGATGAGGCCCATTTTCACCTCGGAGGCTACGTTAATAAGCAGAATTGTCGCATTTGGTGCTCAGAAAATCCAAGAATTATTGTTGAAAAGTCTTTACATCCTCAACGTGTCACTGTTAGGTGCCTGGACCCTTTACTTTTTAGAAAATGAGGGTGGTGCAACTGTTACGGTAAATGAATGGCGCTACCGAGCTATGATTAATGATTTTTTGTGGCCGGAACTAGAAGATATTGATGTGGACGACGTTTATTTTCCGCAAGATGCCGCTACGTGCCACACAAGAAACAAAACAATCGCAATTTTGCAAGAAAAGTTTCCTGACCGTGTTGTTTCTCGAACAGGTGATCACAATTGGCCACCGAGATTTAACACCTTTAGACTTTTTTCTTTAGAGCCACGTAAAAGATAAGGTCTATGCCAATGCTCCACAATCAATTCAAGACCTTAAAGATAGAATTCGTGAAGTTATATTATTAATTTCATGAAAAGAATGTGGTACTGCAACCGTGGCGGCCATTTGACTGATTTTGTTTTCAAATGTTAATGACATACCTTCCTCTTTATAATGAAATAAACATTTATTGATTTCTCTTAAAAAATGCCCGTTTTTTTAAATATCAAAATAAAACCTCTTATTGGAAAACCCTATATAAAAACAATCAGCAAGAATCACAACGCAATAAAAGCCTACGTTTTTACAGAGAATGATTTAAGAAAAATATGCTCCGGATTTGACGTATTTGTTCTTGAAAGTAGCAGCAATTTTTAAAATCTTTGGTTCCTGTCGCAGATGTGAATTGTGCGATCTGCGTTTATTTGACATCAAGGAAGAGGATGATAAGTTACTTATTACTATTCGCCCGTCTAAGACAGAAAAGGGTCGACATTTTACTGTCGCTGAATCGTCAAATATTGCTGATTCTATGTTCCATAGCAGTGAATATAGGTAACTGACTACAAACTCCTCTATAGTAATTTCTTCAGCATGTGTTTTATTGTAGAGCTAACACCATGTAGAAAAAGTAATTTCTATTTTAATAAAAATCGATCTGTCAAATGTCTATAATGTCTATAAATATACCTGTCACCTTTAAATCAGAAGATCCAAACCAACTCTGTCATCTCCCAGCCAATTTTCACACATTAGCCTCTTCTCTGCCTGCAATGCTTTCAACTTACATGAAAAGTGGACCTACAGCTTTGAATAAATACCGAACCACTGGAAAAGGATCTACTCCAAACCAGAGAAAGATCTTAATCATAAAACCCCAGGCTGACAAGACGGGTTGGGTATTGGGAGATCGTATAAACGTTTAAAATAGTTTCCGTTCATGATCTTCGGTGCAGTAATCAATTCTTGCAATTTAAAAATTCTTTATGTTCTATTATATACATATTTACAATATATCTCCCACCCAAAAATTTGGGGCATTCTTAAATAACTTATACTAACAGATATTTACATATATAATGAAACACAACTAAAGAAAAAAGATATTTACAATTCAATTTTGAATCATTACATTTATTTTGCATTGAAAATTGTGCATATGAGTCGGTTATGTTTCAGTTGTGTAAGATGGAATGTTTGTGACGGTACGTTTATGTAGTTACTAACTCTTGGTATGTTTGAAATGTCATGAAGGTATTCAATTCTCGTGTATCTGTCTGTTGCTTATGAGCGGGTAGAGTTTTCCATAGCATTTTACCAGTTTACGGTATATGTGGTCTTTTTAAGTTAGTCTTTTGTCCATCAATACGTACTACTTGCTGAATGGTGTTGTGTTGAGCCTTAAAACCAAACTGGTGATCAATTGTGTTTGAGATCATGCCTGTCTAATCGAACCAGTATGACTTTTTCGGCCAATTTACCCAAGACATTGAGTAGGTTAAGCTTATTGGTCTATAAGTAACTGCCAAAGCTTTATCCTTGCAAAGCTTTTATGTAGACTATGATGACTGACTTCCATACTTTTGAAAAGTACAAAAGTTTCAGAATTTATAATTTGATATATGTCAGGTGAAGTGTGGCCTTTTTGTGAGGTTTTTTAGTACAGCGTTAATGATAGTGTCCGGTCTAGCTTTAAATAAATGGTGTGGTATATCTACATTAATTAAATATTGCTGAACAGTCTTTTCAATCAGTTTGTGTTCGTTGTTGTTAGTGGCGTGTAGTCTGTGTACCTCCCGGAACACATCAGCAAGAACTTCGAATATGACAATCTCGCATCCGTGTTTAAGAGCGGGCATCGGATCATACTTAATTTTGAGTTCTGTAACTTATTTGTGCATCTGTCGTTTTAAGTCTGTTAATTGTCACCTTAATAAGTTTGGTACGTTCATTAAAGTTCTCTCTGTCTGCAAATCTTTCCGGTTTCTCTCGTTTATAAGTTGTGAAACTTCACGAGAGATAACCAAATGTCATTTCCCGTACAATTATGTCCCTAGCATTTTGAATGGCTTTTGTCAGTTTAATTAACTGTTTCAGCGTCAAGTTTGTCAGTCAATTAAATGTCATTGTTTATCAAAAGCTTTGTGTCTAATATTTCTCAAAAATTAGTCCAGTCTGCGTTTTTTTAGTCATATACAGTTCTTGTCATTTCGTTTTTGACGTGTCTCAGTAAAGTATGGGGTCGTGGTCAAAGTCAAGTTCTTCTACAGTCCGTGGTTGTGAACAGTATGCAATTGTCGTTGGTGTCGATCCATTTGGTGAAAAATGAGTAAGGTCATCCGGATGGTTAATGATGTCTTACGTAAAGTAAGTTGCGTAAGTCCTTGTCTGTAAACTTATTAATTGGTCTGTTATAAACTGATAAAATGATTGTATTGTCCATAGTTTAATGGCAGTGTGCTCTAAGGTCGTGTCGATGATGTTATTAATGATTGTGTGTGGAACAGAGTTTTTGGCAAGAATGGCCACCCCGCCCTATCCGTCAGCTCTGTTTTGAATGCAAGTGTATCCTCAAATTTGATATTTGTGATACCTTGAGCTTTATCCCCGAAACAGTCAAGACGTCACAATGTCCATTCTTGTCAAAATAGCTTTTTTGGTCGAGAGAGCGTTTGCATTCAGACACAAACAAGTAAATTATCTATGACCTGACTGCATTGAAGTTTGGCATAAAATTTCGACATAACCTAGAACTTATCTCTGACCGAAGTTCTTCACAGCTCCCAGCATAAAACTTAAATCTACTTTAGAACTTAAGATTGCAAGTTCAAAAAAATTATTGTTGGCGAGTGCTGATTGATTGTATATATCTCTGGAGGGTTGAGGGGCTTTTGAGCATTCCAGATGAATGATGGAATGAAATGCCTAGACTATTGCACCACGCTCTCCTCGGTAGATCTGTCTAAAACCTCGTATAAAGCACATCAATCATATTATTAAATAATAATTTAAAAAAAAAACAGAATAAAATATTGTTTTATATTACATTTTATGTTATTAATATATTAATCTACACATTATTGTAAAAAAGGTTATTAATATTTAACTGAAACGAAAGAAAATACCAAAAACAGCATTAAAAATCGAGTCATAAAATTGATCAAGCGCATGTTTGCAATTATTATCAGTATTTATAATTTTAATTTTTTTCAATTATTCGTTTCTAGGTTACCTAAGACTGAAAAATATACAAAACTTTATAAAAAAAAAAATAGTGATAGACATCTGATTTGTTGTTTTAATCCCAAAATTCAATAGAATCGCCAAGTACAATAGCCTGTAGTTGTCAAAACTGCCATTACTTTAATTATTTATTTCTTCATTGTACTGGTACTAATCTTTACAATCCGTATACATATACATTACCAAAAACCGTACCATTATTTATGTATTTGAACCGCTTTACAATTCTAAACAATTTTTGTAAAATCAGGAACCATTTCATTCCTTTCACTGCTTTCCTTTTAAACCCAGCCGGTTTTGCTAGAAATTCAATATATCCTATCCTCTTTTGTAACAATCTGTTACACTTTTATCCCAAAAATACTGATAAGCATCCACCTCTATCATGTATAGTTTGCTAGCCGAATACCTGCGCAGGTAAGTAAAGGAGATTAGGTAGACCTACCAGTTTTTATTTTTAAATGAACAAACACGCCCGAGTAGACAATAAAGTCTTCTCTTGACTTGTCTCCGGAATTCTCGGACGTGACTAAATCGTGATTTCGTACAACGAGAAATGTTCTCTTTTTTTAAGTAAATCGTATCGATGTGATGAGAAAATCACAAAAGAAGTTAATTTGTTTGCAGATTTATATAATTAGAATGGCTTATATTTTGGTAAATATAGAAGATATTTTCAGATTGAATAGAACAAATTATTAATTTATGAAAATCAATAAATAAGACAGAAAAATAGCCAATAACTCGTAATAATCATTCACAAATGTATTTATTTGAGCAAACCTTTTATATTATTATTATATTATATTTATAATTATCGTAGACATTTTAACAATAAAATGTAGAAATTGTTGTAGGTGATTTTAAATTTTATTGTCGCCCGTTATTTTTGTAAATTTTCCATTTGAATTGCATCGTTGGTGCGTGTTTCTTATTTTTCTTTTATTCTTTTCATCCCCAAGTGTAGTTGTTTTGACACGCTTGCGTTTCCTCCCTTTCACTTTCCACTTTCTGTTTTGTTTCCCGGTTTCGGGGCGTCCGGGAACAACCTGGTCGTGTCGTGGTGAGACACTCGCGCCGAGAAGGGGATCAGTGGGGCTGGGGGGAATGATAAGGTGGCGCCTCAAGGGGTCAGGGGTGCGACAAAGCGCCGGGATAGCATGGGGTGTAAAAGGGGGAGAGGGAGATTAGCCGCTGTCGGCGGTGATGCGTGGGGAATCCACAAGTAGCGGGTACGAAGAAGTGGAGAAGGGTGTAAGGAAGGCAGGCAGGCAGGCAGTGCGGGGATCATCCCGGCCCACAAGTAGATAGAATTATACCTCTCTACCTGACTGTCAACCGATGTGACATTTTAAATTGAAACTTTAACGTAAATTGTATATTTCAGTAAGTAAAAGGGAATATTATTATGTCTAAATACGTTTGACAGTGCATTTAAATATTTATGACCATATCTTAGAATTAAACACCATTCATGGCATTTATATTCAGAATACGTATATAAGTCCAAGAGTTGACATCTAAGTAAAGCAAATCAAAGAGAAAAACTTTTATGAACAATGAGAGAAAGCAAAGTTTTATTATAACAAAGGGATTTTATCTCCTAAGAAATTTTATAATGAGAAGAAGTATTAGCAAGTACCGATGAACAATGACTTTTATAATTAGCAAAAATTAATTATTAAAATTAATTTTTCGTTGTTATAATATATAGACTTCAATTTAGTTTCTTTCATATATATTAACAAGATAAATGGAATTATTACCCCCATAAAACATTCGGGAATAACCTGTCCTCAGAAGACCATTAATAACAAAAGCACTTGAGTCCACACCTTTCAGAAAAGGTTAAACGGTTATATTTGAATTATATGCAGGCCTTCTAAACATCTCTTTGTTTCTTATATTAACATTACAAATCAATGTAAGAGACATTTTGGTAAGATTAGAATGATGCAGCTATTTAAATAGAACAAGTTAATTTAATATAAAAATTTAAATAAATAAATAATAAAATATATTAATAAATTTTGTTTTTTTACCCGGTTTAATATATCCGAATTAGTTTACTTATACAAATAAGGCCCTAAACCCAGATACCGTAAAAGGAAAACAAAACAATTAATTTTTGAATTTCTATAAAAGTTTTTGTACAAAATTGAGTCATATTTCTAAATAATCTGCTACCGACCTAACCAAATCTGCAAATAGCTTGGCGCCTACTATCATTGTGGTTGGTTGTTTGAATCATAGTTTTGTGCAACACAATTCATTAATGTTGAATCAGCTATTCCGATTCACATTTTTAATTATTGAATATTTGAATACATTCAAAACTTGAGTCATTATTTTTTATTATGATTATATGGCAATGTTAATGACATGAAAGACAATAATATTTAAATTCAACTAAAAACAATTCAGCACAATTAAACATTCTAATCGCGACGGGAAGTGGGTTCCTACCTAACAAAACATTAAAAAAAGAAGAAATATTTATGTACTATCCGGACGCTAAATAGATTCCGCCTACCTGGAGAACATTTCGCGAGCCGGCAATAATTAAAGCTTGAAATTAAGTGTGGAACGATTCTAATCTGTATAATGGAAACAGCGGTACGTGTGTTTTATTGCGCGCGGTGGGAAACAATGTATGTGATTATCCGGCATTGTTTCGAGCAAATAATGAGCGTGCCAGCGGTGAAAAAAAATGCGGTAAGGTCGAAAGACCACCGAATTTTCCCCGAAGGACGAGACGCGATTTTATATAATTATAATGAATGGAAGAGTGGAATAGAAGTAGCGAGCGGTGCGGAAAACGCTTCATGCTTGGATGCCGGCCACGAGCCAAGATTTTTAGAAGGAACCATTGAAGGAACTTTTAATATCACGGGTATTAAGTACCCTCGCTGTTGGTTCCACCAAGGCGCTGGCGCCACGTGCTTAATGACCCTACTCGTCGTAAATTCACGAAATAATAACTTAAGTAGTATGTTAGAACATACTGAGAATTCAAAGCGGTCCCCTATAATCTTTAAAATTAAACTTTGAGATATCAATTATTTTATAAAGAAAATTAATTATAGAAAATTTTCTATAATATTTTGTTTGAAATTTTTGATCTACCCTCGTTTCTATCAAAAGATGAGTTACGGCTGGCGTTCCGACGTTATTATTTTTTTATGCGGAAACTTTTGCGAGCATTTCAGACATTGTTCGGGGCATTGTTGTTTTTATTCGACGTGGAAGCGGCGTGCTGGGTGTATGCGCAAAACTTTCGCAATAATAAATGGAGGGCAAGAATTTTGGGGATTCCTTCTCAATTGTTAAAAATAAATTGCAGGATTTAATCTCCTTGTTCGTAGTATTTATGTAGTTTCATCTATTCGTGTGTAAGTAAGGGATGCAAATGGAGTAGAGCCGCCCCCGGCTTTATTACCCGGTAATCCTGCCCGTCACTCTCTAGTAGACATTCACTATGCACCCTTATTATATACCCCCTACAGTCCTTCTCATTCTAACGCACACTCCAGCTTCGCTGGGATTCACGTCATTTATATATTACACCATAGTCAGAGATGGCCTTCCTGAAAGGAATTGTTCATGCATGCGGCCCCCTTGTGTCTAATTGCTTTTTACTGTTTTGACTCATTGTTTATAGCGCGCCGGGGACGGATGATAAATTTTATATTTGCGATCGCCACATGGGCCCACCCCATAAACAAATCATAAAATATTCCGACATATTTTTTAAATATATTTGAATTACTGTTAACATACGTTATCGTCCTCAATATTTACTTAATATACGCATATGTTGCTGGTTGAGGTTATCAACTCTAGAGTAAACAGTAATTAAATGTACCTTCCTTTTATAACGATTAAATATTTACTTCTCTCCTGCAGGTATATACACTCACGTAACATAAACGGCGCGTTATGGATATTTAAGACGTGAGGTTGAAGGGCGCACGAAGGGAGAATATATTAAACTGTTTTACGGTTTCGCTATATAAGGAAAAGGGAAGGTTTGAATCCATTAACAAGTCAGAAATCTTCCTTAGTTATGGTTTCATTTCCAGATCCAGAGTAAGCATTCCTGTTTGTTGTCGAGTACCTAGTGTAATAAATGAATGACCCAATTTTATCAATCACATATGGTTTCTTATTCATTTTATATTTACCTTACTCATTCAAGATAATAAATATTATGTAGTACAGCCATTCTATACACAGATTGATATAAAATCTTATAAATTTCAAAAATGTTTTCAATGCAACCAAATTTTATTTTATTTTTGTATTCAAATGACGTTAATTTATTCTTGTTACAAACAATGAGGTACTAGACAAATCGTTACCTCAATATTACAAAAAAAAATTAGATAAATTGTATTTCCAAAATGAAGTTTTAACTAGAATGGCATAATACAGCGAATGAAACTTATGTCTGTTGAAAGAGTTATTTGGTAAAAAGAAGAAAATGTTAAATAGATTTCTAGATGATGCATACATTACATTTTTTCTACAAACAATTGAACATTCTATAGATAACATAATAAACATTATAATAGCATTTTGATAAAATTAAGAAGAATGCATACAAAAATTTCATCGCAAATTTTGGTAAAAATTGTGGCATGCACAAAGGTAGGAAATACACTTGCATGATATAGTTTCGATTATTAGTTTTTTATGTTATCTACCTGGCTATGAAAACAAAGAGTTAAAAAACAACAAACATTTTATTTTTCAACGTAAGAACACTAACAAATTAATTTTTCTAGTAACTCTATAACTTCAAAATCTTTTGACAATTCTGCAAAATATAACTCCACAGCGTTATCCAAGTCGTCATTCGATAAAATGCAACGCCTCTCAAGACTAAAGTATTTTTTGAGTTTTGAATAGAGACAATAGTCGCAGTCGTCGAGAGCAAAACTGCAATTATTATTGTACAAAGCACAGATGATTCTTCCAGCATAGACCCTGACAAAGACGACTGTTCCGACTCCAAGATCAAGATCCTCCATATGATGTACCTGCAGCTAGCGTTGAATGGGAAGCTCATTGAGCAGCAGGCTACAAACAACAATCTCCTGATAAAGAACCAAACGAAGAAAACCCCAAAGTCCAAAGCGACCAACTCTGATGCAGCCAGCTCCTTGGCCCTACAACAAGCCAACCTGCATCCATAGAGAGTGCTGACGCCCACCACCCATTGTAATATGGGACAAATCCGCATTCCAAGAGTTGTCGGCTAAATTCAAAGATGTTGTCGATGGCATCCGCAGGCATTCAAAACCTATCGGTTATTGCGAAAGCAATGACGTGTGGCATTACACGTTCCACTTAGGGTCTGAAAAGACCTAACTACGTCATAAGGAACGTACCTAATCGCTCAAGATATAATGGCTGCCCAGCATATCTCAAAGTTGAAGGCAAGCCAATCTTCTCCCAAGGCACCTGCTTCTCAAAGGCAGACTCCCGCTACTCCCCAAAGCACTCCCAACGCCCTCAATAAGAAATCCTACGCACAGGCAATGAGAAACCAGGCGCAAAACGCGCAGCGACTTCGTCAGTCTCTTCCCACTTAAAAAAAACTTTATAAACAATTTGTGTTATTTTGTTCAAGCATCTTGGAAATCCATCATGCCAACACGTAGAACTTTAAAAACACTCGTTTCTGATATTCGAATTTCTCTAGATCAATCAACACCAAATGTTTGTTCCTAGTCACTTATGTCTGCCTCTGTAAACTGATATAAATACAAATGTTATTGAAACCAAACCTTGAGATGACATTATAAAATGTCACAGAAAGTTGACATACATTTGTTTTTGCGATGGCTATTGTTTTCATAGGTAGAAGATATAAAAACTCCACTCGTATTAGTGTGGCAATTTTCTCTATAGCAACTATTAAAGAACTTATGGCCTGTTATAGTTACTGAAACAGCAGAAACAAAAATGTTTACTTTTACAACGCGAGAGTTCGCCGATATCAATTACATTTACGGTTTTTGTGATGAAAACTGCAGAAAAATATGTAATCTCACATTATCGGCGACTAACCCTTCCGCGGAGCGTATGTATACGTTTTGATTTAACAAACCGACAAAAATTTCGTTTTGATTTAACAAACCAACAAAAATTTCAACAAGTGCAGAACCACATGCGTACACAAGAAAACTTTCCAGAAACCATCGACTGAGCGTCCATTGCAGCAAGCACTAGACTATTAAAACAACATACTTCAATAATTTGATAATAATTCCGTCACCTCTGTCCGTCGTGTATCTGCACTTAATGTAGTAAGAACGTGAGTTTAAAGAACATTTAAACATCATGGTGTATATTCATTTTATATCTAGCTCTTTTACTAACATTTCCAAGAAATAAATTAATGAACAGAAAAAAACGGGATTTGGAAATTTCACAAAATCACAGTTTTCAGTAAACGTCTAGTGTGGAATTATTGATAACATGCTCATTAGTCCATTAGTTTTTGAGAACGATTTAACTGCCAACAGCTATTTAAATTTTTGTCATTTAGGAAGATTGTTAGATGATGTTCCTCTGACGATCAAACATAGCATATGCATAATGCTGCTCCTGTATACTTTGCCTTACGTGCGAGATAATTTTTAAAACAACGGTTCAACGGAGAGTAGTACCACTAGCCCCCAAGATCACCGTACATTACTTGTTTAAAGTATTATTTGTAGTGAAACGCATTTTTAAGACATCAGAACTAATTCGGAACAACAATAATATGTTCTGTAGGGTAAGCAGATCTCTCTTAAGAAATGCCAGAATGTGTATTCAGAGACAACAATCTTTATAGTAAAAACTAAAATAGAAGTAAAGATTGGCTTATCTAAAATTGTAATTATTCAATCAATAATTAAACACTCTGTACTTTGCAAATTGTTTACTGTAAGACAAATCTTTATTAGATGTTTACTTTCTTTATGTTTCCGTCAGCTACAATAAACAACGCCTTGTTCTTAATAACGTTGAATTTGAGACCGAATCGACTTACGGTAGAGTCGAAAGCCTCCATCCAGTTGTTTTTGGAGTCAAACCTCCGTTTATGCGCAAAGAAGTATGTCGTCTGCATAAGATAGTGCACTGAATATAAACCATATAGCCTTTAACAAATATTCTCTTCAAGAGCATTCAAGAATTACGCCATGGCAGGTGGTGTGCCTTTGCTTCTTGCAATCTCAAGCACCGTCTCATGCAATATAGAGTCTTCAAGATGTCAAAATTTATCATGCAATGCAGTGGTCATAAAAGGCACATTGACGAGGTTTGTAGAACCAAAACAATCGTCTGTGCTTGACTCTTGGCCGCTGTGATCAATCACAAGATTAAGTTTGAATAAATCATTAATTCATTTCATAAATCTACAAATAATTTACGGCAGAGTGCAATCTTGCAGATAATTACTTCAATTCTAACCATCATGACTACAATAAACTATTCGTGTTAAAATGAATGATTTTGTGCCGTGACTCGAATGTTCGATTCATGCCTACACTCCATTCTACTATTAAGGGCTTGTTACGGCCCTGTATCTGCTGTATCTCTTACATTTAAAATTAAAATCAAACTTGTATTTGTTTATCAACGTGGGTGGGTTGTGTGATCGTGCTCGCCACCTCGCTTCGTTGTCATTTTCTTCGTTACGAAAGCGACAACCGCCGGCCGATTAGATAATCGCGTTGTTTATTAACACGGTCGGCCAGTGTCCGCGTGGGCTCACACCGTTTTTGTTGTGATTCGCATTTCGTGCGAGCAGTCGTCGGCACGTTTTCTCTCTCGATTTTAATTACTCCGTTGCAAAAGCACGACGATATTCACGATGCATATACATACACACACCTTCGCTTAATAACCAAATATAGCCAACCTTTAATCCAGCCAAGTTTTTAACATGTTATTTCCATTGGATATTATATAGTAGGCATATAAGAAAGTGTATTAAAATGTCTTTTTATTTCTCTTTGATGATAGGTTGGCCTTCATAACACGTCCACTTTATTGTTCAACATTTCTAGACATTAAAATTTTAATATGTGTATAAATATAGCACTAAGGTTGCATTTACAAAGAAACCAAACAAAGTAAACTACTACTGTGAATTATAATTCTTGAATTTTAATTTATACAGTTCAATGAATTATTTTCTAAACGAATGACATTTCTAAATCCGTAAGACTCAGTCGCAACAGTATGCGTTTGACATTATTTCTGCAAGCTAGAGGAATTATTGAAAAAAATAGCACGAATCCATTTTACATGTCTAGAGCATACGTTCGCAATTCTGTTTGATTTGTGAGCAGTGAACCCACCCACCGATCGATTTTATTATTAAAAATTTAATCCGAATGAATTTAACATGCCCGTTTGTCGTCGTGGCGTGTTCGTGGGACGGCTCGAAGGGCGGACAGAGATGGACAGACGGGCGTTCGCAATTATCATTTAATTTTTAATCGATGCACTGAATTATTCTGGCCGCGTTATTGTGTTCCGTGGTGCGGATGTGCGCGCGGCTCTTCCCCAGCCGCCTTCGTTCCCGATTATTCACAATTCATAGGAAGGAGTGCAATATTCAAAGGCGTCGGGGACGCGATAATGTCCCCCAATGTCCCTCATGAAATTGTTACGAGGATTCGCGTGTGTACGACAGGCGTCCGTCACATTCGCTGTTATATATAATAGAAGGGATACTTGATGGACGCAACTAAAATTAGCGTCAATCATGTCTAATCTTAAAAATATGTATATAGTACGATTCTAAAATGTCAGGCCAAAACTGTTGGCGACCTAGTAAAGGTTGCCAACAAATAATATAAAAATTTGGTATAGAATCACTTTTTTATTCAAAGAGTATCATTGTAAATAATTTGGAAGTTACACGTTTACCTTATAAATCATCCCAACTCTGAAGTAGACTTGAATATATGCCTACTACAAATCAAAAAGATTAATTTAACAACTTGAATGTCCATTATAAAAATAAGTATTCAATTCTAGTTGGAATCTTGGTGTGGTAACCCGTCGCGATCGTTCCCAGGCTCGGGGGCAGCTAATCGCACGCATAAATAACTCCGCAGGGCTGTACAAGAATTAATAACGAAAATAATATCCGTCTAGGCGGATCGTTGTAGTAAATTAACTATTGTAGAACGCTGCCCCGGGGAGAAAACCCGCCCCAAGCATGCAGGGCACCAGCGGCGACTAGTCTTATCCTTCCACGCACGATGATATAGCACCACCACCACTCCCCCCTTAAACAATCTCTCCTTAGATGTGTGATCCTTTAAAACGTATCGATTCCCTGGCGTACGGGAGCAACCATACAGGGCAACTAAAAGAGACTCGCCTTTTAATTAACGGAGAGCCATTTTTGACATTAATCAAATTGCTCGTTCCATCTCTTTTACACTCTCCACTTACAAAAAAAAAATAGTAGAGAGGTCTCTAATTATATCCCCCGAGATAAATCGGACGGGACACTCATTATAAATAATCGAATTCCTCGTCCGACAGAGGCGCCGACAATTTTCGTATCGACGTCGTCGCCGCAAATAGTAAAGTCCTACCGCAATTACATCGCAACCCTCTCATCGGAAGTCGTAAATATGAAAGTAATCGATTAGGTTTCTTTCACACAAAAACAAAAATTATATGTCGAGATATTTATGATAATATTGGGTTTGGCCGAATTAGATTGTCCAAAGAGATTTATATAAAACGGCACAAATTGCAGGAAAATTATATGGGATGTGGACAAAATAAATCAAGGCGTGTGTATGTGCTGCGGTTTGTATAAAAATTGGTGCAATCATATTCTGAATGTAATCTGTCGTAATGCTAGAATAATAGATTAAATATAATAAGCATTAATTTATTCAACAATTTAACGACCTGAACTTGAAACAGTAAAAATTACTTTGGCGTATTATGTTTTAAGTGCTCAATAATAAGAAATATATTTATGAAAAAATAGACATAGTACAAGGAAGCAACAAAATTTAAATCTCTAATTAGAAATCACCATTAATTATTTACTACAAAGTACTCGGACTGTGAATGATGGCTCAAATTTGAAATGTTATGAAATAACCTAACCAAACTTTTCTGTCTTTAGTTGGATTAGACCGGATCCATTTACTTCGGCATTTTTATCCTTCTTCGAGGCACTCTTCCTTAAATCTTTTGTCTATACCGTTACTATGTAGTGGAATAAGCATGTGTTCTTTTATAACTACCAACTTTCAGGGTCTCGCATTCAACATAATTGTATAGAAACTGACATAGGATGCTTTTCTGAGATTCGGTATCAGTTTACTTAAGACGGCAACCATCCTCGCTGTTTAATCTGCTGCATACTCATAGTAGTGCATAAAGAATAAGCTGCAATTCGAGATGTTTAAAATGGGTTGCCGTAAGCACAAACCTGATTTAAATTAAAAATAAAAACGGCATGTCAAAACTTACAAACAGAAAATTTCAAAAAGTAGAAAAAAATTAAAACAAAAATATGAGTTTTACCTCGGTCTTAATCAAATATTGCGTGACACAATTTTATTAAGGGTGTCCCAAAAACAACGTAAGATTTGAATTTGCCGCCATTTGTGAAGTAAATTGTTGGCAATCTTAAAAAAAACAATTTGATAGCTGAGAGTTAGTAAAAATTAAGTCGCATGTCATACAGACCGTAAACTAATTTAATTACTGCAGGAGACATTTCCTGGTAGTGTACTTTCTCGTTTCGGTGGTGCCCGCAAAGCCGTGGAAGCCATTTTTCCAATGTGTTATTCCATAAATAACACTATTGTATGTACTTTATGATTCAATCAAACAATTACAACGTAAAGACTAAAAACTGTGTTTTCTATTTAATTCAAATCTTGCCATCATTTTGAGACACCCTTTATAAAAAAAATCATAGTGACTCAAAAATGCAGACAAGAATGTTTAAGATGCCAAACGTCCAGAAAAGCTCCAAAATAGCATAGAACTGTCATATGACACCTAGAGATAAATATTGATAAGCGCCTTGTGGTTTATGAGTAAGTATTGGCCCCACAAATTAATTAGTAAAGTTTGCAAGTGCGCGGAAACTCTTAGTAAACCAAGAATTGTCTAAGAGGTTCATACAAGGCATAAAAAGACCCTGTAGGACTAATAAAAAAGGTCCAAAAGACTCCACAATCTCCATCAGCCAACAACCCGGACGACTCCTAAAACTCAGACGTCTACCTCTGGACAGCCTAATAGCTCCTTAAGCCCTCCATCAAGTACAAACACTTCGGTTGCCTCTAAACGCCCATCTCCTATTGTCATACGAGATAAAACCGTATTTTAAAGATTGTCGGCGTTGTTCAAAGATATGAACATCACCATCAATCGCACCATAAACGTGAAAGATGGTATCCGAATGCAATCAAATTTGCATAAAGATTTACGCGCAGCGATCGCATACTGCAAGAACACATATCAGTTAGAGTCAGACAAGACCTTAAGATACGTCATAATATATGTTCGTGCCCAAATACATCGAGGCTGATGCGATGCTAGCAGCACTTATCGCACTAAGGTACGCTCCTTTATCAATAACTGCTCAGGTGGTGCAGTGGTTAAGGTACTCGACTGCTACACTAAGAGTCTAGGGTTTGAGTCCCCTATCTAAAGTCAGTTTTACTGGTTAAGAAATAATATGTTTCTGCGTGCACGTTAAAGACCCCAATAATTTAGGTTAGAACTCCCGAGTTTGCGACAAAATTCCCAGATGTGGTAGTATTAACCTATGGCGTCGGGGATTAGCGCAGGCATTAGAAGTAGCCCGACGTTAAATAAATGAATTAATTAACGAACCAAGCTCCTTTATCAGTAAAACGTATGTACGTTCAGTTACCTCAGAACACGCAAAGTCTCTCAATAAGTTGTGTGAACTCACTGTGAGCGTTGAGTTTAAACGCAAGTCCGGCGACATTGTCCAATCCCCATCGTTGCCAGCGTTATAGCCACACGACATCTAGATACAATTCCGTTTCATTTGTGAGAAATGCGCCGAAATCCATCCCATCTCCACGTGCAAAACTCAAAGAAGTTAAGGCATGTAGGTACATACAAAAGAACGCACCCCACAAGTTATAAGGCTGCCCAGTTTATCTCAAGCTGAAGGCTTGAATCTTCTAAGACCCATTACAAAGCACCTGCTTCTCAAAGGCAGACTCCCGTTCCTCCCCGGAGCACTCCCAACGCGATAATACAGAATTGATAAGAAAACGCGTTTTACTTTATTCACAAACATAAACAAAAATTGTCAATTTCTAAAAATGCAAATTTATAGAAATTTAATTGTGTTTGTGTCTCCTTGACATATAAGTAACATGTCTAGACTCAATACATACCAACTATTGTTTTTTTATTCAATGGAAATAATGTACTCACCTGAAACAAAAAAAATAATTAATACATTATTTAAAAGTTTACATAATATATATTTAGTATTCCTACTTTTGAGAAATGAATATCACAACCAAAGCAAATCCATATCATGGCAATAGTTATTTCAAACTAAATTGAATATTTTTTTCAAACCAAACTAACAATGCAATACAATAGAATTTCATGGATAGCAATTATACAGTTTCATTAAAAAGTGTCATTCTTAGATACATAATAATTGCAGACACACAATAAATAATAATTTCGTAGATAATTGATTCGCGCTATTAATGGTTCCCATAAATAATTCGCAATTAGAATAATTGTCGCTTAGATTAAATGCCGCCACGTGCAATTCGTAATTGATTGTAAATTTATCACCAAGCGAGTTTTATATTGCAACGACGTTTAATGATAATATTAAGTTGTTTGCCAATTGTGCCTTTCATAAATTTTATTATCTAATTCATAAATTCGCAAAAACAGCGATTGATTGCAATATGCATTTCGTGGTTTGGGGTTGTGTAATTGTTGATAAATACCGTCCATTACGGGCGATGCGGCTTGTATATTTACGACAATGCGTGTGCATCAGCGGCGATTATTATATTACGAACGCTGCTGCTAAGCCCTATAATTAATCACAATGATGTTGTTTTTTTGTATAAAAAGTTGCATTTAACCCAATAAAAATGTTTTGTGATTCATGGCTTGTTTGCATGTATGTGCATAGGGATTATTTATTTTAATTTGTTGTTTGAGCCAATCTATGAAAGTACGTGTTTGCCATAACGATAGTGGGATTTTACAATGTTTATTAATAATATTTACAAATTATTTGTAATTATTTCACAAAATTTGCATATGTAGATAAGCAAATATGTAATAAGTTTAATACGATATACAACTCAATACGTTTTTAATAATGATAAAATGGCACAAATTTATTTTACTCATCTTTAATTTCATAAATAATTCAACAAAAGGCTCTGTTAAAATCTATTTAATGAATTAAACTTTGCGTGTTTCGTATAATTATTATCCACTAGTAATAAATTATTAATAAAGTTTTTCAACCTACGTCATTGAGTGATGCTGCACCTATATTAGGGACATATATAAGTGTTTTAAGAAAACAGTTTTCACTAATTATGAGTATTTATAGTATAATAAGTATAAATAGCAGAAAAGCAATGTTTTCTTAGTCGTATTGCTTAGGACTGTTTTTTGTCTGCCCCTGTAAAGTAACAATAACATAAATAATCCAATTCAATTTATTTCTAAATTGATTTTTTATCTATTTTATAAAGAAAACATTATTGTGCAAAAATAGTTACTATGCGATACATATTCTGTGAATACTCCAGATCTTGCAAAATGCATCGTCGTTAGCCATTCATACGCCACTGCTGGTGTCTTAGCCTCTTCTCTGCCTGTAATGCTGGCATCTTACATTACAAGAGACCTATAGTTTTAAGTGGATTCCGAACCACTAAAGAGATTTCATTCGGTCGGATGCCTAGACCACTGCGCCACACTCTCTCTCAAAATGCATACTAAATATATATCATAATTGAGGTTAGGGTATTTTAATTAAAAAAATTATATACTTTATTATGCTGATTTTACTCTTTTTATATTAAGACCGGTTTCGGTGTTAGGCCATCATCAGTTCTAAAATATTACATAAATTATAAATATATATGTGTTATATAGGGGCAATTCCATTTCAAACGGACCAGAGCTTGGGGGGGGGGGGGGGTGCATTGAAAAACTTGTTTATGTATTTTTTTTAGTTTCTATAACTTATTAGTAGTCCTTTGATCGGTATATGAGAGTATGTAACACATAAAAAAAATTCTACGATTTTTTAAAGTTTTTTAAAGTTTTTTAACTTAATCGCATTTTTTGTTTAAAAACCGCAATTTTAACTAAAAAAAAATAAATTTGCTAATGAAATCAATCAAAAATTTTCCGTAGAATCCAAATCTGGTGCCATTTCAAGTCTATACCCTGTCAATAAGCCGCAAAAGCCATAAAACCATGTTTTTGTTCTTAGTGGGCTTGGCAAAAAAAAGTATTTTTTAAATTTTTTTTAACCGCCAAAGTTGACGTATTTTGATGTCTAAAACTCTGCAAATCTGCAAAGTAGGCCTATTCTTCAACATAAACTCTTACAAATGCACGTTTAGCCGCGCTTAGAGGAACAATACACCAAATATGATTAAAAATTTGAATTCTGAAGACAATTTTACATGGAAAGTGTTGTACTCATCGTCTATAGAAAAGTCCATCTAGAAAGAAATGTTTACAAAATTTTCAGACAAAAAATGCGTTAAAAATTAATTATTTTTTATATTCACAAAAAATATTATAAACACACTAAGGTGTGGTTTAAAACTTTTTTTTAACAAATTTTGATAAGCGCCAGGAGGATTTATGTGCCGATAGATCGAGTCAAAATTTGTGCCGCAAGCGCAAAAACTATGAAACAAAGAGTAAAATGACCCAAAATTGGTTCAAACAACAAAAGATGACTTTGTTAAACTTCTGAAATAAGCTTAAAAAAATAAAATCCAAATAATCTTTAAGAAAAATAATAAAAAAATTTTGTTTAAGTAAATGTTGATCAAATTTTTTTTTTCTAGATGGGTTTTTCATCGCTAGATAAGCACGACACTGACTATTTTCTATGTAAAATTGTTTGCAAAACTCAGTTTTTTAATAATATTTGGTATATAGTTTCTCTGAAAACTGCTAAATGTGCATTTGTAAAAGTTTATGTTGAAAAATAGGCATATTTTTGCAGTTTTTTTGAGTTTTAGACCTTTAAAACCCAAATACACAAAACAAATTTATATTTTCTAATTAACTTACATCAAAACACGTCAACTTTGGCGGTTACAAAAAATTAAAAAATGCTCCTTTTTGCCCAGCCCACTGAGAACAACTTGAAATGGCACCAGATTTGGATTCTACAGAAAATTTCTGATCGATTTCATTAGTAAATTTATTTGTTAAAATTGCGGTTTTTAAACAAAAAATGCAATTAAGTTAAAAAACAAAAAAAAACTTAAAAATTGCAGAATTTTTTTTTATGGGTTTCATACCCTCATATACCGATCAAAAGACTACTAATAAGTTATAAAAACTAAAAAAAAATACATGAGCAAGTTTATCAATGCACCCCCCCCCCCTCCCCCAGCTCTGGTCCGTTTGAAATGGAATTGCCCATAGATGATTTTAACAAAACTTACTTTTCTTTTCACAGGTGTTGTTGTGTGTTGCGGGTGGTGTGAATTTGTTGTGTTGTGTATTGTGGTTATTGTTGTCGAGTGATTAACTGTAGTGTGGTTATTGTTTTTTTTTAAATGTATAGATATGGGTTATTGAATTGTTCGTTTAGGCATCTGTAGTTTTTATTGTTTTTTTTTTTTTTTAAATTAAAAAACAATTCAAAAACAATTTCTGCTAAAACAGTTTTGTTCGTTTAGACAAAGTGATCAAATATTTCAAAAGTATAAATTGGTAACAAATATTAAAAGCCAAAATAAAATAAAAATGAAGTAACAAAGATTTGAAAGTATTCTTAGTAAACTTTCAATTTTCAATTGTTGTACTTAACTCATTAGCCTGACTGTAACTACTCTGACTGTACAGATTAAAAGCTGTTTATCAACCGTTAGACAAATTACAAAAGTTTTTAGAAATCTGATAATATTGACAATATAAGTTTTCAATCTGCAGACAAATTTCAAAATTTTCAATAAATGTAACAAATTATTGTTTTTCAAAATTAGTTCTGCTCTCAAAAACGCGCCTCCTAAAATCTTCAACAGTTTCTGATGGTGTACCATATCTTTCATATGGTCTCACAAATAATAATGTAAACAATTTAAGTCCCAAGATCTTAAGATCAGAGGTGCTGTTCTCCTCTAGCAATTACACTTCAAACATTGTATTACGTAACGCAAAATACGAAAGAACATCATCGTGCTGATACCATGTCTGATCGCCAAAATAATCTAACAAATTAACAACTAATCCTCTAAACAATTTAAATAGCTGTCAACGGTTAAATGATTCTGAAAAACGAATGAACTAATGAAAAAGTTAAATCAATAATTTTACACTGAAAACCTATGTTGATATTTTGTGAATTCTTCAAATCCTAAGAGTGGCTGATGTTTCCACGACTAGCAAAATTTGTAGGTAAGACGGTGAATATAAACCATGACTTTTTAATATTCTCAAACCATTCGTGGTACATTAAGAGCATCTCAACCACTACCTGATAACCAGTACTCTAACAAAAACAGCAACTTTGGCGTCATTCCTATTTTTACATATAATTTGATAATCAATTTACTTTTTCACCAGTACATTCAGAAAAAATATAAAAACTATATTTTGTCAGTGTTTTAGTAAAATCGTAGTTGTAACCAGCCAAAAATAAAATTTTAGGTACTCGCGTTGTAGTAGTAAACATCGACACTGTTAATAAGCGCAAATATAGAAATAAACTTTTAAGTGCTTTACTGTTTGACATACAAGTCAATATTTCCATAGTGCTACTTCAATATTTAATTAAAACAAAAAAAATTACCACAGTTTAGTTTCGGCTGACATCATAGAACACCCTGTATAAACACCAACAATCTCCATCAAGATCTGACATATAAAAGTGTCTAAGAGAGAAGAAAATCCTAGTTATATTCTTGGGCAACAATAAAAGAACTAAAAAGTGTTAAAATATATAGCAAGAATTTTGTTAGCTTACTAAAAGGTGGCCTAACAAAAGCAGAAAATTTGAACTTTGATTAAAATATTTATTCATAAAGATACATGTAAAAATTTTGTATAAAACAACACATCTGATAAATGCCTTCCTCAGCTTTGCTGCCACATTTGAGTTCTTTTTAGAAAATTTTAAACCCCGGTTTATCATAACCGTGGCTTCAGGGATACATCGTCTAAACTCCTTCTTCAACGCTTGGAAAGTCCTAAGCTTGTTGACATAAACTTTAAATTTAAATC
This sequence comes from Tachinus rufipes, assembly GCA_963932245.1. Classification (NCBI taxonomy): domain Eukaryota; kingdom Metazoa; phylum Arthropoda; class Insecta; order Coleoptera; family Staphylinidae; genus Tachinus; species Tachinus rufipes. The sequence continues at coordinate 81,230,124 of OZ010743.1, read as the reverse complement.
GGCACCAACAATGAAACCATTCTTTCTCGTAAAACACATGTGGAATTTCGTTACTTCAAATGCCACAATTTTGCTTGTTTACGAAACCAACAACATAAAAAATTGACCTCAATGCAAAAAAATATTTTGTTGAAAAACTCGCCGTTCACTTGTTGTTCTTCAATCTCTATGTTGTGTATGAACTGTAAGCATAAGTCGCTGAGTAAGTTGGATTTTGTAAGCCTAAGACGCAATTTTCGTGAAAACACGCTGCATAGTGTTTCTTTAAATGTTCAATTCTTAAGCAAAATACCGAATAAATGTTTTCGACTTTCGGCTACCTTCTAGCAAACAGCAGTAATGTTGATAAACAAATTGCACAAACACGTGTTGATAGTTTGACGTAAGTAATCGACTCAGTCTCTTCAAATTATTCGACTATTCTCATCACAGACTTTAGAACTACTGATAATTTATTATTCAAAGATCCTGAATAGTTTACCGGTAACCATTTAGTTTGTAGGTGCCGAACACGTCGCCCTGATAAATCCCAGATTTTTTCAATAGATAGAATCCGTAAGGTCTAGATTCTAAATTCTGGATTTGAGTAAGCCGGGAAGGTACATAAAACGTGCTCGGTCGTCTCTTCTTCCATTTCGCATCCTCTGTTTATCGGGCTCTCTACAATGCCCACAGTATGCATGGGTTTTCTTAATTGAAAGTGCTCCCTTGTTTTATGATGGTCTCCTTTGCCTGTTTACAACCTGACAACATCGTGCTTTAATCCTTGAAGGCTTAAATTTTGGCATACAGTAAAACACCAGCCTAGCATCATTGTTCCATTGCCCAATCTGTATTGTTCATAAACAAATCGTGGACAAGCAGCAGATTTCCTTAACAACAATTCGCATTCCTTCAATCTTCGCGAAACCGTTTGTGCAGAAATTGCAGTTCCGTACAGATGATCCTATTAGCAAGACCACAATTGTTGTAGTGCAGATAACACCATAAAACAATCTTCTCGTCGGTTTGTGGAGCGAGGTCTGCCTTCTGCTTGAGTTTTGTCAATCAATAAATGCCAGTTCTGACAGTTCAAATGCTAAAAAAGCACACAAGCAGTTTTTTTTTGTATTATCTTAGTTTTGTTTTGTTGTTTTGATAAATTAAAAGTTTACTACTTTTGTTTTAATTTCCAATTCTTATTTAATAGATAATATGTCATGCCTTGCATTTTTTCTTTTGATAATAAATACTTGCTTCAGTGTACGGAGTTTTTTGTCCACGGGTGTAGTACATCACAAAACAAAATAGAAAGTGTTTTTTTGCAAGTAGAACTGCGATGAACTTTCCATCAAGATATCAGCAGTATTTTTTTCATAATTGATCTTATTAATAAATAATTCTTCTTTATTGTGCATTTTACAGCTGTTTACATCGCCTTAGAAGTCTTACGACTTGTTTGACGGAGATAATTAACAAATTGTGACGTTTGCTTTTTCGGGTAAAATATTTTTCTTTGGTATTTCTATGATATGTTTCTTTTAATCAACAAATCACAAAATTTATCAGACTAATGTAAATGAAAAAGTATTCGTAACTATTTTATACTATTATTAATAATTGAGCGTTGAAAACAAGAGTAGTCTAAGTCACAAAAATTTTACCTGTTTTTTACCTATGTGGTAAAATTGTAAAAAAACAATAATTAATTTTTATAAAAATTTATATTAGTCCTATTTAAAAACAAATTTGCAACAAAATGTTAACTTTTTATTTCACAATTTTTAGACAACGTTTGAATTTTAGGATCTTGTATTTCAAGTTTTTTGACTTGGACCACTCTGGTTTTCAAAGGCTCAAATATTATTCTATAGCATATATTTAACTAAATTACTTCTATAAGGTATCCCATTAAGACCCTATTTTGAATTTAGCGCAATTTTTTCTGTGTCGGCAATACAGTGTTTTTTTTTTGTAGCTGTCATTAAACATTAAAGTTTAGTTATAGAGAATTACACCACGCGCAACGCATAAAAATTGTGAAAATCCAATACCAAATGGTGAGATTTTTTGGAAACGGTCCGAAGATGTCGTATATTTTTCGGTCACTATAACGCACCATTAGGTCAGCTCAAATCCAGAAGAGACCTGGCCGTATTCGTGTAGTTCGGTGTAATAAAAACATAAGCAGTTAATGAGACTGTTAACCAGAATTGTTCCACCTCGGTTTGCCATCGTTCTCAGCAATTGAGACAAATCAGTTTACAGCAAATTTTGATTAAAGATCTGCATTTGCATGCTCACAAGATTCAGTTCACGTTCACAGAATGAATCTTAGAGCAACAACAAGTGAATGGTCATTTTTGTAGGCGCGTTTCAAACTTGATGGCTCTGTCAACAAACAGAATTGTCGCATTTGGGAATCTGCAAATCCAAAAGTGATCTATCAACGTCTATGCATCCATCACGAGATTGAAACGTTCTTCTTCAAGAATGCGGTCACCGTCAACGGCGTTCGTTACCATGAAATGATAAACTTTTTCTAGCTACTGAAATGGATCTCAAAGACTTGTGGTTTCAACAGGAAGACGCAAGCTGCCATAAAGCAAACAAAACAATGCAAATTGTTGCAGACAAAATTTGAAGAGTTATCTCACGCCGCGGTGATGTGAACTGGCCATCAAGATAATGCCATTTGACGCCGTTGAATTTCTAGCTTTGAAGTTTTTTGAAACAAAAGGTGTATGAATAACCCAAGAACAATACCTGAATTGAAAGACAATAATCGACGCACTGTTAATAGAATTGAATCACCAACAATTTTGTCAAAAGAACCAACAAAGCCAGCAGTCGCGGGGCGACCATTTATCTGGTATTGCGTTTCATACATAACCTCCATGTCTACACTCTTTATTACAATAAAAACTTAGAAACACTGAGTTTTTTCAAATTTCAAAATATTCGGTCTTAATGGGGTACCTTTTATAATATATAAAACATTGGCAATACCGACTGAAGTCGAAATTGTAATACAAATTGACCAATTGTAAATAAATAATTTTAAAAGCTCTTAGAACCTAAAAGTTAAAAAAGACTATTTTGCAAAGATTATAAAAATCTTTAAAAGCTAGTATAAAATTACCAAGTCTTTCAAAACCTTAGAAAACTTTAAGATGCTTCACAGATTGTTTTTAAAGTCTTGAAAAATGTTACAAAAAAAATGGTATAGCTGTTCTAAAAACAGTTTTAAACATTTTTATTTCTTTATGAGAAAGAAAATTGAGTAACCTCAAAGAATTGCAAAAGGTATTAGATAAAACTTTTATAGGCTCTTCAAGAAAAATATGAGAAATCCCTAGAAAATTATAGGAAACCTTACAATACAATAAAAAAACAATTCAAAATTAGGTACTCTCCAATCCCATGTGTATTTCGGTGATTAAATTTCTATAACTAATTTTCATTTATTTCTTTTATTATTTCATTTGGCGTTTCGATTTAATTAACATATAACAATAAAAACTCTTTAAGAAGACTGAAATGACTTATACAACCAAAAAGTCAGAAATTATTTTACTATAGAAGACTATAAGAGAATCTTAGACGTATTTGAGCGGCCCAAATTGTACTAAAATACATAAAGTGATTTAAAGCACGACTTCTAGTAAAATTTAGCGAGTATTCTAGATAATAGAAAAGTACGTTTACTCTAATGTTAGTAGATATAAAAAAAGTAATAGTTCAACCTTGAAATTCAGCCCGCAAAGCGTGTTTTCCACTACCGGTTTTTAAAATTTTATAAATAAAATAAAATTAAAAAAGAAAAAATGATATATTATTTTGTGGTACCTTAGAACATAGTTTTGCAAATTTATATTCACACAATCGGCGCTAACATCTGTGGCCTTACACGGGAACCGTGGGCTGCTATTCTCCATCATCAACGTTGCATAATGATTTGTTATTTGTTATTTATTATTGTATCGTACGCGAACGGTAGTTTGCGAACATATTTCCAAAGTTTCAATCAAAATGATGCATAAATTGCACATAAATATTAAAAAAAAACTACAATATTTTTGATTTCGTTAATTCAAAAAAAACTTGTATTTCTGATTTTCTAAAATGAAAATTGTCATATAAAATAATAACTTAAAAGAATTATTTGCATTTATGTTTGTTTTTCTGTAATTTTCGCCAATTATATTTTATTAAACTAATTATTATTGTCATTTACCTTACATCAGTAGATTAACCTTTTTGGTGACAACTTAAGTCCATATATAAATTAAATTGTTTGTATAATTAACTCTGGTAGACACCATTAGTTGACATATTTTCAATTTTTTTATGTAAATGTTTGTTATTTTGCAGACATAATAATGAAATCATGAACCATACAATCGTCTCGACTCGTTTCTACTGCAGTACTCATGAAGTGGTTCAAAAGAACAAAGGTAGCAATATGTTGGGTTAACAATTTAACCACTACTTTAGGGGAAGGAAGAGCTTTTACACACCCAATATCCTATTATGATAGATTTTTTTAATAGTTAATACAGTGTGTATAAGCAAACAAGATTTTGATTAACATGGAACATAGAAACACTGGTATGCTGCAGCTTCTGCAAGAATTTTGACAATAGGTGAATAAATTATAACGTAAAATTAAGGTTAAGTGGAAGAGCAGCAATTGTGCTGAACTTCGCCTTTTTCACATATTCTTACTGTATACGTTGTATACGAAATAAAGACTGAATAATTTAAGAATAGTCAATGTGTCATCGATAATAAGTCAAATCTTAAAAAAAAATACTGTTAACTCCAAAAACTACAAAATAGTTCATTAAAGAAACGTTTATGTCGTTGTTGAATTATAAATTGTAATATTAAATACTTCTTAATTATTGTGTAAATATGATTTATTAACTAAATACTTTCTTTGTGTTGGTTCTTTTATGATGATGAAATAATTGGTTATCAAAGTATTATTTGTTTTGGCCGAGTTCTCTTCTTTGTAGTTTATACAGTTAATGAAACACAGCATTCTATGATATTTGAGTTGATTAAATGTTTATGAAAGAGCTAAAGAATGAAATAACTATTATTCAAGTGAGAATGCAATTAATAATTTTATTGTTGTAGTATGATTATCAAATAACATATCCCAGCAATGCCAATATTATGATAATAAACGCCGGTTATAAATAAAAGAAGTTGGTAATAGTAGAAGAATGTCTATAAACTTTAGCAAAAGATATCATTTTCCGCTGTAAAGTCATAAAAATACCATATAGTACATTCTGTAAATAATAAGTACCAATGTAGTTTTAATTAGATCTGCGGTTCTAACATTGTATAACTTTATGTGTTCTAGTTTGTTGGCGCAGCAAATGCTATTTTATTACTTCCAGCCTGAACAACATTAAAAAAAAATAAACAAGTTCCGTTTTCACAATCTTCGCGTTTGTTGTTGTATCAGCTGTTCGCCGTTGCCCGTCGTGTTCCCCCCTCCACTTGTTCCCACCAGCGCACACATATACTCCACGACTACCAGCTGATGGGAGACATTCACACGGCATTACAATACTACAGTCCAAGTGAAGAGAGAAATGTATAGCCGAACACGAATAGGTAAGAGTGAGACGGATCTGGATACGTTAAAACACGCGGTGCAGGCCGAGTCAGCGAAGCGGCAGCAGCGGTAAGAACGGCGCTCACCGATGAATAGGCGAATTGATATCGGTTTATTGTTGTGAGCTCACAAGGTCGAGCTCGCTCGTCGGATTCTCTTTGTCAGAAAACGAAACTTTTCGCTCTCTACAAGTTAAAAAGCCGCGTTTTTTTCATTTATAATTTGAATTCATTTTATTATAATTAAATATTAATTAATATTAAATAATAAAAATAATTAATTTATGTTGTGTTTTAATTAGTTTGCGAAAATCAACAAATAATATACGAACGCATTTTATTTATGATATAATCGACCCGGTCTGATATTTACGAATGTTAATGTAAATGAAATAATGAATAATTAACCGCAGTCTATTTGTGACGTTATTGAAACATTAACCGCACATAAAATTAATAACGCCGCACGAATCAATTAAAAATATATAGGAAAAACTGCGTACCGCCCGGGAATTATTATGTTTTCATGTCTGATTGATTTTCACTAACCTCCAGCCATTTTGAATGGATAATCATCATTTATATTTTATAAATATTATTATCGATACAAACAAGGCTTATCTGTAGATTATTTTAATATTGTTAGTTCACAAACAATAATCTAAATATTTTGGAGAAATATATAACATTCGGGGTAGCTGAATATGTAATACCAAAAGTATATACATTCTGAGGATTTATTTTAAATTAACATTGCATAAAATTCAAAATTGCACGTATTTGACACAAATAAATCAATCCAAACAAGTACTCAATCAATCAAAAAAGTTAGAGATTAACAAATTCAAATGAAAAACAAAACAAATCTAGACTGCCATAAATTTAATATTGCTCACACAGATTTAAATCAGTGTTTTTATTATGTGAAAGTAGTTGTTCCGACAATGAAAATTTTAATAACCAAGTTTAGGTCAAGTTTAACGGATAAACTAAACTAGCGTACGAAAATTAAAATCAGATTTCACATTAATTTTGCTTTATATCGACTCAGATTCACTTTTTCATTTCGTGGTAACACAAATAATATTAAAAAAGATATTTGTTCATATAAGATCTAACAATTCAATCTATGTACTATTTTCTCTTAAAAAGTTTTCGTTATAAATAAAAACAACATTCATATATTGTCCGAAGAAGACCGATAAATAAAAACGAATAACTTCAACGTAAGTAATGTGATTATTCTTCAATGTAATAGTGTGGTTTCACTCGTTGAAATTCAAAAGTATATTTATATTATTGACTTATTAAGTAATTCCTAAATATTATATTTGAAACTTAAAAAAAGTTTATTGAGCTCTTTAAACTAGAAAGATAAATTTTCTTCTGCCAAGAAAAGAATCCGGTATGATTGACTGTCCAAAAAGGCCACAGAGAAACACACCCTGATTAAGTAATTACTATAGGTTTCAACCACACCCTATTGATGGTAAAACCGTTGAGTAAAAGCATACTAAAAATAGGCGCAAGGCTAATACATTTATGCGTACTCGTGTATGCCCCGCTCCTATAAATGTATATGTCCTCTTCACACACACACACGATTCGAGCACCATCCCTAAGTTTAGAGATGGTTGATAGTCAAGAAATTATCAGTTAACAAATCATTTTATTTTATTAATTAAACCAAAAAAAAAAACATATAAAATCCACAATAAGCAGAATTTGAAACTACGACCTTTAATTATACTTCTATTTCAATTTTTTATGCAGGGTGGTCAGAAAATGGAGGAATGGCTTCAGTCGCCCAATCTACTTATTTAAAAAGTTTTCGTCTAAACAAACTGTTGAAATTCGGGCATTGTAAGAGCAGGTGCACAACCATGAATGTTGGACCTGAGATGTAATAGAACATTGTCCTCTAGGACATTCAAGTATTCAATTGAAATTAGTCGATTGAGAAAAAATATCAATCCAAAAAGATTTAAAATTCCTAACCATACATTTACTGAAAACCTTCTTTGGAGTTTAAATTCTCTAAATGCTCTTGAATATTCGCCTAAAAATGAAAATTAAAGCTCTTAAACTCTCCATCTCTTGTGAACACGTATTCGTCGCTCCTAAGAACACACAATAAAAAGTTTAATATAAAAATAGTTGCACTTTTGTTAGATGAACATTTACTGAAAACCTTCATCTCCTGTGAACCTACATTTGTCATTCCAAAGAACGCACAATAAAAAGTTCGTTACAATAGTAGCACTTTTGTTAAACGAAATGGCCGCAAAAGATAATTGCATCAAAAATTAGTTTTTTTTCCAGATTCGCGCAAAGTCGCTGATTCAATATTCAGAACGTTTGATAGATGTTCGAGGCCAATTTGGATACCATGTGTTTTATCCTTCTTTTGCCATGTTCGCATTGCCATTGAAAAACTCAAATATTATGTACATACCAGTATATTCGTTAAAAGTAAGTAATAAGTAAAAATTTTGACCGAGTTAACATTGACTTCTAGAGACAAGGTGACAAGTGATATTGAAACAAATAATTTTATTTCTATATTAAAAGCTGCAAAAGATCCATGGTCGGCTACAGTGCACAGTTTTCTTCTTCTTTGTTAATTTTTCTAATACACGTACGTGCATTCCAATTATTCTTATATTGTACTAAAGAACTTAAATTTAAAAAGAAATCCTCAATTGGACAACATTGCCAATTTGTAAGATTTCTGTTTATCGGCACAAAAGGTTAGTCGTCAGAAATTCCAGTGTTTTTATGGAGTAATGAGAAGACGCCTTGTCGAGCCGAAAGATGTAATGACCATCATAATGATGTGTACAACATAACATCCGGTTCAAACTTTTTGTGTGTAAAATATGTTATTTCCATGCATTTCCAAACGACTAAAAAAGGAAATAACTTTCGTCGTCCAAAATTAAACTTTTTCCTTGATAATTTCTAAGCATGCACAGACACTAAAATTTAACCATTGTGATCTGTTCTTCTGTGTAATCTGGTGACTTTTGCTTCTTCCTGCAGCCAATACAAACTCTTTTAAGTGTCTGACAGACATACGGTTATGAGCAATTCAAACTTATAGCGGCTTCGCGCCGGCTAATTTTGTCTTTGTTGTTAAATCATCATTTTAACTGTTCGATTTTCTTTTTACAAATCTTGGAAGCTTTTCTGCCGTTACTAACCTTCCTAATAATTGTCTGTTTGTTCAAAATGTTGTAGTTAGTACTTCTAGAGATTTCCTCCTCCAAAAAATTGCTGACTATACAATTTTACCTTAAATAGATTTTCTGTTAAAGTTTCACACAAAATTTAATTTTTTGTTTTCTGTATAAAATCAAAATTTATTTTATACAGAAAACACAACACACAATTACAATTTTTGATCAAATTCATGCGATAAATTGTTGTTTTGAGCAATTGTCAACCAACTTCTAATGCACCAAATAGATTTTTAAGCATTTTTTTTACTTTAAGTAAGTTTTATACACAACAATATATGTTCTTGCAAGGAATGGTGCTTATTGTGCAATTTTTGACGAGTTTTGCCCAAAAATGCAATTTTCTGTTTTTTATGAATTTATTTAATAAGGGTTTTATGAACCATTTCACTACAGAACATGAGTACGAACAAATGATTTAAACTAGGGTTGCCGCCCACCCGCCCAAGTGTTGTTTATCAAGAAATTAAAAGTTTTCCTTCTCTGCAAGCCTTAAAAGTCTCTATGTGAAAAGAGGTGATGGTGAAATCCAATTCCCTGATGGTTGTTAAAACTTGGGTGAGTGAGTAGGTCACTCCAGAACATGCGTACGGACAAATAATTTAAACTGATATTATATATATATAAAATTTGAAAGTTTTCCCAATCCGCAAACGTTAAAATTCTCTATGTCAAAAGAGGTGATGGTAACATCCAATCGCTTTATGACGGACACTTAGTTTTTTAATAAATTTATTGAAATAATTAAGTTTTCATTGAGGTTTCTAAAAGACTTCACCTAATTGATATTCTGAACCATTTTTGATAAATTGATTGCAAAAACGGTATGATTTTGATGAATTTGTGTAATAAATGTGTTTACTTAGGTTAGGTTTTCATATGGAGGATCCCAAAATCAATTACCCACCCTACTTTGCCGTAAGTTAATTATGAATTTGTTCACTGAGGTAACTAACAAATTCACAAGCAGTAATAATCTCACTTCATTTCAGTTGAATAAGGTCAATATAGTATAAAAACGTAAATTTCATTCAAACTAACTTCTCGCAGGTTACAGCCCCTAGTCCCCTACGCCAAGCGAAGTAAACATAAATCAAATTTTTGAATCTCCATTTGGTCCTCAGTAGTCTTTCAAACCCACAATTAGTGGTTTTGTTAGATTTTTATAAAAGTTATATAATTCTAATAAATCAAATTTTGGTTCAAACAGTATTAACCAATAGATTTGACATTCAATGCAGGTTTTGGCCAAGAGACCAAAAAATTATTTAATATTACCAATAATAAATATTTTTGAACGACAATTTAGTTGTACTTTTCAAAATTTGTCGCCTGTGCAAGCTTTGAATTACTGAGATTATCTTCTGTAGATTTTTTCACAGCAAAACTATTTCAAATTTAATCATTAACCTTCAAACATAAATAATTAAAAAACCAACCATGCTCGCATTATTCATTTTTCGATACAATTTTTTGCAAAATAATAATAAACTCCTAGCTTAACTTGAAATGCAAGTAAATAGCATAATAATGTCTAACTTTTAACTCAAAATTGAAAGGTGTTGATATTTTTGTAAACGCATTCTACTAATTTTAGATAGTAATACAATATATTAAGCAAATAATAACTTGAATTTATTTAAAACCTTTGCTTGTTATTGTTTTTAAACACTTTAAAAATATACCAATATAACAATATAAATTACTTCCACAACAAACTGGTAATTTGTAAAATGTATGTTCCGAATGAAATCTATAAACGTTTAGCCCCCACCAAAATCGATCCTTTCACAAAATTTCTTTGTAATTATTTTTTCATGTGTGCATGTGTCGACAATGGAAGAGGAAGTGGGGTTTACTGATGACAGGCAACATTAGCGAACAAATTTTATATATCCTGCGCGTCTCCATTTACGTGCATTTATGTAAATTGATACCACCTCAATCGCACACAATTTTACATGCATTATATTTTTTTGTACAGTTGAAACGATTTTCATGTGAGAGAGTCACGGAAGAAGTGAGCACCCCCATCGTGTGCGACCGTTATCGAGCGTACATATAATCGCGCCGACATGACTAATTAATGTCTCCGCGCGAACTAATGAAAATAACGAGGCGCGGAAAATTGTTGTTTTCATCGCCATATGTAATTAGCCGATGCGGGAAAGAAGTAGAAAACACAAAGGAATGTATTACATATTAGGAAAAAACTGTAATTATAGTAGGTAATATGATTCTTTAGATTTATATAATAAAAGTATGGCATCTCCATTCGGAACGTTTATTATTAATTAGTAAAACTTGATTTAAAAGCGAAGAAATTGTTTTCCACCGTCGAGTTTAGCAAAATGCAAAACAAGCCATATCAGGATTCTATGCGTTAATTTGTTTTTTATTGAATTTAGTTACGTTTCAAATGATTTCAGTGTCCATGGAAGTTAGAAGATTTTAGTTGTCACAGCATGCTAATCCTAATATAAACTAAAACACAGATGTACTATTCAAATATGATAAGGGTCTACCCTGGTGTATATTCAATATGATTAGAAACATATTATTTATTTCAGGTATATATTTTAGTAACATTGATCTTTCCAAATACATATGTATAACATTCACAGTGCATATAAAATATAATTGATTGATCTGAAGTTCTTTCATCATTTCTAAAAAAAGAAAACCTAATGAAAAATATCCCCCAACTACTCAAATGGAATCCTGTGAGCCACACATATATTTTCATTTATTTCCTCGGGTTGGCATTAAGTACTCGTACTACCCTTTATTTATGTGTGATTACGCGCCCTTTGAGATACTTCTCCTTCGATGCTCGCAACCCCGACATTTCGGTCGACCGACGTAATAACAAGGAGGCCCTGAGGGTGGTTGTAAGGTGGGGTGTGCGCAGGGGAACTAGATGCATAGACGCGCTAAGGGCACTTTTGCACTCGAGACCGGGTCCTATGTAATTTGGCGAGAGACTGCTGCATTCTTAAGTCGGTCTGAATGGAACAAAAGAGCTCCGCTCCATGCATCTCACCACTATATATGCACACCTCTTAGCTCCGTCTCGCTTAGTTTGGGAATAATACGGGCCGTACAGGTCTCTACAGACCACCTTGAAAACATCGACCGCAACCACCAGACAAACAATTATTTTCCCATTTGCATGTATCGCAAGCCGGTATTTGCAAACACTTTTTTAAATGTTAAACGTTTTTACTATTCTTTTTTTTAAAATTCGTTTGGAGCTATTACCTCGAATAAAACCGACTATAAATTTTATTTTGTAATAACATTTTTTGTAATATTGGCCATTCGGGATTTATATGATTTATATCGAAAATTCAATTTTACAGATATGCGAGATATTGGCTAAAAATAGAAGCAATGTATATTTGAAATTACCATCCCCACGTTGGGCGCCATCCGGCTATTAATTCGATAAATGTGTTGAAAAAAGGAGTTTGGAATTCTAGTAATTTATATAGGCAGTTTGATAACTCCTTACAATGTTTGTAAACTTCCTGAAAAATTCAAAGCATTTAGTAATCAGATTGTATTACATTTTCTACCATGTTTTTCTTAAAGATAATGAATTAAAAATAATTTTAGCGAAATGACAAATAATACACGAATAAATATTAATTGTACTTTCGTAATATTGTTGGGTGTAACTAATTTATTATGCGAAAAATGTATCAAATGTGTAAATTTATTATTTCGTTTAGGCAGTGCCGTAACTAGCTTCAGATGCGCCCGGTGCAAGAGCGACTTTTGCGCCCTCGATCCCTCTGTTCACAGTGAAAGCGTCAAGTGAACCGTTGCGTTTTTCTTGAATTTTTTGCTAGCAAATTCTTAATTTTTTCTTTTACTTTTCCAAACGCGCCCGGTGTGGGTGCCCTAGTTACGGCACAGCGTTTAGATGATCTAAAATAGGTTCACATATATCACTGTTTTCTATTACCTGCAATAGAAATATTAGGTATATATGTACATGCACTACTATACAGTACTGCTAGTAGTACACAAATACCACAATTAACTACAAGTCAAAAAGTATAGTGATTTATATTATATAAATTCTTGGCAGAATGTAATATAGATAGCAACAAATGTCTCCTATTTGTAGTATTTATCGAAGTATTTCTACGACGATAAGAAACAAACATACCTGCACGATATAGTTTATGACTTCAAAACTACATATATTAATAATAACTAAACAACACAATTCAAGTTAATGTGGTATTGGCAACTTTTTTGTACGATTTTAGCTTATTCCAGTCTTCCTAAAATATTCATTAGTCCCAAAAAAGTTAAAGTAAAAATATAATAAAATAAACTTATGCTTCAAGATTGGCATAATAGTAGATAAGTAGTTGTGTTCTTTGCTATATTATAATGTACAAAAAGTTGAACAACTGCTGAGATGAATAGAATACTGGAAAAATACAACCGAAAAAGAAATAGAACTCAGAAAAAGAATTAGTAAGCAATATTAGTGTTGCGGTTGACACATGAACCGCGAGGCGGCAACAATGTTATTCTCATTAATATCTGCCAATTGCAAATCAACAGTTTAGATAAAAACAAACAAATTCGTTCAACCCAGTTCGGAATAATTTGGACGGCACATATAGGGGAATAGCTATGAAAATAATCGCAAAAGAATTCGTTCGCTCTGATTATGTGAGATCAGTATAATTAGTATTGTGCGCAATTTTGTAAAAATAAAACAAAAACAGTATTTTTAGAATTTTATTTACTGGTTTCAATAAACAGAGATTATGACGGTCCCAACTCATCTTATTCAAAGTGTACTACTACAGTAACAAGACTTCAACTCGAACTTTTAAGCGAGTAATTGTTAAAAGTAAAGTTTCTAATGTTAGCCGTAGGATAATGGCGTAACCAACGTTGTGTGTCCAAACAATTATTATCGAGTTAAATATTATACATTATCTATGACTGTTTCATAATAATAAGTAACATTTTATACCTTGTATACTAACAAATTACAGAAAAACAGATTTTTATGTATAGTCACTATAATTCGTCCATTGCATTACTCAATCATACATCCTATAATACTAAATTAATTTTTTTTTAGTTCTGTATAAGATTCACAAAACGAATTTAAAAAATCTGACAAGAGCCAATCCACCAAGCGGAAGAAATTTCAAAGGAGGCAATATGGGAGAAGATAAAAAACTAAAGAAAAAGAAAGCGCCAGGTATGGATGGGATACAAAATGAAGCGTGGTTGTATGGTACGGAAGAACTGATTGAAAGATTGAGTGAGTTAATAAACAGAGTATGGAAGGGAGAAGGGTTTCCGAGTCAATGGAGAGAAGGTCTTGTATGCCCTATACACAAAAGTGGATCCAAAAAGCTAGTAAATAACTACAGGGGAATAACACTACTGGGTACGGCATACAAGATCTACGCCATGATATTAGAAGAAAAGTTGAATGAGGAACTAAATATGAATGAGATACTTCCATATGGGCAAGCCGGCTTCAGGAAGGGAAGAGGTACCATGGATAACGTATATATTTTACATCATATTGTGGAAAAGGAAATAGCAGAGAAAGGGGGGGGAAAGTATATGCGTTATTCCTGGATCTAAAGGCGGCATTTGATAGTGTGGATAGAGAGAAACTGTGGAAGTGTATGAGAGAGAAAGGAATTAGCGAGCACCTGGTAAGAAGAATGGAAGACGTGTATGAGGAGACAGCAAGTAGGGTATGTGTTAACGGAAAAATGAGTGAAAGATTTTGGACAACAAAAGGAGTAAGACAGGGCTGTCCATTGAGTCCTACTTTATTTGCAACCTACATAGCAGATGTAGAAAAAAAATTGAGGTTGGCTCAAGCAGGAGGGGTAATAGTTGGTAGAGAAAAAGTGTGGTCGCTAGCATACGCAGACGACATGGTAATACTAGCAAAAGAAGCGAAGGAAATGAAAGAGATGATGAAAAGGTTAGAAAAATATTTTAGAAAAAAAAAGCTTAGAAGTTAACGTAGAAAAAACAAAAATTATGATGTTTAAAAAGGGGGGTGGGAGAAAAAAAGTGGAGGACTGGAAATGGAATGGGCAAGGTATTACGGAAGTAAAATCTTTTAAATATTTGGGATATGTTTTTTGTACGAGTAACACCGAGAGCGAGCACATTAAAGAGATTGCTCGAAAAGCAAATAAAGTAGTGGGACAAGTTTGGGGAATAAGTGAAAGAAAATTTGAATGTATGAGAATAAAAGGGCTTATGTTTGATAGTTTAGTTAGGAGTATGATATTGTATGGGTCAGAAATATGGGGATGGAAGGAACAAGAAAAATTAGAAGCAATACATGTAAAATACTGGAGATGGGTGCTAGGTTTAAATAGAGAAACTCCAGCATATATTGTGCTGGAGAAAGTCAAAAAAGATAGATTAAGAGTAGAAGCAGGAAAAAGAGCAATGAAGTATGAAGAAAGAATGAGACAGAGACACGAATGCAAAATATTACAAGAATGCATGAAAGAGAAAATGAGAGCAAGAAATGAAAAGCTAGGGGAGATTAGGGAAAATTATTACTATAGAAATGGATATGCGAGCCAAGCAATTGAAAGAATTAGAGAATCTGGGAGAGGGACATGGTACAAAATTATGGAAAGAGATATACAAAGGCAAGAAAGGAGAATGCGAGTGAAAGAGTCTAGGTACAACGCAAACTATGAACATATTATAGAAAGTGAATTGCCAATGTACTTAGAGAGCGATAGATATAGTAAAGATGACAAAAAAATGATTGCAAGATTCAGATGTGGTAATGAAGAGCAAGTGACAAGATTTTGGATGGAAGAGGATTTGAAAATGTGCAGAATGTGCGGAGAACTAAGGAAACTATAGAAAATATGTTGAAAGAGTGTAACGAAATGAGAGAAGAACAGATGGGAAAAAATGAGATATTGAAAGGAGGCGGAAGAGGGGTAGAATGGATGAGGGCAGTTAAAAAACGAAGAAAAGAAATAGACGAACAGAGAAGAAAATATTCTTAATTGTGTTAATTTTATAAGGATTAAGTTTTATTATTTTGGGAAGTTGTAAATGTATTTGTAAATGTAATTTTCAAGGCCGAAAGGCAAGAAATAAACGAATTATTAATTATTAATTTAAAAAATCTTTCAACTTACTACTCAAACTGTATTAATTTTAATTAAAAAAAATTGTTATTGGTAATATAGATCTGAATATTATCTGTTTACTCCTCGTGTGAGAAAATCTCGGTCAATTATCCTCTATATGCAAGTAATATTTACATTTTTTTTTTTATTTGTAGCAAATATAGATATCGTAATCTGACAATTGCTTCAAGTATTGATAGTTTTAAAATTTTTATATGAAATGAATGATATTGTCAAGTAAAAAAGTTCAATTTGTAAATAAATATTAAATCACATCTTTACACAATATAATCAATGAATTTTTAAAAATTCTATAAAATATGAGATAACCTCCATAAAAAATTAAAACTATGTCAACCAATTTTTAACTAACTGCATTTTTTAACATAGCATGAAATTTCTTTCAAATTTAACACCAAGCAAATGCAAACTACGTATAATCAGTTTAGTATAATTGACTATTTTGTTTAATTTCATCTTATATTTATACAAGATCATTTTTAGCAGTGAGCTTAAGGGCATTTACTCTCTATATAATCGGCTTTAGGAAATGACGTCCCCGAACACATCGTCCCCGATTAATTTATAAATATATTATAATTAATTCGCCGTTTCCCGTCCGCTCGCTAACTAACCAACTTATGTAAAATAGGCGCAAACGGCTCTCGGGCCCAGCTCCAACCGGCTTGAATTGCTCAACGCGGGTTTCGTTTGAGTATTTATTGGCCGGAATGTTGGCCGGGCGCTCCCACAAAAAATATATATACACACATTTTTTTTTCTGTCCTTCCGGGCCAGTGTCTAAACCGCCTACACGTGTAGCACGCCACTGGACAAGAACGACACACTTTCAAACAACAACAAACAAACAAAAACAACGATTATATTTAGTTGTCTTATCTAGTTTCAAAATAGTGAAAAAAAGATTACTATCAATCTTTAAGAGGTATAATTAAATGATAAAATTGTTAATTATTAACAAATATTAATACATTATAAAAATAAACTATTATATAGCAAAATAAAATTCATGGTTGTGACCTCTACTAAGTGATAATTCATGTTAATGAAATAATAAAACAATCAAATTTATTATTCTTTCTCTTATTGCATCTATGGATAGCTCTAGTCGAGCCAAAACTAGTAATGTATTCGTAAGAATAAATTTGTGTAAAAAACATAAACATAAAATTCATATTATATAATAGCTATCCTATTTTGTATTAGTATACTTTTATTGTGATATCAATATTTCAAATATAACAACGATAACAAAAATCACAACGATTAGAATCGCACCCCTAGATCTTAGAAGATCTTTTCAGATAAATGTTTTTTAATTGAATAAATAAAATATAATAATAAAAATATTTTAATGTTTGCAAAGTATGATAGGATTACTTACTAAAAAAAAGTTAAAAACATAACACCTCAACTGCCTTTCTTCTACTCCTCTGTAAAGATGAAGTGGCCCCATTCTGTTAAAAGCAATGTTTCACAATTCATCTAAATTATGCACTAGTAAAAAAATAAATTAATGTATATGGTGGTAAATAATATGGTGACGCTTAACAGTAATCTCTACGCCCTACTTCATAAACTGTAACCTTAGTGGTATGTAATTTTCCATGCTAACGACAACTTGGTTTAAAATTAAACTTAATAAAAGTTTCTTTCATTTGGCTCTTACTGATCCTATAAAGAAATAACTTCGAAATGCTGCTTCTACGTTTGTAATAATATTGAATCAGATTTGTTTAAACTTTAGCAAATGTTTTACAAAACTCATCGTTAAGCTTATAGTCAAAAATTGAATAGAGTAAAGCCCATGCTTTGCAATTGTAGATAAATGTTATGTTAACTTCAATAATAAACCCACAATAAAACAAAACTTTCATCATATAAATTTTATTTACAGTCAACGAAACAAAAAAACAGTCAGTAGTCTGTTTGAGGAACACGTTCGCGCCACTATTACTCACTTCCTGGAGATATATATATATATATATATATATATATATATAAATATATATATATTTTGAATCGTTAAGTGGCATACCAAGTATAAGTCCATATACTAGGCCGATTCAATACTCAGTATCAACTGATAAGTGTCGGTATACCTTTTAGCTCGACCCGGATAAAGACTATTTTCTTATAGGCAATAGGCCACGTGAGTATCGACGTTATTCGGAATATACCCTACATCAAGACATACATACATGCAGACAGAGCTCATCGCTCTGAGGTATAATCCAAAGTCTGTAACATTCCAATGCTTTACGATCAGCTCGTATTCCAACATTACGGTCACAAAGCATCCAGGTGTAACCCGCCTTATGTGTGCGTTAAATGCTATGAAAAAGACGCAAAACCCAACTCTTTATCAATTAAAATTCAGATGCTACTCCGCTTGGAGATATTTTTATCTTAAACAAATCTTCCAGCTAACTAGTTGGCGATAAAATGTTGCTTTGAAAGCTTTAGATCTAGTTAGGTCTTGAGACATGCTGAAGAAACCGGTTAGTGTCCCAGATTCTATATGCAAGTGAGCGCTTTTTCGGATACAGCCGCTCGGATACTTTTGCAAGTACAGAGTCAAAAGTTTAGTTAAAATTAGCCTCCCGTCAATTCCCAGGTACAAAGAAGAGGTGGTGCGAAAAAGTCAAGAAAAGCAATACAAACAACAAGAAAGGTCAAAAGACAAAAAAGAAAGGGAGAAGATACTGATAAAACTGAAGAATTACTGAAAGATGACAGAAAGGCTTTAAAGGAAGCAATCAAGGACAGTAAGAAAAATGCTGGAAATAAATGTTAGAATCCATAACAGGAATCACTGTGGCAAACCATACAAAATAGTAATGAATAATTTAAGAGGAATGAAGGCAGTGTGCTTAAAGAAAAAACAGAATAAAGTAGTATAATTGAAAAATTGTTTCCCACTGAAGGAATGGTAGAAGAACCAGCAAAAATAACTAACAAAACAGAAGCAGTCAATGCAACAGTGAAGAAGATAAAACAGATTATAAAAGAACTACCTAATAATAAGGCACCCACCAGGTCCAGACAAGATTACAACAGAGATAGTAAAGGCAGCGCTAGAGAGAAATAAGATATAATTTATAGACCGATGTGCCTGATCAACACATTAGCAAAATTTATGGAAAAACTTATCGTGAGGAGAATTAAACAAGAAATAGAAAAAAAGGGAAGATGGGAACAGAAGCAATATGGATTTACAAAAGGAAGAACGACTCTAGAAGCCATTGAAAAAGTGAAAGCAAAAGAAGCAAACAGTGGACCATACAAAAAAAGACAACACTGTGTCATAACAGCGCTAGATATACAAAATGCGTTTAACAGCATACTATGGAAGCAATTATAAAAGCAGCAAAAACAAGAGAACTAACAAATAAAACTACCAAGATAATACGGAGCTACCTTCAGGAGATAAATCTACTCATCAAAAATGGAAAATTTAGGCTGACTAGAGAAGTACCACAGGGCTGTGCACTAGGTCCTAAACTATGGAATTTAGTTTATAACCAGGAGTGACAATAACGGCATTTGCGGATGACGTGTCTCTAGTAGGTAAGGATATAGACATAGAAGTACTAAATAAAAGGTTAGAGTTGGCAATAGAGATGATAAAAAGATGGATGAGAAATAAAGAGTTAGATCTGGCTCCGCTGAAAACCGAGGCGGCATGTCTATCGACAAAGAGAATTAACAAGGAAAATGGAAAAATACAGGTAGGTGAATTTGTTTAATAATCATAGAAAAAAAAACCTTGGAGTTACACTTGAAGCAAACAGATGGAATTAACAGGTTAAGAAAGCGGTAAGAAGAATACAATAAATGGAAAAAATGCTTAGTACGCTTATGCCAAACAAGGAAGAACCAGAAGAAAGGGCAAGCAGGTTAATAGCAACTGCGGCTAGAAGTAAACTATTGTACGCCGCAGAACCATAGTGAGATGCTTTGAAAACAAACAAAAAAAAACAGAAAAGAAGTAAGAGAGCTATGAGAGCAAGTTCGTTAAGGATCTGCGGGGCCTAGAGAAGGGTGTCACAGGAGGCACTAGAAGTAATTGAGGCGACACTACCCGCATATTTGATGGTAAAAGAAAAATTAGGTATAAAAAAAATTGTAAATAAAAAAACTAGTAGATGGCAGAGACAGTGGAAAGAAGAAGCAAAAGGAGAATGGACAAAAGAACTAATACCAGAAATAAAAGAATGAGTAGAAAAAAACCGGAGAAGTGTTACTATACTACACAACTACTCACCGGGCATGGAGCCTTTGGAAAGTACTGACAAAAAATAAATAAGATAGAGAAAGAGGAAAAATGTATATTTTGTCAAGAAAACACGCATGACAACGCAGAACATACGCTAGTAGAGTGCGAAGCGTAGGAGAAAGATAGGAAAACGCTAGAAAATGTATTGGAAAACAAAGTAGACAAATCTACAACCATTAAAATATGCCTGAGTGAGAAAAACAAATGGAAAGCACTAAGAAACTATGCAACAACACTACTGACAAAAAAAAATAGAAGAGTTTGAAGCTTTAATATTTAAGTAAACCAAAATAGAAAAAAACAAACAAATTAAAAACCACAGAAAACAAAGGAAAGAAAAGCGAGAAGTTAAATGAAAGCAAAAGAATATGAAAAAAAGTAATAAAGAGGAAAGAAGGTCAAAACAACTATGCCTGCCAAGGAATAGATGGTGAACAGAGAGACAAGAAGAAATAATCCCAAATAAAGATTCAAGAATCTCACTAGAAGTTAAACTGGCAAATGTAGGACTACCAAAAGGGATGCACTTAATGGAGCTGCACAAAATATTTATGAAAGAAAGGATATGACCAAGAAGAAGTTATTAAACATATAGAAAAACTAAGAAAATACCTAAGAACAATGCAAATATCTAGACTAAATAACACAAGAATGGGAGAAAAGAGAGTGGGATGCTAGTGTAGGAAGTAAGAAAAATAGAGTATAGGGAGCGATAGGCTTCCCGTCTAAAAAAAGCTGCATATGTCATAATATAGCATAACGTGTATAAAGGCGTCTGAAAGGTCCCATTTAAACTTATTTATCATAGTAGTTGTAGTATATGGTAAACTAAAATAATTTATTTTAGTAATCTTTAAATTATATACACGCCGTTCATTATTTTTTGGAATATAAAAAACCAAACATTTAACTGCATTATAAATACTTAATAAATTTATATTTATAAAGTATAATATACTGT
The DNA here is from genome assembly GCA_963932245.1 of Tachinus rufipes. Taxonomy (NCBI): domain Eukaryota; kingdom Metazoa; phylum Arthropoda; class Insecta; order Coleoptera; family Staphylinidae; genus Tachinus; species Tachinus rufipes. The sequence goes on along the minus strand of OZ010743.1, from coordinate 81,208,839 downwards.
ACAGATCATACATATAAATAGGAATAAAATCATATTTAACAGATTAAAATTTAGTTTTTTCAAAATTTAATTAAAATAAACAAAAATGTACAAAATGTTTTGTCTGCAAATTTGCTTTACTATTGTAGATATTGGTGGTTAAAGAACGGTGCTAACTGATACAAACTTGCGGTTTGTTTAGATTTTTGTTATAAAAAATATTAGATCAATACTCTCCAAACAAAGATAAAATACTAAAATTCTAGTGTTTTGTTTATCGAGTTACTATTGCTGAAGTTCAAATAACGTACAAGTGAATTCTTGAAATATTAGTTCATATCAGCTATTGTTCATATCTTAAGTAATAAAGACGATAATAATAATAACAATAATAAATACATTATTTACTGATTTACTTTACCACTTTATTTTTTTATTTTAAAGTTTTCCTATACTGACCAGAATTCAAAAAAACAAAATTTATACTTCAACGTTACAAATTTATTATTACAATGATTTTAACCATTTTAAACATTTAAAATGTTATAGCTCAATGGTATTAATATGTTTAACTAGCTCTGAATAAAATTTGATTGCATTGTAAATTTTTTATGTTCTTTTAATGATGGATGCAGATACTGTCAAGGCTTTGAGCTTAATGGGTGTGCAGAAATAAATCGCTAAATTTTCCGACCTGTCGATATTATGCAAAAATACTTGTCGCTGGTTTCGTCTGGCTACTTACTGATTGTCAACACAAATTTAACATTAATTAAAAAATTCATGTCGTTAATTTCATTTTGCGTATAATTTAATGTAATCGATGTTTTGGCAGAGTCATTGTTTTCGTATAACAATTAAATTTTATTATAATTCTTTCGATTTTATGTGAAAAATATATTCGTTGCATATAAATGAAGTTTCAAAATTGATTTTACATTTCTTATTAATATTAGAGAAAAAATATATAATTTCAACATTAATACTAGGAAATCCTACCTAGAGCATCCTTTCAGCCGTCGGCCTCTAATGGATCCCATTGTAAGATTATTTATTAAGAAAATGTCAGAACTATAGGAGCTATCAGTCTCCTTGGAAGTAATTGTGTTGCGCTGCGAGAGGCGTTCTCAAAGAAAGGAGAACCCACCATGGTCGAGCAACGCGATCGCTTCGGAAAACTATCGGTACCAAAATGATTTATGTCAGACCATGACAGAAAAAATACATATACCCCCTGGACCAGTCGTACTATTTGGGTGATGTTTTCAGTCAGGTTGATACAAAAATATGGGCACTTTGGTGCCTTTTCTTTTATTGCGGACAGACAGTGGCGAGGAGATATGTAATGACTGGGCGCAATTTATTAAAAAAAGTTACATTCAACCGGGGGGCCGTAAAAATTAAACGCATAATGACAAAGGGTTCTGCGGCAATAAAGTGGTCACTTGATGAGGGGTTTTAAAAAAGACTTATATGCCAGACAGACAGAAATTAGATAATTATAGTAGATTAATTCCGACTGGTTTTCGGAATGTTTTTAAATTAGTAGCAGATAATTACATCTGTATATGTATTATTTATAAAATAATAATAACTAAGCGTTCACAATAATTAATACATTGTTTACTAAATTGGGAGATCAGTAAAATTATAACTAATCAATTTACTGATAATCAATTCCTAGTAAAAGAAAATATTTTTTAAGTTTTATTTCCAATTAAAAAAGGTATCTGAATAATTATAAAATCAATTTGATGTTAAGCTATTCTTAGTAATCAATATGATTTTGAGTTATTAGTAATTAATTTGATGTTAAGCTTATTCATAGTAAGAAGAATGTGCATACAAAAAACAATACTTTTTGAGATAAGTATTTGACGGTCACTCAATAAGAATTACGTACTTATTGAAAACAAAGTAAAGTTGGTTGACTGTATTTAAGCATTTGTTATTTTGACAGTGACAGGTCTTTCCCGTAGAAAATCTTGACAGAAAGTCAGTATTATATCTCCGCGGAACAAAATGAACCACTTTACGCTTGAACAACGTTAGGAAATATTGCGAACTTATTTCCAAAGTAAATGTTGTGTAGCCCAAACAGTGCGTTTATTAAAAAGAAGTATTGGCCGAAATAAAGCCTCCACCGCGCGGGCTGTACGCAAGCTTGTGCAAAAAGTTCGTGAGACTGGCATGCATGCTAGTGGCCAATGCCAACACACACGGACCACGCCGTAGTACGGTGCGCACTGACGCGTATGTGGCTGCCGTAGCGAAGAGTGTACGACTCAGTCCTGAGACTCGACTCAACAACTCAACATTTCACGCACCAGCCTAATGCAAATTTTGCACAAAGACCTCGCATTCATTATTCGCTTATAATAAGGTCCAATTGACTCAGCAATTGAAGGCACACGACTATCCGGTTCGTTATCGCTTCTAACTTTGGGCCTTAGAGCAGCTCAAAATGAACAACGATTTTGCTCAAAAAATGTTAACAAGCAAAACTGTCGCATCTGGGGATCGGAAAACCCGCACGTGATTGTCGAGAAGCCAATGCATCCTCAGAGAGTGACAGTTTGGTGCGGATTTTGAAGCGATGGCATCATTGGTCCATTTTTCTTTAAAAATGCTGCTGGAAACGCCATTTCGGTCAACAGTGAGCGCCACAGAGGCATGATAAACGATATTTTGTGGCAGGAAATTGAAGACATAAACTTGGACAATCTTTGGTTTCAGCAGGATAGCGCGCCATACCACAATGGATCTTTTGCGCGCCAAGTTCGGTAATCATGTTATCAGCCGTCTCAGCGATGTCAATTGACCACCTCGGAGCTGCGATTTGACGCCGTTAGACTTTTTTGTGGGGTGCCGTAAAGGATCGATGTTATGCGATCAATCCATTAACGATTCAGGCCCTTAAGGCAAATATCGAGCAAGCCATTTCTGAGATAGAGCCAGAAACCGTCACCAAGATTTTGGAAAGCTGGGTTAACAGGATGCGCTACTGCTAAGCCAGCCGAGGTAGCCACATGAATGAAATCCTGTTCTATAAATAATGGGAATGTTTACTCTTTCGAATAAACCAACAATATACCAAAAAAAAAAAAGATTTTTGATAATTTTTTTGAATTTTTAATAAGGGGACTAATAAATGGACCACCCTTTACATGATACATCAGTCCAAAGCGCACCTTTAAAATTTCAGGAAAAGACAGGATTAAATTAAGTAGAAAAATTAAAAATAAATCACATTTACTATTATAAAGAATATATTAAAAAAATTAGTTTCAACCTTTAAAAAGTTATCATCGGACGGTGATACAAACTAGTTACAATTTCTTAAATATATTTTTAGAAAATTTAAATAATCGGGGTAGCGGTGGTCACCATGGTAACAGAATTAATTCAAACTTCTCTTGCAGTAAATACAAACAACCACTGACCCATAGCCAAATATTGAAGGCATTGTTGTAAGTCCAGATCCAGAAGCTGAAAGACATCCTCAAAACTCAGACCGACAAGTTCAAAACACTGAGACGTACCTCAATCACATGATTGAAGACAAATCAAAAAAATGTCACAACCTAGAGAACGAGCAGAAGCACAGCGAGGTAGAATTGAAAAACATCCTCTTCAACCTTCGTACGAACATCACGAAAGAATGTAAGAAGAGTGAAACCGCTGCCACATCAATTATGACACAAGTTTCCAAGTTGATCATCCGGCCCCAACCTCTCATGCAGAGGTCTCGAAGATCCAGGTGTCTTCCTCAGCTACTCCATCAATGCCCTCCCTCAAAAGACAAACCGGGTGAGTCCAGTTCCTGTAAAGACGAGGAGTCCAATCTCCGCCCATAAGTAAGTCCCGCCAAAAACGAGATTTATCGTTGTGGCTCATTCCAAGCAGTCTAAGAAACATAAGAAAAAACAGAGTTCACCAAATCAGGTACTTACTAGATCCTCAACTCACAAGACCAATGGGTACAAGACCCGGCTGACCACTAAAGCTAAGTCGTCCACTTCTGACACGCCAATAGACCCGTAGGTCCTACAACAAGCCCCCAAAATCCATCAGCACCCACAAAAGGCGCTGGCTCACGTCGCTCATCTCCTATAACTTTCCAGAACAAAGCCGTAGTTCAATTGCAATTCCTCCTACGTATGCTTCAAGTGCGGCGGAGCCCATCCCAACTCCACGTGCAAATTTACTAAGAAATCAGGACATGTAGCACATGCGCAAAGGCCGCGCACCGCAAGCTATAAAAGCTGCCCAGCAAGCCAATCTTCTAAGCTCCATTCTAAGACACATGCCTCTCAAACGCAAACTTCCGCACCTCCTCAGAGCACTCCCAACGCTCGCAAGGAGCAATCCAATCCAACGAGAAACGCAAAACGCTAATACGATTTCTCCTCCGTTTGACTCAAGCAAGTGAAGCTGACTTCAAGAAGATTTTATTATCTTCAGTACATCTCCTAGCTTAATAAGCTAAATACAGACTAATTGCTCGTTAATCTGAATTCCAAGACATAGTCGAGGTACACAATTTTCCCAGATTCTATGCAACGCCTATATGGCTGGCACATAACGTGCATTCTCAAATTTCCCATCAAAACCCATTTTAAGAGTTTAGTTGGTAGGCGCCCGTGAAGGTGAATCTGACACATATAAGTCTTTAGGAAAATTCTCCTGCCAATTCGCAAAAAATACATTTCGTTAATTACCAAGTCTTTGTTATGGCAATTAATAAACTGGACGCTACCCAAGCTATTGTATTGTTTCAGGATAGCCTTTCGGAATCATGTGTTCGCTTTTTGAACACTGCATCTTGCAGCCGACAGCCTAAAACAGGTCTCAAAAGTCGTACAAGCGCACAAGATAACCATTTTCTTACTCTAACAATACTGCGCAACAGAAACTGGATTTCCCATAACTAAATCCTGGTCTAATGGTAAGAATACATGCACATGGCCCAAAACTTATCAGTCAGCATAGAGTTAACAAACTTTCGTTTATAATATATATATAAACATAATCACTGCACTATGGAGCAATGGAACAAAGTACTCTTCACTGATAAGTCTAGCATTTGTTTACAAATCCTTATGGTCGTTAAAAAAATTGGAGAAAGAATAATATTCTCAGTGCAACATCGGTTCCAGGTTTTCATTCAGCGACGGTTCAATTCATCTAACGTTGTTGGCGTGTTGTCATAAACCAACGACTTAACGTGACTCCACAAAAAGAAACCCAACGGCGTTAAATCGCATGAGCAAGGTGACCATTCGACCTGACCATTTCTCGAAACTACACAATTTCCAAACTTTCCCTTTTACATCAATTGTTTGACCAGCTGTTTGGCGCCATCTAGTTGGAACCATTGATAGTAAGTCCATCAAATTCTGGCCAAAAATAGTCTTGCAACAAGGCAGGATAGCAAACTTCACTGACCGTAACATGGCAATCATTTTCATCCACAAAATAAATACGGTCCAATCACACCTCCGGCATAAATTCCACACTACACGGTCACTTTTTGTGGATACAATAGAGTTTCTTAAAGCACATGTGGGTTTGTTGCTGTCCAATAACGCATATTTTGTCTATTGACAAAGCCATTAAACCAAAAAATGAGCTTCATCGCTGAAAATAATTTTTCGATAAAATTCAGAATTTTATTTTAATCTTTTGCATAGCCCAATCAAAGAAGTTTCGGCGCATCAAATAATCAAAAAGATTCAGTTCAGTTAATTTGATCATGTAATAGTGTAGGCAAAGGTCTTTGCGCAAAATTCGCCATAATGTGATCAGTTCAGATTCCCAATTCCTGTAAATAAAGTGGAATAAACTGATTTGGCACGGCTGGAATTTTTTCGCTACTTTGACAGGTTCGTTGTCTTACTGGCACAGGAACATTCAATAGTAAAACATATTCTCTATTGAATGTTCCTGTGACTCAAATTTATCCACTGTAGCATGCACAGCATGTCCGATAGAACGATTATTACGACCAAAAATGGAGTAAGCGCTCTTAAAAATGCGACCACAGACTCAGAATTTCGGTAGTAATTTTTAATAATTTCGAAACGTTGTTCATTTGTGAATTTTACTATAATAAAAATGTAAGGCTTGACTGACGTATTGACAGATCAGAAACAAAAATTAAAGTGCGTTTCGTATTTAAAGGCGCAAAATGTGACATTTGTTTAGTGTCATGACACACTGTCAAATATATTTTTTATGGTTATGTGAGTAACACAGTAGCCGCGTTCAGGACGACTCATCGTGCGTACTGAACGCGCTTGATGTCTATCGTTTGCTGGCAGCGCTTGTCATTTTACTCATCATACATCTAGGTTCGCTTGGCCCGCGCTTTTAGTTGAAAAGTAATAGGTCTATTCTGAACATTTTTTAACATCGATGTTAGCTAACATCGCTGTAGAAATTGATTTTTAACCAATCAGGTAACGAGTTTTTTAAATATTGCCTAGCAACGTTCAAAATGTTAATTAACATTGCTGTAAAACATGTTCAGAATACGGCTATAAATTCATCATGTCAAAACCAAACTATATAAGTTATATATGTTTTTAAACAGGAAAAGGAGCAAGGTAACTATGAGAAAAATGATAAAGATAATCAAACCTAAAAATATTACAAAGTAGGATTAGATGGCATTACTTATGGAGAATATATTATATCTCGTTAGGTAGCGGCTTCATAAACTAATTAAATCATTTATTTAAATTCAAAACTTTATGTTTATGTAGTTGATAAAAGTTTACACGGTTGGCAACAGTGGCAAAATATATCGTTCAGACGGGCTCAGCGCTTATTGATTGATTGACCATAATTGCAGATCGAGTGCCAACATGTTTCAGGTTATGTGACAAATGACATCTTTCAAACAAACTATTTTTTGCAAACCTTGCACTTAAAACAGACAAGTCTACTAAACAAAATGTATGTTTATGTTGTTGTAACATACTTAAGTTAATTGTAATCTGGTTTCAAATAAATTTACTAATTAAATAAATAAGTATTCTATAAAAACTCAAAAACATCAGTTTTAATTAAAAAGTACTTTTATCAAATATGAGAAGGTTTTATTATTTATACCACTTTTGCATATATAATTCGATTGGCATTTCCCAGACACACACACAACAAAACTCATACAAACATTTCTTGTTCTCCTTATCCCTCTGGTCAATTACGAGTTTAAATCAGACCGAAATTTCTGTCCAAATCAGATTGGGGCTCATGAAAATTCAGGCCGCGACTCGGTGCTCGTTACACAAATTTAATAAGCGGCCCTGGCATGTCTTAAGATTCGCGGAACTCTGCTCGGTTGTATAATAAAACTGAAAAAATCGTGGAGGATGAGTGGTGCACGAAATCATGCTCCACGACTTATACCCCAAATTTACCAATAAGTCAAAAGTAAAAAGAAAAAACCACGTTAATTATTGCGATACAAATCTAATTTATTTAAAAATTGTACCTTTTAGTATTAATTAGAGTGGGTGTAATGTAAGAAGAGTTATTTGCAGGTTTTTTTTATTAAGCACAACGAGTTAATTAATTAAGTATAATATTATTTCCTAGTAAGTAAAACTCAATTCCAAGTAAGGCGTTTTAAATACAAATAGTTTGTAAATTACTCAACAGTGTACACAAAAATTTGTAATATACTAAAACAAACAAAACAGTATATTCGCATTTCTTCTAAGAATCGTTTGTTGATACCCAATAATTGTTTATTGCATAAAGAGGATTTTGTTTACAAGGTGGAGTTTAGCCGATAACAACATTGACATTATCAGATGCATCGAATGGATTGTTTGTTTATTAGATTCGAATCGCAATTAATGTGTGTGCATTTGTGGTGTATATAGATAACATTGTGAAAGTGAAATATTTAAGTTGGAATGACTGTGATCATAAAACATTGTGATAATTTCAGCTTTAACGATAATCCTTATGTTGTTTTATTAATTAAAATCATCTGTAAAAAGCACACACGTAATAATATAATCTAAAATCAAATAGATAGATCAGATGAGAATTTTATATAAAATTGATTCAATAATCAATGCGTCAACAAAAGATTGAACAAAATAAAGTTTAGCAAAAATACATGTCAAACACTAAAATCCGTCATTGTCTGCATGACTAAGTACAGTGAAATTGTTTGATTTCAGATATTTGCGATAGTGTCATTCAAAATAAAAATACATCAAATATAAAAGAAATGATAAAAATAACACAATGCACGCTTATTTATTATATAAAATATAAAAAGTAATATAAATCCGGAAACAAATAATGAAATACACAATATTAGTACAAGAAAAAAAAAACATAAAATAAACTTAACCCTCAAAAGCACTTTATTTGTTTAATTTTTTTTACTGTATCTTACAATGTTGTCACGCTCAGTATGTTTAAATACCAAAGCAAAGTTTTTGAGATATATTGTATGCTGTCCGTATAAAACATACTACTATAAAAGTGCATAATATAATGAGAACATTGCGTAAAAGTTTCTATTCAGTCCATCCCAAAAGTGAATTTTGAGTAATTATGATCTATGGCAGAAGTTGTCATATACAGTATCTAAATTCTAAACAAAAGACAAAAAAGCAGCAATATTATTGCAAATGTTTAAATTGCAATAATCTATTTTATTGGGTCATCTTTATTATCATACAAAAGAACCATTCTTTACATTTATTTTTTATAATCAAATGTTGACCGTAACTCCGGCTTGATCCATTATGAAGTTCCAATTTTTGGTGACGCGTTCGAGCATTTCGAGTGGTATTTGGCAAATGACACAAGTAATGTTTTAATGATTCCATCAGCCCATCAGCCCATAAACCAAACCACACCGTTGTTTTGTTTGGATGTAATAACAGCTCTTTAACCTCTTTTGGTTGCTCTTCAGCAGGTGCGGCGCAAAGAACTATGCCACTACATAATTTAACCTTTTTAAATTAATTTTACAAGTAAAAAAAATATTAAAATTGTAAATGCATTTCGAATCAGCAAAGAAACGAAAAAAGATCTTCATTCTATGCGATTGTGTCACCGTTACGCAGTTTTAGGGCTGCACGTTGGACGTTAGAAATTTACCAGTTTGTGCAGTCATTTGCTAAAAGCGTAGAACTTTAATGCTCCTCCTCAATGACTAAGAACACTAATCTGAAGCATGTCGGTCTACCAAGAAGTCAATGACTTCTTAGAAGACACTGACGACAACACAGCGTTACGTAGCGTTTGACCTTCTCGAATCAAAGAAATTATTTTAAAATTGAAAACTTGATCTTCTATTGGACATAATCCAAGATCACACGGAATCTAACAATTTTCCACCAATTTAGGTTTTGACAGGACTACTCTGTAGTTCACCAAAATCCCACATTATCACAGATTTTAGACTGATAAAAACCTTTGACAAAACTTGACACAAAAGTTTACTTTTAAAACTGCACATACTAATATTTCCTCCGCGTCTTATAGAGCTGATAGCTTTATTTTATTATCTAAACCGCAAAACTCTGGTGTTAAACTTCTAAACAACGTTTTTATACCGTGGTCCGACGCTGTCAAGTATCCAAGTATCTGGATATTACCTTCGATAAAGGATTTACGTATAAATTACACGTATAGTCCATCCTAAACAAACCTGCCAATTTCAATTCTTCGGCGGAACAGCGGCACGTTGCTTTCGAAGAAAATCCGGATGTACACCATCAAACCAGACCGAAAATAACTTTTGAGTCTTTATTCTAGACAACAGTTGCAAACACGCACCTCCATCGTATGTGATACTTCCAAAATTCTATTTTTTTGGTGGCTCGTTGTACCCCTATGGTATGTTAAAAAAAAAAATTAACAACCTTGGTACTCCCTAGCTGCGCCAACACATAACGTTGGCTAAAAAGTACGTTAAAAACTCGAGGTTTAAGCCGACCCTGATCTATTCAGATTTGTTAAGCCATACAAATATAAATATTCCTATAAGAAATCAATCAACATCATTACTTCTTATAGTGGTGTATCCCACCCCGCAGCCTATAGGGCGTCCTAACTATCCTTCTTTTAAGGTACAATTTGCAAACGGAAGGTATATAAGCTTTACGGTCTTAAACTTCTAGCCTTTAAAAGATTCTCTTCCCAGACCACCAGCAACGATAACAACAACACCAAACAGACATGAAACAACCAGAGCGAGAACCAGATAATATCCAGATTTAGAAAAGACTATCACCAATGCACATATTGGTTGTATTGGGAAGCAAACTTCATAGTAGCCCTTTTACCTGCCAGCATGCCAACAAAACCAAGCAACATCTGCCTTGAAGCCCAGTGAAATCGAGGAGTTATCACACAGAAACGCCGCAACTATCCTTCAACGCACACAGATGGATCCAGGCACAAAGAGTAGTGCAGGTGGCAAAAACGTGATGACAGACAGACCACTAGTCAGTCTCAATCACACAGCAACTCCGTAGAAAAAATTCTAAGCATTCCAATTAAAAAAACCGCTGAACTGGCGAAAAGAAATGAAAACTACTTGTACACTAACAAACGCCCCGCTCTCACGCCAAACGAGCATTCTACTACCACCACGTAGACAACGCGAGCTTTGTAATCCCCGTCATTAGAATTGTAATTTAGGCGGCCACTTGGTCGGTCTCAACGTCGATTCACCAACCTTAAGTTGCATCTAGAAGTCCTTAAAACAAGAAGCCACCACAACAGCCCCGAGGCTTCTCTACACCTAAAGGACATCTCCAGGAAGTTGCCCAAGACCTGGTGGAATTTAGTGTAACAAAGTAAAATCACGGGCCAGCCACGGCGCCAATGACGTAATGGGAAGCGGTGCTTACCTCGCTTACCGCCTAGCGCCGTCCCTGCTCTTCAGCCCAAATACGGCAATTATGCTTATTTACGTAACCATTAAGCCAAAAATGAGCAAAAACGGTGACAATTCGGAAAGTGGCCGGGCTTGCACGAGTTGAGTTTTGTATGCTTTAAAACCAAGTTCCTTACGTAAAATACGCCAAGTTATTACATTCGACAAGCAAAGCTGTTTATTAATTTTCTTCACTACGTGCTGAATGTAATTTATTTGGTCGGGTATTATCTAATAATAAAAATTAGGTTTCAAATTTTTCGATGGTACATCAAATTGTGCGTTCGGTGGGCCAATTATGTAGACCATAAGTTGCTCTAAGCGCACAAAACACACCTCGCATAGCGCTGATTTTCGTAATATAGCTGATTATATTCTATACGCTATGCCGGGCTAAGTCTATCCATGATGAATGTCAAGCAATACTGGACAAAAATACCATGACAGTTTGACACGGCGCACGCTTGATCTGTCATAAAATCCTTAAATTATAATAAATATAATAAATTATAAAAAAAAAATTACTTTCTTAAGTTAAAGTTGTGCATGTAAACTGTTCACCTTGACAATCAATGACAATAAAAATACATAGAACACAATTTTGGTTGGCTCAGTTGGCTGAAGCACCTAACTCAAATCTCAGCGCATAATTTGACGCAGGTTCGAGCCACAGCTCCGGCATAAGAAATTATGACATTTATTAAATCAGGACATTGGTCTAATATATAAATAGTGTTCATTTAAGCATAATTACATTTAATTTGAGTGTGGGTAGAGCAGATACTAGGCCTCGTCAGTATCACCAGCGCCTCCATTCTCTTAATTAACGAGCGCGATAGTATTTATTTGTTTTCAGGTACATATTCAAAGATCACAAGCATGAAAGCCCTAAAATATCTGCTCTTGTAACCAAAAAAAATAAAGAAATGTATTATAAAGACATTTAAGCTTAAGGCTACAATATGTTGATAAAAAAAGATTATGTGTGTGCAAGAGGAATGAGAAGTACAGCTTGTAGAAATTGCCGAGTTTTTGAAAAGATGTTAGTAGTTACTGAAAAATGTCTGAATGACAACCAAGTACCATGAATCAAATATATGTAGAAGAGAATATTGAAATCAAGCAGATATGCTGTATTGTATCAAGTCATTAGTTTAATCATCAACGTTTTCCGTTAAAAACTCAAAATCATTTTTTTCCTATGTTTCTAATAGTGTATTTGGTTATATTTTTCGGGATATTGTTGCTGCCATATAAAAATAATTATTAGTTAGTTTTCTAGTTGGAAAAGTGTTGCTATAGTATAGGGTGTCCCATTAAAACCGCCTATTTTGAATTTAACGCCATTTTTTTCTGTGTTGGTAATACAGCGTTTTTTTGCACCTATCATTTGTGATGAAAAATTACACGAACGCACAATGCATAAAAAATGTTGAACATTCACTACCAAAATGATAAGATTTTTGCAAAGACTGTTCAAAAACTTTTCGGTCACCATTATGCACCTATGTACAATTGTCGGATTCAAATCCAGAAGAACCTGTCCGTGTTCATGCGACTCGGTGTAATAAAAACATTGTAGGAGTTAGTGTTAACCAGAATTCTTAAACCTTGATTCGCTATCCTTCGCAACAATTGAGACTTTCACAAAACAGTTTACAGACAGTTTTGACTAAAGATCTACGTTTGCATATTAACAAGATTCAGTTGACACAACTTTTGAAGCGACGCTGAACGTTCACAGAATGGATCTTAGAGCAACAACAAGTAAATGTTGTTTAAATGGTAAGAAAAACTTTATCTCTCGGATAAAGAGCATTTCAATGGCTATGTCAACAAACAGAATTGTCGGATTTGGGAACTCAGAATCCAAGAGTAATCTATCAACGTAACATGCATCCACCACGAGCCACTGTTTGGTGCGCAGAACAATACCTGAATTGGAAGAATATATTTGACGCGCTGTTGGCTCTATGCCAAAATGTCATCAAAAATTAAGAACCAACAAGTGGTGCCAGTAGTCACCAGGCAATCATTTATCTGATATTGTGTTGCACTCTTTATTACAATAAAAACAATTAATAATATGTGATAGTTCATTAAAAAATAAATAAAACACATTTACTATGTACTATATCACAAATATATTTAAAACTAATTTCAACCTTTACAAACCATCATTGGACGGCGATACAAACAAGTATGAATATAAAAGAAAAATTACATTTAAATTATTATGATTAAAATGATTATGAATTAGATAGAATAATACAAAAAAGAAAAAAAAAACAGATTAAACACGTAGTGAAAAGATTAAGGAATGGCGGTTTTTACTTAAAGATAATTAAGACAAAAAACATTCCGCAAAAAGGAAAAAGATTAAATTATTTCAAACAAGAGAGATTTATAAAAGTCGATTTGATCATTAAGCAAGTTTGTAAATGATTTTAAGTTTATCAATATCTGGAAATGTGTGACTATTTTCTAAAATATAATTTGCAAAAGTACTATTTCAATGGCGTAATCCGAAAGAGCGACAAAGTTCTTTAAATCTAGTTTCAAAATTTCTTCCTGTTTGCCCTATATATCGTGCATTACATTTAGGACAACTTAACTCCTAATTGAGGTTAGGGTATTTTAATAAAAAATTTATACTTTATTGTGCTGATTTTATTTTTATATATTAAGACCGGTTTCGGCGGTTAGGCCATCATGAGTTTTTTCTTTTCTTTTCACAACACCTGTGAAAAGAAAAGAAAAAAAACTGATGATGGCCTAACCGCCGAAACCGGTCTTAATATATAAAAATAAAATCAGCACAATAAAGTATAAAATTTTTATTAAAATACCCTAACCTCAATTATTTTAAACTGTGCAATAATCAGAAACAAATACTACTTTAACTCCTAATGTTAAAATTGTATCTGTACGGTCTTTAGCGTTAAATAAAATAATGGATAACTAACTATTTTGACTTTTAAACGCTAGTAGTATAACTAAATTTACTGAGAATAATTCCTATTTTCTCGATTGTTACCAAAATATGTTATTAAAATGTATTTTATGGATTTCATGACTTTGATCTTAGGACAAATTAACTGTGTAGTAAAGCTATACTCTTTCTTAGTAATAATACTTTTAATTGTGTTTTTAGAAATCTATTGTTAAGACCTATTAATGTGATATTATTCCTGTTGCCAAGAATTTGGTGTTGATGGTAGCCTAATGACTCTATGAACAATAGAATGGTACACTGCAAAATTTGAGACTGTTAGGGGGTACAGAGTCAAATGGAATGGTTGAGTCTGTATAGGTTTGTTAAGTCTAAAAAGTTAATTTTATTCAAAGTTTCGATCTCTACTGTAAACTTAATACTGGGATGAATACTATTTAAGTAAGTTAGAAAAGTGTAATTGCCGTGTATCTTTACAGCAAGCTAAGATATCATCAACATATCGATATCAAAAAGAAATATATTTCTTGGCAAGGTCTGAATTGAAAAATCTTTTCTTCAAAGGAAGCCATAAATATTTCTATTGAATTGAAAATAACTATTTTTAATAAGTTTGAGACTAACTCAAAGGAATGTTAGAGAGCATACTACTGATATCAAAGAAAACTAATTTAAAGCAAAAAATTATATTGTTAGCAAGTTTTAACGAATTAACTACACTAAACTTTGAAAAAAATTGTGTATATTCTTTGATTAACCTATTTAATTTCTAACTTATAGGGCTGTTAATAATGTATATCAAGGGACATATTGGAGCAACTGGTTTGTAGTTTTTCATAAGGCCGTATAGTTTTAGTGCTAATGGATTGCTATTGATTACAGTTAAATTATTTGGGAGAGGAAATAAAAATTTACTATTGGAAAGAAAAGATCGGAGTTCGATTTGAATTTTCTTAGTTGGGTCTGAACGCAATGTTATAGGATTTTTACCGTTAATAAATTGCTGAACTTTTGACTGATATTTAGACTTCGCAAAAATTACTATAGCAAATAAAGAAAAATATTTGTTTATTTCATATTACATACCAAAATAAAAAATCCGTGTAAAAAATGTTAAAAGTTTTTGCAAACTGTCAGCTGATTAGTATTAGTCGTAGAAATACTATAAACAAGAGAAGAATATTACGTTTTCTTTTCAGGTATGAGGGCCGATAAGCTTATGTTTGTGTTATTACCTCACAGCTGCCTTTGAATTAATTACATAATTTATACTACCGAACCCGTTAAATTGAGAGAATGGAGACGCTGTCAATTCTAACGAGGCCTAGTCTGGTCCACCCACACTTTCATATTAAATGTAATCAACTAATACAAGATCGTCTGAATGTTTTATCAGAAAGACTCCATAGAAAATAAATGGAATTTTACAATTCTAAGTAGCCACAATTGACAAATCATTTTACGAGTAGAAGTCAAATTTATTAACAAATTTAAAACAACAGAATCGCGCGAATGTCAAAGATCCATAAAAGTCTGGAACTGAAATAAATAATTTTATTAAAGAAACAATCAAAGCTTATTCAAAATAATAGCTGCAGAATTTCAGTTTTCCAAACCAAACAAAGCTAAAGTAAATAAAGTGTTGTGAAAATTGATGCATATTGATATAATTGTGGTAGTTTCAATCGTAAAATAAAATAATGGTTTATACTTTATCGACTTTAACAGAACGGGTTTTAAGCAAGTGAAGTTGGTTTTATTGTGAATAAAGAACATCAGTGAAAATAATGGCAAAAATAAATAAACTTGCCTACCCCGTATACGTAAATAAATAAACCAAAAAGAATATACTTCTACTAAAATATACGCATAAATCAATAACTATAATTATGGAAACTAGTTAATAATAGTTAATGAAGTCACGCTGTCATTGCATTAATCCACAGGAACAGTATTTGTTTCACAAAGATTATTTTCTACATACTTCTATGAATAAACACACAAATCGTGTTTAAGTTTTATATAACGTGTTGTATAAAAATGTTCTTATTGCACTAGTGCCATTAGGTTTGCTCGACATAAAACGTTTTGCGTTAGCCTTAGAGTAATTACCAAAACAGATTAGGAAATTTGATTGTCAATAAACAGCTGATTTAGCTTAGTACTTAACTACACTCCAGTAAAAAACTGTTATTTTTTAATTCGAATCAATGTTTTACTATTACAACAAAAATCTGAAGTCATATCCAGATGGTTTAAAAAAAATTGTAAAATAGACTACATAACAGTTTGTTCGCTTATTTTTTTGTCAAAATATGATAAGAACTAACCAAAATGTAAGCTTTCAGTGGTCTGTCTGTCTGTGCACTGCAAGAAATTTATTTTAATTCTCCTCTCAGATGTTAAATCATATGTTCAGTTTAGTTTATTTAAAGTTAAAACTTTCCAAGTTATTATTTAAACATAATTTTCAAAATATAACAAAAATATTTAGTTTGCCCCAACATTTAAACAATTGCTTATTTCTAATTAATCATTCTTTAAATATTTCCATATCTATATAATTAATGTTGTTTTATAATTTACTTTTGAATGTAGAAAAACATTTAACAAATACATCCATTGTTATAATAAAACATTACATTGTTATAAAATTGTTTCTAAAATTACTTGTTTATAAACGTATTATAATTTCATATGTAAATTATAAATTCATTCATACTTGCAAATTGGGAAGAAAGAATGGAATGAAATAAAAAAATAATTTCATATCCTTTAGAAATGTTATTCCAAGGCACCATTTGGAAAAATTTACATAAATTATACCGTAATTGAAACCTGCGAGGATAATGTATGTAGAATTTTTTATGTGCATAATTTTCCGGCCGCTTTTTAAGGGTCCCAGAGCCCCCGGTGGAGTATTAAAATTCCATGGAATGTAGGAATTATAGTGTGGACCTTTAAGATCTCAGCGAGGGGCATAAGAGTGGTTCGCCCTTTAGAGACGTAGTGGTGGGGAGTAAGGGTGCATATAGCAGGCAATATTTTAATAATAATTTAAGAAAAATAAAATCAATACAAAACAGTTTTATTTATTTAATTACTAATTATAGATATATTAATCAGTATCAAAGAATACTAAATTTTTAATAAATTTAAAAGGGTATTGATTATGCATCAAAATGTTACTTCCGTTGAAGCGATTTTCAACCCCTCCTGTCATACCAATCAAATTTTAATACGCATATTATTAAATAGTAAAAATAATATTTATAATTCAATGTAAACATTGTTGAAAATGTGAATTTCCTGACTTATAAATGCATTTCTAGGAAGCTCGCTCGTTTGAATTAAGATTCATAATGAGTGATTCATGAAAGGGATATCGACCTTACAAGTCTTACCCAATTAGTTTAAATTTGTTGAGATGAATGGTGGATTAGTTTGTGTGTATGTGTGGACGGATGAGTCACGTTGGTGCATTGCGTTAACTTACCAACTTGCAGGACGTTATCCACGCATCCTGTCTCAAGCAATTTTAATCCTTTACAGAATGATAGGTTTTGGGGTTCACCACTGGCAGAGTTCACAGGGGGCACTCGCGACAGGGAAGAGTACATACAGATATCACGTTCGTTACGCGGAAACGACCAAAATATAATCCGGCGTTGCACTGGTTCGGGAATACGGTCATAACGTTCCTCGATGCGTTGGAACGGGATGTTTTCCGCGACGATTTTCGCTGTGATGTCCAGCAATGAGTCGGGAGAGCGAGCGCCCTCCCATCGGGAGCAACACAACCGCCTGGCTACTGCCATCGACTCTCACTAACTGACTGCCGCTCCGCCGTCGCCTGACCGATAGACCGAGGAAACCGTGCGACCGATCGCCGGACGAGACGAGACGAACGCACCGGGATCGGACGGCGCCTGCGTTTGAGCCGGTCGTCTCCTTTTCTCACTCTGTCTCGCACAGCTGATGCGACCCCCGCGTGCGTAATGTCGTTTGTTTATATTCGCCACATGGCGCAAGGTGCGGAGGGCCCCCCTTTCTCTTTCCACCCTCACCATGTCGGTATGGGCCACTTACCGCCTATAGACTTTGTAGAAACATAGAGCGTCAGGTGTTTAAAGTTTTTGGACTTTTGATTTGTAATTTTTAACTAATGTATCATTATAAATATGTAAATTTTTATGCTGCAAAAATAATTAAGATGGGGGAAAGTATAACCCAAAAAAACAATAGTGCAAAATAAATACGACTCAAATTTTTTTATATATATGAATTTTTAAAAATGATTGATTACTAATTTGTCAATGTCCTTTATAATATGTGGTTATAAAAATATGTACTAACAGTTTTAATTTGTTGGGATATTTTTAATTTTGTATCTGTTTTACACTTTCAAGTAACTTGGTGCAAGCGTAACCAAGTCACAATTTTCTTATGAAGAATATAATACAGAAACACATCGGAAAATTGTAAACTAAACTTCTAAAAAATTTTAACTAGAACTAACTTCAATTAAGTAATTTTCAAAAACAAACTGTACAGAGTGTCAATAATCTACGTGTGTTCTATGGGTAACTTCGTTATTTTTAATGTTACAGAGTTGGTTAAATTAGCAAAATTGGGCAGAATTTCCAGAAAAACGTAATGCCATTTTTAAATTTGTCATAGGTCTTCAACTTTTTTTAAATATTTCAAAAAAACTAAAAATGGTTTTTTTTTTCAAACAAAAATATTTTTTGTCTATTTACTCTAGCAAAAATAAAAAAAATGTATTCTGTAGATATTTTTGTGTTGAATTCAAATAAATTAAAAAAAAAGTCATAGCATTTTTTATTTTTGAGATATAAACCAACTTGCTTTTTTTAAAATCGCAACCTTAGTTGTTAAAAAGCTAATTTTTTTCTGATTCAAAAAATGTATAATTTGTTATATCTTATTTAATTAGTTTTTTTCAGAATTTGCAAAAATAAGAATTAATTAATAAAACAATTATTACTACATACTATAAGAGTGCCTTGGAATTAAAAACAAAATAATAATAATATAATTTTTTATTTATTCATATAGTTGTCAAATTTAATTGTTTACAGTTATTCGAAGAGAACGCATTTATTTAAACAACATTTGAATTTAAAACTATTGTGTTTATAAATAATAATAAAGTTATTAACCCAAATAATATAGCTTATTCGACGGGAGAAAAAAATAATATGATGTTTTGTTACTACAATTGTAATAGTAATACAAACGCAGCATCTGAATTGTATCTACAAACATACATGGAAAGAAGGCAGCCAAGTAAAAACTTGTTTCTAAAACATGAAAACAATTTAAAATAATATGGATCATTTTGTAAACCAAAAGAAGCCAAAATTAATTTTAAGGAAAACTTAGAGATACGTGTTTTGGCATACTATATTTTTAAATCAACCGCATCTGTACGAGAGATTGAACTATAGTGTAACGTATCCAAAAAACAAGCAAGATTAATATTTCAACAAAATTCCGTCATTTTTACAAAATAAATTAAAAGAATTACTTTATGATCTTCCGTTGAACTTGATCAAAAATTTCAAAGATTGCATAGCCTCATAGGTTCCGAACCTTACACCTATTGATTTTTTTTTTTGTGGGAAACTATTAAAAATAAAGTTTACATAGAAAAACCACATAATATCGATGATCTGAAAACTAAAATCAGAAGAGCTCTAACAGAAATTAGACATAATACTTTATTAAAAATACAAAATAATATATTAAAACGTTGTCAACTATGTATTCAAAAAAAACGGTGGTCATTTTGAAGCATTATTACAATAATAATAAATTTAATTTATAGTATATTTTTATAACAATTTATATGAATAAATAAAAAATGATATTTTGATAATTTATTTTGTTTTTAATTCCAAGGCATTCTTATAATATGTCTTAATAATTCTTCTATCAATTTATTCTTCTAAATTCTGAAAAAAAACTAATTAAATGAGATATAACAAACTATACATTTTTAAAATCAGAAAAATATAAGCTTTTCAATAAACTCATAGTCAATTAAGGCTGCCATTAAAAAAGCAAGTTTGGTTTATATCTCAAAAATCAAAAATGCCATGACTTTTTTGTTAATTTATTTACATTTTTTATTTTTGCTCTAGAGTAAATAGACAAAAAGTTATTCAAGTTTGAAAAAAACAATCGTTTTTACTTTTTTTGGAATATTTATGACAAATTTAAAAATGGCATTACATTTTTCTGAAAATTCTGCCCAACTTTGCTAATTTAACCAACTCTGTAACATTTAAAATAACGAAGTTACCCATAGAACACACGTAGATTATTGATATATCGTACGTGTCAAATGACACTGAGAAAACAAATTGATTGTTATTTCCTTCACGAGGCTAAAGTAAAAAAAATATATCAGCGTCGTATACATTTTCAATAAAATCTTTGTCGGGGCAACGAAAAATAGAAAATGTTTTGTTAGTTTTTTTCTACAATTTTTACAGTAAAATTATACATTTTATAATAAGGTCGCAGCCTTTTTTTATTTTCTTTATGTAAGATTGCAGATTTATCTTAGGAATCAAACATCAACAGAAACTTTCTGACCCAAAATCATATCTACCACTCTCATCATTGTAAGGTTCTCAGGTTGTAATTCTTTTTTAGTTTGAGTTTTTTATTAGTCTTTTTAAAAACTTTAATTATTGTTTTCACTTCAATTCAGTTTTTATTTTTTTGTTTGTTTAACAGTCTTCATATTTTTGGTTAGACTTTTAATAGCTTCTGCCAAAGTAATTTATTCCTTCTGCAATTTTTGGCACTCTTTTTTTAACTGTTGTAATGGCTTTTGTTTGACAGTTTGTAACAACAACTTGTCAAATGTCTGCGGTCTGCGTTTGTTCTTCAAGAACTGTTAGTACTAAGATAAGAGAACTCGGTATCATTATCTCCGCTTGTGTTTTTGCAATAATTCTAATGTTGAATTGGCAATTTACTTACCGTTTCTGCCGTTGAAAACTTTTATTCATTTTGATTGATAATATTTAATTGGCAATTTCTTTCCGGTTCTACTGCTGATAACAACAGTATATAATATAATAAACTTTTATCGCTAATAACTATTAAAAAAAAATTTATATATACATATATAATTTTATTTCATAACGTTTTCTGCCATAGTTTTGACGTTGCCATTTAATCAGTTATTGATCCCATTGTTGCTTTAATGATCTAAATACACACAAGTTAAGTGGTTGTACAAGAAGTTTATAAATGAATGGGATTATGTAATCACTTTAAATATGCCGCCTTTTTAAAATTGTTCACTAGACTACATGTATTTGTTTTGACAGTTCAACTTTGACAGTTGTCAAGCAAGCAAGGTTATAAAAATGTATACAAATAAAAAGAATATTTTTATTATTGAACCCTACTTTAGAAATGAGCGGTTTGATAATGGGGAATGGCTCTATTCTATTCCGGATTGTGTTCTGTTGTGTTATTATTTTGTAAACATGTATACAATTTAAACATAAAACTTTAATTACGCATTTTCACTAGAGCCCAAACATTTATAATCCACATGACTTGTGTGTGGAGAAAGTTTTAATATGGTTATATTTAACCTACAAGCTACTATTAATTTTAAACCAATGTGAGATCTATGACAATAATTTTTCAAAATAGTTTCTAATTCTATCCATTCATTTTTTGTAGCGGCGTAAGTCATTTCTTAAAATTTTTGGTGCCAAGCAGAAGTCTCCCACATTTTTTCCTTAAATACAACTAAAAGAAGTTTTTTTTTACAGCACTATTACATGCCATTAATACCGTTATATTTTCTTTTCCGGACCACTTGTTGCAACTACTTCTTTTTCTGAAACAATTTTCGTTTTTGATGGATTCGTACAAAAACTAGTTTGATCCAAATTTCATATTTGGTTAGGTCAAAATCTATTACATGCATTCTCTAAAAGATTAAAATATCCGTAAGTAGAGAATGGATTTATGCTACGTTTCCTAAATACTTCAACACTATGACACATGAAAGACACAATCTCTACTGATGTTACTAGATGTTATTTAATGCATTGGCAAAAAGCTCTAATGGAGTATCATTAAACAATACATTGATAGTTGGACCTACTCTGCTGCATTCAGAATTATTTTTAGTTCAGGAGCAAATTCCATTGAAGAAGCAAGGTTATCAAAAGTTCAATAGAATTCTAACTCTGATTTATTTCTATCACATCGAAGTTAAAAAAAAACAACAAAATAACAAAAAGAGTAATATTATCCAAAACTAGTAAAATTTTCAATCCATTGGGTTTATTGATTCCCGTTACTGTGTGAGCCAAGATGTTATAGATAGTTGGACCTACTCTGCATTCAGAATTATTTTTAGTTCAGGACACAAGGCCTGTGGAAAGTAAAACTGGAATGGTACAAAACCGTTTCATTAGAGATCTATACAGAATGAATAGAATTTAAAAAATCTTTGAAACACTTAAATCAAATTCAAATTCCTTGTTATATATTTGATTATAAAAAAAAGTTGATTCCGTATCATTGCATGTAGTTTGTGATGCAAGTAAAAGAGCTTGTGCAACATGTGTTTATGTAGTAGGCCATTACATATGTTGATGAAACAAACTTTTCTCGATTTTTTTGTTCTAAAACTAAAGTAGCCCCACTAAAAGTACTGACCATTCTTAGGTTAGAACTATGTGGAGCACTAGTTAATTAAACGAGTAAATAAAGATATACACTTACCAATTAAATTCATAATTTGTTAAACTGATTCTACGATTGTATTAAATTGAAAAAAAGTTACACCTGCTCGTTGGAAAACATATGTGGCTAATCAGGTAGTAAAAATAAGCTCTCCCTTATTAAAGAAACATTTGAACAAATCATAGAAGCAGAATATAAATTGGTTGAAATTGTCCAAAAAAGTGCATTTACTAACAAAATGAAACAGTTTACTAGTGAACTAAGCTACATCAAAACTGGATCATTAAAAAATCTTAATCTATTTTTAGATAATGCCCAAATTATAAGAGTGGAAACCGTCTTCAAAATGCAATAGTAGCATTTCAACACAAATTAACGCATTTAACAAAACTTATTATTAAAAAAGAACACGAGCTACACTTACATTCTGGTATACAATTAATCATGTCAGTTGTTTGAAAAAAATACTGGCCGCTGCAAGCTAGAGTAATCGTTAAACAAATCATCAAAAGATGCATTAATTGTAGCAGGATTAAACCAGTAACATATAATCCTCCAATAGGCGCTCTTCCTGTTGAAAAAGTTATAGTTGGACGGCCATTTAATGTGACTGGTGTAGATTATTCTGGACCGTTTATGGTAAAAGGAAAAGATCAAGATGTACACAACGATTACAAAAATCATATGCGTCAATATTTATTTGTTTTGCTCTTAAAGCAGTGCATATCGAACTGGTCTCTAATTTAACAGCAAAATTTTGTCGACACTAACAATGAGCTTAGAAAGTTTGTCAAAGCTGCCATTCAAAGTGATAAAATCTCTCGTTATTTATCGATCAAACGTATTACATGGAAATTTATTCCACTTAGTGCTCCCCATTTTGTTAGAATATGGAAAGCAGCAGCAAAGTCTACCAAAAGTCATTTAGTCAAAACCATTGGAGACACTAAACTAACATTTGAGGAAATATATACACTTTTGGTACAAACCAAAACGACCACTGATGCCATTGAGTGAAGACCCCAATGATGTCTTAGCATTGACTCCAGGTAATTTTTTTAATTGGTGAACTCATAACTTCGATACCACAGCCATCATTAGAACACATAAAAATTGGTAGACTATCTAGATGGCAACACATACCTTACATAAATAAACAGTTTTGGAAGAGATGAAGAAATAAGTACCTCCATACATTACCACACCTCAAATTAGACAACTAGTTTTAATTAAAAAAGAAGCTCATCTACTCCATTGGCCTATGGGTCGTATAATCAAAGTAATACTAGGCCAAGACAAAGTAATTAGAGTGGCTAAAATTAGAGTGGCTAAACTTAGAATCTACAGATGTAGATGTATAATTATTGATTACTATATCTATATGTTGCATTGTTCTATTTTTAATAAATTTTGAAACAAGTCTTTCAAGGTGGGCGAGATGTCAATTCTACGATCTCATCGTCACTAATATTTTAATAATCATCATAAAGTAGATAATAATATTAATAAGATTGTTTTGAATTTAATAATTGAATGTTATTGAATTAAACAATTAATTTTATTTTTTTGATCATTGGGAACAACTTACATATTAATTGCGCCATTTCAAATTGACATCCTGTCTATAAGCCTCAAAAGCCATAAACCAATTTTGTGTTTTCAAGGGGCTGGGCAAAAAGGAGCATTTTTTAAATTATTAGCCAAAATTGACGTATTTTGATGTAAATTAGTTAGAAAATATAAATTTGTTCTGTGTATTTGGGATTTAAGGGTCTAAAACTTAAAAAATCTGCAAAAATAGGCTTTTTGTTTCCTTTATAAGTATTACGCGTTTTACGCAAAATTTTTGATGCTATTTTTCTTTTATTTTCAGTGTTAGAACGCTAGCCATCATGATGCTTTACTGTTAGAAGATCCGTTCCTAAACATTTATGTGCCAACAGAAACGTAGATAACCTACAAAAACAATGGCCTATATATACTTCTGGGTGCTCAAGTATGAGTTACAAAAAAAACTGTTTTGGCAAAGATGCAAAAGAATTAATGCCCACCGATTGCTTCACACACGCACCATTTTAAAATTGAAAAAAAAAACCTGCCATGATCGATGTCACTTGAGCAAAGATTAATGTACTTATAAAACATTTGGACCATGTCTATTACTTCAATATTCTTGAAAGTAACAAAATCTCTGTCTATTTTTGCTTCAATTTTTGGTAAGACAAAAATTAAAACAATGCTTTTTGTCTTTGGCATTATTTAACAATTTTTTTTTTTACTTTTTAAGCTTGCAAGCTACTGTATTATTTTTTTAAATCTGTTTTCAAACAAAAGTAATATTAGTTTTCTTAAACACCTTTGATTTTTTTAGTTAATATTCTTCAGATTTTTTTTTAAGAAACGCTATTAAATTTGTATATTTACTGATATTGATATTCATTTAAGCTTATAAGTAGCAGATAAGTTGGCAAAGTATGTTATAAGTACTTTTTCATTTGCATAATTGTGTACTTTCTTTTCAATCAATTTAGATTTTCAGAAAGCAATCCCAAAATTGATGTGCTCTCTTCTTGTTCTATATCGGAATAAATACTCTCCAAATCATTCATTTTAGAATTGTATTTATATAGTTTTACAAAATAATGACAGGAACATTGTTTACCACAAAACTGACATTGACAGGGTATTCATTTTAAGGTGACATAGTAGTTACTATGACAAAAAATAATGAAAAATCTGATTTTTAGATATATTTTTTTAAGGTTGGTTAGCCAAATGATTATGACCTGTCATAATCATTTGACGACTTGCCGTCGGAGAGCGCATAATTTGCACAAATTTTTACCCGCCCATCACCAATCAAATAAATATTGCAAATGTCATTTGTGACATAATAAATAAGCATACTGCGCAGCTATTTGCAATATAAAATACTATTTTTTATACACAAAACAAAACGTAATAGGCGGAGCTCCGGCCGGCTTATTGTTAACACCCATTATTCTTATAAAATTCAATTGTAGTTTAAAAGCAAGAAAAAAATAATTTTGTGATAGTTTTAACGCCATAATTTTTTTTATAGACACGTAAAATGTTTAAAACAATCTGAACAAAATCAAACACAAATTGGCAATTAACTTTTTATTTATAATTATATTTTAGTAAACTCATTTCACAAAAATTTTGCTATTATTCTTATCACAATTCTGAAAACAAAAATAAATTATCTTTATTAAGTTCCGAGATAACTACATTACAATTTTGTAGAACTATTTTCCTTCTTTAAAATATTGTACAATACTCGTGAATTAACCCCATAAATATACTTGTGTGGGCAACGTCCACACGCGTACTTTAATGATGCTGTTAACTCATAAATATTTATTATTTTTTTAAAATAATTTTAATATTATATCCAACAAGCAACACAACTTTAAAAATAATTACTCAGTTGTTTTTAATATATTTTTGATAATAACTATAAACTTTAGATTTTTAAATATATTTTTTAATGTATTTTTTTATATTTATAATAACATTTTTATTGCACAATAAAGTTACAAAGATAATAAACATATGTACATAGTAAACTAAACATAAATCGGTGTGTTTTGCACAATTAGCTATATTTTTGTAATTTTCATGTTTTTGACATAAATAATAAAGTTATACCGATACGTGTTTTGATTAAAATCTTTTTTCTTAAAATAAACTCATAACTTAGTCTTAAAGTGCGTTTTTATTATTTTTAAATTATTGTAATTTATTCTGACAAAATAAAAATTTGTGTATGATAAACAGCTAACTAAGCAGCTACTGAAGAGTATTAATTTTAAATATTTTAGCCGTTTTTATAGTTAAAATCAAATAGGGCATCCGCCATTTGGATCATTTGAAAAGTAGCAATCGCCTGTATCTCGTTGTTCATTATTTTGGTTATCATATAAGCGTACTCGCAAACCAAACGCTGTAGGTCGCCGTGAAACATTTAAGTCATAAGTAACTACTAAAGTCCACCTTACGTAACCTGCATTAGCTTGCCGCAAAAAGGTTCGAATGTCGTCTTCAATACTATACCAATATGAAGTACCATGTGCACCACGATTTAAAATAGGCGTTTGTGGTGCAAAATTATATTCCAAAGTCGGCCCACTAAGAGATGAAGCCAACAAATGACCTCGTTCATCTCCTGGTAAAGCATTTAAATTTTCCATATGTACATCAACAAATCCTGGCATTGCATCTCGCACGCGTATATGTTGCGGACGAATTGTAGCTCTCATTGCTAAAGTTAAAGTGACGGGGCGCATAAATCTCATCGGCGGCGCATCTGTTGTAGCTACCATAGTTATAGGATCCACTGGAACGTTAGTAGCAGAAGGTGGATACATTCGTTCATAACGGTCAGCCAATTCCTCCACACCTACTCTGCGTAAAACATTCTCGGAAAATCTTTTTGTTTTGGTGCACTTTTCAAAACTAAAGTATGAAGAATAACGACCAGCTTGGGTTGTTGCTAATTTACTCATTGAATGAAAAAATGTAAAATTTTGTGGAGTAGGTGAACACTTTTCCATGGTGTATGAATCCATAACCATTACATCTCCAGGATTTAGAGGTACCAATTCTTTTTGTGATTTTTCATTACATGCGTAATGGTTTTGTCGATCGTTCCATCGACACGGAGTATTACATTTTTTGTTTAAAACTACTGTATAACCATATTTAGGACTACAATAGTCCCAATTAGCATCATATGTGTTTCCAGTGTAACACCAATTTAAATCCCAATATCCTTCATAACGACAATCACCATTACACAATTCACCTTTAATAGTATAATATTGAGGAATTGATTCATCTGTTGATTTTCGTTCACAATAATCCCAACCACTACTCAGATAACAGTATTGGTAAGATTTGTAATTTACACAACTGCTCTGGCAGCGGTTGCCATTTCTTGACTTCGATAAAGTTGTAGTAGTATCACCAGCAATTAAACCATGTATAAAAACCATAACTAAAACTATTGTAATGTTTGAATGCATGGCACAGCTTTTAATTCAGGAGTAGTTGTAGGTGACAGTTTTAAAAATTCTTAAGGGTGTTCTAAAACATAATCAAGAACAAAATTAAGTTAAGTCAACTTATACACAATAGAAATTTAATAAAAAAACTCTGACATCCAAAAAGGACAACGCAGTACAATAACGTAAATGTAGTAATTTTTACTTCTTATGGTTTGCCATAAAAAAAAAACTAAAATGCTAACTAGTAATATAATAAACTTACCGTATGTCAATTTATCTAAGATTATTAATATTTTACGTCCATCCTGCACTGTTGCGGAGTATCTACTAAAACTATGAGTGCATAAATGCAAATATATACGGTCTGATATGAGAAAAAATCTTGATAGGTCAAATGTCAAGTGCCAATATATTCATAATTCTAAGAATGATAAGATGTGCTTATGCGCTTATGCGCATCGCAACTAATCACATTAAATTATATAAAAACAAATCTCTCAATCTACGTCACAGCCAGTCGTGCGCGTCCAGGACGAAAATGAGACGGTGGACGAGCGTATCTTATAGTCTTAGTATTATGCAATATATTGTTCAATCGATTAAGTATAATAAAAAAAAAAACAATTTACATTTCATATACAATGAAGATCAGGCAGTTTTAATTAGCTAGCAAAAGTATATAAAGAATGGGTTCACTATATGACGATATATGCAAGTTTTGCAAATAATTGTTTTATTTATAGCAATCCTAATTAGTTAATTAAATGCAAACTGTTGTCTATACATTTTTTTTAGAAATTAGGTACCGTTATGCCCGTACAGATAGTCAGAGATTAAATCTCGGATTGATCCTGAATTCATAAATTCAAGATTTATTTTGCTAGTTGTTGATTGGAGATCTAAGGCAATTCACTGATATTGTAAAGATAACTTTAGTCGCGATTGGCCAATGCATTTCTTGCTTAATTCTCGGATCAAGTTGAAAACTATGCAACAGTCAAAATAATCCTAGATTCAAATAATCTTGAAACCACCCAAGATGTTGATTAAAATGTATAAATAATCAATAACAATTATGTTTTACAAGTACAAACAAGGTTTTTAGAATATAAGTATACTACTATATACTCTACAAACCTTGACAAAAATCCAATTAAATAAATTTATTGTTCATGAATCTAGAATCAATCCGAAATTTAATCTCTGACTGTTAGTACGGGCATTAGTAATTTATTATACCGTTTAACATTTTTACTAGGCAGAACCGCTTAAAGATGTAGTTTTAGAAAAAGCATTCTTGTAAATTTTATCCAAATTTTATAATTGTTTGAATTTTATTTTTCAACAAACTTTATGCTATTAGTCAATTAGTTGTTAATAAAATTGAAACTTTGAAAAACTTTAAACAAAAAAAAGTACGCTATTCAACAAACTTTGTGGGACTTGTATATACATATATAAATTGTGCTTTCAAAAAACACATTTTTGTAGATCTCAGCCTGCTGCTATAAAATTTGTTTGAATTACTCATAATCTGCGGTTTTCTACTTATTCATATTTTTTGTCTCAATTTTTATAAAGAAAAATAAAAACCCACAAAACGACAAGCAAAAAGAAAGCCTAACCTGATCTTCCACTTTTTTAAAACAATAATAAAAATTTGATGTTTAAATTAATCTCAATTGTATGTGATAACTGGTTGCCAATTAAAAAAAAATCCAACAAAAGGTTTTTTTATATCTTTTGGTACAAAAACTTTGCATGCTTTCAAATACATTTAAATTTATATAACAAAATGATTGTTCTTACTTGTTAGAAAAAGAAATGGTGATATTCCACTTCTTAATTACTAACACGTAGTAGTTTAAAATAAAGTGCATTGGCCAAATCGTTTGTTTGTTTGTCATCAAGAGATTGAATTTTTGTTTTCGCTTCAAACGTCAGGTGGAAGAACATTTAAATTTATAATTAAAGACAAGTAGTTTGAATTGAAAAGTTCTATCTACCCATGTGTTTGTTATCAAAAGATTTGATATTTCTAGTTTTTGCAAACGTCAGTACGTTGATGACTAACACAAAAGTATATTTATTTGCCATTTTTTGAACTAGTACCTAGTTGAAATCAAATTTTGTATTACATTACATTACATTATTACAATTATATGTGGAAATAGAAATGACGCCAAAGTAGCTGTTTTCACTACAACACTCAAAAACAAGGTAGCGGTCGTATGCTCTTAACGGTAATTATTATATACAAACTTATATTACTCTTATAGAAGCGTAGATCAGTTCAATTCCAGCTTTGCTTGTTATGAACAAATTAGTTACAAAATTTATCTATCTATCTATCTATTCAAATACACGATAACACTTTAATTATATTAACAAAAAATAGAACAAAAACGTTATTCAAAAAATTCAACTTTCATAAAAAAATAAATTTTACAATTGAAAAGTTTTCAAATAATAACTTTGTTTTCCTTGATTTAATGTTTATAATAGAAAACCAAAAAAATGTTATTAGCTAAAAAAATCTGTTGGAAAACTATGTTCACAATTAAAACACAAAACTTTAAAAGGCGATTTAGCTCAAATTTTGTACACTTATTTGAGTACCCAAAATATGACTTCATGCCAAATTTCAGACCTCTAGGTTACATAGTTCGCCTCGTAGAGCCAATTAAATTTTACGGCAATGTTTAAGTTCAATTTTTAACTTTATTTATCTTAATTGCATTTCCGCACGCGCAGAAAACACAAAAAAAACAGTTTTTTTTTTCAAAAATTCATTTCTTAAAAGTTGCCACCGATTAAGACTAAAAATTTTGGGCAAAGACAGCCAAAAGTATGTATTTTAAGATGCTTAAAATTTTCCCACACTAGTGGTAGTTTTCGCTCTAGAGTTTCTTGAACGCACAAAACCATTTTTCAATCAAAATTTTTGAAATTAGACTGATTTTTAAATTCTTTTGTGGAATTTCTTTGTGTGCACCCTCAGAAAGTGATCTTTATACAAAAAAAAGTACGCCATAAGAAATTTCAGACCTTAAGATTCAAAAGAACACGTGTCGCACTACAATTGAATTTTTAAAATTAATATACTTAATAAGTATCATTAGCTTCCAGATTTGAGTCAGATGCATACCCTGGGTTCCCAAAAAAGCAATTGAGTACTTGCTAATTAGGTTCCACATAAAACTTTACATCAATATACTCTGTATATATATTTTTTAAATTATAATATTTTTATTATATTTTAAATTTTGAACATAAAATTAGACTCGTAAACTAAAATGATTAGAATTTAATAAGGCTTAAGTCTATAATATTTTATTTTTAGTTTTAAAATGACGTATTGTATAGTCAAATTTGTAACATTCTATTAATGTTTTTTTAAGTAAGGTTAAAAAATGTTCCCCTTGAAGTTTTTTTTTAATAGCACACAATCGGTAAGAGCTACATTAAAACATGTTATTAGGTAAAAAATGCTCAATTGAATGGCCTTTAATTTTGAATTCCAATTTTTTTTTAAATTTTTGACTTAAGCATGATTTTTAACAAAAATAACAAAAAAAAAATAAAAAAATCATTCCTTAATTTATGACATAAGTACGGTTAGAGATAGATCCAGATATGCTGTTCAAAAAAGATGGACAATTTGATTGCCTATAATTTTTATATTCTATTGTTTTTTTTAATTTAGACTTTTAAGAGAGATATTTCAATTATTGTATAAAAAAAACAAAAAAAAAATTGACGTGCAGCTTCTAGGGTGTACATGTTTGCCTATAAGTTTATGATTAAAAAGTGTCTCAAATAAACCCCCCTACCCACCCCAGAAGTTTGTTACACCTATTCATTAACACCCTGTATATTAATCAAAATAATCAATATGTGCAAAAATTTTGATTGAAAAATAGTTTTGTGCGTTCAAGAGACTTTTTATTCAAGCACCTTAAAGTACATACTTTTGGCTGTCTTTGCTCAACATTTGGAATCTTAATCGGTGCAAACTTTTGAGATATGAATTTTTGAAAAAAAATCTGGTTTATTGCATTTTCTGCGCAACAAGATATCAACCCCTGCATTCGATTCTTTGAAAAATTTCCTATCAATTATAACTATTCTAAAATTTTTCCAGATAAAAAGCAATTAAGATAAATAAAATAAAAAAATAAAAATAAAGTTGAACTTACAAAATTGCCGTAAAATTCAATGGGCTCTACGAGGCAAACTATGTGATCTAATAGTCTGAAATTTAGCATAAAGTCATATTTTGGGTACTCAAATAAGTGTACAAAATTTGAGCTAAATCGGAGAGGGTTGCGTGAAATGGACTGCTCACTTGACGTGGAATTGCCCTAAATATACATTAAAAAAAAAAACATTGTTTATTTTATTCCATATACCAATTGTCACATACACCACCACAATACACAAAACAAACAAAACAAAAAGAAATAATAGATATCACAGGTCTATCATGTACCACTTTTGAAGAAAAAGATTAGTCAACAAGATGCTTCATATTAATTGCCACTCAACCTGCAATTTTAATAAAGTTACAGAATTTATAATAACATAATTAACCTAAAAACCAAATTTGATTAACAAAATAATGCTACGTGATAGTTGTTCTTCTCCAAATAAGGCAACTCCAAAATTTTTTTTATAATCTTTCTGAAATTATTGACACGCTTATTCAAGGTAATCATAAAAAAACTAAAATAATTTTGTTAGGAGTTTTTAATGTACATAATACTGAATGATTAAGTCATCTTCTACAACACTATCCGAACAACAAGCTATGGTTTTTGCTGCTTCTTATAATCTTACCCAAATTATTTAGGACATATTTTTCTTGTAATAGACTTCTTAGTGAACCAAGATTATTTGATTTGTATTT
Organism: Tachinus rufipes; assembly: GCA_963932245.1. Lineage (NCBI taxonomy): Eukaryota > Metazoa > Arthropoda > Insecta > Coleoptera > Staphylinidae > Tachinus > Tachinus rufipes. The sequence goes on along the minus strand of OZ010743.1, from coordinate 81,176,296 downwards.
TTAACTATTCTAGAATTTACAATGTTGTGGCACTTAAAGCTGCTTTAAGAAATTGTGTTCATTCACTTATTACTTCTGTTGTTAAAACTATTCTTACTACCAAACCTAAACCGCGATGAGATAGTAAAAATAAAAGAATTTCTTAATAATTTCGATTTTGATAGTCATAATCCACATATTGCAGCAGAAAATCTCACAAAAACTATTCAAAATGTTATATCAAAAAATTAATTCCGTTCTCTGTTATTAAACCAAAACAAACGTACTTGTTTTCAGACAAAACAAGCAATAAATAAGAAGCATTTAAGAAACACATCAATAATCGTTTCAAACAGATTAAAAAAGATTATAAGTTAGCTCATTATTGTGACAATCTAATACAATTTGAAAAAAATAGGATTGACAGAAACATAGTTAATCAAATTTATCAGCTTTCCATAAACAACAAAAACTCATACGAAAATAAAACATTCCCAAATTGTTGGAAAAATTCAAATGTTCAACCTATTCCTAAAAAAGGAGACAAGTCTGATTCTTCAAACTATAGACCAATTGCATTATTGTCCAGTCTGTCAAAATTGTTTCAAGAATATGTCAACCACATTGTCAAGTTTTTAGAACAAAATAACTTCATCTCAGATACTCAATATGGATTTCGATCAAAACGTTCGACAAAAGATTTTAGTCACAAAAGAATTCTACTTTAGACAAACAAGAAAAAAATCTTGCAGTAGCTCTAAATATTTCCAAAGCGTTTGATAGGGTATGGCTTCTTAATTTTGTCAACAAACTTCATTGTATAGATCTTAATAAAAAAACTGTAAATATTGTGAAAAGTTTTTTTGACAATAAAAAAATTGTAGTTAGAATTGATAGTTTTAACTCTTACCCCAAAATTTCTTTCTTTCTTAAAGTTCTGCTTTTTTGCCAACTTTATTTTTGATTTACTTTAACTAATAAACTTTTTCAAATAATTAAAAATCCTACTCATCATTTTGCAGATGATAGCACCCTTCATACGTAATACCTTTCAAAGACTATATCAACAAACATGGCAAAGCGTCTTAAAGCATCTATAAACAAAGACTTCAAAACAATGTCTAAATAAAACATTCCCATCATGGTCAGTATTAAGTCTAAAAAAACTTAACTTCTTACTGTTATAAAATCCAAATCCGAGGTATCATCAGTACCAAATATTAAACTAAACAACAAATCCATATTTATATCTTCTTCAATTTGTTTTCTAGGTGTTACAATCTCATATAACTTTTTTTGGAACAACCATGTTGTCAACATAGCTTCAAAAGTATCTAGAAAACTACGATTTCTTGATAGATGTAAAAAGTTTTTTACTTCTTACTTTTGCATATATAAAGAACTTTTATTTGTCTTTGTATTGAATATTGTTCTCAAGTGTGGGAAAGAACATCGGAAACTACACTATCTCTCTAAACTCTATTCAGAAACGAGCTTTTTGGATCAAAATTGACTAAATACTTTACAACACAGGCGTAATGTTGCAGATCTTTGAATTTTCTATAAATTTTGTAATAAACATTGTTTAAACAAAATACAAAACATATTGCCATCTAAACAAATATTTACTTGTAGTACAAAGTTTGCTAGTAGTTCTAAAAAATATTCACTGACAGTTCAGAGATGTAGGGCAAAAACTTTAAGAAAGATTTCTTTAACCGTACTAACGATAAATGGAATAAACTCCCAAATTTAGTATTTCCCGAAACTTATAAGCCACAAATATTCAAAGTCAATGTTCACAGACTGCTTAGATCTAGTCTTTAATGTAATAGTTTCAGCGAGTGTGGTTTCACTCGCTGGAATTCAAAAGAATTTTTATGTTGTTGTGGCATGTTATGTAATTCCTAAATATCACATTTTACAATAAAAAAATGAACTGTCTATTTAATCCATTCCTAGTGGAAAACTTTTTCTGTAATTAGTAAAATATAACATTTTCAATATGTGAAAAATATAGACAATTATAAAAAAAAATTTGCTACTGCAATTTTTTTGTATTGTTCGATTTTTTCACTGACATGTTACTTATATTTAACATAAATGACTTTATTTATTTATAATTAATAAAGTAGTAAGTTATCACATTTTATTTGCATTGTATAATATATGTTATTAGTAATTTTATTTCTTAATATTTAATTTTAATTGTGATTTTTACACATAATAATGTTAATTTTATTTTGATTGTTAACATTAAAGAAGAAAACAAAATGTTTTCAAAATCTCCGGCCTATTGGCCGTTTAATTACCCTTTATTCGTAGAAAAAATAGAGACAAATTATATGCATAGATAGTTTTTCAGCTGAATATCAAATGTAAAACAGAGTATGACTTAAGACCGTACAAATCTAATTACAACTCAATTTTTTTTACAATTTCTTTTCATTTATCTCCAGGTTATAACAAAAAAAAATATGTTGAGTTTTATTTGTATTACGACTAAGTTTGTTTGCTAAAAATCATTAGTAAGCTTTAATTAATTTAATGTCACATGTACGGTATGTAGTTGATGTAGATTAGGAATAGTAACGGTCCTAAAACTTACCTTGTGGAACACACAAGCTTATTTCTTGAATATCTAAATTTTGTAAATTCACGGAAACGTATTGGTTTCTATGCTGTTGGTAGGATATTAAAAGATCCACCAATAAATTACTAAAATTACAGTTTTAATTTTTCTTTCAAAATTCATGGGGCACGTAATCAAAAGCTTTACTTAAATTACAAAAAAGCAGACGTATAGCATTTATTTTCAAAAAGAATAATCACAACATCTGATAATTTTTTTACGGCAAGTAATGTAGATTTCTTATTTCTAAACACTTTTTAAATATGTTACTTAATATAGGAACAACTGATATTGATCAAAAGTGATTTCATTCTATTACTCCCTTTTTAAATATGAAAACAACTTAGCCACTTTTAAGATGTCTGAAAAAATATTTGATGAACATTTATTGATTAACTTTGTCAGAAGTACCAATATTAAATTAATTAATGTTTTTAACATTTTGGCAAGTATACTATGATCTTTACTGTTAGAATTCTTTAAACTTGTATACTACATATACTACTTGAATTCATATAGTTATGTAAAACTTTATTTTATTGCTGTATGCCAGTCATTCTTAACCTCGGATAGCAATCCAAAAACAGATACAGGAAGTATTTGGGTAGATGAAACGCAGAAATAACAAAAAAAAAGATAAAGTTTCATTTTCAATAAACTTGTTTTTGGATGATAATAATATTCTCGTGGTGACAAAGTTAATTTTTTTTAAATTAAAACTTTGACAATAAAATGGAAAGATAAATTCCACAAAATGTACATATCAAAAAATATAGTTCGGTTGTTTGAAGTAGATGCAATGAGTGTTGAAATTGATACAGATAGATAACAAGTAAAATTGTCCAAAATGCAATAAAGTATTAAAAATGCAGAATGAGCCTCAAAAACAGTGGCGTAAGGTCTTCAATGCGGAAGAGCCTTCAACCATACAAGGCTTTTTCGACGTCTATTTCAAAACCTGGGAGTAGAAGATTTTTGTTATTTTTAACATTCTGTAAATAAAATTTGGCATTTTTTGACAGTTTATGACCAGATTTTGATTCTTATAAACACAATTTTTTATAGCTGAAGTTTGCTATTTTTAAAGTTTTATCGTGATTTTGACAATCGGTTAAAATTTTAAGATTGGATTTTGTTGTTTTGAGTTTTGACATTTTATAAACAGAATTTTGCACATTGGCTAAACTTTTGTTTTTTTAGTTTAATAAACTATAACTAGAATTTAATATTTTTTACTTTTATAAATGAAATTTAACACTTTTTAGTTTATAATTGTTTGTAGCGTAGCAGGGTTTTGGTTCTTTTTGATATAATTATTTAATTTTATAACCAATTTTTGTTATGTTTGATGTTTTATAAATAAAATTTTGCGTTTTTTACCAGTTTTTGAGCAAATGCAAAATTTTTTCTAACAATAGTTTGATATTTTGTTTCCAAATTTTGGTAGTTTTCAAACTTTCATTTTTATATTTTGCAATAGTTTATTTAAATTTATGTGCATTATAATAACATTTTGATGTTTATAAACCGGTTTTTTTTTGTTTTAAACATTTTATCAATAAAGTTTTTGACGGATTTTAGTTTTTTTTACAGAATTTTGATATTATTTAACTAGATTTTGTTATTTTTGACAGTTTATAAATAGAATTTTATTATTTTATTGTTTTGGATTTGGTGATTTTTGACAATATTTTTATGTATTTTTATGTTTTAATGCTGAAGTTGTTTTTTACATTTTATATATATGGGTAATTCCATTACTTTTTGACTAATTTGAAAAAGTCGTCCTCTTGGATTTTGTTCAAATTTTGAGGGATTAAAATATGAATGGAAAAAATGAGATTCCCAAAATTTCACAATAAAAGGTCATTTTTAGCTTATTATGTATCTCAATTTTTAGCCTCTGGAAAAGGATAAAAAGGTCCACAATGGCTCAAATGATTCCTTATTACATGTACTTTAAAACCCATATTTTTATGTTTAATATTGTTGCTGTCATTTTGATATATGAAGCATTATTCTAAAAAAATTCGCAAATTTAGCAACAAAAAAAATTTGCTTTCTTTAAACCGTTCTAACTTTGTCAAATCTTAACTCATAATTACAGCACAAAGCACGGTTGAAGTTATTTAAATCAAACCCATCATATATTGGTGCTATAACTATATAATCACCTACCAGCGCAAATTAAGAAATTAAATTATAGTTGTTTTATAGCAAATTTAAAACAAAAATTAACGGAGTGTTGTTTCTATTCTGTTGAGGAATATTTTAATCATAATTTTAATGTGTAGTATACGTTTGTAACAACTATTGTTGGTATTTTATGTAATTTGTACAATTTTATGTTTTTATATTATATTCATTATTCTTAGTCAAATGTATCTATGTAAATAATGTAGCTTGTTTTTGTATTTTAAATTATATTTGTATATTGTATAACTTATCCCATATCATGAAAATGATCTAAAAGGATTAATAAATTCTATTCTATTCTAACATAAAGTCAATTTTTAAGAAGAATTCACAACTTTATGGCTAGGAGCACACACAGGCCTAAAATTAGCATATTTCTTTGTAATTTATTCTATACAATCTTTATAATTTAAATTTTCTTTCAATCGGTATAAAAATACAAAAATAGTAATTGCTACAGTATTAACACAAATTACAATAATTGGTGGTGCAAAGTAGTTGTAGCTCCATCATGTTGCTTCAACAAAAGAATCAAAATCATCGATAAGACTTCAGTATCACAACATATACAAATTACAATGTTATAAAAATAAGAATAAAACTTGTTTAAAAGTCAGATAGATATTCTAGGGCTTATAATATCATAGGGTACACTCAGCAAACTTTGAAACACAACCAGTGTATATACATTTATAATTTTATTATACATATTTTAAAAATAATGCATTAGATTAAAGTAAAGTAAGAATTACTGAAAAAACTCATATAGTAATTTATATAGGACATCCTCCATGTGGATGATTTGAAAAATAACAATTATCTGTATCCCGCTGCTCAACGTTCTGGTTATCATACATACGTATGCGTAAACCAAATCCAGTTGGACGACGAGATGTATTCAAGTCATAAGTAATAATCAATGTCCAATTAATGTACCCATTATTGTTGGCACGTAAAAATGTGCGCATCTCATCTTCAAAAGTATACCAATAAGACATACCATGTGCAGCACGATTTAGAATTGCTGTTTGAGGTGCAAAATTATATTCCACTGAAGGTCCACCGAGCGAGGAAGCCAACAAATGTCCACGTTCATCTGAAGGTAGAGCTTGCATATTTTCCATGTGTATTGCAACAAAACTACCCATTCCATCTCTAGTACGTAAATGTTGTGGTCTAATTGTAGCTTGTAACGCAAAAGTCACTCTTACATCTCGCATATAATTCACGTGTGGTGCATCTGCTGTTGCTACCATTGTAATAGGAGCTATTGTGGCGTCGGTCGGAGTAGGAGGATACATTTTGTGGTAACGTGCTGCCAATTCTTCGACACCAATAGTACGTACAGCATTTTCGGAAAGTCGCTTTGAACGGCTGCAACTTTCAAACTTTCCTGTAGAAGTATAACGTCCTGTATGAGATAATAAATCATCACTTAGCAAACGTAATAGAGTCAAATTATGTGGAGTAGGTGAACATTTAAGTAATTCGCTAAAAAAATTATCAGTGCAAGTGTAAGAACTTTGAACATCTTCCCACGCACATTGCCTATGGCATCTTTGATCTAATTTAATTGTATATCCTATTCTAGGACTGCATTCCTTCCATTTAGCATAATAAGTATCGCCTGTATAACACCAATGTACATCCCCGTTACCATCCGTAACACATTGTCCATTACAGGGTTCACCAATGTGAGTATAATATTGAATAGTTGGTTGATCTGTTAGTTTGCGTTCGCAATAGTCCCAACCGCTACTAAGATAGCAATATTGATAGTTCTTATAAGGCACACAAGCACTCATACAACGTTTATTCTTCGTAGTATATGATATAACTGATTGATCTTCAGCATAAACAAATCCATTGATAATATTCACAATAAAAACAATTATTATAAATTTCATAGTGAAGTTTTGTATACTGCAGGAAGTACCTAAAAAAATAATAAATTAAAATATAATTATAAATATACAGTAGCAGTAACTACAATAACATTTTTGATAATTATTATAAATAAATTTGCCATTTTTATCAAAATATAGTAAATTAATAATATTAGGTATTCATTAACAATAAAAATCATTTCTTAACCGAATATCTTTTACGTCTTGAATTAAAATTGATTTTATTGTAGACTATTGAAAAAAATAAAATAAGTGCGTATATCGTGCCTTCGTTACTATAACACAAATATTTTTTTAGCTGAATGAATGATTACAGTCGATAGCCAGTTTAACAAGAGTGCTACTGTATTATCTTTCTTTTTGTAACTACCAGTATTATATATTTTTGTTTTGTATGAATTCTTTGTTAAATAAATATTATATAAATATTTTTTTATGAGTATTACACACTGACAGGCGCCACCCAGTTTTTTTTTCAATTTTTCGGCAACAACCGCATGTCACACCGATTTTTTTCAAGTAATAAATTTTAATTTTCCAGATACTTTATAATTCATTATCTCGCTTATTATAAAACTTTTATTACATTTTTTTAACATTTATCAATAATATTGATTGTAAACTATAACTCCTCGAGTTTATGCGCATAGGTTAAGAATCACCCTGTATATCAGCGAACGTTTCGGGGATGAAACTATCCCGTTCCTCAACGCTAAAAATGTTTTATATGAGACGAGGGAACGTTATATATTTGCTTATTAATTAAAACATAATTTAAAAAACAAAAATTAATTAAGAACCAGCCACAGAACATGATAAACATATACAAAAAAGGGCTTACCGGTGATATTATGATTACGTCCAAAAACATAAGATTAAAATACATTAAAAATTGCTACCATTATTAATCTATTATTTCTTAGCCACTTTTGAATTTTTTTATAAAACAGTTTTTGTACACATACAATTCTATATTCGGTGAGTAGCCATCTCACATTTAACAGCACAATTAAATTAAAAATACATACACAAACAGTTTAAAAATTTGTTTTAAAAATTGACATGGCAAGGATGGTGGTTGTGCACAAAATAGCCATTATTTTTAATGCGTAGAACATAGACAAAAATGAAATGTTTTTTATATATGGCTATGTCCAAGTCAAGTGTACTGAACAAAAATGATTGATTTTGCTCAAACCACTGAAAATGCCTTTCTCTGATTTTGTAAATTTTTTTAAATTTTTTCAATAATCCATTTTTGAGCAATAAGCAAACAAAATTTGAAAAAATCGATTTTTTTTGCATTTTTTTTACAATTTTTGATCGTTTGTAACTTCTCAGGGATGCATTATTAGGAAAAACTGTAATTAACTTTTTTTTCAAAATTGTTCAAAGAATCATTTTTAGCTAAAAAAAATTTTCATTAAATTTTGAAAATTTTGCAAAACTTTAAAAATCATTTTTTTCTTAACAAAAGATGACGGGTATTTTTAATTTTTTTAAATATGGATAAAAACGTGCTACGTGAATACATTGTAAGATACTCGGAGCGCAGTGCACGGCACTTCCTGAAATTTTAAGGGTATCTTTTGCACATATAAAAGCACGTTTTTACCATATTTAAAAAAAAAAACCGTAATCTTTTTTTAAGAAAAAATGTTTCTTATTTTTCTAAATTTAAGAAAAAAAAATTGAGCTGTAAAAAATGATTTATTGAAAAATTTTGAAAAAAAAAAGTTTATTACATTTTTTTCTTCTAAAAATGCAAACCTGAGAAGTTACAAACGATCAAAAAATGTAAAAAAATGCAAAAAATAGATTTTTTTAAATTTTGATTGCTTATTTACTCAAAAATAGTTTATTGAAAAAAAAAATACAAGATCACGCTCATGTAATGAAAGACATTTTCAGTGGTTTGAGCAAAATGAAATTTTTGTTCCGTACACTTGACTCAGACATGGCCATATATAAAATTTGTAGTATACTGGGTGGCCTGCTCTTATTTATATTACATATTACTACATATAATTTTATTATATAAATTTTATTAAAGAAAATTATTTTTATTTGAAATTTGATTTTAGCTTAATTATATGATGATATATGTCGGCAGTACGGCAGAGAGAGCATGTACAAATACCAGCGCTAACAAAAGTTAAGCAACGGCCGCTCTGGTCACAACTTGGATGGGTAAACCCAAAGTAATGCCGAGCGTAGCGTTCTTCCCAATAGGGGTCCGTTACCTCATATAGACATCCATACATGTCTTCTCTGTGGCTCGGTGTGTCCGACACCTTGACACCTAACAATATTAAGAGGTTATTGAATATATATATTATGATATATACCACTAAGACTATCTGTATCTCGTTTAAAATTGCAAGATTGTGTACTATTGATGTACAACACAACATCTCACTAATCAATCTTTTTTTTTATAATTTGGCTCAATATCCAGGATTTTAGTTTTGTTGAAATTAAATTTGTATCCCACCTCCATGTAATGAACCAGTGTTGCTAGTCATATTAGTACAATCTCTTTTGTGCATATTCTAATGCTTAGTTTCTGGCTTGATTGACCCACATAATGTACATGGTGATTATAAATGTTTGGGATTATGTAACTATCTAATAACGTTTGTGCCGCTCTACAGCTAGACACGAATTGTGTGGCTGGTATAATAGGCAACTTAATATACATACATTAGCATTTTTCAATCTCAGAACAACGTCGCCAATAGAATGTGTAAAATGTAAGCGCAAATGAAAAATGCTAAAACGGTCAAAGGCATGAGTGCACATATTTTTTGTGTAAATTAAGTTGCCTATTATACGAGCTACAATATTTGTGTCTAGCTGTAGTACAAATGCGTAAATAAAGTTGCCTATCTTAGAATTCAATAATAAAAATATTTTTATATGTTTACATGTTTATAATTATCAGTAGTAAACTTTCGAACAGAATCAGGAATAGAATAGAGCCATTTCCCATTATCAAACCGCCCATTCCTAAAGTAGGATTCAATAATAAAAATATTCTCTTCATTTGTATACATTCTTATAACCTTGCTTGCTTGACAGCTGCCAAAGTTGAACTGTCAAAACAAATAGTATAGTGGACAATTTTAAAAAGGCTGCATATTTAAAGTGATTACATAATCCCATTCATTTATAAACTCCCTGTAGTTAATACAGATGGATAAAGAAGCAGGTCCTATTTGCCATTCCATTGGTGTTTTATTTTAAATCCAATGGATAAATCTAACTAAGAAATATAAAAATCCCATTTAGTTTCACTGGTCTACTAAGACCCACATAAAAACTTCTCAGGTAACCAAAATATCATGCAGTTTTTGATAGTAAAAAATAAACTTACTAGAATCCAATTCATCAAAATAATTGCTATCACACTGAATAACCTTTTGCCAACTTGACTCTAATTTTTGTTATTGAGTTTTGAACTGCCTTTTTCTTAAACAGTTGTCAAGAGCACAAAAAAGTAATAATCACTTGTAAAATGAGAAAAGTGTGGTAACGTTTCTCAGGCAAGTTCAAAAACTTGTTTGGTATAAAGTCTAGCATTGCCTTAAGCACTTGCTTTCAATTGATAAAAGGCTATTTTTGCTATAATGTTGCTTATACTCGCTAAAGCTGTTCATAATAAAACACAGCAGTGATAGTTTTTAACCAGTTTCCAAAAACTTCAAATATTTTAGCAAACTTGGTGCCCCACAAAGCCCGAAAAAAACTAAGAATAAACAAATTTATTCAAATCTATGTTTACAATTTTACGATACAATACTTTAATAAAATGATTAAAAAAGTATAAATCTTAAATTTAGGGAAGGCCCAAAAATAATATGCACCGGTGCTCCAACAATGTTTTACACTAAAGCCCCGTTTTGGAAAAGACCGATCCTGCAATACGTTTGCCGATAAATGATAATTTGTTATTTGAATATATTCATGTGAGACCCATTTACTTATATTACATTTTACTTTACTTACTAGTATTCGTTTCGCAGAAAATATATTGTCTGCAGAAAGTACAGAAAATTTTAGTTAAACAACTTGAGAAAATAGAAAAAAACCTATGGGCCGAGTATAAAAAAAAATATGACAAAAGTAATTAGAATTGGAGCGGCTAAAAATATAGAGGTGTATGTAAAAAAAGATAAACTAGAATAAACAAAAAAAAGTACATTGGTAGGGAGTTCACAAAAAATGAAAACAAAAACTTTAAAAAATTGCGCATTGTAAGCTAATAGTAGTTGATGATTATAATTATCTCCAAAATAATTAATTTTTTTTAATAAATAGAAATGACAATGAAACTAAACTGGTGATAATATTGCAATATGTTATGCATGTTTTGATTGAGCACTGCGTTAACGCAAAGCCTGGACAATCGGAAATAAAAACAAAAAAGTATTTAAGAATTTAAAATGTGGATTTGGTTATTGAATATTAATTAGGTGGTCGGACATAAATAAGAAATTAAACTTTTTAATACTTTTCAAATTTGAAAAAGAATTATTAGTAAATAAATACGTTAGGAGAAAGATTGTTTAAAGAAAGTAGTTATTGAAAGTATAAAAGTTAAAAAAAAAGTAAAAAAGAAAGTCATTCTTTTTTCAAGATGATTGACGCAACAGGATATAAAAAAAAGTAGAGAATTGTGAGAAATAAACGGTGTGTCATGCAAGAATTGCGGAATTGGATTGGACTCTTTTATACCTTCCCACCAATAATAATAAATTTGTTTTTAAGGGGTCGGGTTGTGAGTGTCTTAAAACTTCGAGCCAAATACGCGCAATATAATATAGTTCGCAAGATTAGAGCTGTTTCTCTTACAGAAATAAAAATATTTTTGACAAATGTGCGGATTGCTTCAATAAAAAAAAGTACCATTTTTACCACTTAAATCAGATGAACTTGGTTCTTTCTAACAATCTTTTTGATCTTTTAAAACTAAATTTTGCTATTTTTAGGATTCTAATTTTTTTTTTACATTTTTAAAAGTTTATGGCTAAATTTAGTGTTTCTTGACAATGACTGAGTTTTGCTGTTTTGACATTTTATTAAGTTTTGCAGTTTTCAATTGTTTTTTTACATTTCATAACTAAAATTTATCTAACAATATTTTGACATTACATCCGAAATTTGCTATTTTTAGGATTTCATAGTTTTTTTAGATTTGCAACAGTTTATGACCAGATTTTATTTTTTTTATGTTTCCAAGTCAGATTTAGCTATTGTTGACTTTTATAAATAAAATTTTGCAGTTTTTAACAGTTAAATTTTAATTTTTTATGACAATATTGTAATATTTTATAAGCAGATATTGCTATTGTTGACTTTTTATAATTTTTATTCAAATTTCAACCAAATTTTGCTATTTCTAACAATGTTTTGTTATTATTCTAGTTTTGGGATTTTTGCATTACATTTTTTAACAGTTTATGATCAAATATAACAATATTTTGATGTTTTTGACATTTTATAAAAATAACTTTTACTGCATTTTTAAAACGTTTTTGGCCTAAACTTGATTTTATCAGAAAATGTTTATAACTGAATTTAGTTATTTTTGATTTTTTATGAATAGAAATTAGCAGTTTCAACAGTTTATAACCAAACTTTAGTGCGTTTGAACAATACTTTGATGCTTCAAGACCGAATTTTGCTATTTTTTGCACTTTATACAGTAGTTTTATTTTTGTGATGTTTTTGATTAAAAAAACTTTGCACTTTTCAATAGTTTTTAGCCAGATTTTAGTTCTTTTTGACTTAGTTTTAATATTTTACAACTGAATTTTGTTATTTTTCATAATTTATAAATAAAATTTTATACAGTTTCGACAGTTCATGGCCAGATTTTAGTACTTTTTAATAATATTTTGATCATTTAAAGCCGGATTTTGCTAACTTTAACATTTTATGAGTAGAACTTTACATTTTTCAACAGTTTTATAGCAGGATTTTAGTGCATTTTCTAGTACGCGTAAAAACTAGTACGCCACTGCTTACATTTATCTGCTGCCATTGCCAACTACTAATTTGTGTGAAGCAAAATTTTCTTGTTTTATTGTCATAATAATTAAGTACAAGAATAGACTGGATTCTCAGCATGCATGCGGTGTACATTTTCTATAAACTACATTTTGATTAAGTTCTTTGCTCAAAAATACTAGACCAGAGTAATTAATGATGCTGTAATAAATTAAATAAAAAAATATTTTCATACTAAAACATAGACTTTTTATTGTGCTATAAGTAAGTAAGTTATTTTTGTAAAACAACAACTGTTATAGTTGTGCTTTTTTGTTGTGAATATATGATAAAAAGTGAAATTTGAAATTACTGTGTGTATTAACTTTTCTAACAATTTGGTACTGCTGTAATATGTAATAATTAAAATCATAATAAATGAATATAGTCCTATTATAAATTGACAAGTTATAGCGGTTACCCTGTGAACATGTGTTTCGTAGCTTTACTTTATTAAAAAGGTATTTTGGAATTAGGTATTTAATTATAGCGATAATACTGGCGCCAATGAATCTATGTATGCGTAAGTTTTGTTATATACAATTGTTAAGTTAGGTTAATTTAAACTTACCCACTTAAGATCAACATTGGTTGCGATCTAAATTAAGTCACTTACCTTTTATTACTTAATCATAATGCACTTGTTCATAATTCATATTATACTGTATTTTGATAATAAAATATATACATTATATAGACTGAGATGAACTAATAGTTCAAATGTCCAGAGTATCAATGAATGACCCTGAAAAATTAATCAAAAATAATGAAACATGTTATTGAAAAATGCAGTACTTTGTAAACATATTTTTCTGATTATTATAATAACATTTTACTCATTAGTGTATTAAATTAAATATAAAGTGCCAAAGAAAATAATTAAAAAAAAAACTTAATAGAGGTGGCCGTTACTATGTGATAGTTCATTATAAAATAAATAAAACACAGTTGCTATGTATTATATCACAAATATATTTAAAAAACCTTAACTAGTTTCAACCTTTACAAAGACATCATCAGACGGTGATACAAACAAGTATGAATATAAAATGTACAGAAAAGTGAAAAATTACATTAAAATTATTATGATTAAAATGATTATGAATTACATACAATAATACAAAAAAAAACAGATTAAGCAGGTAGAGAAAAGATTAATGAATGGCGGTTTTTACTTAAAGATAATTAAAAAAAAATATTCCAAAAATATTAAAAAAAAAATTATTTCAAACCAAAGAGATATATACAAGTCGTTTGATCATTAAACAAGCTTACAAAAAAACAATTTTTTGATTTAGTAATTTCAATAGTTTTTAACAAATTTAATTTTCTGCCTTTAAAACAGTTGATTTTATTAACATCTGGAAATGTTTTCTAAAATATGATTTGCAAAAGTACTATCTTGATGGCGTAACCTGAAAAACAGCAATTTTCTTTAAATCAAGTTTCAAAATTTCTTCCTGTTTGTCATATATATTGTGCATTACATGTGGAACAACTTAACTTATACACTCCTGATGTTAAAATTCTATGTTTACGGTCTTTAGCGTTGAATAAAATGTTTGATAAATTTACTAAGAATATTTCCTATTTTCTCGAGATGTTACCAAAATATGTTACTGAAATGTATTTTATGTGTTCCATAACTTTTATCTTAAGATAAATTAACTGTATAGTGAGGCTATACTTTTTCTTAGTAATAACATATATAAATGTATTTTTGGAAATCTATTGTTGCGCCTATTGACGTGAATTTGGTGTTAATAGAAGGCTCTATAAACCATAGAATGGTTGAGTCTGCATAGGTTAGTTTACGGAAAATATTAAATAAAAGATTATTATTATAGTGACATAGTTGACATAAGTTTCGGTCTATTGTAAACTTAATACTACGATGAATACTATTAAAGTAAGTTAGAAAAGTGTCTAACTGGCGTAAAGTACCTTTAAAGCAAGCTAAGATATCATCAACATATCAATACCAAACGGAAATATGTTTCTTAACAAGGTCCTGAATTAAAAATCTTATCTTCAAAGAAAGCCATAAATATTTCAGCTAACAAGGGACTTGAAAGAAGCTATTTTTAATGCAAAATTTTAAACAAAACATTATTTCGTCACAAAAATAAGGGTTAATCATTATATTTTCAAATAAGTTTTAGACTAACTCAATGCATTCATTTGCAATTAGAGAACATACTACTGATATCAAAGAAAACCAATTTAAAAAAATCTATAGTTTTAAATTTTTTATATTGTTAGCTCGTTCTAACAAATTAACTACACTAAATTTTAAAGAAAAATGTGTATATTCTTTAAATAACTTATTTAATTTTATTTCTAACTTATGAGTAGGGCTGTTAATGTATGATACCACGAGGCGTATCAAGCGTCTGGTTTGTAGTAAGTAGTAGTAAGGCCGTATAGTTTTGGTGTTAATAGATTGCTATTGCTTACAGTTAAATTATTTAGGAAAGAATATAAAAGTTTACTATTAGAAAGAAAAGATCGGAGTTCAATTTGAATTTTCTTAGTTGACTCTGAAGGTAATGTAGGATTTTCATCGTTAATAAATTATTGTACCTTTGACTGATTTTCAAACTTTGGAAGAATTACTATAACATTTGATTTGTCAGCTTTTGTGAAAGTAAAAATTTAGAATTTTAACTAAAACTTAATGGTGTTTATGTCGGAAATGTCTGAAACTGGCAAATTCTTAAGAATTTAATATTCATACTTTTAAACTAAGCAAAAATTAAAAAAAATGTTCCAAATTTATTGAGAAAATACACTTACGTTTACATTACAACAAATTTTTTAAAATAATAAAAAATTGAAAAATGACCAAGAATATGTTTCGTTGTTGTCTTTTCTATTGGTTTTTTGCTACGTAGACTAAAAATGAAAAATGTGTATATACAGGATGAATAAATGTTTCTTTTTTAATTTTTTGACGTGCGCCTTATCTCGACTTCAATTGGGTGCTGACTGATTGGGTTCTGATGAAAACTATGTCTGACTGTTTGTTTTATGATTTAAATAACGTAATTTGACATATCCCAAATTTTCAGCATTTCCAAAACAATTTTTGGGTACTAACACACCTATTTATTTTAATGAATAAGCGTAATATTATTTTCAAACTTTTGGATGAGCTGAACTGACGATAAGTAATTTTATTAACAAATTATTAATTTAAATGCGTTTTTAGGTACTGCAAATATATTTTCACTAAAATATTCTGGGAAAATATAGTGATTCTTTCTGAATGTACGGTAAAAAAAATTATCAAATTATATGTGAAAATAGAAATGACGCCAAAGTTGCTGTTTTCACTAGAAGACGGGAAATCAAAGCAGCTGTCGGTATGGTGTTAAAAGTGTAATAAAAAATTGTAAAAATGTAGATGTAGTTTTAAAATGTATGTAATATTTATGCCTTTTTTAAGTTCTTCTATTTCTTCCGTCCATTTTTTGTCTCTAAGCACTCTTTCATCTTCTCTTGTTTTGTTTTATGTTATTTCTTGTTCTGATGGTTCTAGGAAATATTGCCTCTTTCTATTATCTTGTCTTTTTCCGATATTAATTTTTTATTTTTATCTTTTATGTTTATCATATTGTGTTTTTTCTTTTGTTTTAGATGTTTTAACGTTTCGTAAAACAGTTTTTGGTTCCGGTTAAAGTTCTCATTCATTTTTTTTTTCAAATTTTGTCTATGATTTTATTTTGCTTCTTTTATTATTCTATTTGCTTTATTACTTTTTCCTTTGTAGTCTTCTATTTTTTTAGTTTGTAGGTAACTTTTCTATTATTTTTTTGCTCCTTATCTCCTTTTTAACTTTCTTTGTCCACCAATTAGTTTTTTATATCTTTGTTTACTATTTTTGTTGTTCCAAAGCTTTCTTTTGCAGCTTCTAGAATAATGTGTTTGAACATTTTTTATTTTTCTTCTATGCATGTTTTTTTTTTTACTTTTTCTCTAAATATTTTATCTTTTGGTATGCCGTTTGTATATGTTCTTCTTTTAGTTTGTGTGTTTTTATCTTCATCTTAAGTGTTTTTCTTCTTGTGTGTGGGTTGGTTGTGTTTTTGTGTATTTGTGGATTTTTCTGTGTTTGAATTTGGTGTTACTACTAGATTGTTTTTGATGCATAGGTACTTAATAATTCTTTCTCCGTTGTTGTTTTTCATTTTTCTTCTTTTTTCCCATTGTTTCTTCTATTCCGTCGTTTTGGTTTTCTACTCTCCCATTTAGGTCTTCTAGTATTATTGTTTTCTGTTCCCTCGTCTATTTCTTGTTGTAATTTGCTATAGAAACGGTTTTTCTCTTCTTTCTTTGCATCTTCATTTGGTTTCATATGCTACTATCATTGTTCTGCATTTTTACTCATGTATTCTCTTATATTCCATGTTCTTATTCTTTTTTTTTTCTCTTTCCTTCTTTTTTCTTATTTGAATTTTTACTACTTTTGTTATTTTTCTTTTCATTGTTTGTCGTTGTGTTTGTTTTCGTTCTTGTACCATTTCCTCGTCGTGTTGGGTATCTTTTTCTTTTTATTTCTTATTAGTTTGTTGGATTTTTTACTTCTTCTAGACCCTTTATCTCTTTATTCTATCTACATTTCACTCTGTATATTTATATTAATGTACTACTCTAAAATATTGTAGACAGTTGCATACAAAATCTCAATATATTGAAAACAAAATTTTATGTTTTATTATTTTTAAGTAAATTAATAGCATAATAATAGCATTAAACGTTTGAGAAAAAATCAGTATTTGAATAGAATTTGGTTTAAAAAAAAAGTTTTAATTTAAAAAAATAACGGGAATAAAGTTGTTTAACTATGCTAAATTTATTACTTTTCTATTTATTTATTTAATAATAATTATTTATGAAAATGTAGATTACATTTTCATAACGACTGCCAGCAGAGATGCCGTTCCCGAACAAACATATTAATCGCTCCGCAACGATCACTGAAAGTTTGTTTATTAAACAATCGTTGCGTAACGAGAATCGTAATGTAAATTGTGCATAATAGCCATGCGTTCTGAACTATTATAGTTCGGGAACAATCATAGTTCGGGAGCGATTATAGTTCGGGAACGATGTTTTATAAAATAGCCCTGTAATTAAAATTACACATTTCTTCGCGTGCCAGCGCTATTTTTCACCTGTGGTGCTGACTTTGCTGAGGCGTTCTATGACCACTTTTTTGTTGCCAGCTCCTGGACTATATGATCGGAGCTCTAGAAAATATCAAGCTCAATTTTGCTGTTCGATGATCAAAAAGCGGCGCGAAGCTGGTGCATAACTCAAATATAAAAAAAAAAACTATTTATTTATATTTTATGTATATAATAATAATAATAATGTTTATTGGTGCATTTACAAAAATGTATTACACAATCTAAAATATACATATTAATTGAAAGTATCTAAAAAGTTATGATTTACATATTCTTCAATATTGTATAGTGCTAATTTCAACAATAACACTTTTACATAGATTAGAAAACGTTTGAATGGCAGCATTTTTACATTTGTGGGAAGGACATTAAACAGCTTTGGTCCATAGTAATTATTTAAAGTTCTAGATTTAATCATATCCATGAAAACTTTAGTTCGTATTGTAGTTATCTGTGTCTGTTTTCATATATTTTAAACATTCATATATATATAAATCGCAGGCATCGTTAAAAGACTAAGATTAATAAACGCATATTTGCATTCGGCTCTATAATCTAAAGCAGATAGTACTCGGACTGCTCTACGCAGAAATTTAAACAGTCGTTGGCTAGCCGAAGAATAGCCCCATACTGTAATAGCATTTGTAAGTTTTGACATGATATATCCATAATAAACTGCAATCATTAGCGATGTTATTTTTGCAATATTGCGTAAGATAAAGATATTCTTACTAACTGAAGAAGCTTGACAGCATCAATATGACAATTCCACGTAAGCCCCGGATCTATTTAAACCTCGAAAAACTTTACTACCTTTACGTTTCATTCCTTGTCGACTGGCCGCAGCAAAAATATTGTATTGACAGTCTTTGAAACATGTAAGCTTAAGAGATTAGCCGAAAACCATTCTGACAGCACCAATTGTGTATCCACCAGATCCCGCACTAACTCGTTATGTATCTGGTGTTTATTTATACTAGCTGTTTATCGTCCGCATAAAGTATTAACTCGGCTTTTGATATCGCGTTTAGTAAATCATTAAAATATAGATCAAAAACAGAATAGAGTACGGAACCTTGAGGTACACTATATTCACTGAAATGTTCCATATCTCCGAAACCGTTGCTATGACAAATCATGTTTATTAAAACTTTTTGTTTGTTGTGATTCGTACATTCTTTTTTGAACACTCTGTATATATACATATAATTATAATTTTTGAGTAAGTGGTCAATAATAAATTAATAATTACTAAATAATCTTTAATCTATAAGTAAGTAAATTCAAGTTAGCAAGATTTAAAAACAAAAAAATTTACCTACTTATAGAATTAAGGTTATTTAGTAATTATTAATTTATTATTGACCACTTACCCAAGAATTATAATTTATACTATTAAATGATCACAAACTTAATTTTCTACAAACAAAAAAAAAACATATATTTTGAAGATTTTTTAGATAGACTAAACTACCCAAACAAATATTAAAAAAATAATAATAGTCTCATAAAATAATAAATAAATCATAATATTTTAGTTTGATAAATATTTTTCTACTTACCTTAATGTTATCATAAGTCTTTCATCAATTAATATTGATTGAACGTGGCAGTTTTTGTATGTTTTTTTTTTTAATTTGTTTTCAATTTTGCTTACTATATAATCAAATGTAGTTACTTGCATTCGTATATAAAATACAATTTGGAACTTTTCTAAAGTCCTCCATAAAGATGGTGAAATTCGCCATACTGAAAACGCTTTTTGTTAAGAGGACGTATAGATTGTTTTTGGGATTGTGTAAGCGTGCACCATTTTTTTTAAAACCACTATCTAATAAAATGTTTTCTACGTCTAAAGAGAATGAAGAAATCGTCCGTGTTGACTGAATAGTAGTTACATCAAAACTGATCTAACAAAAGTGCAGTATCAACGCACTTTAAAACTTTTATAAACTAGCCGTAGTGAAGGTGAAAATGTAGATAGCATTATAATATTAGTATCAGTATATCATTATTTGATCAACAATAAAAAGTGAAAAAACCTACAAATTTTACGTCGTCGAAGCGCTGTTCGATGTGCAAGGGTACGATGCTACGATCGGAGCGAGGATCACCGTTGTGTCCTTACGCTTTAAATAATGAAATCCCGTTTTTTATTATTGCAATACCAATTAGTGTCATGGTGAAATGATTATAAACGCAAAATACAAAACATAATTTGTAATTAAAAATAACCAGTTTAGTTATAGTAAGTTGTAATTTATTAAAAAAAAATATTTTCTTCCTTTAACAAATCTATTTGATTATATGTAAAGATAAATAAAAAATATTTAAATTTTGACAGTAAATACCACCTAGTTTATATCAATTCTCATCTTTTTTTTATGAAATTAAATTAGTACCTACCACTGGAACATTGATACTGATACTGACTTTTGGCCCGAAGTCGATAATTTTATGACACACAACATAATTAACAATTTTAATAATTTATGGCTGTAAATTATGAGACACTGTATATTCGTCTTAACTGAACACAATTGTCTTCTATAACAATTAATTACAAAAAGATAAATTTCTATCATTTGTGCAGTAGCGCTCTACGTTTCTCTACGTCTATAGTATCGGGGACATAAGAGCTGTTACGTATGTTGGTTCAGTGGTGTTCAGTGCTGTAGTGTCGTAGCGGCCAATGGAGCGCCAGACGTAATTGCGTCCGCCCGCATTGATTAGCGATCAAACGGAAGATCAATACGAACCCCCCGATTATTATGCACACTTATCATTTATTGTTAGTCGATACCATCTCCTGGGGGCCGGGCGCAGCTCGCGGATAGTACACACAGGCCTGGATTTTCTCTCGCACTTCTCGGCGGCGTTAAATAAGTCACCGGAGTCCTGGTTGGGGAAAGATCAACACGCACCTTCCAGGTATATAAATATCAGCGCGGTGTAAACATTAACGCGACTTGAACTTCCAGGAAGGAAAATAAAGAATTTTATATCTCGTCCACTCTAGTAATTTTTATGGGACTCCTGTGTGTGTTCTCTTTGTATACTTTTTTCATCAACGTAAAGATACCGAGAGACGATATGCTGACTACGGCCGGTCATCTTATGTTTCTCATTTATTTAACGACTTATATGGAAAAATTCTTATCACAAAAAATGCATACATGGTTTGTTGGTAATTTTTATTTACTTCGTTAAGAAAAACACTTATGTTTTTTTTTATATGCATTTCTTAATAAGATACTAACAAGAAAAGATTTTTATTATATACTATAATTCGCAACGTTTATTTTTATTAAAGAGAACCACATATTCAAAATTAATAAATACACCTATTGTTTACAAATAGTATGCATTTATCGCAAAAAATACATTTTTACTTATTGCTATCTTATGGCCGAGACTCGTGTTGCAGTACTTCTGTATTTAATAAAAAAACTATACAAAATTTAATCACATGAAAGGTTACTATTATATTTTTCCTAAATAGTGTTTTATTTATGTACATTATCAGTGGTACAACCTGCAAATTGCAGATATGTCTAAGCCGTCTTTTTGACATTTTCCGTTATGTTGTCATGTCGTGTCAACTTAACCTAAGCAAACAACTAACATGCAAATTATTTTGACAATAGACATATGACAACGTAATTTTATGTTTTACAGTGTCTGTCATTTTAACAATTTATTGACATTTTCAGTAATTTTGACAAAAATATGTTGACAGTTTATGTTAGGTTTTTTCATATTAATTTGACAATTGACAAAATTTTGGTATTATTTAACTAATTATAAAAACCAATTTGACAGTTGATAAAAATGTAAGCATGGTTAGGTAAAATTTTCTTTTTATTAAAGGTCAGTTTAATATGTCATATTTAAATGAGAATTGTTTCAATTAAATTCCTTCAAACAATTGAAATATTTTTGATTAATAAATTGATCTTTTAATTCTTTGGCACATCGTTTAACATTTGTGTCAATAAATTCTTTCAAACAATTTTGACAAGTGACATGTTTTTAACAAGATATTTCTATCTGTTATTTTGAAAATCTTTTGACATTTTTTGCCATGTTCACACTTTTCGTCATTTCGACAAACTGTCATTTGTCAACTTTAAAATTATTTTGACAGTTGAAGATCGGTTTATTTATTAAAGTAACATTTTAACAATTGACAAACTTGCCAGTTTTAAGATTTTTGAATAACTGCAATATGAAAATTATTCTGACAGTAAACTAAAACTTTAGTCAATTTTTTCCATAAAGTGTATCAGTTCAGCAGTCAACTCACTGAAACTTGGAAATAATTTTGACAGTAGCGTCAATTAATTTTTGTCAAATTGTAGAAATATATTTTTTGTTTCCCTTACTAGTATTGTGCAATAATAGCATATATAGCAAAAACATCAAAGCTAAACTTTAACTCGGTTAAAAAAGATCGAATTGGTTCAAATTCCAGCTTCAACATGATTACATCCTTGCTACGGATCTCTACATCCATAGAAGCTAACAAGACTTCTGATCAGTAATTCTCTGTGAATCTATTTACGACTGAATAGTTAATGTGAAGCAGTGAACTCATTTACTGTCGCACAAAAATGTAAACTAAGATACAGTTACTTACTATGATTGCCACGTATTCATCCGAGTTCGGTCATCAAGGTATGCTTGGCATAAAAGTTTTTTTTTTTTTAATTTTTGTAGTTTTTATTTCATCACGCCAATAAAATGATGCCCTTAAAAATGGAGGATGCCTCTGTGTAGTCGTAGAGATCTGTAGTAAAGATCAAAAACTAGCTCGTTCTGTGTTTAGCTTTGTGCAAACTTTTGCTTGTCCATCTAATTTTAGACTTGGTTAATCGTTTACCATTCTTTATTTGAACTCGTGTGAATAAAATTGAAATTAAATAAAAAACATCCACTTATTCAAACAGGTTGTTTTTCATAGCAATTTCTCATCATCGTGCAGCTAGTTTGCCACAAACTTCTTAAATTTCGCATCAGTGGCATAGCAATCAATCCAACAATGTTATGTTAAATAAGATCCGAATCATAAGACTTAAATTTTGTCAACTTCCAGGACATAGATAATCAAAAAGATCAAGAAAAAGCAAGTCTGAAGTGTAAAAAGTAAGATATTCATTCTGTTTTAGATCTAAGACTGGTGGTATTATTAAACCTCTGAGCGGAGTATGAACTCCGGCGTTAAAAAGCTCCGATATTAAAATCAATTTATTCATCATCATGGTCATCCGACAAAGACGATTTATAAATGTGGCAATAAATTAGAAGTAATAAAAGTTTAGGCTCCAGTAACGACGTTACATAAAATTGTTGGTCAATGAAACAAAAATATCAATTGCAAATTAGAAAAAAAAAAAAACTGCATCGGGAATGAATGTATGTATGTACCGCGTGTATATCAATGTTGTGTAGGTCATATTAAGATATTGCTACAGTTAAAAGTCCGCAGCCTATAGGGCTAAATCTATTTATGTTATCTATCTAATTAAAGGAAGGTACATGAGCCGTAAGGTCTCGAACTTCCATTTGGCATTCATTATTGGGCGGTTTTTAGTCGGTAGGCATTTCAACCTGAGGAAATGAATCCGACACTTGCCAGTCTTATAGAAGATTTTACCGCCTAGCCCCCCCCCCCCCCCCAAAAAAACAGTTAAAAGTATCAATTTTCCTAAATAAGAATTTTTTTATTTGGTGGTTCGCAAACCGTTCCGAGCGTTGTAACAAACCAATAAAAAAGTTGCAGTAATTGTTTCAACATTCGCCTACAAAATTAAGGATAACCTATTATTCATGCATAAAAAAAAACTAATGAGAAAAAATGTTAAACATAAGCTGTAAGATATTAAGTAATAATCAATTAAACATATACATAATAAAGTTATAAAAGCTGAAAAAAATATGAACATCAATCTCATTACAAAATTTGATATTAATCTTGTCGACTTTTAAAATCATTTATAAATCAATTTTCTTATATATTAATAAATTAACTACATCGCCACTATTTTAACTTACCTTTTGTATAAACCTATTTCTAAAATAATATATTTTGAAAATGAAGTGGAACGAAAGATGGGGTGGTAGCATAGAAAACATTGTTAAGAAAAAAAATCATTTATTTTGCTGGTTATTTATATACATTATTTTTTACGATGGGCGGAAAGGAGAACTTGTAATTAAGGTTTGCGGAAGAAGGCGGGGGCGTAGATGATTAATTAAGAGGGTTTCATAAGATGACAAAGCTAGTGCCGCAAGTGATTAAGGCAAAAAGGAACAAAACAGGTAGTTAAAATTTACAAAATATTTTATAATAAAAACTATAAATAAACGAAATAATTATTTTTGCATTAATGTGGATGCAAAACATAGGGGTTGATTGAACTGAAAGGGGTCAACAGACGAGCCTGTAGGAAATGTAACGACCCGCTGTTTCTGACGGTCGGATGATCTTGACCACCTGCAAGAAGGAAGACGAATGGTCATTAAAGTATTACAGTTAGCAAATAACCCCATCTAGGAACCCCTATATCAAACCAAACGGCGGCAAATTGCACACAGCTGTATCGCAAAAAATATAAATTAATAATATATATTACCACAATTATGGGGGCTCGTCGGTTAATAAGTTTTATTATAGTAACGGCTAAAGTAATAAACTAATAAGTAATAAATGCAAATTACCACGTGTGATAAGATTGTAATAAAAATAAAACATTTTGTAAATTATTGTTAAAAATACTAATTAATGTTCGATATTATGTTCTTTGATAATTATTTCAGAAACATAATATGAACAAATAACAAAGAACTATTAATGATTCACATTTTCATTATTCTTTTGTATACTCTATCTAATGAGCAAACATTAATTATTTGTCTGTTAATGATGGAACTTTTAAATAAAATATGCATTACATACTAAATATTACTTTCAACCGAATAATATTTCTTTCGTTAATAATAAAATACAAATGACTGCAATATTGATAACCAAACTTCAGAATAAATAAGCATTCAAATCGCTTGTGTATAACGATACTATAAATCCTACTTAGCGGATATGCCACCAAACTTAACAACACTTTCCGCCACAAAATTAAATCGGATGATGAAGTGGTTAATTTCTATGCACAACAGCCCGCCAACCTCAAAATTGACAAACCTTCCTCTGCGACAAAAACGAACACTAAGTAAAATTGCTCGCAGAGTTTACTTTTTGTGCTTTAACATTTTTTGTAGTGTACCTCGTCTATAATGCTCCGATCCTTTCTCACTACTCAAAATAAATTATTCGATCGTCCCTAATTTTCAACTGGAGTAAGTTTACAGAACAACAATATACTTAAAAACAACAATATATTTTTTAAAAACCACAACAAACAAAAACGCCACAGAATAAATTGTACTAAATTACTAATATAATATTCATAACAAAACAGATAAAAAAACAATTATTTTGTCCGTTTGAACCCTTGTCAAACGTTAATTGAGTTGCCATAGACTATGAAACAACAACTATTTGTTTTATTTTTTACATTACTTATTTGTTCGTCACAAATTTTTATGCTTAATTAGATTTAGTCTCCTATGGTGTGCCAAGAGAAGACCTATTAAAGTCGCACGGTGTATGTCCTAACTGTCCGATGGTCAGGTACTGAAGATCTTATATGCAAAGACCCAGAAACTAAAGAAATTGTTCGCTAAGATCAGCGAAATGAACAAGAGATACCAGCGGCAGATAGACAGCAAGGGGTTCCGTCTAGACACTTTCGCTGGCTCAAAACGGACATTACTTCGAATCATCAAAAAGGACTTCTCAGAAATCCTCACCCAGCTGCAAAAAGAGTTAAAGTTAGCTCTGAGACAGAGTGAGGACTAAAGGGGTCATGAAGCCACCTGCGCCCGCCGAGCCCCTCCCAAGATCTCGGAACACCAGGTTCAGACCTCCCTCAAGAAGCCAGCCGAGAATCCGATGGACTCTTGCCCATCCGACGCCGAAGAGCCGACAGACACCAACTGGCTGGAGAAAGATACGGAGTGAATCCTCCCTAAACTCTTGCAATTCTAGGCCAACCCCAGTCAGATGCCCTCAGCGCCAAAAAAGCCTTCAGCCACCAAAGCGTCTTCAACCCGGCCTG